>JBBDGP010001609.1:0-600000 GCA_037952835.1 Lithobates septentrionalis
GAGGGGACTTAGTGTGGAGACATGACACTGTGTACTGGTCCCTCTGCCCCCCCTCCCCTTATTCTCTATAGAGGGGACTTAGTGTGGAGACATAACTCTGTGTACTGGTCCCTCTGCTCCCCCTCCCCTTATTCTGTATAGAGGGGACTTAGTGTGGAGACATGACACAGTGTACTGGTCCCTCTGCTCCCCCCCCCCCCCCCTTATTCTGTATAGAGGGGACTTAGTGTGGAGACATGACACTGTGTACTGGTCCCTCTGCCCCCCCTCACCTTATTCTCTATAGAGGGGACTTAGTGTGGAGACATAACACTGTGTACTGGTCCCTCTGCTCCCCCTCCCCTTATTCTGTATATAGGGGACTTAATGTGGAGACATGACACTGTGTACTGGTCCCTCTGCTCCCCCCTTATTCTCTATAGAGGGGACTTAGTGTAGAGACATGACACAGTGTACTGGTCCCTCTGCTCCCCCCTTATTCTCTATAGAGGGGACTTAGTGTAGAGACATGACACTGTGTACTGGTCCCTCTGCTCCCCCCTTATTCTCTATAGAGGGGACTTAGTGTAGAGACATGACACTGTGTACTGGTCCCTCTGCCCCCCCTCCCCTTATTCTCTATAGAGGGGACTTAGTGTGGAGACATAACACTGTGTACTGGTCCCTCTGCTCCCCCTCCCCTTATTCTGTATAGAGGGGACTTAGTGTGGAGACATGACACTGTGTACTGGTCCCTCTGCCCCCCCTCCCCTTATTCTCTATAGAGGGGACTTAGTGTGGAGACATGACACTGTGTACTGGTCCCTCTGCCCCCCCCCCTTATTCTCTATAGAGGGGACTTAGTGTGGAGACATGACACTGTGTACTGGTTCCTCTGCTCCCCCTTATTCTCTATAGAGGGGACTTAGTGTAGAGACATGACACTGTGTACTGGTCCCTCTGCTCCCCCCCCCCTTATTCTCTATAGAGGGGACTTAGTGTGGAGACATGACACTGTGTACTGGTCCCTCTGCTCCCCCCCCCCTTATTCTCTATAGAGGGGACTTAGTGTGGAGACATGACACGGTGTACTGGTCCCTCTGCTCCCCCTTATTCTCTATAGAGGGGACTTAGTGTAGAGACATGACACTGTGTACTGGTCCCTCTGCCCCCCCCCCCCCTTATTATCTATAGAGGGGACTTAGTGTGGAGACATGACACTGTGTACTGGTCCCTCTGCCCCCCCCCCCCCTTATTCTCTATAGAGGGGACTTAGTGTAGAGACATGACACTGTGTACTGGTCCCTCTGCTCCCCCCTTATTCTCTATAGAGGGGACTTAGTGTAGAGACATGACACTGTGTACTGGTCCCTCTGCTTCCCCCCCTTATTCTCTATAGAGGGGACTTAGTGTGGAGACATGACACTGTGTACTGGTCCCTCTGCTCCCCCCTTATTCTCTATAGAGGGGACTTAGTGTGGAGACATGACACTGTGTACTGGTCCCTCTGCTCCCCCTTATTCTCTATAGAGGGGACTTAGTGTAGAGACATGACATTGTGTACTGGTCCCTCTGCTCCCCCCCCTCATTCTCTATAGAGGGGACTTAGTGTGGAGACATGACACTGTGTACTGGTCCCTCTGCTCCCCCCCTTATTCTCTATAGAGGGGACTTAGTGTAGAGACATGACACTGTGTACTGGTCCCTCTGCTCCCCCCTTATTCTCTATAGAGGGGACTTAGTGTGGAGACATGACACTGTGTACTGGTCCCTCTGCTCCCCCCCTTATTCTCTATAGAGGGGACTTAGTGTGGAGACATGACACTGTGTACTGGTCCCTCTGCCCCCCCCCCCCTTATTCTCTATAGAGGGGACTTAGTGTGGAGACATGACACTGTGTACTGGTCCCTCTGTTCCCCCCCTTATTCTCTATAGAGGGGACTTAGTGTGGAGACATGACACTGTGTACTGGTCCCTCTGCCCCCCCCCCCTTATTCTCTATAGAGGGGACTTAGTGTAGAGACATGACACTGTGTACTGGTCCCTCTGCTCCCCCCCTTATTCTCTATAGAGGGGGCTTAGTGTAGAGACATGATACTGTGTACTGGTCCCTCTGCTCCCCCCTTATTCTCTATAGAGGGGACTTAGTGTGGAGACATGACACTGTGTACTGGTCCCTCTGCTCCCCCCCCCCTTATTCTCTATAGAGGGGACTACGTGTAGAGACATGACACTGTGTACTGGTCCCTCTGCCCCCCCCCCCCCCTTATTCTCTATAGAAGGGGCTTAGTGTAGAGACATGACACAGTGTACTGGTCCCTCTGCTCCCCCCCTTATGCTCTATAGAGGGGACTTAGTGTGGAGACATGACACTGTGTACTGGTCCCTCTGCCCCCCCCCCCTTATTCTCTATAGAGGGGGCTTAGTGTAGAGACATGACACTGTGTACTGGTCCCTCTGCTCCCCCCTTATTCTCTATAGAGGGGACTTAGTGTGGAGACATGACACTGTGTACTGGTCCCTCTGCCCCCCCCTTATTCTCTATAGAGGGGGCTTAGTGTAGAGACATGACACTGTGTACTGGTCCCTCTGCTCCCCCCTTATTCTCTATAGAGGGGACTTAGTGTGGAGACATGACACTGTGTACTGGTCCCTCTGCTCCCCCCTTATTCTCTATAGAGGGGACTTAGTGTGGAGACATGACACTGTGTACTGGTCCCTCTGCTCCCCCCTTATTCTCTATAGAGGGGACTTAGTGTGGAGACATGACACTGTGTACTGGTCCCTCTGCTCCCCCTTATTCTCTATAGAGGGGACTTAGTGTGGAGACATGACACTGTGTACTGGTCCCTCTGCCCCCCCCCTTATTCTCTATAGAGGGGACTTAGTGTAGAGACATGACACTGTGTACTGGTCCCTCTGCCCCCCCCCCCCTTATTCTCTATAGAGGGGACTTAGTGTGGAGACATGACACTGTGTACTGGTCCCTCTGCCCCCCCTCCCCTTATTCTCTATAGAGGGGACTTAGTGTAGAGACATGACACTGTGTACTGGTCCCTCTGCCCCCCCCCCCTTATTCTCTATAGAGGGGACTTAGTGTAGAGACATGACACTGTGTACTGGTCCCTCTGCTCCCCCTTATTCTCTATAGAGGGGACTTAATGTGGAGACATGACACAGTGTACTGGTCCCTCTGCCCCCCCTCCCCTTATTCTCTATAGAGGGGACTTAGTGTAGAGACATGACACTGTGTACTGGTCCCTCTGCCCCCCCCCCCCCTTATTCTCTATAGAGGGGACTTAGTGTAGAGACATGACACTGTGTACTGGTCCCTCTGCTCCCCCCCTATTCTCTATAGAGGGGACTTAGTGTGGAGACATGACACAGTGTACTGGTCCCTCTGCTCCCCCCTTATTCTCTATAGAGGGGACTTAATGTGGAGACATGACACTGTGTACTGGTCCCTCTGCCCCCCCCCCCTTATTCTCTATAGAGGGGACTTAGTGTGGAGACATGACACAGTGTACTGGTCCCTCTGCCCCCCCCCCCCCCTTATTCTGTATAGAGGGGACTTAGTGTGGAGACATGACACTGTGTACTGGTCCCTCTGTTCCCCCCCTATTCTCTATAGAGGGGACTTAGTGTGGAGACATGACACAGTGTACTGGTCCCTCTGCTCCCCCCCCCCCCTTATTCTCTATAGAGGGGACTTAGTGTGGAGACATGACACTGTGTACTGGTCCCTCTGCCCCCCCCCTTATTCTCTATAGAGGGGACTTAGTGTGGAGACATGACACTGTGTACTGGTCCCTCTGCCCCCCCCTTATTCTCTATAGAGGGGACTTAGTGTGAAGACATGACACTGTGTACTGGTCCCTCTGCTCCCCCCCCCCCCCCCCTTATTCTCTATAGAGGGGACTTAGTGTGGAGACATGACACTGTGTACTGGTCCCTCTGCTCCCCCTTATTCGCTATAGAGGGGACTTAGTGTAGAGACATGACATTGTGTACTGGTCCCTCTGCTCCCCCCCTTATTATCTATAGAGGGGACTTAGTGTGGAGACATGACACTGTGTACTGGTCCCTCTGCCCCCCCCCCCCCGCCTTATTCTCTATAGAGGGGACTTAGTGTGGAGACATGACACTGTGTACTGGTCCCTCTGCTCCCCCCTTATTCTCTATAGAGGGGACTTAGTGTGGAGACATGACACTGTGTACTGGTCCCTCTGCCCCCCCCCCCTTATTCTCTATAGAGGGGACTTAGTGTGGAGACATGACACTGTGTACTGGTCCCTCTGCTCCCCCCCTTATTCTCTATAGAGGGGACTTAGTGTAGAGGCATGACACTGTGTACTGGTCCCTCTGCTCCCCCCCTTATTCTCTATAGAGGGGACTTAGTGTGGAGACATGACACTGTGTACTGGTCCCTCTGCCCCCCCCCCCCTTATTCTCTATAGAGGGGACTTAGTGTGGAGACATGACACTGTGTACTGGTCCCTCTGCTCCCCCCTTATTCTCTATAGAGGGGACTTAATGTGGAGACATGACACTGTGTACTGGTCCCTCTGCTCCCCCCTTATTCTCTATAGAGGGGACTTAGTGTAGAGACATGACACAGTGTACTGGTCCCTCTGCTCCCCCCTTATTCTCTATAGAGGGGACTTAGTGTAGAGACATGACACTGTGTACTGGTCCCTCTGCTCCCCCCTTATTCTCTATAGAGGGGACTTAGTGTAGAGACATGACACTGTGTACTGGTCCCTCTGCTCCCCCCCCCCCCCTTATTCTCTATAGAGGGGACTTAGTGTGGAGACATGACACTGTGTACTGGTCCCTCTGCCCCCCCTCCCCTTATTCTCTATAGAGGGGACTTAGTGTGGAGACATAACACTGTGTACTGGTCCCTCTGCTCCCCCTCCCCTTATTCTGTATAGAGGGGACTTAGTGTGGAGACATGACACTGTGTACTGGTCCCTCTGCCCCCCCTCCCCTTATTCTCTATAGAGGGGACTTAGTGTGGAGACATGACACTGTGTACTGGTCCCTCTGCCCCCCCTCCCCTTATTCTCTATAGAGGGGACTTAGTGTGGAGACATGACACTGTGTACTGGTCCCTCTGCCCCCCCCCCCTTATTCTCTATAGAGGAGACTTAGTGTGGAGACATGACACTGTGTACTGGTCCCTCTGCCCCCCCCCCCTTATTCTCTATAGAGGGGACTTAGTGTGGAGACATGACACAGTGTACTAGTCCCTCTGCTCCCCCCTATTCTCTATAGAGGGGACTTAGTGTGGAGACATGACACTGTGTACTGGTCCCTCTGCCCCCCCCCCTTATTCTCTATAGAGGAGACTTAGTGTGGAGACATGACACTGTGTACTGGTCCCTCTGCCCCCCCCCCCCCTTATTCTCTATAGAGGGGACTTAGTGTGGAGACATGACACTGTGTACTGGTCCCTCTGCTCCCCGCCCCCTTATTCTCTATAGAGGAGACTTAGTGTGGAGACATGACACTGTGTACTGGTCCCTCTGCCCCCCCCCCCTTATTCTCTATAGAGGGGACTTAGTGTGGAGACATGACACTGTGTACTGGTCCCTCTGCCCCCCCCCTTATTCTCTATAGAGGGGACTTAGTGTGAAGACATGACACTGTGTACTGGTCCCTCTGCTCCCCCCCCCCCTTATTCTCTATAGAGGGGACTTAGTGTGGAGACATGACACTGTGTTCTGGTCCCTCTGCTCCCCCTTATTCTCTATAGAGGGGACTTAGTGTAGAGACATGACATTGTGTACTGGTCCCTCTGCTCCCCCCCCCCCCCTTATTATCTATAGAGGGGACTTAGTGTGGAGACATGACACTGTGTACTGGTCCCTCTGCCCCCCCCCCCTTATTCTCTATAGAGGGGACTTAGTGTGGAGACATGACACTGTGTACTGGTCCCTCTGCTCCCCCCTATTCTCTATAGAGGGGACTTAGTGTGGAGACATGACACTGTGTACTGGTCCCTCTGCCCCCCCCCCCCTTATTCTCTATAGAGGGGACTTAGTGTGGAGACATGACACTGTGTACTGGTCCCTCTGCTCCCCGCCCCCTTATTCTCTATAGAGGGGACTTAGTGTGGAGACATGACACTGTGTACTGGTCCCTCTGCCCCCCCCCCCCCTTATTCTCTATAGAGGGGACTTAGTGTGGAGACATGACACTGTGTACTGGTCCCTCTGCTCCCCGCCCCCTTATTCTCTATAGAGGGGACTTAGTGTGGAGACATGACACTGTGTACTGGTCCCTCTGCCCCCCCCCCCCTTATTCTTTATAGAGGGGACTTAGTGAGACATGACACTGTGTACTGGTCCCTCTGCTCCCCCCTATTCTCTATAGAGGGGACTTAGTGTGGAGACATGACACTGTGTACTGGTCCCTCTGCTCCCCGCCCCCTTATTCTCTATAGAGGGGACTTAGTGTGGAGACATGACACTGTGTACTGGTCCCTCTGCCCCCCCCCCCTTATTCTCTATAGAGGGGACTTAGTGTGAAGACATGACACTGTGTACTGGTCCCTCTGCTCCCCCCCCCCCTTATTCTCTATAGAGGGGACTTAGTGTGGAGACATGACACTGTGTACTGGTCCCCTCTGCTCCCCCTTATTCTCTATAGAGGGGACTTAGTGTAGAGACATGACACTGTGTACTGGTCCCTCTGCTCCCCCTGATTCTCTATAGAGGGGACTTAATGTGGAGACATGACACAGTGTACTGGTCCCTCTGCCCCCCCTCCCCCTTATTCTCTATAGAGGGGACTTAGTGTAGAGACATGACACTGTGTACTGGTCCCTCTGCCCCCCCCCCTTATTCTCTATAGAGGGGACTTAGTGTAGAGACATGACACTGTGTACTGGTCCCTCTGCCCCCCCCCCTTATTCTCTATAGAGGGGACTTAGTGTAGAGACATGACACTGTGTACTGGTCCCTCTGCTCCCCCCCTATTCTCTATAGAGGGGACTTAGTGTGGAGACATGACACAGTGTACTGGTCCCTCTGCTCCCCCCTTATTCTCTATAGAGGGGACTTAATGTGGAGACATGACACTGTGTACTGGTCCCTCTGCCCCCCCCCCCTTATTCTCTATAGAGGGGACTTAGTGTGGAGACATGACACAGTGTACTGGTCCCTCTGCCCCCCCCCCCTTATTCTGTATAGAGGGGACTTAGTGTGGAGACATGACACTGTGTACTGGTCCCTCTGTTCCCCCCCTATTCTCTATAGAGGGGACTTAGTGTGGAGACATGACACAGTGTACTGGTCCCTCTGCTCCCCCCCCCCCCTTATTCTCTATAGAGGGGACTTAGTGTGGAGACATGACACTGTGTACTGGTCCCTCTGCTCCCCCCCCCTTATTCTCTATAGAGGGGACTTAGTGTAGAGACATGACATTGTGTACTGGTCCCTCTGCTCTCCCCCCCCCCCTTCTTCTCTATAGAGGGGACTTAGTGTAGAGACATGACACTGTGTACTGGTCCCTCTGCCCCCCCCCCCTTATTCTCTATAGAGGGGACTTAGTGTGGAGACATGACACTGTGTACTGGTCCCTCTGCCCCCCCCCCTTATTCTCTATAGAGGGGACTTAGTGTGAAGACATGACACTGTGTACTGGTCCCTCTGCTCCCCCCCCCCTTATTCTCTATAGAGGGGACTTAGTGTGGAGACATGACACTGTGTACTGGTCCCTCTGCTCCCCCTTATTCTCTATAGAGGGGACTTAGTGTAGAGACATGACATTGTGTACTGGTCCCTCTGCTCCCCCCCCCCTTATTATCTATAGAGGGGACTTAGTGTGGAGACATGACACTGTGTACTGGTCCCTCTGCCCCCCCCCGCCCTTATTCTCTATAGAGGGGACTTAGTGTGGAGACATGACACTGTGTACTGGTCCCTCTGCCCCCCCCCCCCTTATTCTCTATAGAGGGGACTTAGTGTGGAGACATGACACTGTGTACTGGTCCCTCTGCTCCCCCCCTTATTCTCTATAGAGGGGACTTAGTGTAGAGGCATGACACTGTGTACTGGTCCCTCTGCTCCCCCCCTTATTCTCTATAGAGGGGACTTAGTGTGGAGACATGACACTGTGTACTGGTCCCTCTGCCCCCCCCCCCCCTTATTCTCTATAGAGGGGACTTAGTGTGGAGACATGACACTGTGTACTGGTCCCTCTGCTCCCCCCTTATTCTCTATAGAGGGGACTTAATGTGGAGACATGACACTGTGTACTGGTCCCTCTGCTCCCCCCTTATTCTCTATAGAGGGGACTTAGTGTAGAGACATGACACAGTGTACTGGTCCCTCTGCTCCCCCCTTATTCTCTATAGAGGGGACTTAGTGTAGAGACATGACACTGTGTACTGGTCCCTCTGCTCCCCCCTTATTCTCTATAGAGGGGACTTAGTGTAGAGACATGACACTGTGTACTGGTCCCTCTGCTCCCCCCCCCCCTTATTCTCTATAGAGGGGACTTAGTGTGGAGACATGACACTGTGTACTGGTCCCTCTGCCCCCCTCCCCTTATTCTCTATAGAGGGGACTTAGTGTGGAGACATAACACTGTGTACTGGTCCCTCTGCTCCCCCTCCCCTTATTCTGTATAGAGGGGACTTAGTGTGGAGACATGACACTGTGTACTGGTCCCTCTGCCCCCCCTCCCCTTATTCTCTATAGAGGGGACTTAGTGTGGAGACATGACACTGTGTACTGGTCCCTCTGCCCCCCCTCCCCTTATTCTCTATAGAGGGGACTTAGTGTGGAGACATGACACTGTGTACTGGTCCCTCTGCCCCCCCCCCCCTTATTCTCTATAGAGGAGACTTAGTGTGGAGACATGACACTGTGTACTGGTCCCTCTGCCCCCCCCCCTTATTCTCTATAGAGGGGACTTAGTGTGGAGACATGACACAGTGTACTGGTCCCTCTGCTCCCCCCTATTCTCTATAGAGGGGACTTAGTGTGGAGACATGACACTGTGTACTGGTCCCTCTGCCCCCCCCTTATTCTCTATAGAGGAGACTTAGTGTGGAGACATGACACTGTGTACTGGTCCCTCTGCCCCCCCCCCCTTATTCTCTATAGAGGGGACTTAGTGTGGAGACATGACACTGTGTACTGGTCCCTCTGCTCCCCGCCCCCTTATTCTCTATAGAGGAGACTTAGTGTGGAGACATGACACTGTGTACTGGTCCCTCTGCCCCCCCCCCCTTATTCTCTATAGAGGGACTTAGTGTGGAGACATGACACTGTGTACCGGTCCCTCTGCCCCCCCCCTTATTCTCTATAGAGGGGACTTAGTGTGGAGACATGACACTGTGTACTGGTCCCTCTGCCCCCCCCCCCCTTATTCTCTATAGAGGGGACTTAGTGTGAAGACATGACACTGTGTACTGGTCCCTCTGCTCCCCCCCCCCCTTATTCTCTATAGAGGGGACTTAGTGTGGAGACATGACACTGTGTACTGGTCCCTCTGCTCCCCCTTATTCTCTATAGAGGGGACTTAGTGTAGAGACATGACATTGTGTACTGGTCCCTCTGCTCCCCCCCCCCCCCCTTATTATCTATAGAGGGGACTTAGTGTGGAGACATGACACTGTGTACTGGTCCCTCTGCCCCCCCCCCCCCTTATTCTCTATAGAGGGGACTTAGTGTGGAGACATGACACTGTGTACTGGTCCCTCTGCTCCCCCCTATTCTCTATAGAGGGGACTTAGTGTGGAGACATGACACTGTGTACTGGTCCCTCTGCCCCCCCCCCCCTTATTCTCTATAGAGGGGACTTAGTGTGGAGACATGACACTGTGTACTGGTCCCTCTGCTCCCCGCCCCCTTATTCTCTATAGAGGGGACTTAGTGTGGAGACATGACACTGTGTACTGGTCCCTCTGCCCCCCCCCCCTTATTCTTTATAGAGGGGACTTAGTGTGGAGACATGACACTGTGTACTGGTCCCTCTGCTCCCCCCTATTCTCTATAGAGGGGACTTAGTGTGGAGACATGACACTGTGTACTGGTCCCTCTGCTCCCCGCCCCCTTATTCTCTATAGAGGGGACTTAGTGTGGAGACATGACACTGTGTACTGGTCCCTCTGCCCCCCCCCCCCTTATTCTCTATAGAGGGGACTTAGTGTGGAGACATGACACTGTGTACTGGTCCCTCTGCCCCCCCCCCCTTATTCTCTATAGAGGAGACTTAGTGTGGAGACATGACACTGTGTACTGGTCCCTCTGCCCCCCCCCCCCCTTATTCTCTATAGAGGGGACTTAGTGTGGAGACATGACACAGTGTACTGGTCCCTCTGCTCCCCCCTATTCTCTATAGAGGGGACTTAGTGTGGAGACATGACACTGTGTACTGGTCCCTCTGCCCCCCCCCCCCTTATTCTCTATAGAGGAGACTTAGTGTGGAGACATGACACTGTGTACTGGTCCCTCTGCCCCCCCCCCCTTATTATCTATAGAGGGGACTTAGTGTGGAGACATGACACTGTGTACTGGTCCCTCTGCCCCCCCCCCCTTATTCTCTATAGAGGAGACTTAGTGTGGAGACATGACACTGTGTACTGGTCCCTCTGCCCCCCCCCCCCTTATTCTCTATAGAGGGGACTTAGTGTGGAGACATGACACAGTGTACTGGTCCCTCTGCTCCCCCCTATTCTCTATAGAGGGGACTTAGTGTGGAGACATGACACTGTGTACTGGTCCCTCTGCCCCCCCCCCCTTATTCTCTATAGAGGAGACTTAGTGTGGAGACATGACACTGTGTACTGGTCCCTCTGCCCCCCCCCCCTTATTATCTATAGAGGGGACTTAGTGTGGAGACATGACACTGTGTACTGGTCCCTCTGCCCCCCCCCCCCTTATTCTCTATAGAGGGGACTTAGTGTGGAGACATGACACTGTGTACTGGTCCCTCTGCTCCCCCCTATTCTCTATAGAGGGGACTTAGTGTGGAGACATGACACTGTGTACTGGTCCCTCTGCCCCCCCCCCCCTTATTCTCTATAGAGGGGACTTAGTGTGGAGACATGACACTGTGTACTGGTCCCTCTGCCCCCCCCCCCTTATTCTCTATAGAGGGGACTTAGTGTGGAGACATGACACTGTGTACTGGTCCCTCTGCCCCCCCCCCCTTATTCTCTATAGAGGAGACTTAGTGTGGAGACATGACACTGTGTACTGGTCCCTCTGCCCCCCCCCCTTATTCTCTATAGAGGGGACTTAGTGTGGAGACATGACACAGTGTACTGGTCCCTCTGCTCCCCCCTATTCTCTATAGAGGGGACTTAGTGTGGAGACATGACACTGTGTACTGGTCCCTCTGCCCCCCCCCCTTATTCTCTATAGAGGAGACTTAGTGTGGAGACATGACACTGTGTACTAGTCCCTCTGCCCCCCCCCCCCTTATTATCTATAGAGGGGACTTAGTGTGGAGACATGGACACTGTGTACTGGTCCCTCTGCCCCCCCCCCCTTATTCTCTATAGAGGAGACTTAGTGTGGAGACATGACACTGTGTACTGGTCCCTCTGCCCCCCCCCCCCTTATTCTCTATAGAGGGGACTTAGTGTGGAGACATGACACAGTGTACTGGTCCCTCTGCTCCCCCTATTCTCTATAGAGGGGACTTAGTGTGGAGACATGACACTGTGTACTGGTCCCTCTGCCCCCCCCCCCCTTATTCTCTATAGAGGAGACTTAGTGTGGAGACATGACACTGTGTACTGGTCCCTCTGCCCCCCCCCCTTATTATCTATAGAGGGGACTTAGTGTGGAGACATGACACTGTGTACTGGTCCCTCTGCCCCCCCCCCTTATTCTCTATAGAGGGGACTTAGTGTGGAGACATGACACTGTGTACTGGTCCCTCTGCTCCCCCCTATTCTCTATAGAGGGGACTTAGTGTGGAGACATGACACTGTGTACTGGTCCCTCTGCCCCCCCCCCCCCTTATTCTCTATAGAGGGGACTTAGTGTGGAGACATGACACTGTGTACTGGTCCCTCTGCCCCCCCCCCCTTATTCTCTATAGAGGGGACTTAGTGTGGAGACATGACACTGTGTACTGGTCCCTCTGCTCCCCGCCCCCTTATTCTCTATAGAGGGGACTTAGTGTGGAGACATGACACTGTGTACTGGTCCCTCTGCCCCCCCCCCCTTATTCTTTATAGAGGGGACTTAGTGTGGAGACATGACACTGTGTACTGGTCCCTCTGCTCCCCCCTATTCTCTATAGAGGGGACTTAGTGTGGAGACATGACACTGTGTACTGGTCCCTCTGCTCCCCGCCCCCTTATTCTCTATAGAGGGGACTTAGTGTGGAGACATGACACTGTGTACTGGTCCCTCTGCCCCCCCCCCCCTTATTCTCTATAGAGGGGACTTAGTGTGAAGACATGACACTGTGTACTGGTCCCTCTGCTCCCCCCCCCCCCTTATTCTCTATAGAGGGGACTTAGTGTGGAGACATGACACTGTGTACTGGTCCCTCTGCTCCCCCTTATTCTCTATAGAGGGGACTTAGTGTAGAGACATGACACTGTGTACTGGTCCCTCTGCTCCCCCTTATTCTCTATAGAGGGGACTTAATGTGGAGACATGACACAGTGTACTGGTCCCTCTGCCCCCCCTCCCCTTATTCTCTATAGAGGGGACTTAGTGTAGAGACATGACACTGTGTACTGGTCCCTCTGCCCCCCCCCTTATTCTCTATAGAGGGGACTTAGTGTAGAGACATGACACTGTGTACTGGTCCCTCTGCTCCCCCCCTATTCTCTATAGAGGGGACTTAGTGTGGAGACATGACACAGTGTACTGGTCCCTCTGCTCCCCCCTTATTCTCTATAGAGGGGACTTAATGTGGAGACATGACACTGTGTACTGGTCCCTCTGCCCCCCCCCCCTTATTCTCTATAGAGGGGACTTAGTGTGGAGACATGACACAGTGTACTGGTCCCTCTGCCCCCCCCCCCTTATTCTGTATAGAGGGGACTTAGTGTGGAGACATGACACTGTGTACTGGTCCCTCTGTTCCCCCCCTATTCTCTATAGAGGGGACTTAGTGTGGAGACATGACACAGTGTACTGGTCCCTCTGCTCCCCCCCCCTTATTCTCTATAGAGGGGACTTAGTGTGGAGACATGACACTGTGTACTGGTCCCTCTGCTCCCCCCCCCCTTATTCTCTATAGAGGGGACTTAGTGTAGAGACATGACATTGTGTACTGGTCCCTCTGCTCTCCCCCCCCCCTTCTTCTCTATAGAGGGGACTTAGTGTAGAGACATGACACTGTGTACTGGTCCCTCTGCCCCCCCCCCCCCTTATTCTCTATAGAGGGGACTTAGTGTGGAGACATGACACTGTGTACTGGTCCCTCTGCCCCCCCCCTTATTCTCTATAGAGGGGACTTAGTGTGAAGACATGACACTGTGTACTGGTCCCTCTGCTCCCCCCCCCCCCTTATTCTCTATAGAGGGGACTTAGTGTGGAGACATGACACTGTGTACTGGTCCCTCTGCTCCCCCTTATTCTCTATAGAGGGGACTTAGTGTAGAGACATGACATTGTGTACTGGTCCCTCTGCTCCCCGCCCTTATTATCTATAGAGGGGACTTAGTGTGGAGACATGACACTGTGTACTGGTCCCTCTGCCCCCCCCCCCCCGCCTTATTCTCTATAGAGGGGACTTAGTGTGGAGACATGACACTGTGTACTGGTCCCTCTGCCCCCCCCCCCCCTTATTCTCTATAGAGGGGACTTAGTGTGGAGACATGACACTGTGTACTGGTCCCTCTGCTCCCCCCCTTATTCTCTATAGAGGGGACTTAGTGTAGAGGCATGACACTGTGTACTGGTCCCTCTGCTCCCCCCCTTATTCTCTATAGAGGGGACTTAGTGTGGAGACATGACACTGTGTACTGGTCCCTCTGCCCCCCCCCTTATTCTCTATAGAGGGGACTTAGTGTGGAGACATGACACTGTGTACTGGTCCCTCTGCTCCCCCCTTATTCTCTATAGAGGGGACTTAATGTGGAGACATGACACTGTGTACTGGTCCCTCTGCTCCCCCCTTATTCTCTATAGAGGGGACTTAGTGTAGAGACATGACACAGTGTACTGGTCCCTCTGCTCCCCCCTTATTCTCTATAGAGGGGACTTAGTGTAGAGACATGACACTGTGTACTGGTCCCTCTGCTCCCCCCTTATTCTCTATAGAGGGGACTTAGTGTAGAGACATGACACTGTGTACTGGTCCCTCTGCTCCCCCCCCCCCTTATTCTCTATAGAGGGGACTTAGTGTGGAGACATGACACTGTGTACTGGTCCCTCTGCCCCCCCTCCCTTATTCTCTATAGAGGGGACTTAGTGTGGAGACATAACACTGTGTACTGGTCCCTCTGCTCCCCCTCCCCTTATTCTGTATAGAGGGGACTTAGTGTGGAGACATGACACTGTGTACTGGTCCCTCTGCCCCCCCTCCCCTTATTCTCTATAGAGGGGACTTAGTGTGGAGACATGACACTGTGTACTGGTCCCTCTGCCCCCCCTCCCCTTATTCTCTATAGAGGGGACTTAGTGTGGAGACATGACACTGTGTACTGGTCCCTCTGCCCCCCCCCCTTATTCTCTATAGAGGAGACTTAGTGTGGAGACATGACACTGTGTACTGGTCCCTCTGCCCCCCCCCCCTTATTCTCTATAGAGGGGACTTAGTGTGGAGACATGACACAGTGTACTGGTCCCTCTGCTCCCCCCTATTCTCTATAGAGGGGACTTAGTGTGGAGACATGACACTGTGTACTGGTCCCTCTGCCCCCCCCCCTTATTCTCTATAGAGGAGACTTAGTGTGGAGACATGACACTGTGTACTGGTCCCTCTGCCCCCCCCCCCCCCTTATTCTCTATAGAGGGGACTTAGTGTGGAGACATGACACTGTGTACTGGTCCCTCTGCTCCCCGCCCCCTTATTCTCTATAGAGGAGACTTAGTGTGGAGACATGACACTGTGTACTGGTCCCTCTGCCCCCCCCCCTTATTCTCTATAGAGGGGACTTAGTGTGGAGACATGACACTGTGTACTGGTCCCTCTGCCCCCCCCCCTTATTCTCTATAGAGGGGACTTAGTGTGAAGACATGACACTGTGTACTGGTCCCTCTGCTCCCCCCCCCCCCTTATTCTCTATAGAGGGGACTTAGTGTGGAGACATGACACTGTGTACTGGTCCCTCTGCTCCCCCTTATTCTCTATAGAGGGGACTTAGTGTAGAGACATGACATTGTGTACTGGTCCCTCTGCTCCCCCCCCCCCCCTTATTATCTATAGAGGGGACTTAGTGTGGAGACATGACACTGTGTACTGGTCCCTCTGCCCCCCCCCCCTTATTCTCTATAGAGGGGACATGACACTGTGTACTGGTCCCTCTGCTCCCCGCCCCCTTATTCTCTATAGAGGGGACTTAGTGTGGAGACATGACACTGTGTACTGGTCCCTCTGCCCCCCCCCCCTTATTCTTTATAGAGGGGACTTAGTGTGGAGACATGACACTGTGTACTGGTCCCTCTGCTCCCCCCTATTCTCTATAGAGGGGACTTAGTGTGGAGACATGACACTGTGTACTGGTCCCTCTGCTCCCCGCCCCCTTATTCTCTATAGAGGGGACTTAGTGTGGAGACATGACACTGTGTACTGGTCCCTCTGCCCCCCCCCCCCTTATTCTCTATAGAGGGGACTTAGTGTGAAGACATGACACTGTGTACTGGTCCCTCTGCTCCCCCCTATTCTCTATAGAGGGGACTTAGTGTGGAGACATGACACTGTGTACTGGTCCCTCTGCTCCCCGCCCCCTTATTCTCTATAGAGGGGACTTAGTGTGGAGACATGACACTGTGTACTGGTCCCTCTGCCCCCCCCCCCTTATTCTCTATAGAGGGGACTTAGTGTGAAGACATGACACTGTGTACTGGTCCCTCTGCTCCCCCCCCCCCCTTATTCTCTATAGAGGGGACTTAGTGTGGAGACATGACACTGTGTACTGGTCCCTCTGCTCCCCGCCCCCTTATTCTCTATAGAGGGGACTTAGTGTGGAGACATGACACTGTGTACTGGTCCCTCTGCCCCCCCCCCTTATTCTTTATAGAGGGGACTTAGTGTGGAGACATGACACTGTGTACTGGTCCCTCTGCTCCCCCCTATTCTCTATAGAGGGGACTTAGTGTGGAGACATGACACTGTGTACTGGTCCCTCTGCCCCCCCCCCCTTATTCTCTATAGAGGGGACTTAGTGTGGAGACATGACACTGTGTACTGGTCCCTCTGCTCCCCGCCCCCTTATTCTCTATAGAGGAGACTTAGTGTGGAGACATGACACTGTGTACTGGTCCCTCTGCCCCCCCCCCCCTTATTCTCTATAGAGGGGACTTAGTGTGGAGACATGACACTGTGTACCGGTCCCTCTGCCCCCCCCCTTATTCTCTATAGAGGGGACTTAGTGTGGAGACATGACACTGTGTACTGGTCCCTCTGCCCCCCCCCTTATTCTCTATAGAGGGGACTTAGTGTGAAGACATGACACTGTGTACTGGTCCCTCTGCTCCCCCCCCCCCTTATTCTCTATAGAGGGGACTTAGTGTGGAGACATGACACTGTGTTCTGGTCCCTCTGCTCCCCCTTATTCTCTATAGAGGGGACTTAGTGTAGAGACATGACATTGTGTACTGGTCCCTCTGCTCCCCCCCCCCCCCCTTATTATCTATAGAGGGGACTTAGTGTGGAGACATGACACTGTGTACTGGTCCCTCTGCCCCCCCCCCCCCCCCCTTATTCTCTATAGAGGGGACTTAGTGTGGAGACATGACACTGTGTACTGGTCCCTCTGCTCCCCCCTATTCTCTATAGAGGGGACTTAGTGTGGAGACATGACACTGTGTACTGGTCCCTCTGCCCCCCCCCCCCTTATTCTCTATAGAGGGGACTTAGTGTGGAGACATGACACTGTGTACTGGTCCCTCTGCTCCCCGCCCCCTTATTCTCTATAGAGGGGACTTAGTGTGGAGACATGACACTGTGTACTGGTCCCTCTGCCCCCCCCCCCCCCTTATTCTCTATAGAGGGGACTTAGTGTGGAGACATGACACTGTGTACTGGTCCCTCTGCTCCCCGCCCCCTTATTCTCTATAGAGGGGACTTAGTGTGGAGACATGACACTGTGTACTGGTCCCTCTGCTCCCCCTTATTCTCTATAGAGGGGACTTAGTGTAGAGACATGACACTGTGTACTGGTCCCTCTGCTCCCCCTTATTCTCTATAGAGGGGACTTAATGTGGAGACATGACACAGTGTACTGGTCCCTCTGCCCCCCCTCCCCTTATTCTCTATAGAGGGGACTTAGTGTAGAGACATGACACTGTGTACTGGTCCCTCTGCCCCCCCCCCTTATTCTCTATAGAGGGGACTTAGTGTAGAGACATGACACTGTGTACTGGTCCCTCTGCTCCCCCCCTATTCTCTATAGAGGGGACTTAGTGTGGAGACATGACACAGTGTACTGGTCCCTCTGCTCCCCCCTTATTCTCTATAGAGGGGACTTAATGTGGAGACATGACACTGTGTACTGGTCCCTCTGCCCCCCCCCCCCTTATTCTCTATAGAGGGGACTTAGTGTGGAGACATGACACAGTGTACTGGTCCCTCTGCCCCCCCCCCCTTATTCTGTATAGAGGGGACTTAGTGTGGAGACATGACACTGTGTACTGGTCCCTCTGTTCCCCCCCTATTCTCTATAGAGGGGACTTAGTGTGGAGACATGACACAGTGTACTGGTCCCTCTGCTCCCCCCCCCCTTATTCTCTATAGAGGGGACTTAGTGTGGAGACATGACACTGTGTACTGGTCCCTCTGCTCCCCCCCCCTTATTCTCTATAGAGGGGACTTAGTGTAGAGACATGACATTGTGTACTGGTCCCTCTGCTCTCCCCCCCCCCTTCTTCTCTATAGAGGGGACTTAGTGTAGAGACATGACACTGTGTACTGGTCCCTCTGCCCCCCCCCCCCTTATTCTCTATAGAGGGGACTTAGTGTGGAGACATGACACTGTGTACTGGTCCCTCTGCCCCCCCCCCCCTTATTCTCTATAGAGGGGACTTAGTGTGAAGACATGACACTGTGTACTGGTCCCTCTGCTCCCCCCCCCCCTTATTCTCTATAGAGGGGACTTAGTGTGGAGACATGACACTGTGTACTGGTCCCTCTGCTCCCCCTTATTCTCTATAGAGGGGACTTAGTGTAGAGACATGACATTGTGTACTGGTCCCTCTGCTCCCCCCCCCCTTATTATCTATAGAGGGGACTTAGTGTGGAGACATGACACTGTGTACTGGTCCCTCTGCCCCCCCCCCGCCTTATTCTCTATAGAGGGGACTTAGTGTGGAGACATGACACTGTGTACTGGTCCCTCTGCCCCCCCCCCCCCTTATTCTCTATAGAGGGGACTTAGTGTGGAGACATGACACTGTGTACTGGTCCCTCTGCTCCCCCCCTTATTCTCTATAGAGGGGACTTAGTGTAGAGGCATGACACTGTGTACTGGTCCCTCTGCTCCCCCCCTTATTCTCTATAGAGGGGACTTAGTGTGGAGACATGACACTGTGTACTGGTCCCTCTGCCCCCCCCCCCCTTATTCTCTATAGAGGGGACTTAGTGTGGAGACATGACACTGTGTACTGGTCCCTCTGCTCCCCCCTTATTCTCTATAGAGGGGACTTAATGTGGAGACATGACACTGTGTACTGGTCCCTCTGCTCCCCCCTTATTCTCTATAGAGGGGACTTAGTGTAGAGACATGACACAGTGTACTGGTCCCTCTGCTCCCCCCTTATTCTCTATAGAGGGGACTTAGTGTAGAGACATGACACTGTGTACTGGTCCCTCTGCTCCCCCCTTATTCTCTATAGAGGGGACTTAGTGTAGAGACATGACACTGTGTACTGGTCCCTCTGCTCCCCCCCCCTTATTCTCTATAGAGGGGACTTAGTGTGGAGACATGACACTGTGTACTGGTCCCTCTGCCCCCCCTCCCCTTATTCTCTATAGAGGGGACTTAGTGTGGAGACATAACACTGTGTACTGGTCCCTCTGCTCCCCCTCCCCTTATTCTGTATAGAGGGGACTTAGTGTGGAGACATGACACTGTGTACTGGTCCCTCTGCCCCCCCTCCCCTTATTCTCTATAGAGGGGACTTAGTGTGGAGACATGACACTGTGTACTGGTCCCTCTGCCCCCCCTCCCCTTATTCTCTATAGAGGGGACTTAGTGTGGAGACATGACACTGTGTACTGGTCCCTCTGCCCCCCCCCCTTATTCTCTATAGAGGAGACTTAGTGTGGAGACATGACACTGTGTACTGGTCCCTCTGCCCCCCCCCCCCTTATTCTCTATAGAGGGGACTTAGTGTGGAGACATGACACAGTGTACTGGTCCCTCTGCTCCCCCCTATTCTCTATAGAGGGGACTTAGTGTGGAGACATGACACTGTGTACTGGTCCCTCTGCCCCCCCCCTTATTCTCTATAGAGGAGACTTAGTGTGGAGACATGACACTGTGTACTGGTCCCTCTGCCCCCCCCCCCCCCCCCCTTATTCTCTATAGAGGGGACTTAGTGTGGAGACATGACACTGTGTACTGGTCCCTCTGCTCCCCGCCCCCTTATTCTCTATAGAGGAGACTTAGTGTGGAGACATGACACTGTGTACTGGTCCCTCTGCCCCCCCCCCCTTATTCTCTATAGAGGGGACTTAGTGTGGAGACATGACACTGTGTACCGGTCCCTCTGCCCCCCCCCCTTATTCTCTATAGAGGGGACTTAGTGTGGAGACATGACACTGTGTACTGGTCCCTCTGCCCCCCCCCCCCCTTATTCTCTATAGAGGGGACTTAGTGTGAAGACATGACACTGTGTACTGGTCCCTCTGCTCCCCCCCCCCCCTTATTCTCTATAGAGGGGACTTAGTGTGGAGACATGACACTGTGTACTGGTCCCTCTGCTCCCCCTTATTCTCTATAGAGGGGACTTAGTGTAGAGACATGACATTGTGTACTGGTCCCTCTGCTCCCCCCCCCCCCTTATTATCTATAGAGGGGACTTAGTGTGGAGACATGACACTGTGTACTGGTCCCTCTGCCCCCCCCCCCCTTATTCTCTATAGAGGGGACTTAGTGTGGAGACATGACACTGTGTACTGGTCCCTCTGCTCCCCCCTATTCTCTATAGAGGGGACTTAGTGTGGAGACATGACACTGTGTACTGGTCCCTCTGCCCCCCCCCCTTATTCTCTATAGAGGGGACTTAGTGTGGAGACATGACACTGTGTACTGGTCCCTCTGCTCCCCGCCCCCTTATTCTCTATAGAGGGGACTTAGTGTGGAGACATGACACTGTGTACTGGTCCCTCTGCCCCCCCCCCCTTATTCTTTATAGAGGGGACTTAGTGTGGAGACATGACACTGTGTACTGGTCCCTCTGCTCCCCCCTATTCTCTATAGAGGGGACTTAGTGTGGAGACATGACACTGTGTACTGGTCCCTCTGCTCCCCGCCCCCTTATTCTCTATAGAGGGGACTTAGTGTGGAGACATGACACTGTGTACTGGTCCCTCTGCCCCCCCCCCTTATTCTCTATAGAGGGGACTTAGTGTGGAGACATGACACTGTGTACTGGTCCCTCTGCCCCCCCCCTTATTCTCTATAGAGGAGACTTAGTGTGGAGACATGACACTGTGTACTGGTCCCTCTGCCCCCCCCCCCCCTTATTCTCTATAGAGGGGACTTAGTGTGGAGACATGACACAGTGTACTGGTCCCTCTGCTCCCCCCTATTCTCTATAGAGGGGACTTAGTGTGGAGACATGACACTGTGTACTGGTCCCTCTGCCCCCCCCCCCTTATTCTCTATAGAGGAGACTTAGTGTGGAGACATGACACTGTGTACTGGTCCCTCTGCCCCCCCCCCCCTTATTCTCTATAGAGGGGACTTAGTGTGGAGACATGACACTGTGTACTGGTCCCTCTGCTCCCCGCCCCCTTATTCTCTATAGAGGAGACTTAGTGTGGAGACATGACACTGTGTACTGGTCCCTCTGCCCCCCCCCCCCCTTATTCTCTATAGAGGGGACTTAGTGTGGAGACATGACACTGTGTACCGGTCCCTCTGCCCCCCCCCCCCTTATTCTCTATAGAGGGGACTTAGTGTGGAGACATGACACTGTGTACTGGTCCCTCTGCCCCCCCCCCCTTATTCTCTATAGAGGGGACTTAGTGTGAAGACATGACACTGTGTACTGGTCCCTCTGCTCCCCCCCCCCCTTATTCTCTATAGAGGGGACTTAGTGTGGAGACATGACACTGTGTTCTGGTCCCTCTGCTCCCCCTTATTCTCTATAGAGGGGACTTAGTGTAGAGACATGACATTGTGTACTGGTCCCTCTGCTCCCCCCCCCCCCTTATTATCTATAGAGGGGACTTAGTGTGGAGACATGACACTGTGTACTGGTCCCTCTGCCCCCCCCCCTTATTCTCTATAGAGGGGACTTAGTGTGGAGACATGACACTGTGTACTGGTCCCTCTGCTCCCCCCTATTCTCTATAGAGGGGACTTAGTGTGGAGACATGACACTGTGTACTGGTCCCTCTGCCCCCCCCCCCCTTATTCTCTATAGAGGGGACTTAGTGTGGAGACATGACACTGTGTACTGGTCCCTCTGCCCCCCCCCCCCTTATTCTCTATAGAGGGGACTTAGTGTGGAGACATGACACTGTGTACTGGTCCCTCTGCTCCCCGCCCCCTTATTCTCTATAGAGGGGACTTAGTGTGGAGACATGACACTGTGTACTGGTCCCTCTGCCCCCCCCCCCCTTATTCTTTATAGAGGGGACTTAGTGTGGAGACATGACACTGTGTACTGGTCCCTCTGCTCCCCCCTATTCTCTATAGAGGGGACTTAGTGTGGAGACATGACACTGTGTACTGGTCCCTCTGCTCCCCGCCCCCTTATTCTCTATAGAGGGGACTTAGTGTGGAGACATGACACTGTGTACTGGTCCCTCTGCCCCCCCCCCCCTTATTCTCTATAGAGGGGACTTAGTGTGAAGACATGACACTGTGTACTGGTCCCTCTGCTCCCCCCCCCCCCCTTATTCTCTATAGAGGGGACTTAGTGTGGAGACATGACACTGTGTACTGGTCCCTCTGCTCCCCCTTATTCTCTATAGAGGGGACTTAGTGTAGAGACATGACACTGTGTACTGGTCCCTCTGCTCCCCCTTATTCTCTATAGAGGGGACTTAATGTGGAGACATGACACAGTGTACTGGTCCCTCTGCCCCCCCTCCCCTTATTCTCTATAGAGGGGACTTAGTGTAGAGACATGACACTGTGTACTGGTCCCTCTGCCCCCCCCCTTATTCTCTATAGAGGGGACTTAGTGTAGAGACATGACACTGTGTACTGGTCCCTCTGCTCCCCCCCTATTCTCTATAGAGGGGACTTAGTGTGGAGACATGACACAGTGTACTGGTCCCTCTGCTCCCCCCTTATTCTCTATAGAGGGGACTTAATGTGGAGACATGACACTGTGTACTGGTCCCTCTGCTCCCCCCCTTATTCTCTATAGAGGGGACTTAGTGTAGAGACATGACACTGTGTACTGGTCCCTCTGCTCCCCCCTTATTCTCTATAGAGGGGACTTAGTGTGGAGACATGACACTGTGTACTGGTCCCTCTGCTCCCCCCCTTATTCTCTATAGAGGGGACTTAGTGTGGAGACATGACACTGTGTACTGGTCCCTCTGCCCCCCCCCCCTTATTCTGTATAGAGGGGACTTAGTGTGGAGACATGACACTGTGTACTGGTCCCTCTGTTCCCCCCCTATTCTCTATAGAGGGGACTTAGTGTGGAGACATGACACAGTGTACTGGTCCCTCTGCTCCCCCCCCCCCTTATTCTCTATAGAGGGGACTTAGTGTGGAGACATGACACTGTGTACTGGTCCCTCTGCTCCCCCCCCCCCCCCCCTTATTCTCTATAGAGGGGACTTAGTGTAGAGACATGACATTGTGTACTGGTCCCTCTGCTCTCCCCCCCCCCTTCTTCTCTATAGAGGGGACTTAGTGTAGAGACATGACACTGTGTACTGGTCCCTCTGCCCCCCCCCTTATTCTCTATAGAGGGGACTTAGTGTGGAGACATGACACTGTGTACTGGTCCCTCTGCCCCCCCCCCCCTTATTCTCTATAGAGGGGACTTAGTGTGAAGACATGACACTGTGTACTGGTCCCTCTGCTCCCCCCCCCCCCCTTATTCTCTATAGAGGGGACTTAGTGTGGAGACATGACACTGTGTACTGGTCCCTCTGCTCCCCCTTATTCTCTATAGAGGGGACTTAGTGTAGAGACATGACATTGTGTACTGGTCCCTCTGCTCCCCCCCCTTATTATCTATAGAGGGGACTTAGTGTGGAGACATGACACTGTGTACTGGTCCCTCTGCCCCCCCCCCCCGCCTTATTCTCTATAGAGGGGACTTAGTGTGGAGACATGACACTGTGTACTGGTCCCTCTGCCCCCCCCCCTTATTCTCTATAGAGGGGACTTAGTGTGGAGACATGACACTGTGTACTGGTCCCTCTGCTCCCCCCCTTATTCTCTATAGAGGGGACTTAGTGTAGAGGCATGACACTGTGTACTGGTCCCTCTGCTCCCCCCCTTATTCTCTATAGAGGGGACTTAGTGTGGAGACATGACACTGTGTACTGGTCCCTCTGCCCCCCCCCCCCTTATTCTCTATAGAGGGGACTTAGTGTGGAGACATGACACTGTGTACTGGTCCCTCTGCTCCCCCCTTATTCTCTATAGAGGGGACTTAATGTGGAGACATGACACTGTGTACTGGTCCCTCTGCTCCCCCCTTATTCTCTATAGAGGGGACTTAGTGTAGAGACATGACACAGTGTACTGGTCCCTCTGCTCCCCCCTTATTCTCTATAGAGGGGACTTAGTGTAGAGACATGACACTGTGTACTGGTCCCTCTGCTCCCCCCTTATTCTCTATAGAGGGGACTTAGTGTAGAGACATGACACTGTGTACTGGTCCCTCTGCTCCCCCCCCCCCTTATTCTCTATAGAGGGGACTTAGTGTGGAGACATGACACTGTGTACTGGTCCCTCTGCCCCCCCTCCCCTTATTCTCTATAGAGGGGACTTAGTGTGGAGACATAACACTGTGTACTGGTCCCTCTGCTCCCCCTCCCCTTATTCTGTATAGAGGGGACTTAGTGTGGAGACATGACACTGTGTACTGGTCCCTCTGCCCCCCTCCCCTTATTCTCTATAGAGGGGACTTAGTGTGGAGACATGACACTGTGTACTGGTCCCTCTGCCCCCCCTCCCCTTATTCTCTATAGAGGGGACTTAGTGTGGAGACATGACACTGTGTACTGGTCCCTCTGCCCCCCCCCCTTATTCTCTATAGAGGAGACTTAGTGTGGAGACATGACACTGTGTACTGGTCCCTCTGCCCCCCCCCCCCTTATTCTCTATAGAGGGGACTTAGTGTGGAGACATGACACAGTGTACTGGTCCCTCTGCTCCCCCCTATTCTCTATAGAGGGGACTTAGTGTGGAGACATGACACTGTGTACTGGTCCCTCTGCCCCCCCCCCTTATTCTCTATAGAGGAGACTTAGTGTGGAGACATGACACTGTGTACTGGTCCCTCTGCCCCCCCCCCCTTATTCTCTATAGAGGGGACTTAGTGTGGAGACATGACACTGTGTACTGGTCCCTCTGCTCCCCGCCCCCTTATTCTCTATAGAGGAGACTTAGTGTGGAGACATGACACTGTGTACTGGTCCCTCTGCCCCCCCCCCCCTTATTCTCTATAGAGGGGACTTAGTGTGGAGACATGACACTGTGTACCGGTCCCTCTGCCCCCCCCCCCTTATTCTCTATAGAGGGGACTTAGTGTGGAGACATGACACTGTGTACTGGTCCCTCTGCCCCCCCCCCCCTTATTCTCTATAGAGGGGACTTAGTGTGAAGACATGACACTGTGTACTGGTCCCTCTGCTCCCCCCCCCCCTTATTCTCTATAGAGGGGACTTAGTGTGGAGACATGACACTGTGTACTGGTCCCTCTGCTCCCCCTTATTCTCTATAGAGGGGACTTAGTGTAGAGACATGACATTGTGTACTGGTCCCTCTGCTCCCCCCCCCCCCCTTATTATCTATAGAGGGGACTTAGTGTGGAGACATGACACTGTGTACTGGTCCCTCTGCCCCCCCCCCCCTTATTCTCTATAGAGGGGACTTAGTGTGGAGACATGACACTGTGTACTGGTCCCTCTGCTCCCCCCTATTCTCTATAGAGGGGACTTAGTGTGGAGACATGACACTGTGTACTGGTCCCTCTGCCCCCCCCCCCCTTATTCTCTATAGAGGGGACTTAGTGTGGAGACATGACACTGTGTACTGGTCCCTCTGCTCCCCGCCCCCTTATTCTCTATAGAGGGGACTTAGTGTGGAGACATGACACTGTGTACTGGTCCCTCTGCCCCCCCCCCCTTATTCTTTATAGAGGGGACTTAGTGTGGAGACATGACACTGTGTACTGGTCCCTCTGCTCCCCCCTATTCTCTATAGAGGGGACTTAGTGTGGAGACATTGCACTGTGTACTGGTCCCTCTGCTCCCCGCCCCCTTATTCTCTATAGAGGGGACTTAGTGTGGAGACATGACACTGTGTACTGGTCCCTCTGCCCCCCCCCCCCCTTATTCTCTATAGAGGGGACTTAGTGTGAAGACATGACACTGTGTACTGGTCCCTCTGCTCCCCCCTATTCTCTATAGAGGGGACTTAGTGTGGAGACATGACACTGTGTACTGGTCCCTCTGCTCCCCGCCCCCTTATTCTCTATAGAGGGGACTTAGTGTGGAGACATGACACTGTGTACTGGTCCCTCTGCCCCCCCCCCCCCCTTATTCTCTATAGAGGGGACTTAGTGTGAAGACATGACACTGTGTACTGGTCCCTCTGCTCCCCCCCCCCCCCCCTTATTCTCTATAGAGGGGACTTAGTGTGAAGACATGACACTGTGTACTGGTCCCTCTGCTCCCCGCCCCCTTATTCTCTATAGAGGGGACTTAGTGTGGAGACATGACACTGTGTACTGGTCCCTCTGCCCCCCCCCCTTATTCTTTATAGAGGGGACTTAGTGTGGAGACATGACACTGTGTACTGGTCCCTCTGCTCCCCCCTATTCTCTATAGAGGGGACTTAGTGTGGAGACATGACACTGTGTACTGGTCCCTCTGCTCCCCGCCCCCTTATTCTCTATAGAGGGGACTTAGTGTGGAGACATGACACTGTGTACTGGTCCCTCTGCCCCCCCCCCCTTATTCTCTATAGAGGGGACTTAGTGTGAAGACATGACACTGTGTACTGGTCCCTCTGCTCCCCCCCCCCCCTTATTCTCTATAGAGGGGACTTAGTGTGAAGACATGACACTGTGTACTGGTCCCTCTGCTCCCCCCCCCCCCTTATTCTCTATAGAGGGGACTTAGTGTGGAGACATGACACTGTGTACTGGTCCCTCTGCTCCCCCCCCCCCCTTATTCTCTATAGAGGGGACTTAGTGTGGAGACATGACACTGTGTACTGGTCCCTCTGCTCCCCCTTATTCTCTATAGAGGGGACTTAGTGTAGAGACATGACATTGTGTACTGGTCCCTCTGCTCCCCCCCCCCCCCCCTTATTATCTATAGAGGGGACTTAGTGTAGAGACATGACATTGTGTACTGGTCCCTCTGCTCCCCCCCCCCCCCCTTATTCTCTATAGAGGGGACTTAGTGTGGAGACATGACACTGTGTACTGGTCCCTCTGCTCCCCCTTATTCTCTATAGAGGGGACTTAGTGTAGAGACATGACACTGTGTACTGGTCCCTCTGCCCCCCCCCCCCCCTTATTCTCTATAGAGGGGACTTAGTGTGGAGACATGACACTGTGTACTGGTCCCTCTGCTCCCCCCTATTCTCTATAGAGGGGACTTAGTGTGGAGACATGACACTGTGTACTGGTCCCTCTGCCCCCCCCCCCCTTATTCTCTATAGAGGGGACTTAGTGTGGAGACATGACACTGTGTACTGGTCCCTCTGCTCCCCCCCCCCCCTTATTCTCTATAGAGGGGACTTAGTGTGGAGACATGACACTGTGTACTGGTCCCTCTGCTCCCCCCCCTTATTCTCTATAGAGGGGACTTAGTGTGGAGACATGACACTGTGTACTGGTCCCTCTGCCCCCCCCCCCCCTTATTCTCTATAGAGGGGACTTAGTGTGGAGACATGACACTGTGTACTGGTCCCTCTGCTCCCCCCCCCTTATTCTCTATAGAGGGGACTTAGTGTGGAGACATGACACTGTGTACTGGTCCCTCTGCTCCCCGCCATGCACCTCTCTGGGAAGTTTTGGACCCCCTCCTCCTCCCTCCCCCAGTGTTGTAGACCTCCTCACATGCAGGAAACCTCCCCCCCCCCCCTTTCACACAGGTCACATGACACACTCTGCCCCCTCATCATTGCAGGGACCCCCGTCCCCTATACAGCCCAGCAGACGAGGAGTAGAGGGCGGGGCTGTGGGCGGGGCCCGGCCTGTGTTCTTCCCCTCCTCCTCCTCTCCTCTCACTCATCTCTCCTCCGATCTGCAGAATAATAACGGAGCTCATCGCCGCCATGGGGGTGGAAGGATGCACCAAATGTATCAAATACATGCTCTTCATCTTCAACTTCATCTTCTGGGTGAGTCCGGGGACAGGGGGGATGGGGGTCCCTCCATGGTGTGATGATCAATGTTCTGTGATGTACAGGGAGGTGGAAGATGCGGCGTCCGATCATCATGTATCAGTGCGATCATCCCACACATCACACAATGTAACAATGTCTACAGAGGAGAACAACAACAACATGAGCGGGGGCCGCACGTGGGGGACATCCATCCATGTGTATGGTCAGATCGGGGCTGTGATTCGAGATTGGGGAAGTGTATGGTCAGATCTGGGCTGTGCTGTACTGTCTGATTGGGCTGTGTGCGGGCAGATTGAGGCTGTGATGTTAGATCGATTCTGTGTGTGGACAGATCTGGGCTGTGGGTGGTCAGATCTGGGCTGTGGGGGAGATTGGTGCTGTGCTGGGACTGTGTGTGGTCAGATTGGGACTGTGTGTGTGTACAGATCAAGGCTGTGCGTGGTCAGATCGGGGCTGTGCGTGGTCAGATTGGGGCTGTGCGTGGTCAGATTGGGGCTGTGCGTGGTCAGATCGGGGCTGTGCGTGGTCAGATCGGGGCTGTGCGTGATCAGATCGGGGCTGTGTGTGGTCAGATCGGGGCTGTGCGTGGTCAGATCGGGGCTGTGCGTGGTCAGATCGGGGCTGTGCGTGGTCAGATCGGGGCTGTGCGTGATCAGATCGGGGCTGTGCGTGGTCAGATCGGGGCTGTGCGTGGTCAGATCGGGGCTGTGCGTGGTCAGATCGGGGCTGTGCGTGGTCAGATCGGGGCTGTGCGTGGTCAGATCGGGGCTGCGCGTGGTCAGATCGGGGCTGCGTGTGGTCAGATCGTGGCTGTGCGTGATCAGATCGGGGCTGTGCGTGATCAGATCGGGGCTGTGCGTGGTCAGATCGGAGCTGTGCATGATCAGATCTGGGCTGTGCATGATCAGATCGGGGCTGTGCGTGGTCAGATCGGGGCTGTGTGTGGTCAGATCGGGGCTGTGCATGATCAGATCGGGGCTGCGCGTGGTCAGATCGGGGCTGTGTGTGGTCAGATCGGGGCTGTGCATGATCAGATCGGGGCTGTGCGTGGTCAGATCGGGGCTGTGCGTGGTCAGATCGGGGCTGTGCGTGGTCAGATCGGGACTGTCTGTGTACAGATCGGGGCTGTGCGTGGTCAGATCGGGGCTGTGCGTGGTCAGATCGGGACTGTCTGTGTACAGATCGGGGCTGTGCGTGGTCAGATCGGGGCTGTGCGTGGTCAGATCGGGACTGTCTGTGTACAGATCGGGGCTGTGTGTGGTCAGATCGGGGCTGTGCGTGGTCAGATCGGGGCTGTGCGTGGTCAGATCGGGGCTGTGCATGGTCAGATCGGGACTGTCTGTGTACAGATCAGGGCTGTGCGTGGTCAGATTGGGGCTGTGCGTGGTCAGATCAGGGCTGCGCGTGGTCAGATCGGGGCTGTGTGTGGTCAGATCGGGGCTGTGCGTGATCAGATCGGGGCTGTGCGTGATCAGATCGGGGCTGTGCGTGGTCAGATCGGAGCTGTGCATGATCAGATCTGGGCTGTGCATGATCAGATCGGGGCTGTGCGTGGTCAGATCGGGGCTGTGTGTGGTCAGATCGGGGCTGTGCATGATCAGATCGGGGCTGCGCGTGGTCAGATCGGGGCTGTGTGTGGTCAGATCGGGGCTGTGCATGATCAGATCGGGGCTGTGCGTGGTCAGATCGGGGCTGTGCGTGGTCAGATCGGGGCTGTGCGTGGTCAGATCGGGACTGTCTGTGTACAGATCGGGGCTGTGCGTGGTCAGATCGGGGCTGTGCGTGGTCAGATCGGGACTGTCTGTGTACAGATCGGGGCTGTGCGTGGTCAGATCGGGGCTGTGCGTGGTCAGATCGGGACTGTCTGTGTACAGATCGGGGCTGTGTGTGGTCAGATCGGGGCTGTGCGTGGTCAGATCGGGACTGTCTGTGTACAGATCGGGGCTGTGCGTGGTCAGATCGGGGCTGTGCGTGGTCAGATCGGGGCTGTGCGTGGTCAGATCGGGGCTGTGCATGGTCAGATCGGGACTGTCTGTGTACAGATCGGGGCTGTGCGTGGTCAGATTGGGGCTGTGCGTGGTCAGATCGGGGCTGCGCTGGCACATCAGGGTTGTATGTTTGTGTTAATCGGGTTGTGTAATGACCAACAAGTATTGGCACACTCACCATGATCAGCATTGATGCTCAGTAATGGTGATCAGTCCCTATAGACTAAGCCCCAGTCCTGCACATTGGTGCTGGTCTTCTAGGGATAGATGTTGGGATCACTCTGGCTAGACTGTGTGGGGCTCATTCCCCCTCTGCATTGTTCTGTATATAGACGATGGTTCTCTAATGCCTCGTTTCCACTGAGCGGATTGGTTCGGGTCGGTACAGTTTGAATGGCCTAGAATGGTCCGGTCTATTTTGGTGAGCGTTTCCACTGCAAGTGGGACCAAAAGGGGCCATACAGGGTTTAGAAAAAATGCCTTAGCATAGCACAGCAGAGGGTTTTTTGTCAGCCAATCAGTGGAATGTATCGTAGCTCCGCCCTAACCGAACCGTTCCATTTTCTATGCCCCCACATCTGAAGCAGGACCCAGAATGGTGCGGTTCGGGTTCGGTTGTATGGGCCACTTTCATAATGGAAACACCCAAAATAGCGTACCGAACCGATCCACTCAGTGGAAACGAGGCATATGATCCCACCACCAGCCGCTGTACATAGACTGCAAGTAATGTTTAACAAAATAAACATAATAATTATAATCAAAGTGCCACAAATCAAAATAATGTGATAAATGTAAAAAGTCCCAATAGTCCAGTCAAGTGAGAATAAATGACTGTGACTTCCTAATGGTGCTTCAGCTCCACCAAGATAATCCAAAACAATTGTAATCCACCAGCAGCCAAAGTGACTGCTCACCTCAAATAAAGACCCATAAAAGCTATAGGTTCCACCAATACTTCTGGTTTTGATCCCACCGGAAGTGATGTCAGCCGGCTCCACCCAACGTGTTGCATCACTAGACACGTGACTTCCTCAATTATAGGTCATAAGCACTCAAAGCATCCTCCATGCGTCCTCACGTCAATGCATCTAAAGGCGATGTCCCACTGCGATGTATGTACCCCTTTAAAAGGCCGGAAGATATCCACTTGGCCACCTCAATATAAATCTCAAGCAAAAGAAAGGGCCCAAAATAGTGTAGTATCTTTAATTGAATTCAGTGAACAAAAACAAAGAAATGCACTCACATTAAGTAAAGAGTCAAAGAGACTCATACATCCCATAAACAAAGCAGTGTTTTGCCATTACTTCTGGTTTCGATCCCACCAGAAGTGACGTCACTCAGCTCCGCCTGACACGTTGCGTCAGTAGTCATGTGACCTTCTGACTTGATTAGACTATTGGAACTCTTTTTGACATTTATCACATTGCTTTGATATGTGGCACTTTGATTATTAATATGTGTATTTTATTAAACATTAACTAGTTGAATGATACAATTAATTCAACACGACACTGATTTAAACACATATTTAGACCAATTTTATATATTTATGGGATTTTTATGGTGCTAGACAATACAGATACTTTAAAAGGTTTTCTAAATTTTTATTAAGTATTTGATTAAATTCACATTAAAAAGTACAATATTACATCACAAATACAGTAGGAATCCTGATGTCTCTTTCCTTCATAAAGGCCACACTGTTGTTTTCCTCAATATGTTTTGCCACCAAGGTCTTCATCAGGATTTCGATTTCCCCAGAAGTGACGTCAACTGGCTCCGTGCAACATGTTGCGTCACGAGACACATGAATTCCTGATTTGATTAGACTATTGGGACTTTTTTTTTTTTTACATTTATCACATTGTTTTGATTTGTGACACTTTCATTTTTGATATGTGTGTTAAACAAAACTAGTTGAATGAATCAATTAATGGGATCAAGGGCAGCTCAACACTGATTTAAACACATATTGCTTTTTTTTTTTAATGTGGGAACACATTAAGTGGATGCAGCAGCTCTATTATTGGTCTGTTCATTTATATGGTCTATTCTCACCTTTAGTTGTTTGCTTTGTTGACTTTAATTTTTTATTCACTTCAGTTCTTAGATTGGGGCATAGGACTTAGGCAGTGTATGTGTGGTTTTTGTTTTACCTCTGTCCATTGTTTATTACTGTCTGTGTCCTAGCTGAGGAACTTCGCCCTTCTGTTGGTCCTGTGACCATTGTCCCAGAGACAGAAAGAGGAAATCCAGATACTTTGGACTAGTTTACACTAATGTTGCTCTATGAAGAGCGGTGCATGTTCAGATTGCTCCTCAGAGACCATTTGACAGGCGATGTGGAGGCATTGTATCGCCATTGTATTGCCTCCTCGCCGCCTGTTTTAACCCTGTAAATGCCACACTACCACCCTGCAACTATGTGCATTGCGCACAGTTGAGGGCTGATTGTAGCACCGCCTGATTCACTTGAATGGGTCACGTTTGGTGGGCAGTGATGCCAAACGCATTAGAAGTATAATTCCTGCCTCAGCCACAAAGCACCCGCGGCAGGTAGACACTCCGGCCACTGCCTTTCCAGCTAAGGAAGGGGAGCGGTTAAGTGGCGGTAAAAACATGGCAGAACCATATGGTTTTACCACACTTTATGCTGTCATCAAAGCAAGCAATATTTCCCAATGGGACCTCGACTTCTCTCACAACTTTCAAAGATGGGAATTGTATTCTTTGTTGTTCCTCCAGGACAGGAAATGAAAGGAAACCTTCCCAGTGGGGCAAACAGCAAACGATTCCTTGATAGGGGTTTAACCTTTCCCTTTCCAGTAAACAAACAGGCCTTCCTCTAATAGGGTGACAACGCTAAGTGCCTGGGACTTATATCACTGCAGCCCTGTCACCCTGCTCATTATTGTAGTCGCAGGGATTGTGGCATTGCATTATCACGGACCTTGGGATGGAGGGTTACCTGTGTTATCTCAGGGCTCAGTAGTGACCTACTGGCCGGGGGGGAGGAACCACAGTGCCCAGGGGGGGGACAAAAGTGACCCGAAACACCCACAAGTCTGTCAGATGTGAAGGTTCTTTTGGCGGCTTTCCTCTTTGACACAGAACAGATAGTGAGGAGAATTTCCTCCTGATGGGGACACGGTACACATGTTCTAGTAGGGTTAGGAATGGTTAACAGTCCTGTCAGGATTTTATTGCTGTCTGTGTCCTCATGAGGGGACACCGGCAGTATTTTAAATCTCTTTCACAGTCTATCCAAAAATTTGGGATTATTTTATGAATGCATAACTATATTGAAGGGCTGGTTCACCTTTGCAAAAACACTGTGCTGCTATGAGTAGGCCAGAGGCCTGCCCAAAAAAAACAATGACATTTCCCCATCCTGCCCCGTTGCTAGGACGTTGCTATGACACTTCAGGGTGTGATGCTCTCCTCTGCCATCAAGAGCTTGGTATCTCTTGGATTAAAACTCTGTGCACCACAGCGCTGAGCTCAAAGCTGTAGTTTTGGAAGAGACAGAGAACATGCGCAGGGTTTTGAATCATAGAGAGAGCGCGCTCTTGTAATGGCGGAGACAAGCATCAATGGCTGGAGAGTTGACTGAAGTGTCACCAACATCCTAGCTACAGAGCAGAACAGGGGAATGAATGCCAACTATGGGAATTTTTCAGGCAGGTTTTTGGAGGGGTAAAAATGGCCTATATCAATACCAGGTACATTATTCAATATCGTTTATAGTTTTTATTCACTGGCACCCCTTTTTTTGCAAAGGTAAACAAACCCTTTAATTGGTATTGTTTTTATATCTTCTTAGTGTTCAGACTAGAAGCAGGAAGGGTGGGCCTGGGGGAATCAAGTGATTTTCTTTCCTGCAACCGGTGGTTGCAGCAAAAAAAAAAAAAAAAAATCACATCATCTATGGCTGGCTAGTGACATTAAGCAGTGCAGGCCTCAAGGAGGCCTCATTGGTTATTAGGATGCAGGCAGTCGAATGTGTTTCAGGCGGTGTTAGTATGATGTTGACTGATTTAGGGGGGTACAATGTCTGGAGATGGGCTTGCCAAGGGGTGCACAAATGAAGAAAGGTTGAGAAACGCTCTTCCAGGCGAACTGCTGGTAATGTTTTGGTAGACGAGGCTATTCGGGGGTGTCTTTCACCTCATATAATACAGACGGCTGTTCTTACACAAGTGAGAGCGGCGGTATGACATCATGGAATGGCATCGCTGTGGAATGTATGGCGTTCGGAGGGATATACAGAACAGGGACACCTGTTTTCATCTGGAAGAGGCAAGGCCAGTATATGAAGTTCTGCTGATTTCTACTCATTCATTCATTTCTTGGCAAACAGAAAGACATCCTGGATTTTGTAGTCCCTCAACCATTTTACTTATATCATCCTGATTTTTATATTTATAAAACAACCAGTTGATGGATTGTGAATCTAGGCAATCCTTTGAAATGAATTTCTCCTGAATAAATGTGCTCTGCAGAGTTGTCCACTGTGCTTGCCGTCCCTGATTCCAGACAATGAAAGATTTATAAAGAGTGATTCAGTGTAGATTGGATACCGTAAAGAGTCACAGTCTGCCAGTAAAAAATACGCTTGGTCAGGTTCATCCAGATTGTCAATTGATTTACTAACTTGTGTTTAATAAATGAGACGTCCTATTATAAAGATTAGCTGAGTTCTTTACTAAAAAAAAAAAAAAAATGGAAGCACTGATGAATAAAGGCATCCAGAAATGATCAGCCAGTATGATCGTCTCTGCCGGGATCAGAGATTGGCCATCTGTTGGCCTTCTCTAATGACAATAGACATTCCATGCTTTCTCAACAGGACAGTTTGTGAGATTTCAGAGATTTCACGACTTCAAAGCCTTAGACCCCATGTACACGGGGCGCTGATGAACGGACGTTCAGAGGCAGTTGGACGCTTTTTTCAACTGCCCCTGAACTCATTCAATGTTATCCTATGTGACCATGTGCACAGTCTCGTTTATTGCCGGTTTTAGGCAGTTGTGTCTTTGAAAGCAAAAAAATGGGTTCAGACGCCGAAGATTTCCACGTTTCAGACGCCAAGCGCAGCTAAACGCCGGTTTTTGTTTATAAGCCCTTTTAAAGGTGCCCTATTTTTTTTACATTAAAAATCTAAAAAATGATGGCAAATGATGAAAATCCAGTAAAAAAATTGTAATTGCTTGCAATGATTCTTAGACCATTTATATACCCTAATGAGCCCTTGATCCAATCCAATACACCACTAGCATTGCTGTTATCCGAAGTAAAATTGGAATTTGACCCATATGTTTTTAGATTTGAACAAGCAACTTGTGGCAGGTGACGTGGCAAGTGGACAATCCACAACTTGTGGCAGGTGATGTGGCAAATGACAATCCGCAACTTGTGACAGGTGATGTGGCAAGTGACAATCCGCAACGTGTGGCAGGTGACGTGGCAAGTGGACAATCCACAACGTGTGGCAGGTGACGTGGCAAGTGGACAATCCAAAACTTGTGGCAAGTGGACAATCCGCAACTTGTGGCAGGTGACGTGGCAAGTGGACAATCCAAAACTTGTGGCAAGTGGACAATCTGCAACTTGTGGCAGGTGACGTGGCAAGTGGGCAATCTGCAATTTGTGGCAGGTGACGTGACAAATGGCAATCCGCAACTTGTGGCAGGTGACGTGGCAAATGGCAATCCGCAACTTGTGGCAAGTGACAATCCGCAACATGTAGCAGGTGACGTGGCAAGTAGACAATCCGCAACTTGTGGCAGGTGACGTGGCAAATGACGTTGAGGAAAGTCCTGCAAGCCGCACCTTTTGAGCTTGTTTGTAGCGCTAAAAAAAGCGCTTCAAAAACGCTAGTGCTAATTTTAGCGCTAACGTGGTAAAAACGCGTCTAAAACGCAGCAATAGCGCCAGGGGTAAATGGGCGTTAATTTTCAACGCCTCAGTGTGAAAGTAGCCTTAGTAGGAGGCGTGCTGAGTCTGTACTCCTACCACCCCCACTCCCTGGCAAAAAAAAAGAAAACTGACAGCTTCGACATGCAGATTAAAAGCTTCTAACTTCCTTCTTCCAGAAATAGCTTTTTTTTTTTTTTTAATGAAATAGCATGTTTTCTTATTCTGGGCTGTGCTGCAACATTTTTTTTTTTTTTTTATGGATTTCTGAGATTTCAAATATCATTCTGACCATTAAAGGGGTTGTAAAGGCTTGTGTTTTTTCACCTTGAAAACACCTTGCAGTCACCTCCCCCCCCCCAGCCCCCCCGTTTTGCCTACCTGAGCCCCGAATTTCCATCGGCACGTCCCCGCCATCCCTCTCTCCACGGGTTCCCGGCTTTTGATTGGATAGATTGAGAGCAGCGCAGCCATTGGCTCCCGCTGCTGTCAATCAAATCCAATGATGCGGGGGGGGGGGGCTGAGTCCTCTATGGACGCCGAATGCTGGACTCAGGAGCACGCCCGCAAGGTAACCCCCTCGGGAGAGCACTTCTCAAGGGGGGTTATCTAATGCGGGGAGGAGCCGCAAGAGCCGCCGAGGGACCCCGGAAATGGATGTTGGAATGAATGGGCTGCCTACACACGCAAAACAGGCCACACAGATCTGAACAGAGCCTAATGGCCTGTACACACGATCCGTAAATCGGACGAAAAATACTGCTTTCGAATTGATCGTACGATAATTGGACCATTAGTAGCTTTAGTAGCCTCTCCATTTTCGATATGCGACTAGCATGCAAAAAAACAAAGATCTGTCGTCCGATTTTCGGATCGTGTGTATGGGCAATAAGGGTACGGTCACACCATGAGAACACAAACCAGTTGTGACACAACAGAAATGCAATGTCACTTGTGACTTTTTCAATCTAATTCGAACATTGGCACTATTTCCTCTCAGTGTACACTAGCAGCTGTTTGACCACAGCACGGCTGTTGGTGTGAACAAATCCTTAAAAGGATAGTTCACCTTTACCACAAAACTGCCTATGCAGATAAGGGGCATCTGTAGATTAAAAAACAAACTGTGCAGCTCTTACTAAAGTTGAATAAAGCCCTTGCTATAGGTGTAGGCCATTTAAATACCTTATGAAGCCTGACTGAAATACTCCCAGGATGTTGCTAAGTACTTCCAGGATGTTGCTAAGTGAGGCCTAGTCATCACTGCTCACCTCCACCATCACAGGAGTGAGCTCTCAATGCTGAACTCAGAGCATTAGAGGAGAGAGTGTATGTGAGGTAGTTCTAATCAGAGAAAGAGCTCACTCCTGTGATGGTGGAGGTGAGCAGTGATGACTAGGCCTCACTTAGAAACGTCCTGGGAGTATTCCAGTCAGGCCTCATAAGTTGTAAAGGTGAACTATCCTTTTAAAGGACCTTTAGAAGTCCAGTCAAATATTTACTGTGCTTAAACCTGCTCCTACCCCCATTCTAAGCTTATTCAAACTATCTTGTAAAGGAAAAATGTCTATACTTACCTATTCTGATGGCACGCTGGTCCAGTGACACGATTGGCTCCCAAGCGCCAGCCTCAGTGAAGAGGTGGGACAGCCAACAACTGATGCCCCATAGTAAGTCGATGGGTGACATCACCACATAGGCATTGCAGCCATTGTTGGCGAACTCTCCTCTTCACTGAAGCCGGACACTGGAGAAGTCATATTACTGGACCATAGGGTGGCTGCACTGTATCTGTAGAGCAACGTAGTCATTCTTGTACAGCAGTACTGTCATCTGGGAAGAGGGTTGTGTTCGATGGACTAGTAGATTCAGATGGACTTAAAGCACTTTTAGACCCAAAATCAAACATTTATTATATTGCAGCTTACCGATTCTTTGATGTGATGGCTGCAATTGTTTTCTTTATTTAGGCTTTCTTTATTCTATTTTCATTTGGTGATCCAGCTTGTAAGTCTGTTGTTAAGGAGAAGAGTTAAGTGCTGACAAGAATGAGCATTTATCCCTTTGAAGTGTGGAAGGAGCACCTGTAGGGATATTTTTTTCCCCCTGGAGGGCAGCTTAACCATTCTCTGCCTGCCCAGAGTAGTTTTACTGTAGGTGGGTGGCAGTTACGGGGCAGGCCAAGGCACCTGTACGTCACCTGGCACATGTGCAGTGCGTCACTTCTGGGACTGCTATGTGTGATAGATTGCCAATCTCGGTAACTGGCCACTTTGGGCTACTAGGATGTCATGTGATCTCAGTGTCAACACAACTTAGTTAGTGCTTAGTATTGTGATTGGCCCACAGCTATCACATGGTATCTGGGCTAATCACAGCACTGTACCATGTTATTAGCTGTAGCCAATCACAGATCATTAGTAATCACAGCTGTTATGAATGTAACCCATACGTGACAGTTCAAAACATTGCAATCCCTGTAACAGCAATCAAAGTGTGAAGAAAACAATACTGATCACCTCCCCCCCAGAGTAGTACAGTGTCACTATGGTAACACTGAACTATTCTGATGAAAGTATGTCAAAAAATATATTTAAAGCGGAGTTCCACCCAAAAGTGGAACTTCCGATTTAAGGAATCCTGACCCCCTGACATGCCACATTTCGCATGTCATTTTTTTTGGGGGGGGGGGGGGAGTGGGTACCTAGTTTTTTAAGGTACTAGGCGGCCCCTCCCACCCAGCAATCTTCTGCGACACGTCACAGGTCCCAGAAGATTGCACGGCCACTCAGGACGCGCAGGGCGCCTCGCGCATGCGTAGCGCGCACCCGGTTGTGAAGCCGCAAGCTGTCACAGCCAGGTGCCCACAGCGAGGCGAGGGAGAGGAGCGAGGGGTCGGCCGGCCCATGGGACAGGTAAGTAAGTGTGTGTTTAATAAAAGTCAGCAGCTACACTTTTTGGTGACAGTATATAAAAATAAATGTGAAAAATAATAAATTTTCAAATACATATACCATAGTTTGTAGACGCTACAACTTTCAAACAAACCAATTAGTATGCACTTATTGTGATTTTTTTTTAATTTATTTTTTGTAGCAGAATACATTTTCACCTAAATTTATGAAGAAATTTGATTTGATTTTATATGTTTTATAACAGAAAGTAGCAAATATTGGGTTTTTTCCCAACATTTTCTGTCTTTTTTTTGTTTATCTAGCAAAAAAAAACAAAAAAAAAACAGTGGTGGTCAAAAACCACCAAAAGAAAGCTCTACTTGTGTAAAAAAATGATATAAATTTAATTTGCGTGTTGTTGCATGACTACACAACCACACCACCAGTTAAAGTAGCGAAGTTCAGAATAGCAAAAAATGATCTGGTCATAAAGGGGGTAAAACCTTCCGAAGGTTGTGGTTAAAGGGAAATTGAAATATAATAGAATTGCTGTCAGGATCACCAGGTGATACAACTATACTACAGGGAGGACTGCTATGCTAATGCTAGTGACAGACCACATCATAAATGTAATTTTTTTTTTTTGCGTATAGTTTCACATTAATGTCACATGGCTGCATTGTGAAAGGGAACCAGTAGATGTTGTTTCTTCTGAAGGATGTGTAACTCTATAAAAAGGTAGCTATTTGCTTATTGTAATGGTGGGAATTTACTTAAGTGATGAGCTGAATTTCCTGCTTTGCTGGGAGGCGGAAATGACTGTAGTAAAGAAATATACATCAAATCCGCACGTCTAGATGGGCTGTTCTACCAGAAAATGTTTGTTTTTCTTGAACCTTACATTCACATAGACAAAAGTCACACTGCTTCTCATTTTATTTTATCCCAATAGCAATAGACAAGTGCTATTCAACTATTTCCTTTCAAGTGGGTCTCCAGACAAATCTTTTTTTTTTTTTTTGTTAAACTGTCTGGATTTTAGTGCTGTGTCTCCACCGGAGAAATTTCCCTTCACCCCCTGTTCCTGAGACTATAGTATAAAGATGGTGTAGGTTCTCGCCTATACCGACTCCACCCAATGCTTTAAAAATGGGTTGGGATGGAAATTCATTGTAACTATGGAAATGTGTATGAGCCATAATGCTAACTGATCTGTGAATGTGGGTGGGTCTAGATGTTTTAATATATATAAAAATGGAGGTCAGTTTTGCTCTTTTGCCTACAGCTCTCTGTATTTTACCTGGAGCTCCTAGGTGGATGACATCATGCCCCCTCCCATGTGACAGTGTTTGGGTCTAGTGCGGCCGTTCTTAACCTTTTTACCCTGGAAGAACCCTTGAATGAATTTTCAGGTCATCGAGAACCCTTACTAAAACCAATTTAGTGGGGAGAATGTCCCTTACGTTGGTGGCCAAATGGAAGAATGCACCTTACATTTCGGACCAGATGAAAGAATGCCCCTTACATTGGTGACCAGATGGAAGAATGCTCCTTACATTGGTAACCAGATGAAAGAATGCCCCTTACATTGGTGACCAGATGGAAGAATGCCCCTTACATTGGTGACCAGATGGAAGAATGCCCCTTACATTGGTGGCCAGATAGAAGAATGCCCCTTACATTGGTGGCCAGATGGAAGAATGCTCCTTACAAGGGCGACCAGATGGAATAATGCCCCTTACATTGGTGACCAGATGGAAGAATGCCCCTTACATTGGTGACCAGATGGAATAATGCCCCTTACATTGGTGACCAGATGGAAGAATGCCCCTTACATTGGTGACAGATGGAAGAATGCCCCTTACATTGGTGACCAGATGGAAGAATGCCCCTTACATTGGTGACCAGATGGAAGAATGCCCCTTACATTGGTGACCAGATGGAAGAATGCCCCTTACATTGGTGACCAGATGGAAGAATGCCCCTTACATTGGTGGCCAGATGGAAGAATGCTCCTTACAAGGACGACCAGATGGAACAATGCTCCTTACAAGGGCGACCAGATGGAAGAATGCCCCTTACATTGGTGACCAGATGGAAGAATACTCCTTAGATTGGGGACCAGATGGAAGAATGCTCCTTACATTGGTTACCAGATGAAAGAATGCCCCTTACATTGGTGACCAGATGGAAGAATGCCCCTTACATTGGTGACCAGATGGAAGAATGCCCCTTACATTGGTGGCCAGATGGAAGAATGCCCCTTACATTGGTGGCCAGATGGAAGAATGCTCCTTACAAGGGCGACCAGATGGAATAATGCCCCTTACATTGGTGACCAGATGGAAGAATGCCCCTTACATTGGTGACCAGATGGAATAATGCCCCTTATATTGGTGACCAGATGGAAGAATGCCCCTTACATTGGTGACCAGATGGAAGAATGCCCCTTACATTGGTGACCAGATGGAAGAATGCCCCTTAAATTGGTGACCAGATGGAAGAATGCCCCTTACATTGGTGGCCAGATGGAAGAATGCTCCTTACAAGGGCGACCAGATGGAAGAATGCTCCTTACAAGGGTGACCAGATGGAAGAATGCCCCTTACATTGGTGACCAGATGGAAGAATGATCCTTAAATTGGTGGCCAAATGAAAGAATGCCCCCTTACATTTGTGGTCAGACTGCCACCCTTATAGACAGCTAAAAAGATGATGGTGTAATTTAACTGGCTACGCCAAGTGGTGTTGGATCTGGACCTATGCAAGAACCATCAAATGAGAGGTCAATCATCAACAGCTCAAGGAACCCTGCCAACTTCTGGAGAAACCCTAGGGTTCCACGGAACAATGGTTGAGAATTGCTGGTCTAGGGCCATTCAGACCCAAGTGCTGTTGCATATTCCCCCATACGCATAAGCTCTGCTGTTTCGGGGCAACAGTGCAAGAGCTGTGACAGAACAGGGAGACAGAGAAGAAGCATTAATGGGTAAGTATACATTAATCGGCGGGGGAGGAGGGGGGTCTAACAGAAGACACTGCCACATTTACTGCACTAAGGAAGTCTGCAGGCTGCCATTGCTGACCTCTCCTTAAAACTTCAGATCCCTGGTTGTCACGTAAGAGCTTTTGTATTTTCTGAGTCAGTGGCCCTGGAAATGTGTTCACATTAGGAGCCCTGACCTCACTCTGACTTGTCTTATGTCATACATGTTCTTGGTCGCTGTCTCTGAAAGTAGTGCAGGAAAAGACAGCCAAGCAATTAGCACCTTCACAAGAAAGTCAGCTATGGCAGCTCCCATATTTTTACCAGTACAGGTTTCTTTAAAAATTACCCACTTTCATCTAGGTTGGAGGGTATCATGGACTTTGCATTAATCTGTCCACTGTATTAAAGGAAAACGCAGCTAAGTGCTATTTACATCTTATAACACCCATAGTTTCAGAAAAACTGCTTTCTGCGAATATAGCAAATATATATATATATATATATATATATATATATATATATATATATATATATAAATATAAACACTGGCTTTTTAGGGTTAATTGAAACAGTGTAATTCACTGTGTAAAGGGCTGGCTAAACCTGCATTTTTAGTTGTTTGTACTCCTGTAACGTTTAGAAGTGTCCATGGGCCCTGTTGGCAACCACCACGTGTAAATATCAACAATATGCAGTCAAGGGCCCAGTAGATAGGCCCCTGCTGCCTGGCATCCTTGGTTACTAGGACACAGGTGGCTCCTGCCGATTAGTATCCTCGGTTGCTAGGATGCAGACGACTACTGCTGCCTAGCATCCTCGGTTGCTAGAAGACAGGCAATTTAAGTGTCCTTAGTTGCTAGGGTGCAGGTGACTTCTACAGCATAGTGTCCTTGGTTGCCATGACACAGGTGACTTCTGCTGCCTAGCATCCTTGGTTGCTAGGACTGGTGGTCATTCGCGGCCAACATGTAAACATCAATAGTGTGCAATTAGTGGCTGCAGCACTGCTGACTACACATTATTGATATTTGCATGTTAGCCAGCAGCAACCAATAGGCTGAATTAAAAGAGAAGTATGAGACTTTTAGTTTTGTTTTGTTTTTTTGAATCATACGCACTTACCTGTCACCCCCAGGCTCTAAGACTGAGAACCGAGCGATGAAAGACTGGCGATCGCTTGGTTCTCAGTGCTCCCTGAGAAGAGAGCTGGTGTCAGTCATTGGCTCTCTGCTCTGCCCCCTGCCCACCTGCACTCACTGGAGCGCTGGGCTTTGGATGAGGCGGGAGCTGCTGGCTCAGGCTCTCATTGGCTCACGGGGAGGCTGTGCCTGGTGTCGGTCAAGGGGTTGAACTGCACTCCTGTGATCCACAGGATGCACCATTTTTAATGAGCTGTTAAGGCCCCATTATACACAAATGGAAAATCCCAAATATTAGTCTCCATTTGGCCTCTCCTGCTTAGTGTGTCATGGCTCTCAGTGGTGGGGGGCGACCATGGGGTAGCCCTCCTGACACTTTTCTTAAACCACTATAGGCACAAACACACCAGATTATTCTGCTTGCCTGGTTGAAAAGATTGGCTGATTTCCACATTAACAGCCTCCCAGCTCCAGAAATGTGGATAAAATTGCTAATACGCTTCAGCTAACTACCTACCTCTATTGAAACAAACATCAGGATGTATGAAGCAATGGGCCTATCAATGGGCCTGTCAATATTGCCAAAATTTTTATATTTATATAGAGTGTTACCTATAACTTTACCATCTTATTTTACTAGACTTCCTCAACGAAGAGTCCTATCATTTATCTGGGGTTCCACTAAGCCTCGTATACCCAAATCTACACTTTACCTTAACAAATTAAAAGGTGGTTTAGGACTACCCAATTTCTTATCATATTATTATGCTGCCCAAATGGCTCTTCTACCTAAATACCATGCTACTATCGAAACACCCCTTTGGGTAGCTATCGAAGCAGTAGATACTGACCCAATATCAGTAGCCAATATGTTATGGCTTCGCCAGATCGACAGAAAAAACATTTCCAATCCCATAACTAAACACACCTTAGCCATTTGGGATAAGTTCAAAAACTTACATAATCTCCAATCTTTGCATAATCCTTTACTTTCATTCCTTGGGAATCCAGCTTTCTACCCTGCATGGAAATTTCCTAGATCTTTTTCCATATGGTCCTCTATGAACCTGAATCGTTTATACAGATTGTCATCAGCAAATACTATATATTCCTTTCCTGATTTGTGTGAAACCTTTAATATTCCGAGAAGTGAAATCTTTCGTTATCTACAAATTAAAAATTTTTATGAACCACTCCTTATTACAGGTTCTTCTCTTAATCAAATGACTCAATTTGAATGGATATGTATAAGTGACCCACTCATCAGAGGACTAATTTCTATGTTATACCAACAACTTATAAGTAAATCTGATGAAAACTTACGCTCATAAACCGCCAAATGGGCACTTGACATGAATCGGACCTTGAATAACAAAGATTGGTCAAACATATGGTTAGCCACTAAATCTTCTTCTCCTAATAGTAATGCCATAGAAACAAACTATAAAGTCCTTGCACGGTGGTACCTAGTACCAGCTAGAATAGCAAAATTCATTCCTACATACCCACCTAATTGCTTCAGAGGTTGTGACTCACTTGGAACTCACTTTCACATCTGGTGGCAATGCCCGATAGTCCAGGAATTCTGGAAAAACATATTTTCTATGGCTTCTAAGGCTCTTGAAACCTCTATTCTTCCTGATCCTGCTACAGCACTTTTAAACCTCAAACCCAATACACTCTCTCATACTCAATTCCAATTACTCATTCAAATTACTACTTCAGCCAAACAAACAATTGCCAAAGCTTGGAAGTCTAAATCTCTAATTCTGGCTGAAACAAAACATAGAATCAATAGAGCACTTGTTTTTGATAAAATGACAGCTATAGCTGATAACAAGATCAATAAATTTCGAAAGATATGGCAACCATGGGTTAAACACTATTACCCTAATGACTTTGACCAATCTTTGTTATTACCTCATTAGATTGTATATAGAACATACAATATAATAATAACTTGTGTAATTCAGGAGCCAGACCACCACCACCTATTCTCCCCTCTCTTTTCTTCTTGTTTTCTATATAATTTTTTTTATATATTCTTATTCCTTATAAGACATATATTCATTAGCAGAAAAAGTCACATCGACTAATTGTTTATTTATTTATTAAATTTCTATGTCATGATCACTTTGATGTATCCTTATAAATTGTATCATTCTTACAGTAATAAGATGAGTTTATATTTTCATGATGATACTATTTATCTTATACTAATTGTATATGAAATGCTCATGCTTCATATTTATATGTCTACTTCATCTCCTTACTTATTTATTTATTTATTTTATGTACTACTTTTTTTTTATTTACTTATTTATTTACTCTGTTATCTATGAAAAACTCAATAAACATATTTAACAAGAAAATTGCTAATAAGCTAGATTTTTTAGCTATATATACAGTTCTGCAATTAGAAACTATAGAAAAGGGGGTCCTTGGCTTTAAAATCACATAATGTTAATTATATGAAGTTTTAATCCGTTACTGTCTAAAAAAATAATTCTTTTTTGCAGAGCCTTCCAACTTTTCACCCAGCTAAGTAGCCAAACTGAAAAAAACAAGCAGCAGAGTTCAAACTTTCTATGCAGCAAGAATTTATAAGGCAGCAGTAGTCTGTTTTAGGAAATAACATATTAAATATGATTTAAAGTGGTAGTAAAACTTGATATAACAAAACTAAAAAAAAAAATACACACTGCAAGGCAATGTCATAATGTGCTAGTATAATGTCATAATGTGCATAGCATACTAGCACATTATGAAAGACTTACCTTAAAAGTAAGTCCTCCAGCAGTGCGCTATCACCGCAGAGAGAGCTTCCGTCTTCACCTGGTCTTCCTTCCAGGTTCGCAGGCTCCGGCCGTCTGACTGGCCGAGGCACGATGACGTCAGTCCCGTGCATGCACATGGGAGTCACATTTTGCAACACAGACCTCTAAAGGAACGGCTCCTAATCGGTGCACATTTGAAGATATTCATTTTATCCTACAGGTAAGCTTTATTATAAGCTTACCTATAGGTAGAAGTAGCAGAAAAGACTTTACTACCACTTTAAAGTAGAATTACTGGCAAAATATTTTTATTTTTATTTTGGATAGACTAAGGGAGGATTATAACCCCTGTCAGAATTTTTTTTTTTTTTTTGCCGTCTGCGTACCATTGTGGAGATTTTCCTTCACTTCCTGTGTCATAGCAAAACAGGAAGTGAGGGGGAAATCCCTGCAAGTTAAAAGAAATCCTTGGGGACCCCAAGGTCACCAGAACTAGTGTCCCCAATGGAAGATTTCCCCTCGATTACTTTTCTGGGGACAACTCAAAATGTGGGATTTTCTTTTACTTTCACTTTCAATGATAATGGTAAACAGGACAAATATAGAGAGGGGGAATCTCCCTAATGGGGGCACAGACAGCAATAAAAACCTGACAAATGTTCTAATCCATCCCCACGCTATCCAAAACCAGAAAAAAAAATTGCCTTTAGGTAAACATTATAAAATATTTTTTCATAAAAATATTGCAGTAAAGGTAGAGAATTGTACGTTAACCACTAGAGCAGTGATGGTGAACCTTGGCACCCCAGATGTTTTGGAACTACATTTCCAATGATGTTCAACTACACTGCAGAGTGCATGAGCATCATGGGAAGTGTAGTTCCAAAACATCTGGGGTGCCAAGCTTGGCATCACTGCAATAGAGGGAGACCCCAGTTGTTCAGTGTAGTCAATGCCTCTCTACTTCTTTTTGCTGATAACTGTTGAGGTAATAATACAGCCGCATAGGGAGTGCATTGTTTTCAAGGAGTCCGCTGACTTATTGGCAAGCAGGACACAGAACCTAGGTTTGTAATAAGAAAATATGGCTGTCATTATGTACAGTACATGTAAAATTCCAAACTATAGATGGAAACTATTTTTTTATACCTACTGGATATTTTAAACAAACCTAGGCTATATACACTTTATTTCATTCTATATGCAGACATCAGGAAGGGCTTTGTAGACATTTGGAATGCATGCTAGAAGTGATGTAACTATAGCCATAGCAGCCCATGGCACTGTTATGGGGCCTGATGTGGGAAGGGGGCCCCACTTGGAAGTAGAATGAAGTGCCCATATTAGGTCAATGATGTCACAAGCGTCCCCGCCCCTTAGTGTACATCAGCTGTATGACAAGGAATCTCCGGCCTGCAGCTCATTGGCCCAGCAATGATAGCTAACCCAAGCTCAAACCCAAGCTCATCACTACTAAGGAGGTTGTCTGATGTCTCCATTCAGGAAGAGCTGACATCAGATGTACAGGATTGTGCAAAAGCTCATGCACCTTTTAGAGCTTTGAGGTTGGGTTCACACATATGCATATTGGATACAGGTTACTCCGCATCCAATTTGCATGATAGGAGAGTGTCCGGTTCTCAATGGAGGCGGTTCACACAGTGCATGGGCGGCCGCGGTCCGCACTTAAGAAGGGTCCTGTGCGTCTTTGGTTCCGATTCAGGTGCAAATTCAGGCCTTATTCGCACCTGAATTGGTGAACAGGGACGCATCGGATCCCATGCTGTGAGCCATAGCCACAGCATATGTGAACGGAGCCTGAGGGTTTTTAACCCTCAGACTCCGTTCACATATGCTGCGCTAACTGTGCTTTTTCCCACATGTGTATTTGTGCAAAGAAAAAAAAACACATCTGCTTGCCATTAACAATGAATGGCATTGCAAATATGACACACATTTTTTTGCACTTCCCGTAAAAGCCTGCAAAATTAGGCAAATTTGCATGCATTTACGAATCGCTATAACGTGAAAGTGAATGCAGCCTTAGAGCTTCTGGTCATCCCGGCCAGCACTGATATTAACCCTGTACGCCTCACATCATTTTCTTGAAACTGAAAAATCCCAGAGTATCTTCTCAGCTAAAAACAATGATATTTGAGGTTTTTAATTCTGAAAAACTACAGCTTAGCTCTGTATTAGGTTAGCTGTTGTGCACAGGAGCACTTACAATTACGGTATGTATTCATCAAATGAAAGTAATAGAACTATTAAACCACAATGTTCAGCACTTGCTGTCTAGGGTAATAAAAGGGTGGGAGGGCTGCCTATCCTTGATTTAGACATACTTTGTGGTTACACTATGTTCCCATAAACCAGCCGAACACCCACGCCCCCCCCCAGGGGTGGTACTCACGTGGTCGGGCTCTGTGTTGGCGCTCCGATGACGGCGGCCATCTCCCGGATCTCCCCGTACATCATCCTACCCGGCCAATACGGTCGCTAATATTAATTTGCTATTGTCACACAACTGGGTGGGCTCAGGATGCAGCGCTGTGCCCCGAGCCCATCCTTTTCTAAGCCAAATAGAGCCTCAGGCTCTAATCACAAGCTTCAAAAAAGAAAAAAACCCATTGGAATTCATGGGTTTGGCGCCCTGCATGTAGATTGGGGGCCGGGTGCATGGAATAGGGGGGCAGTGCCCCTGTGCCTCTAATGGGCGGGCTGCCACAAGGAGGGGGTTGCATGGTGTTGTTGGTAATTGCTGATTTCTGGACATCTGGTACATGAACAGAAGTCAAACATGGTACTATGTGTTTTTTGAAGTACTGTACATGTGTTATATGACTGTTTTTTGTATCAAAAAATGTTTCTCACTTGATCAGCAAGCAATAAAGTTGTCCGGCAATATTTCTCTCCTCTTGTAGTGGTTTCATCTCTCCCTTGTCAAAGAATAAGTCTGTACCCTCAGCCGGACATGCATGTTTTATGAGAGACAGCCCGGCGGGCAGTCACATCCCACTCCATTGTCTCTGGCTGGCAATAGAAATCACAACTGTTGGGTAAATCTGTATATATATATTGCCATATGTTGCCAGTGTGTGACCTCCTTATTTAAAAACGTTTGTATGACCTGCCATAATGTCCTTTGGATCACCTCTTTCCCGGTTTCCATATGTGGTTTATACTGTAATACTTCATACTGTAAAACACTGTTCATCTTCTGAACAATAAGCAAACTCTTTCCAATACTGGAGAATGGTACGGCTTGTTGTCTTTCATTCTGGTCCAGATCGTGCAGCTGTATCTAGCGTGAGACATAGAAAAGCGTATTTCCATTAATGACTCTCTCTTCTTCAATTTCATTAACATTCTTAATGTCCCCCTGACCATTTCCCGACCCTGACACTCGTTTCTGCTTGAATTGAATATGCCAAAACAAGTACAGTATTTAGGAAATCAGCAAGCCTTTCTTTTATCCAAGAATTTAGGTGAGCATTTCAATAGCAGTGGCATAGCTGTACCACGGGCATAGTGCTGCTTAAAAAAAATATCACACATTTATAAATTGTTTTTTTTTTTTTTTTTACAAATTTGCATTGCGCTCTGCTGGTGTGAAAATTGAAAAAATTGAAATGAAAAAGAAAGGTTCCTGTCTTTTTTTTGCTCTCAATTACTCACCCAGGGGTGACCCCCTTCAGTGCCCCCCCCCCATTTTTTATTCTACCATCTCTACTCCCCTTTTCTCATTCTTCTCCACTTCCTTTTTTCCATAAAACATCCAAAATATTCTTCTTAGGTGCGCACAGATCCAGGCGAGTTTTGAAACATATGACTTCTATATACTGTATCTTTAGTTATTACAGTGGCTTGCGAAAGTATTCGGCCCCCTTGAACTTTTCAACCTTTTGCCACATTTCAGGCTTCAAACATAAAGATATAAAATTTTAATTTTTTGTGAAGAATCACCAACAAGTGGGACACAATTGTGAAGTGGAACGAAATCTATTGGATATTTTAAACTTTTTTAGCAATTAAAAAACTGAAAAGTGGTGCGTGCAAAATTATTCGGCCCCTTTACTTTCAGTGCAGAAAACTCACTCCAGAAGTTCAACGAGGATCTCTGAATGATCCAATGTTGTCCTAAATGACTGATGGTGATAAATAGAATCCACCTGTGTGTAATCAAGTCTCTGTATAAATGCACCTGCTCTGTGATAGTCTCAGGGTTCTGTTGAAAGCGCAGAGAGCATCATGAAGACCAAGGAACACACCAGGCAGGTCCCTAATACTGTTGTGGAGAAGTTTAAAGCCGGATTTGGATACAAAAAGATTTCCCAAGCTTTAAACATCCCAAGGAGCACTGTGCAAGCGATCATTTTGAAATGGAAGGAGTATCAGACCACTGCAAATCTACCAAGACCTGGCTGTCCCTCTAAACTTTCAGCTCAGACAAGGAGAAGACTGATCAGAGATGCAGCCAAGAGGCCCATGATCACTCTGGATGAACTGCAGAGAACTACAGCTGAGGTGGGAGAGTCTGTCCATAGGACAACAATCAGTCGTACACTGCACAAATCTGGCCTTTATGGAAGAGTGGCAAGACGAAAGCCATTTCTCAAAGATATCCATAAAAAGTCTCGTCTAAAGTTTGCCACAAGCCACCTGGGAGACACACCAAACATGTGGAAGAAGGTGCTCTGGTCCGATGAAACCAAAATCAAACTTTTTGGCCACAATGCAAAACGGTATGTTTGGCGTAAAAGCAACACAGCTCATCACACTCAACACACCATCCCCACTGTCAAACATGGTGGTGGCAGCATCATGGTTTGGGCCTGCTTTTCTTCAGCAAGGACAGGGAAGATGGTTAAAATTGAGGGGAAGATGGATGCAGCCAAATACAGGACCATTCTGGATGAAAACCTGTTGGAGTCTGCAAAAGACCTGAAACTGGGACGGAGATTTATCTTCCAACAAGACAATGATCCCAAACATACAGCAAAATCTACAAAGGAATGGTTCACAAATAAACGTATCCAGGTGTTAGAATGGCCAAGTCAAAGTCCAGACCTGAATCCAATCGAGAATCTGTGGAAAGAGCTAAAAACTGCTGTTCACAAACGCTCTCCATCCAACCTCACTGAGCTCGAGCTGTTTTGCAAGGAAGAATGGGCAAGAATTTCAGTCTCTCGATGTGCAAAACTGATAGAGACATACCCCAAGTGACTTGCAGCTGTGATTGCAGCAAAAGGTGGCTCTACAAAGTATTAACGCAAGGGGGCCGAATAATTTTGCACGCCCCACTTTTCATTTTTTTATTAGTTAAAAAAGTTTCAAAAGTCCAAAAGATTTCGTTCCACTTCACAATTGTGTCCCACTTGTTGGTGATTCTTCACAAAAAATAAAAATTTTATATCTTTATGTTTAAAGCCTGAAATGTGGCAAAAGGTTGAAAAGTTCAAGGGGGCCGAATACTTTCGCAAGCCACTGTACATTGTGATATTTAATGCACTTAGGTTATTCACCACAATCCAATACTGGCTTTCCAGGGACTTTATTGGTTGTCGCAGTTTTTGTGTGTATACCTCTACCTTACATAGTTACATAGTAGGTGAGGTTGAAAAAAGACACAAGTCCATCAAGTCAAACCTATGTGTGTGATAATATCTCAGTATTACATTGTATATCCCTGTATGTTGTGGTTGTTCAGGTGCTTATCTAATCGTTTCTTGAAACTATCGATGCTCCCCGCTGAGTCCTCAGCCTGTGGAAGGGAATTCCACATCCTTGCCGCTCTTACAGTAAAGAACCCTCTATGTAGTTTAAGGTTAAACGTCTTTTCTTCTAATTTTAATTAGTGGCCATGTGTCTTGTTAAACTCCTTTCCGTGAAAAAGTTTTATCCCTATTGTGGGGTCACCAGTACGGTATTTGTAAATTGAAATCATATCCCCTCTCAAGCGTCTCTTCTCCAGAGAGAATAAGTTCAGTGCTCGCAACCTTTCCTCATAACTAAGATCCTCCAGGCCCTTTATTAGCTTTGTTGCTCTTCTTTGTACTCGCTCCATTTTCAGTACATCCTTCCTGAGGACTTGTGCCCAGAACTGGACAGCATACTCCAGGTGCGGCCGGACCAGAGTCTTGTAGAGTGGGATAATTATCGTTTTATCTCTGGAGTTGATCCCCTTTTTAATGCATGCCAATATTCTGTTTGCTTTGTTAGCAGCAGCTTGGCATTGCATTCCATTGATGAGCCTATCATCTACTAGGACCCCCAGGTCCTTTTCCATCCTCGATTCCCCCCAGTGAGTAGATTGCATTCATATTTTTGCCACCCAAATGCATTATTTTACATTTTTCTACATTAAACCTCATTTGCCATGTAGTCGCCCACCCCATTAATTTGTTCAGATCTTCTTGTAAGGTTTCCACATCCTGCGGAGAAGTTATTTCCATGCTTAGCTTAGTATTGTCTGCAAATACAGAGATTGAACTGTTTACCTTGTCTCTTCTGTTTCGGATTCCTTTCTATGTGCCTTGCACTTACACAGACTGTCCATATGACAATTGTATGAAGTCACAATTTTCTTATTATCTGTTACACACCTATAAATAGTTTAAAAAAATAAAAAATAAAAGAAATAGAAAGGAATTGAAAAAAAAACATGGTAGGAGAGCCTGGCCATGTAACCTGTCAAAGTCAGATGACTGGCTCACCACCTATCACAGAGCTGTCTCTCCTGCAGCCAATGTCATCTCCATTTCCAGGTGTCTCCCACCATCATCCTATTTACTCAGGACTGACTTCGGCTGTGTCCTGGTTTAAAACAGCCTTTCTTAAAGTAGAATTGCAAGCTAAACTAGCTAGTCTTAAGAATGCTCCCTCCCCACTCCTAACACTTATGCTTACTAACCTGTGTACAAAAGATGTATATAGTTGCCTACTTTTAGACTGCTTTGGTCCAGTCATGTGATCCCCCGTGTCAGCCAGCGGCAGCTGCAGGGGAGAGAAAAGAGCGCTTAACAGCGGCTGGGAATGCCTAGGAGCGGTGATGTCACCCATATGCTCTCATGACCCATCCATTGTTGGCAGTCCCTCCTGTACCCTGCAACTGATGCTGGCTGACACAAGGGAGCCGGATCACGTGACCCAACCAGAACAGACAGAAAATGGTATTTACATCTTTCTGACACAGGAAAGTCATATGTTAGGAGTGGGGAGGGGGCATTTTTAGAGTTTTTGGGCATCGTCTGACCCAGTTCACTACTGGCCAGTCTCAAGTGGTTTCCCGAGGGCTTTCACACTGAAGCGGTGCGCTGGCAGGAGAAGAAAAAATCTCCTGCAAGCCGCATCTTTGGAGCAGTGAAGGAGCGGTGTATTCACTGCTCCTAAACCGCTCCTGCCCATTGAAATCAATGGGACAGCGCGGCTATACCGCGGCAATACCGCGGCTATAGCCGCGCTATACGAGTGGTTTTAACCCTTTTTCGGCCGCCAGCGGGGGGTTAAAACCGCACCGCTAGCGGCCGAATACCGCTGTAAAATAGCGCTGTTTTACTGCCGACGCCCCCTACCGCCCCAGTGTGAAAGCAGCCTTAAGTTTAGGCTGGAATTCTACTTTTACCCCAAAGACACTCCAATTTTTTTTTTAACCTGTAGTAAACTATTTGTGGTAAAATAAAAAATTCCCGGCAAGGCAATGTCATAATGTGCTAGTATGCATCGCATACTAGCACGTTATGAGAGACTTACCTTAAAACTAAGCCCTCCAGCGCTGCGATGTCACCGCTCAGAGGCCTGACATCATAGGTGTGTGCAGCCTATTGCATTAGGGTGTGCACCCTTAAGCTCAAACACACATGCGTGTGCAGGTGTCTACATATATATGACCCCGGCACATTGATCTCCCTGCCGGCACAGTGAAAGAGAAGAGCATAAACACTTCTCTTACGGCAGAGCCGGCAAGAGGGAGATCTTTCCCCTGTTTCTGCTGCTACACAGAGCGATAACACTAATGTGCACAGGGTGATTAGGGTGTGCCTGGGCACACCCGGCACACCCTGTGCGCACGCTTATGAATGACATCTTCCCCCAGTCTTCCTTCTGGGTTCATTGCCTCCGGCTACATGAGTGGCCAGGAGTGTGATGACGTCACTCCCGTGCATGCGCATGGGAGCCGCTGTTTATGACATGGGCTCTAAAGGTCCGGCACTGTACAGTGGCTTGCGAAAGTATTCGGCCCCCTTGAACTTTTCAACCTTTTGCCACATTTCAGGCTTCAAACATAAAGATATAAAATTTTAATTTTTTGTGAAGAATCACCAACAAGTGGGACACAATTGTGAAGTGGAACGAAATCTATTGGATATTTTAAACTTTTTTAGCAATTAAAAAACTGAAAAGTGGTGCGTGCAAAATTATTCGGCCCCTTTACTTTCAGTGCAGAAAACTCACTCCAGAAGTTCAGCGAGGATCTCTGAATGATCCAATGTTGTCCTAAATGACTGATGGTGATAAATAGAATCCACCTGTGTGTAATCAAGTCTCTGTATAAATGCACCTGCTCTGTGATAGTCTCAGGGTTCTGTTGAAAGCGCAGAGAGCATCATGAAGACCAAGGAACACACCAGGCAGGTCCGTAATACTGTTGTGGAGAAGTTTAAAGCCGCATTTGGATACAAAAAGATTTCCCAAGCTTTAAACATCCCAAGGAACACTGTGCAAGCGATCATTTTGAAATGGAAGGAGTATCAGACCACTGCAAATCTACCAAGACCTGGCTGTCCCTCTAAACTTTCAGCTCAGACAAGGAGAAGACTGATCAGAGATGCAGCCAAGAGGCCCATGATCACTCTGGATGAACTCCAGAGAACTACAGCTGAGGTGGGAGAGTCTGTCCATAGGACAACTATCAGTCGTACACTGCACAAATCTGCCCTTTATGGAAGAGTGGCAAGAAGAAAGCCATTTCTCACAGATATCCATAAAAAGTCTCGTCTAAAGTTTGCCACAAGCCACCTGGGAGACACACCAAACATGTGGAAGAAGGTGCTCTGGTCCGATGAAACCAAAATCCAACTTTTTGGCCACAATGCAAAACGGTATGTTTGGCGTAAAAGCAACACAGCTCATCACACTCAACACACCATCCCCACCGTGAAACATGGTGGTGGCAGCATCATGGTTTGGGCCTGCTTTTCTTCAGCAGGGACAGGGAAGATGGTTAAAATTGAGGGGAAGATGGATGCAGCCAAATACAGGACCATTCTGGATGAAAACCTGTTGGAGTCTGCAAAAGACCTGAAACTGGGACGGAGATTTATCTTCCAACAAGACAATGATCCCAAACATACAGCAAAATCTACAAAGGAATGGTTCACAAATAAACGTATCCAGGTGTTAGAATGGCCAAGTCAAAGTCCAGACCTGAATCCAATCGAGAATCTGTGGAAAGAGCTGAAAACTGCTGTTCACAAACGCTCTCCATCCAACCTCACTGAGCTCGAGCTGTTTTGCAAGGAAGAATGGGCAAGAATTTCAGTCTCTCGATGTGCAAAACTGATAGAGACATACCCCAAGCGACTCGCAGCTGTAATCGCAGCAAAAGGTGGCTCTACAAAGTATTAACGCAAGGGGGCCGAATAATTTTGCACGCCCCACTTTTCATTTTTTTATTAGTTAAAAAAGTTTCATAAATCCAAAAGATTTCGTTCCACTTCACAATTGTGTCCCACTTGTTGGTGATTCTTCACAAAAAATAAAAATTTTATATCTTTATGTTTGAAGCCTGAAATGTGGCAAAAGGTTGAAAAGTTCAAGGGGGCCGAATACTTTTGCAAGCCACTGTAAGCCCGACCTTCAGAGCGCATGCTCAGGTCATTGCATCGGCTGTATGCACTATGAATATCTCCTAAACTGTGCGAGTTTAGGAGATATTCACAGTACCTACAGGTAAGCATTATTATAAGCTTACCTGTAGGTATAAGTGGTGGAACAGAGTTTACTACCACTTTAAGATCTCAGGGAGACCTTACTAAAACCAATTTGTTGGGTGTCAAAGGCAAAAATGGCCCTTACATTGGTGGACAGTAGGAAGAATGAAACTCCTACAGTTGTGGTCAGAATGCCACCCTTACAGACAGCTAAAAAGATAAATGATGTCACTTAGCTTTCCCGAGGGGCATTGGTCCTGGATCTATGCAGGTACCAATAAAGGGGAAGTCAATCAGCTGTGGCTCAAGGAAAGAAAACCCTAGTAAACTCTGGAGGAACTCTAAAGCCTCTTACACAGACGATCGGACTTTCCAACGGGAAATGTTCGATGTGAGCCTGTTGGCGGTAAATCCGACCGTGTGTATGCTCCATCGGACAATTGTTGTCGGACTTTCCTCCAACAAATGTTGGATAGCAGGTTTTCAAATTTTCTGCGTACAAATGTGTGTTGTCGGATTTTCCGATCGTGTGTACACAAGTTCGTCAGACGAAAGTCCAAAGTACAAACACGCATGCTCGGAAGCAAGGACGAGCCAGAAGCGGTCGGTCTTGTAAACTAGCGTTCCTAATGGAGAATTAACATTCGTGACGTGGCAAATTATGAAATCTCGAAATGCAGCGCACAATTCTCTTCTTCTTTAATGGGATAATAATGAAGCTGCTTTGCTGATGATACTGATGGAGTTATTGCAAACAAATTTTCAAAGGCTTTTTTTTTCTAGTGATATCAAGAATAATATTATTATGCTTTTTTCTTTTTTTTTTATTTGGGTAAGTTAACACAACACCATTATCCCAAGATCAGATACAACTATGTTGGTGTCCCTTGTCAATTTTACATTGTATTTTTTTTTTAAATGTAGCTGCCTACTCCCAAACTGTCATTTGAAGTAAAACACATAGCCAAGTATTATTCTACATAATATTTTTGTTGTGCATTAAAAAAAGAAAACAAATAAAATTAGAAATGCTATCTGCTAATAGAACTTAACCAAAAAGTGCATTTTATGCATCCAAAAATATAGAAAATATACCAAATCAAATCATTATTCAACCAAAAAAATAATGTCAAAGCAATAACTCCAAGGCCAATAATAAATAGCACGTTATCTCCTCCGATTCCGCAACATGGCTGGTTGACGAACGGCCGTTCAGAAACGAAATGAAAAGCGCAAAATGAAAAGTGCAAAATGAAAAGCGTGAATCAACACTCACCAAACTTCTACTAACACGAAATTAGCAGAAGGAGACCAAAGGGTGGCGCTAAAGAGCTGAAAAACAAGGTAGTACGTCACTACGTTCGTATTTGTTGGCCAACAATTCCTTGCCGTTTGTATGCAAGACAAGTTTGGGCCAACGCCCTTCGGACAAAAGTCAACGGTTTTGTTGGCCAACAATCCGATCGTGTGTACGAGGCTTAAGGTTCCACAAAACATTTATCAAAAAGTCTGCTTTTCACCTATTTTTTTTTTTTATGTTTGATGTAGACCATCTTGCAACATGTTGGAGCTTTATAAATACAGAGAAATAATGAAATAAATACCAACCTAATCGCTCTCTTCGCTCCTCCCAAGACCTCCTGCTCTCAAACTCCCTTGTCACCTCATCCCATGCTCGTCTTCAGGACTTCTCCAGAGCCTCTCCCACCCTCTGGAATGCTCTACCCCAATCTGTCCAATTTTCTCCTACTTTATCCGCTTTCAGACGATCCCTGAAAACTCATCTCTTCAGAGAAGCCTATCTGGCCCCCATCTAAGAACTGTACATTTATCTTCTCAATCAGCACATCACCCACAGTTATTACCTCTTATATCTCTCGACCTTCCCTCTTAGATTGTAAGCTCTAAGGAGCAGGGCCCTCTGATTCCTACTGTATTAAAGTGTATTGTATTTGTACTGTCTACCCTCAAGTTGTAAAGCGCTACGTAAACTGTTGGTGCTGTATAAATCCTGTATTATAATAATAATATTAATAATAATGATTCCAGTTCATTTTGGTAGCATGAAGGGAGAATCCCATTCTTTGCTGAATGCAGCAAAAAAAAAAAAACGAAGCTTCTTTCATACATATTTATGCGTGGGGTCTTAAATGCTTTTCTCATTATAGGTAGTTGAAAGGCTGCCTTGCATTGTGTAGAAGTTTAGTGTCGTGAATACAGAGCATCTTGGTCTGCCAGTTCCCTTTTTTTTTTTTTTTTTCCTAATGGATTCCTAATGTCTACTCAGCATTCCTGTCTACACATTTTTTGTGTTTGTTGGGGGGCCGCACCCTTCCGTTTCCAGCTGCTAGAGTCTCTATCGAATGCATTCCTCCAATCACAGCTTGGTCTTTTTAAAGGCACTGTCAAGACGCTGAGATTAAAACTTTCTGCCACTAAGTCTGGTTCTGCAAGCTTTGCCCTTGGCAGGAAAGTTATGCAGAACGGCTGCCAGGAGGACCTGCCTTACAATGTTGGCTTAGGAGTTGAAATGGGGATGCAGCAGCTTAATATTCTGCAGCACTGTGAAGCATAACTCAACAAAAAGTGCTGCCTAACATTTTTACTGATATATTAGAGCCAATTTAGTCATGAACCGAGACCTCAGGTTGTCTTATGTTTTGTCATCCATATTTATCCACATTTTAATTCTAGGCAGTGTCCCTACATTACACAATTGTTTTATCCCAGCACACACTTCTATATAGCATGCTTCTAAGGCCAGCCATAGATGATTCAAAATTTGGCTGGTTCAGCTGGAAGCTGGAGACCCCAAACCATCAGAAGTCAAGAGTCCCCCACCCTCCCTTACATCAAAGTGCACCTCCTTACCTTGTGCTGCTGCCGGGAAGAAGTTGGGGGCAGAGCTAGGGAGCAGAAAGTGCAGGGTCCGGAGGAGGACCAGAGGATGACTGGAGTCAGCTGCAGGAGACCAGGGGAGGCGGAGACAAGGGGGTGCTGTGGCTGCACAGAGAGGCACAAGATCTGTAGTAGGAGTTATGTCCTCCTCTCTGCTTATGATTGCTGAGACGAGGGAGGGAAAAGACAATCCTCTCCACGGGTGCATGGAGAAGTGCAGGATCTAGTGGAGGAGTTCTGTCCTCCTCTCTGCTGCCGACTGCTGAGACTAGGTGGGGGCAGGGACAAAAGACTCTTTGCAGCTGCAGGGGAGGTGCAAGGGCCACATAAAATAGTCTGGCAGGCCGCTTTCGGCCAACTGGCCTTGTGTCTATGGGCAGGCTGGTTGTACTGAATCGATCCATCGATTGACTTCAGTACAGCCAGCCTGTCTCCTTTTCTTTCTTGTAATCACTGCCAGCGGCTATAGCTGCTGCAAGGAAACCGCTCGCTGTCAGAATACAATAACTCAGAAAGAGGGATTCCCCCATCAACACTGGCTGTGTTGATAGGGGAATTGAACAATTTAAAAAAAAAAGGTATGGCTTGTTTAAGTCTCTTATTTCTTTTCAGGTCATTCTACAGTCACTTCTTGTAGCTTTCTATGCAAATGTGTTTTTAAACGTCTTGGAGTAAACATTTTCTGTTGGACTATAAGCTACTAAACATAATGGAGTAAACTCTTTCGCTAAGAGTATTAGTCCTCTGGGACTATTTTACCATGCATGCAGATCACAAATTAGGAATGTGAACGATTATTCTAGCTAATAAAGAGATAACAGTGATACCTCCAGTGGTGCAAAGACTGTGGAGAGAGGTTTTATTAAATCGGGGTCAGATGCAGTTGCTATTATGGCCTGATAAGAAGAATTACAGGATGTTAACGGATTGGCCATTACTTTGAACCAAAATCTAATAAGTTCACAACTTCACTTCTCACCCTGACCCATACTTTTTCTAACCTCATGCTCACCCTAACCATAATCTTCCCAGCCTTACTGCTCACCCTGAACTTTAATTATCTCAACATTATTGTTTTCCTGCTCTTTAACCTTCCCAATCTCAGGCTCATCCTGATCCATATTATTCCCAACCTCACCCTCATCCTAACCGGTAATCCCCCCCAACCTCACGTTCAACCTGACCCATAATCTTCTCAACCTAACCTTCATCCTGAGCCATAACATTTCTATCTATACTGACTCATAATTTTCCAAGCCTCAGTGCTCATCCTGACCCACAAGCTTCCTAGACTCACTGCCCATCCAGACCCATAATCTTCCCAGCCTTAGTACCTACCTCTGTCTATAATCTTTACAACTTGACCACTTGCCTTCACTCATAATCCAGTGTTAATTTTGATGTCACATCTCAATTTCATTTTAGTCATAGTCTCTTGAGTAAAATGCCATTTTAGTTTTAGCCGTATTTTAGTCATCTGAATTGTTTTAGTTTTAGTCGTATTTTGGTCGACTACAATCTGCAGTACATTTTAGTCGACTAAAATCAAATGGGTTTAGTTAAATTGTAATGCATTATTTAAGCATTTCTCTAGAATTTCCAAACTCATTATATACTCCTGGAGTAAAACAAATCTAATAATATGTTATTATTTATGCTATTGAGGTTTGAACAAACTACACAGACACAGATTTAGCCATTACTTAACGTCTTTATAAGTAAAGTCCCTCCCTCACATTTTTGTTCCATTTTCGTTTGTTGACAAAAATTGTAATTGATTATTTTCATAGCTTTCCTTAATTGACGGAAATTCTAAATTATTTTCGTCTAGTTTTCGTCACTGGAAACATGCTGCTTACAAAAATTTTGAGGAAAATATTTTCGTCAATAAAATTAACTCTGTTATAATCCTCACAGTCTTACTTTTCACTGTGATCCTTGATCTTCCCAACCTCATTACTTTTCATCTTGGACACTTCTCAGTCCTATTACACCTAAATTTTAGGTCAATGCATTATGGGCACATTGTATGTCTTGTGTCTGAGGTAGTTACGTGTTTATAGGATGTTTAATATACTGTATATTTAAAATGTATTCACAATATTTTAGGCTTAACATAATTACTGTCTCCTGGTAGATGCGTTTTTACAGTCAGTCCTCGGCAGTCTGCACTTTGGCTTAAGGGTGTGGCAGCCCATTTTTAATAAAAGGAAACAGAAAGAAAGTTCGTACAACAGCAGGTTTCCCACACAGGGATTCTTCATCAGCAAATACAAGTAATGAAAAATACTGAGCCACTTGGCTCTTAGACTGACTCAGCCTCAATTGCAGTACCTTGTTGCATGGTCCCACTGCTGGCCTCCACATATGGTTCTCCAGCTGCCCTGGGTTTGCTTACTCTCTCCAAGACTTCCAGACTTCCTCCAGCCTCCCCGGACATGCTGGCCACCTCGGCTTTCCCAGCCTCCCAGATCCTGTCTTGGTCTTCCAGGCCCGCATAGCCGCCCCGACCTTCCCAGTCCTTTGGGCAAGAAGTCCCCCTCACCAGCAATGCAGTCTCTGACAGAAACAACCAGGTCTCCTGACAGGGGTCTGACTCCAAATGGCAACAACTGCTCTTAGCTATGCTCAGGTCTGTCTTATAAAAATCCTTACCACCATGCACTTACACAGGCTGTAGGCAACTAGCAAAGCCTGAACACAGGACTGAAAGCTCCATCCCACTCAATACTCTTTGGAACCTTCAAAAGCTTCCAACCCCAATCTGGAATTATCAATTACAGAGAAAACTTAAGACACAGTTTGCTCACAAAACATTTTCTGGCGCTTCTCAAACTGACTCCTTGAGGCTGGATTCATACCATCGCCGCATGCGGCTCCCAGCTGGGCCCCTGTGTTTCCTCATTTTTGGCTGAATTCGGACCTGAAACGGACCAAAAGACGCACAGGGCTCCTGTGCAAATTCACAGCGGAGATATGTGACCCGACTCCATAGCGGGGAATCCTGCATCCAATTCGCAATGGTGTGAACCCAGCCTAAGAGTCCTGTGTCCTTTTTAAACCCATTTCTATAGTGGAAGGGACTTTCACTGTCATGCCGTGTATACACAGTCGGAATTTCTGACAGAAAAAGTCCGATGGGAGCTTTTGGTCGGATAATCCGATAGTGTGTATGCTCTATCGGACTTTTTCTGTTGGCATTTCTGACGGACTTAGGTAGAGAACATGCTCTAAATGTTTCCGTCGGAAAAGCCGACGGAGCTTGTCCCGTTGGCAAGTCCGACCGTGTGTACGTGGCATTACAGAACATAGAACTTGTGTTCACCTATCTCATGCCTTACAATAAAGTCATGACAAAGGATGGGGACACCAGAGCAACAATAATTGGATGATTAGCACTTCTGCCCTGCAGCACTGGGGTCCTTAGGTCTCTATCTGCATGGCGCTTGCATGTTCTCCCTATCCTTGCATGGGTTTCCTTCCAGTGCTCTGGTTTCCTCACACACTCCAAGGACATGCTGGTGAGTTCATTTTCTCCAGTCCAAAGTTGGCCCTAGCATTATATTCTTCTGAGCACACCCAAGATGGCTGCCTCAGCATCTATGCTAACAGCTGATAAAAGTGATTTGCGTCCCCAAGGAGAATAGTGCTATAAAATTATAAGTAATTAAAAGAAAAGACATAAATATGAGGTCAGTGAGATGATAAGACCACGAGGATCAGGAGCCTCATATTTCTTAAAAATAATCTTCTCGCTTTGCCCATTTTAATTTTGAACCAAGTTAGTAGCTGTTGTTAGCTTTAGTGTTTGTAGTATTTCCTGGATACCCTTAGCAGTACTTCCCGTTTTGATTTGAGACATTCACACGATGACTAATATTTCTGTGAGACAAAAGTACTTCCTATGCGGCAGTGAATGATATTGTTAAGATGATGGTGTGATTGGCATAAATCATTATCAAATCATTTGTGTGACTCGCAGACACTGGGCCATGTATGGAAGCCAACAAATACTTTAAAAAGACTACAGATTTTCTTTCATGAAACTTTAAATGGAATTCTCTGTGTTCCCTATGTAAACCGCACATACTGAGATTTCAAATACAGGCCGGGAAGCCTTTGCTTGTGACACAGTTGTGGCATTACAGGCATTAATTACATGCGCTTGAAATCATTGATGGCGTTGGCAAGTCTAACGATCAAAGGCAAACACTATTTCTTCTCAAAGCCGATAAAATAAGACCTTGTGTTGGCTTTCCCAAGTGATCTATAAATATGCACACTGCTTGTCACTAAGAACATACAAAATCCCCTGTCACTCTGTGCCAGAGAATAGGATCAGGTGTGGGCGCTAAGCAGCCACTGAGCTCATATATACATTGTTTTTGTTGTCAGGTATGAATTGTTTTTACAGTTCAATATGAAGGACTAATTGTGAACTGTCATAACATATGCAAATAAGGAGGATTATTTACTCAAAATGTATGGGATCACGTCCTCACTTCAGACAGTTAAAGTTGAGCTCTTGGCAAGCAGCCTAATACATAGCTGAAATGAATATTTATGCATTTACCTGCCAAATAATTTGGAATTGCATTCAGCTAGTCTTGTAATTCAGGCACTCCTGCTACACAGCATAGCCAAGCTGGTGACCTGTCTTTATCTCTTTTCCAGTTAGGCAGTACAGCATGGTCGCTAGCCTGCCTCAAAAATGTAAATAACAAGAAAAAAGAACATTAAAGGATTAAGCTGGCTGTGACAGACCGCCTGGCACGCAGCCTGGGTACCTCCGCCAAAATCCAGCTTCCTCCACTCTGGTTTTATATCTGAGCATTTCACCCAAGAACCAGTCAACAATAGCTTAGGTGCAAACTGGAATTCTTTATTGAAAACTCACCCAGAATTTATACCACACAAAATCAGATGAGCTTGATTACATTATCCTAAACAATGCGATTTGTAAACAGTAATATCAGTACATATAATGAACAGCAACATAAACATTAAGCTAATCAACAGCTAGCAACTAACAGCTAAGACCCCTTTCACACTGGGGGCGTTTTGCAGGCGCTATAGCGTTAAAAATAGCGCCTACAAACTGCCCTAAAACAGCTGCTCCATGCACTCCAGTGTGAAAGCCCTCGGGCTTTCACACTGGAGCGGTGCGCTGGCAGGGCGTCAGAAAAAGTCCTGCCAGCAGCTTCTTTGGAGAGGTGAACTCACTGCTCCTCCACTGCTGCTCCCCATTGAAATCAATGGGGCAGCACTGCGATACTGCCGGCAAAACGCCGCTCCGCCAACGTTTTGTGGGCGGATTAAACCCCTTTTCGGCCGCTAGCGGGGGGTTAATATCGCCCCGCTAGCGGCCGAATAGCGCCACTAAAACGACTAAAAATAGCGCCGCTTTACCACTGACGCCCGGGGCAGCTCGGTATAAAAGGGATCTAACAGTTATCTATTTAAACCAGGGGTCTTCAAACTATGGCCCTCCAGTTGTTTAGGAACTACAATTCCCATCATGCCTAGCCATGTCTGTGAATGTCAGAGTTTTACAATGCCTCATGGGATGTGAAGTTCCGCAACAGCTGGAGGGCTGTTGCGGGCTTTTCACATCCATCTACTCACTGAGTTTCAAGTTAGCAGAGACCATCATGGCATCCTTGCCTGCTAAATGCAGCAATGTGATCTTACATTAAATAACAGGACATCTTCCTGAATGCTTGTAGCTCCCTCAAAGTCCATGGCCCATAGTCAGTAGGCAAGAGGCTACCCTGCAGTCCCCTCCCAAAGCCAATGTCCCAGTTGTGTCTGTCACACCGGCCATATATGGATCGAAAATCAGGCGGTTCAGCAGGAACTGACCAAACATCATTCCATGTATGTACAGGCTGAATGCACCCAAGTTGATCCATCAATCAGCTTAGGTACAACCACCCTATCGGATGTTTCTTCATGTGATTACTGCCAGTGAATATAGCCGCTAGCATCAATAATTGTATTCTGCTGGCTGGGAAGGCTCCCCCCCCCCCACTGGCAGAATACAATAGCGCTGTGGGAGGCATTCCCCAATCAATGCTGATTGTCTTGGTGAGGGAATCAAGCAATTTTCTTTCCTTCCACCCGTGGTTGCAGGAAAGAAAATTGAGTCATTTATGGGTTGCCTGTGCAGATAAAGTGATTCTATAGATAAAAACTGCGCAGCTTTGACCAAATTTGAATAATACCCTTGCTATAGGTGTAGGAGCTCTCAAATGTTGAGCTCAGAGCTACTGCGCCAGGGGAAAGAGAACGCATGTGAGGAAGTTTGGATGAAAGCGTTCACTCCTGTGATGGTGAAGGTGAACATTAACAGCTTAGCATCTCTAAGCAATGTCCTCAGTGACATCCTAGGAGTTTTCCAGTCAGGCTTCATGAGGTACATAAATGGCCTACACCTATAGCAAGAGCGTTATCCAACCTTGGTCAAAGCTGTACAGTTTGTTGTTATGTATAGATAGGAAGTTTTTTTTGGTAAAGGTGAACTATGCCTTTAAGGTCATCATACTCCTCTTCTATAAGTATATTCACTCTGTGTGACTGACCGCACTAAGCAAAGCAAAGCAGTACTATCAATCCTTCTTGTAGTATAAGAGGCTGATCTCCGGAAAGATTCAGGTAGCTATACGATAACTAAGCCCAAGAACAAACTTTTCTTATTGCAGCTTACAGTCCTGAGATGTACTGGCTGCCTTAATCTCTCTTCCACTTGCACTTTTTTTTCCACATTAAGAACCTGTTTTAGCAAACACACAAATACCCGCCGAACTTGCCAGAATTGCAGTCCTTGTCACTTCCTGTGAGCTGCACAGAAGAAAAGCTTCCTTCCTAATTCCTAGCTATCTTTTGCAAACTTCCAATTGTCCTGCCACCCATGTCATGGAGATGAAAAGATATGGACATGTTTGTAGTCCATATCAAGAGAGCAGCCTAGGAAGACCACCACTGCACCCTCCATAGATCGGTGAAGGAGGAACGTAGCCACCCAGAGACAGGAAGTGTGTTATTTGCAGGGTTACCAGGTGAAAATAAAGCAAAATAAGCTTGACAACAAAGACTAATAAGCTGCAATATATTGCATTTTTGGTTTGAGGTTTAGGTGTTCTTTAGGTAAATGCACAAGCTAACTTTTAATGAATACATAACTAGATTAAATGACGGTTTACTGTGTGTCTGCCTGAAATTCTATTTTTAGGACCACCATAATGTACTTGGCTGTCAACAGGATGTGGTATATGCACAGTGAAGGAGGGAGGTTCTATCTTGGCTGCATTTATTAAGAATAAAAAAAATTGAGCAGTCATGCAGATATTTTCCCACAAGTTATAAAATCTCTATGGGGGTTACTTATTAAAACTAAAGAGTGCAAAGTCTGGTGCAGCTCGGCAAAGAAACCGATCAGCTTCCAGGTTTTATTGCCAAAGCCTAACTGAACAGCTGATTGGTTACCATGAAAAGTTGCACCAGATTGTGCATGCTCCAGTTTAGGCCGCATTCACACCTGAGCGTTTTCAGCTCATAAAACTCAATCCCATTCATTTCAATGGCACCTGTTCACATACTAATTTCCATTCCCACTCCTCCCCCTAGTGCTTAAATTGTCTAAACAAAAACGCCTGAAGCTGTAAAAAAAAAAATTGTAATACACTTCAAAAATGCTTTGAAAAATCTGCAAAAAAACGCCCCCCAAAAAAAGATACACTCAGGTGTGAATGCAGCCTAATGCCGCGTACACACGAGCGGACTTGTCCGACGGACCGAGTCTGGCGGACAATCCAACCGTGTGTGGGCTTCATCGGACCTGCAGCTGACTTTCGGTCGAAAATCTGACGGACTTTAGATTTGGAACATGTTTCAAATCTTTCTGACGGATTTGAGTCCGGTCGAAAAGTCCGCTCGTCTGTATGCTAGTCCGACAGACGAGAACCGACGCTAGGGCAGCTATTGGCTACTGGCTATCAACTTATTTTAGTCCGGTCGTACGTCATCACGTGCGAATCCGTCGGACTTTGGTGTGATCGTAGGCAAGTCCGTTCGTTGGGAAAGTCTGTCGGAAGTCCGTCGGATAGACCGTCGGACCAGTCCAGTCGAAAAGTCTGCCTGTGTGCATTAGTAAATCTCCCTGCATCAGTCTGTTATCACCCTGTATGATAGTCCTTAACAGCCTAATCATCACTTAAGCGTGGAGAAATCAAATTAAGGGTGGGATTGGGTCAATGTAGAGTCAGTGCTCCCAATGAGTTCATGGCTTCTAACAATGGTCCTCAAAGCTCCCTAGCAGAGCATATTGTTCGGATTTTATTTTAAATAAAGAAATTTGCTTTACTGTTTTTGTGCGGGTTTCTACTTTTGATGAAGAGAACCATCATTATACATCTAGTCATGTGTGGAGAATTTACTTTTTGATTTAAACTCCTCAGCGTATGAATAACCGATAAAAAATAACCATTTGGGGCCCAAGCCTTCACTCTTCTTTAGAGAAAACAGAAGGTTCATATGCTGTTTTCATTGTTAGCAAAGTATCGTGGTAAGTCCCAACTCATCACTGGTGGTCATGTGTCTTGCTGTAAGTCTTATGCCGCGTACACACGAGCGGACTTTTCGACCGGACTGGTCCGGCGGACAATTCGACCGTGTGTGGGCTTCATCGAACCTGCAGTGGACTTTTTCGGTCGAAAATCTGACGGACTTTAGATTTGGAACATGTTTCAAATCTTTACGACCCAGTTCCTATTGAAAAGTCCGCTCGTCTGTATGCGGACAAAAACCGACGCTAGGGCAGCTATTGGCTACTAGCTATCAACTTCCTTATTTTAGTCTGGTCGTATGTCATCACGTACGAATCCGTCGGACTTTGGTGTGATTGTGTGTAGGCAAGTCCGTTCATTTGGAAAGTCCGTTGAAAGTCCGTCGGATAGTCCGTTGGACCAGTCCGGTCGAAAAGTCCGCTCATGTGTATGTGACATCAGGGCATTTTTATAAAGCAGTGACATACAGTGAAATACAGCAAACATTCTCTGCAGGGGAATCCTCCAGGCGCATGTGTTTTAAATCAAAAAACAATTCTCCTGCACTTGGGTGCTCGGTCTAGAGGTGTGTGGTGCAGTCAGCCCTTTTGTATGGAATGTCAAGGGCCTTGCTGCCCTCCTCAGAACAATGGGTGTCCTTGGAGCTAAAACATATAGAAAAGAAGTGAGGGCGCACCGACCTTGTGCTTTACCAAAAATACAATTTTAATAAAGGTAAAACAGCAATGGTTATACTCACATAGGAACGTGGTATACAAGCATAACAAAGCAACAGCAATAGAAAGCAGTAACTCTTAGGTCTACAACTGGAACCAAAGGTGTTAGGAGGACCAGACAGTATTGCAGGGTGGCTAACGCGTTTTGAGGGGTAACCCTCTTCTTCAGAGCCAAAGCGATAAATGACTGGCCTCTTCTAACTGTATCTATATATACACACATATATGCACCTATGTACATGCCCATATGATGGCAGATATTGCCGCACCCATCTACATGAATAAAGGGAAAGTGTGTACCACTATCAGGTATCTCAGGTCCACCTTTTCCATAGTAACAGTTTCTGCATAAGGTTATACATATTATAGGCTATGAGGGTATCATAGTAGCCTCATAATACATGTGGGAAGCAGTAAATCAAAAGATCAAACTGTATAAGTGAAGCTTTACAATTACTTAATATTTGACAATCTCAGTGATACATTTAACCTGTTGGTATGGGGCTTAGATGTATTACTGAGATTGTCAAATATTAAGTAATTGTAAAGGGAGAAGAGGGTTCTCACCTGGAAACACATTAGCCACCCTGCAATACCGTCTGGTCCTCCAAACACCTTTGGTTCCAGTTGTAGACCTTATGCCGCATACACACGATCGGACATTCCAACAACAAAATCCTGAATTTATTTCCGACGGATGTTGGCTCAAACTTGTCTTGCATACACACGGTCGCGTAAATGTCGGAAATTCTGAACGTCAGGAACGCGGTGACGTACAACGAGCCGAGAAAAATGAAGTTCAATAGCCAGTGCGGCTCTTCTGCTTGATTCCGAGCATGCGTGAAATTTTGTGCTTCGAATTGTGTACACACGATCGGAATTTCCGACAACGGATTTTGTTGTCGGAAAATTTGAGAACCAGCTCTCAATTTTTTGTTGTTGGAAATTCCAACAAAAAATGTATGATGGAGCATACACAAGCTCCCATTGAACATTTGTTGTCGGAAATTCCAATCGTGTGTACGCGGCATAAGAGTTTCTGCTCGCTATTGCTGTTGCGTTGTTATGCTTGTATACCACGTTCCTACGTGGAGTATAACCATTGCTGTTTTACCTTTATCAAAATGTTATTTTTGGTAATGCACAAGGTTGGTGCGCCCTCCCTTCTTGGGATGACAGTGATTGATTCACTACCATAGAATGTTTGGTGAAGTGCCTGTTCAAACCTGTGCACTGTGAATTTGCAGCAAATTCCGTGCAGATTCCGTGCCGCATCCAAATCATACCCTGTTCATACAAACCGCTGCGTTAGGTTAACGACACCCTGAAATTACAGAATTTCGCAGTGCAATTTGCAGAATCGGATCGCATGGGTGTGAACACCTGCAATTGTATTCTAGTGCAACCAAAAAAAAGTGTTCTGCACAATTTTGGTACGGATTCGGTGCGATTTGAGCCATACAGACAATTGTCTCAAATTGCACTGCTGAAGAATTGCATGTGATTTGAACAGGAATGCAGTGCTATTCTTGTTCAAAATCCCATGCGGTTCCTGCACTGCAAAGTGTGAACCAGCACTTATTCCTTTATCAATAGACCCCTAGTGTTGTTGCTCTCCATCGGGTTGCCAGTTAAAGCGGAGGTTCACACAAAAATTGAACATCCGCTTTTCGGAAACCCCCCCCCCCCCCCCTCCGGTGTCACATTTGGCACCTTTCAGGGGGTGCAGATACCTGTATAATACAGGTATTTGCACACACTTACGGGCATAGACTCTACGCCTCTTGCCTGGGGCACTATTCATCCCACCGATACCAATGATGGGACACTATTTCTCCTACTGATACCAATGCTGGGGCACTATTCCTCCCACTGACACCAATGATGGAGCATTTTTCCTCCCACTAATACCAATAATGGGGCACTATTTCTCCCACTGATACCAATGATGGGGCACTAGTCCTCCAACAAATACCAATGATGAGGCACTATTCCTCCCACTGACACCAATGATGGGGCACTATTCCCCCCACTAATACCAACAATAGAGCACTATTCTACTAAAACTCACCAATGACCCACTAACTGCTAAAACCAATGGCCATTACTCCATACTCATACTCTTAAAACCTCTCTGCTGCCTTCGACACAGTTGACCACCTGCTCCTCCTCAGCAAACTACACTCCCTTGGCCTCTGTTATTCTGCTTTATCCTGGTTCTCCTCCTACCTATCTCAGCGCACTTTCAGTGTCACAACTCCATCTCCTCTACTCCTCTTCCTCTCTCTGTTGGGGTACCCCAAGGCTCTGTCCTTGGACCCCTCCTATTCTCGCTCTATACCTCTTCCCTGGGCCAGTTGATAACCTGACATGGCTTCCAATACCACCTCTACGCCGATGACACCCAGATCTATCACTCCACTCCTCAACTCACCCCCTCGATCTCTTCATGGATCTCAGACTTACTGAATGACATCTTGGTATGGATGTCACACCACTTTCTCAAACTCAATCTTTCTAAAACTGAGCTTGTAATATTTCCTCCTACCCGCTCCCCGCCCCCCCCCCCCCCCCCCCCCCATGACTTTACCATTAAGATCAACCATTCACATGCCAGGGTGCTGGGTGTAATCCTTGACTCTGACCTCTCCTTACGCCCCCACATCCAATCACCGACTAAATCCTGCCGCCTTAACCCCCGCAACATCTACAGAATTTGACCCTTCCTGACTAATGACACCACAAAGCAACTTATTTACTCCTTGATTATTTCCCGCCTTGACTACTGCAACTCTCTCCTTAATGGCCTACCCTTACGCAGGCTATCCCCCCTTCAGTCTAATACAGTGGTTCTCAACTCCAGTCCTCGGGACCCACCAACAGGCCAGATTTTAAGTATTACCTTGGGGAGTTGCAGACTAGAATACTGCAATCACTGAGCGGCAAGTGATATCACCTGTGATGTATTTCAGCTATCTTGCAAACCTGGCCTGTTGGTGGGTCCTGAGGACTGGAGTTGAGACCACTGGTCTAATATGAATGCTGCTGTTAAACTGATACACCTCACTAACTGATCCGTGACTGCTGCTCCTCTCTGCCAATCCCTTCACTGGCTTCCCCTATCCCACCGTATAAAATTCAAAATGCTAAACATACAAGGCCATGCACAACATCGCCCCCAGCTACATCACCAACCTCATCTGCAGATATCACTTAAATCGCCCCCTCCGCTCCTCCCAGGACCTCCTGCTCTCTAGCTCCCTTGTTACCTCCTCCCATGCTCGTCTTCAGGACTTCTCCAGAGCTTCTCCCATCCTCTGGAATTCCCTGCCCCGGTATATCCGATCAGCCCCTAACCTGTCCACCTTTAGGAGATCCCTGAAAACTCACTTATTCAGGGAAGCCTATCCCACACCCACCTAACAACCCTATCCAATCATTCCCCACATCTATTACCTTTTGTACCACCACCTCGTACTTTTAGAATGTAAGCTCTATGATCAGGGCCCTTCTGTATTGTACTGTAATTGTGCTGTCCCCCCTCTACATTTTAAAGCACTGCGTAAACTGTTGCCGCTATATAAATTGTTAATAATAATATTCCTCCCACTGACACCCATGATGGGGTAGTATTCTGACCACCAATGCTGGCCACAAACCCTGAAGCCATATTTATTCTCACTGATGCTGGGCCTGAGACGTTTTCTACCCTCACTGGCAACAATTTGGCCCCCCTAAAGTCTAAAGGACAGTAAACTGGCCCTTTCTTTGAAAAGTTTGGAAACCCCTGAGTTTGGGCATTTACATACAGAAGTCCTTATTGCTCACTGACAATATATGTTTTCCTTATTACTGCCCGAGGACATGGCATTATTAGCTACTTGCTGAAGGCCAACATTGGCAGAGATTGCTTTACACTGAACATTTATAATGTAATGTTCAGACCACTGCAGATTGCAATATCCTGTTGACTTACGCTGCTTCTCAGTGCTGGACTGTTTGTTAAATGAGCATATGGATGACAGGCAGAAGGTTGGCTAAAGCAACACAGGTGCCTGGTACTCTTCTCATGTTTTCATTTGCCCACTGTGAGTTTATGACGCCTGCTGAAAAGCATACACTGTTAGAGCATGTCTTTTAGCAGGGGGAATGCCCCGTGTAGGGTTCTGTTTTAGTTGGCTCATTCTTCACACTCCAAGAAAAGTTAATAAAACACCAAACAGGTGTTAGATTCAGGAAACAGCCCGGGATTCCAAAACACCGAAATATCAGATTTGTATGAACTACACTGGGAAGTAATTGTAATGAGACCGTAGGCGACAGGCAGACCGACAAACATGCATGTGAGATAATAAAGAATGCACAAGACCTCAGTGTTGGATCAAATTTGGCCACGGCCCGGTTTATTGGTTTTCAAACAAATATTTAAGTATATAATAAAATTTATTTCATCAATTAAATTCATCAACAAATATTGATAAATTAAACAACTCCCAGCTCAGCCACTGAGAAGATTCGAGCTGACTCAACCTTCAGTTTAATATTTCCTTACATATCCCCTTTAGCTAATTCAATCTAAATGGATCCGCCACATAAACCGGCCGCGACGGAGGGAGGGGAGCTCCTTGCGACGTCTTCTCTGGCAACTGGCCAAGAATCCTGTCAGCTGGCCCCTTATATAGGCACAAAAAAAAAGGTCATATGACTTTAATGACCAATCATAACTGGACCTTCTGACCTTCCAGAACCTTCCTTACCACATGACCCAAACTGACCAATAGAAAAACTCTTATTAAGCCTCCTAATCTTGGCCTAGAATGCCACGCCACGGCCCCATAAGGTAAAGGGGGGCCTAAATAAGGCTAACTTCCCCTGCATTCTCTTTAACCCTTTCATGACTAAGCCTATTTCTGACATTTGTTGCTTGCAAGTTAAAATCCGTATTTTTTGCTAGAAAATAACTTAGAACCCCCAAACATTATATATATATATATATATATATATATATATATATATATATATATATATATATATATGTATGTATATTTTTTTTTTAGCAGAGAATCTAGAGAATAACATGGTGGTCGTTGCAATATTTCATGTCACACTGTATTTGCGCAGCGGTCTTTCAAGCGCATTTTTTTTAGAAAAAATACACTTTCATGAATTTAAAAAAACTAAACAGTAAACTTAGCCCAATTTTTTGTATAATGTGAAAGATGATGTTACGCCGAGTAAATGGATACCCAACATGTCATGCTTTGAAATTGCACACACTCGTGGAATGGCAACAAACTACGGTACCGAAAAATCTCCATAGGCGGTGCTTTTAAAAAAAAAATAACGGTTACCAGGTTAGAGTTACAGAGGAGGTCTAATACTAGAATTATTGCTCTCGCTCTGAAGATCGTGGCGATACCTCACATGTGTGATTTGAACATCGTTTACATATGCGGGCGCGACTTACTTGTGCGTTTTCCATGCTGCGCAAGCTCGTGGGGACAGGAGTGCTTTAAAAAAAATATATATTTTTTTTTTAATTCATTTTATTTATTTTATTTTTTTACATTGTCACTTTTAGAGAAAAAAATTTTGATCACTTTTATTGCTGTCACAAGAAATGTAAACATCCCTTGTAACAGTAATAGGTGGTGACAGGTGCTCTTTATGGAGGGATCGGGGGTCTAAAAGACCCCAAATTCCTCCTTTGCAATTCAAGGAACGGTGATTCTGAATACTGTCATTTTTTTTATAACCGGTGCCATTAGCAGCAGAGTAAACCGGAAGTGACGTTGTGACGCTGCTTCCGTGTTTACAGAAAGAAGACTGGCTTCGTTCCAGTCTCTCTCTAACCGGCGGAAGTTCCGGATCGTGGATCGGGTCTCCCGGTGGGATGAGAGGAGCGGCGGGAGGGGGGACGTCCCCCCTCGCTCCTTCAGTATAACAGCCGAGCGGCTTTTAGCCGTAACGGTTGTTATCCCTGAAGAGCCGACCGAAGTGTGAATGGGGCCTTAAGCCGAGGCCACATATATGCGTACACTCGGTGGTAAGGAGTTATAGTTAGAATATTTTAAGATTTGGATTAGGCTGCCTTTAGTAAATCAACCCTTGAAAATCCATGATTACAATTGTTTACAGTTCTGTCTCCTGTGGAACATGTAGTATCTGGTCCCATGTTGTGAACCAATGCCTGACTATGGGTGCTGCTCAAGGCTCCAACAGGTTCTCTTCTGATGAACTGCTGGGAGTGCAGGTGAGGACGGAAATCAATTTGGAAAAGTCCTTAGCCGTACATCACTACAAATACCCACATGTGAAAAGTGAAAACAGTCTTATGCCCTGTACACACGATCGGACATTGATCGGACATTCCGACAACAAAATCCATGGATTTTTTCAGACGGATTTTGGCTCAAACTTGTCTTGCGTACACACGGTCACACAAAGTTTTCGGAAAATCCGATCGTTCTGAACGCGGTGACGTAAAGCACATACGTCGGGACTATAAATGGGGCAGTAGCCAATAGCTTTCGTCTCTTAATTTATTCTGAGCATGCTTGGCACTTTGTGCGTCGGATTTGTGTACACACGATCTGAATTTCTGAAAACGGATTTTGTTGTCGGAAAATTTTATAGCAAGCTCTCAAACTTTGTGTGTCGGAAATTCCGATGGAAAATGTGTGATGGAGCCCACACATGGTCGGAATTTCCGACAACAAGGTCCTGTCACACATTTTCCGTCGGAAAATCCGACCGTGTGTACACGGCATTGGCCCGAGCTCCATCTAGGCCACCTCCAACGCGGGGCTGATAACATTTTTTATACATAGGTTTATGTAGTGGTGTGCGGCTAAGGACTTTTCATCTTCTTTCCATGTTGCTTGGTACTTTCTAATCCCAACTATGAAGTCCAGCTTGCCCCTTCTTCTGCCGTGGCTGATCCAACAACAGCTAGAAAAGAGACGGCCGCTACACAAGAGCAGCTTATCTCGGCTGTGAGCTCTTTCCCAAGAACCAAAAGTACTTTGTCCCACACGGGACAGAACTGAAAAAAAATTATAATGATAGATTTTCTTTAAAGTCTATGCATTGCCAAAGCATTTTTTCTTCAGATAAAGTAGGGGAAGGATTTGAATCCTTATTGTCATTCTTAAGCTGCCTGTATCTCTGTTGGGGAGATTTACCCTCCCTCTCTGTTTTTTCTTCCCACCAAGATGGAAAGTGAGGAGAAATCTAAAATTTGACAGTTGTCGCCAAAACAAGGGGTGAGGGTAAATCATTCTATGGGTACACCCAGGGCTTTTTTTCAGCAGGAACTAGGGGGAACTCAGTTTCACCACCTCTGGCTCAGGTCTTCTGCTTCCTGCTCACCACTATCACTTGTTAACACTGAAGTCCAGCTTCTGCATTTACAAGTGATAGCTTATCCCCCAGTAGGTCCCACAGGTCAGATCCCCTGTGCAGATCCCACTTAGTGCCGGACAGGCACAAGGGAGATACAGAACAGCTGCCCAGGGTTCAGTACAGTCATGGGCAGGAGAGGGTGCGTGGTAGGCGGCACCCTATGTGATCTCCATTTTTTTCCTGGTGACCAGTTGTTGATGCTCCTACTGCATGATCTCCCTTGCAAGTGACTGTAGTATAGTATAGTATGCTGGAAGGTACTACAGCCGGATAGGTGCTTCAGCTTAATATTGCAACAAAGGTAAGAAATATGACAGGTGGTGGAGCTTTTAAGGAGGGGGGAGAAGATGAGAGCAGTGGAGGGAGGGGTTGTATGCACTATTTGATGCCATTTGGCAGGTATGTGTGTATGGCGGGCATGGTTGAGTTCCTGCCCCTATTCTCTGAGAAAAAAAGCCCTGGACCTGTTCAGGTGATAACTGGCTGAGAGGGGAATTCCCCTAAATTTGTAGAGATTTTCTCTTTCCTGTTCCATCTCTGGGACAAGAACTATAAAGAAATCTCCCCAAAGGGACACAAACAAAAAAATAATAATAAAATAACCCTTTCCTACTTTATTAAAAAAAATAATCAAAAGATTTCTTTATTAAAGTAAACTCTTCACAAACCTTGGCAGTACAAATTCTGAGCCAACGACCGTAGAGGCTGAATCTAAATTGCTCCGGTTCCTCACTTGTAAGCTTGACCCTGATGAGTCAACGTCTACTGCTGCTACTGCCAAATTAAGGGAGACCGTTTTATTTCTTATTGATGCAGTGCCCACCACTCTGGAACTTTAGAACCAGCTTGTTGCTTCTATCAGTGCTGTTCAAGTCTCAACCCTCTCATTGCCAGAGTCACTTTTGCATTTTTTGCACACGTTTAAAAAATCATTTTAGGCCTGAAGATTGCATGAAACCCTCAAAACATATTTATATATATATATATATATATATATATATATATATATATATATATATATATAGATTTTTTTTTTTTAGCAGAGACCCTAGAGATTAAGATAGTGGTAGTTTTATTTTTTATGTTACACAATATTACCACAAAAGTCGAGGAAATGCAACATTTCAGTAAAAAGAATACACTAAAGTAAATTTTAGGGCACACAAACACAATGAATTGCCAAATTATTTGATAAAATATAAAAGATGAGTTTGCACAGAGTAAATAGATACCCAACATGTCTAACCTTAACCACTTCCCGCCTGGCCTATAGCGGATTGACGTCCTGGAAGTGGTTGCGTTATCCTGACTGGGCGTCATATGACATCCAGCAGGATAACCATCGCGGCAATTGGTGGAGCGGTGTGTCAGTCTGACACACCGCTCCACCGGTCTTGGTAAAGAGCCTCCGGCGGAAGCTCTTTACCACGGGACCAGCCGTGTCCAATCACGGCTGATCACGATGTCAATAGGAAGAGCCGTTGATCGGCTTTTTCTCACTCGCGTCTGACAGACGCGAGTAGAGGAGAGCCGATCGGCGGCTCTCCTGACAGGGGGGGTCTGCGCTGATTGTTTATCAGTGCAGCCCCCCCTCAGATCACCACACTGGACCACCAGGGATCGCCACTAGGACCACCAGGGAAGGGGCAACATGTGGATGGCCAGGTATGTACCCCATGGCCATCCACATGTGCCCAACCTGTGCCAATCAGTACCCACAAATGGGCACTGATTGGCACCATTATGTTTCAGTTATGCCCAGCAATGCCACCAATCAGTTTATTCAGTGCCACCAATCAGTGTCATCAGTGCCACCTGTCAGTGCCCATCGGTGCCACCTGTCAGTGCCCATCTGTGCCCAGTGCCACCCATAAGTACCCATCAGTGCCATCCATATGTACCAATCAATGCCCCCTATGAGTGCCCATCAGTGCCGCCCATGAGTGCCCATCGGTGCCACCTATGAGTGCCCATCAGTGCCACCTATCAGTGCCCATCAGTGCCACCTATCAGTGCCCATCAGCGCCGCCTATCGGTGCCTATCATCAGTGCCCATAAGTGCCACCTCATCAGTGCCACCTCATTGGTGCCACCTCATCGGTGCCCATCAGTGCCGCTGTATCAGTGCCCGTCAGTGCAGCCATATCAGTGCCCGTAATTGAAGAAGAAAACGTACTTATTTACAAAAAATTTTAACAGAAACAAAATTTCGGTCTTTTTTTATTTGTTGCGCAAAAAATAAAAACCGCAGAGGTGATCCAATACCACCAAAAGAAAACTCTATTTGTGGGAACAAAATGATAAAAAATTTGTTTGGGTACAGTGTAGCATGACCGCGCAATTGTCATTCAAATTGCGACAGCGCTGAAAGCTGAAAATTGGCTTGGGCAGGAAGGTGTCTAAGTGCCTGGTATTGAAGTGGTTAAATTTGCGTGCGCCCATTAAACGGCGACAAAATTCAGTAACCTATATTTTTTATAGGTGATGCTTTAAAAGCCCCCTATAGGTCAACAGTTTAGCGTTACAGAGGAGGTCTGGTGCTAGAAATTTTGCTCTCACTGTGGTGTGCATGGCAATACGTAACATGTATCGCAATCAACATTTTCACGTGTAGGCGCCCCCGATGCATGCATGTACATTCATATGTGCATGTATGTGGGGGTGGGGAGTTTTATGTGCTTCAGATGGACTTTCATTTGTTACCCTTTTTTTTTATCATACAAGGGACAAAAAGTCCCCTATGTGATGATTTTTTGGTGACAATTTGTCTTCAAAGAGACATCCAGGGTCTAAAAGACTCCTGATATCTCACCTGTTCTCCACTGAATGTAATGCAATGTAGATCACTTTGCATTTCATTCTTTGCCGAGACACAGACAGGGGGACTCGGAAGTGACAAAGCTTTCGGGTCACCAACAAGAAGGGGAGGAGAGCGGATGGGTGTGACGCCGTTGCTGGGGGGTGTGAAAGTAATCTGGGAGGCGCCAGACTGCTTTCATATGACGGGGAGTAGTCTGCTCGTCAGATTTATACACAATCCCGGTGGCTGCAGCAACGTGTGTAAACCCCACCCCCCTGCTGTCAAGTCCATACAATGTACGGACCTGGCAGCGAAAGGGTTGAAGCTCCTAAGGCTACAAAGACTTTCCATTTGCACCCGCTTTTCTAACTCCTTCTCTGTATGGATTGAAAACACCCAGATAAGTTTTTTTTCTCCCCCCAAGTGCTTTAAAGGTCCAGGACTTCATTCTTGCCTAAAGACTTCCTTGTTGAGGCCCAGGACTTCCTTCTTGCCTAAGTACTTCCTTGTTGAGGCCCAGGAGTTCCTTCTTGCCTAAGTACTTCCTTGTTGAGGCCCAGGACTTCCTTCTTGTCTAAGGACTTTCTTGTTGAGGCCCAGGACTTCCTTCTTGCCTAAGGACTTCATTGTTGAGGCCCAGGACTTCCTTCTTGCCTAAGGACATCCTTGTTGAGGCTCAGGACTTCCTTCTTGCTTCAGGTAATTTCACCCTTCACCTTATGCAGGCCATCCTTCACCCATGCCTGTGTTTAGCTCTAGTTTACCCAAAGTAAATTTCCCTACATTGCCTTATGTGATTCGGGCTGTGAGATCCCATCTTTCAGCTACTGCTTCTTTCAGGAAAAGGGTCTGGACTTTGTATGGTGTCTGGCAGGGGAGCTGGATTAGGAAATTGTATAAACAGAGTTATACGTTTTTGGCAGGTAAAACATTTCACACATATGTAAACTAAAGCAAGAAATGCAAGATTGGTTTCCCAGTGTAATTGAATAACCAGAATATGGAGAAAAACGTTGTAACGTCATTTAGTCATTTATAAATGCTAAATGACTAGAACTACGCTCTCTCAATCAACCTTGATTATTTTTAATCCTTATGCTGCTAGCATTAGTAAAGAGATAGGAAAGTATATAATATTTACTCGTTTTAAACTTTTTTTTGCATTTCTTTCATTGCTTCCTGGTTTCCATGCCTAGGCAAATGATGTCATACATCCCATGAGTCTTCAGGAGGGGAGGAGTGGTTTTCTCAGCTATGCACACCCTTCTGTCTGCATGAATGAGCTAAGTACAAATGGATTCCAGGAAGTAAATGCTACATGAATCATCTGCCCTTACTCAAGATGGCCATAGCCAGAAATGCTAGGAGGTGTGTTTTTCAACACACTGTGATTATACACAACGGGAGCTGAGTGGCGGTTACCGCGGACACGATGTCCGCCAGCACCCGCTGATCCTTCGGTACATAGGCAGCCTATGTAAACAAGGCAGATTGCCGTTCTGTCAGTAGGGAAGACATGGATCTTGTGTTCCTGCAAAGCAGAGACATGGATACATGTCTTCCCCTAGTAAAAGCACCTCCCATAGTACACAGAAACACTAGCTAGGAACAAAGTTACCAACTTTGATCGCCCCTGATGTTATCCCCTTCCCAACAAGTGTCATTAGTACAGTGACTGTGCATATTTTTTAGCACTGATCACTGTATTAGTGTCACTGGTCCCCAAAAAGTGTCAGTTAGTGTCAGAATGTCCGCCGCAATATTGCAGTCCCACTGTAAGACGTCGATTGCCGCCATTACTAGTAGTTTTGTTCTTGCTTTTTAATACGCTTTAAAATTCTTTTTCATACTGAAGACCGATGGAGTTGATTTACTAAAGGCAAACAGACTGTGGACTTTGCAAAGTGCAGTTGCGCCAGAGTTTATTAAATGAGGTAAAGCCGCACTTTGCAAAGTGCAAGGAAAATAAATAGGGATGCACCGATACCATTTTTTTTTTACGAGTACCGATACTTTTTTTTTCAGTACTCGCCCATACCGATTACCGATACCTACCGCCACTGTTTTGTTTTCACTTCAGCTGTCAGCAATGGTACAAAGCATTGAAAAGTTATTTACAAATGAAATAAATAGATTTTTGTTTTTAATTTTGTGCTTTTTCAATGTGAAATGTGTAAATATATGTTAATATATATGTGTAAAAATATTCACTAACAAAGCAAACAAAAGAAAAGTTTTAATTGTTTATCGTTTATAAAATAGACGTGAACAAAAAAAAGCAGGAAAGTAATAATTAATTGGAGGAGAATAGGGAGTTAATTAAGGCTGATTAGAGTAAATTAAGAGTTAGTAAGGAGTTAAACAGAGGAACATTTGTTCATCCCTTTGATCTGCAGATGAAGAAACATAAAGATACAAAAAGAAACAATGTTTCTTTTTATTGTAGTGTTTCAGCTGAGCAATGTTGTTAATAAACATTGCTAGCTGCTTTTTTTTTTTTCACAGCTCCAATTACCGGACTTCTTTAACACTTTAGCTGTCATCAGGGGAGACCCGCTGACAGCTCAAAGAGCCGAGTCTGAAAGTATCGGTCCATTTGCATGGGTACCAATACTTGTGCAAATACTCGATATCGGCACCGATACAGATACTAGTATCGGTGCAACCCTAAAAATAAAAAAACAGCAGTTTTGCTTGCACATGATTGGATGATGGAATTCAGCAGCGCTTTTGCTAATTTACTAAGCTCTGAAGCAACTGCACTTGCAGGGTGCAACTGCATTTTCCAAAGTGCACAGTCACCCCCCCCCCCCCCCTCCCCCTCCCCCCATAGGGGTTGATTTACTAAAGACAAATAGACTGGGCACTTTGCAAAGTGCAGTTGCACCCTGCAAGAGCTATTGCTCCAAAATTTTGGAACTGACTTCCATCATCCAATCATGTGCAATCAAAAATGCAGTCATTTTTATTTTCCTTGCACATGATTGGGTACTCTTTGCAGAGAAGGTCATTTGCTAAGCTCTGGAACAACTTGCTGAGTGCACTGCAACTGCATTTTTTAATAACTACAGAAGATTGATTATAGTATTAATCTGATGCTGCACTGGAGTAATATGACCTGTTTCTTCATGTACATATATGTCGCTGATCATACAATTTCTTGAAATCCCTTGTAAACCAATGGAACCATTTTGTAGGAACAGCAAGCTAGAGATCTCATAGTGCTCAGTGTGCATTTGTGCATGGCAATGAAATTACCAGCATAATCCAATTACATCTTATTTTGTGGTTTAGATACTTTGGATATGCATCGTTGTGTTCTTAAATAGACCATACCAGACAAGCACACTTCTCATACTGAATACATTCACAGTCAGCTAATCTCTTCTACATTAAGCTATACTTACAAGACACAACTGTCATACTTTTCATACTGTGCTTATGGTCTAGATCATGACATAGACTTGTCCATATTGTTTTAGTCTACACTTCTAGGGACTAAGGACTTGTTTATACTTGTGTCAGCCTCTGAAAAGCGATCCATGGTTGATTGTTTTTCAGAGGCCTTTGACAGGAGGCGTTATTTCACCATCTGTTTTGTTCCTGTAAAGCCTACACCACTGCCAACGCCTGTGATGTCCTTCACCAGCGCTGGCATCTCCCCCCTGATTTCTTGGCCATTGTGCAATGACATCGCTCCCATGCATGCGCTGCCCAGTGTACATTCTACAGAGGATTGCAAACAGAATGGTATTTGTATTTTATTGTAAAAGAGAGAGATATTGCATGTCTGTTCTGCAATAAAGAATCTGCCTGTTCAGAATTTTTTTTTCAACCTTTTTGCTGTATTTGCAGGGTCTTTAACCACCTCAATACAGGGCACTTTCACCCCCTTCCTGCACAGGCCATTTTTCAGCTTTCAGCGCTGTCAAACTTTGAATGACAATTGCGCGGTCATGCAAAACTGTACCCAAATGAAATTGTTCTATTTTTTTCCCCTACAAATAGAGCTTTCTTTTGGTGGTATTTGATCACCCCTGCGATTTTTATTTTTTGCGCTATAAACAAAAGAAGAGTGCCAAGTTTGAAAAAAACACAATATTTTTTACTTTTTGCTATAATAAATATCCAATTTTTTTTTTTTTTAAACAAATTTTTTACTCAGTTTAGGCCGATATATATTCTTTTACATATTTTTGGTAAAAAAAAATGCAATAAGCGTATATTGATTGGTTTGCGCAAAAGCTATAGCGTCTACAAAATAGGGGATAGATTTATAGCATTTTTATTATTATCTTAGGGGTGTACTCACTTTTGTTGCCAGTGGTTTAGACATTAAAGGGGGAATCCCGCAAATTTTTTTTTTTAAAAGTCAGCAGCTACAAATACTGCAGCTGCTGACTTTTAAAATAAGGACAGTCACCTGTCCCCGAATCCAGCGGTGTCGGCACCCGAGGCCGTCCCTCGGTTCTCAGCAGCTGCCGCGTCCATTCTCTGTGAGGGAATCAGGAAGTGAAGCGTTGCGGCTTCACTTCCCGATTCATTACTGCGCATGAGCGAGTCGCGCTGCGCATCCTAACTGGTCCCCGCTATCTCCTGGGACCCCTGTGTGTCCCAGCAGACAGCGCGGGGGGGACAGGAAGAGGCATAGACTCCCGTGGGAGTCTGTGCCAGAAGTGGGTGCAAATATCTGTCTTAGACAGGTATCTGCACCCCCCTCCCCCGTGAAAGGTGCCAAATGTGACACCGGATGGGGGGAGGGTTCCGAAAAGCGAAGGTTCAATTTTTGTGTGAACCTCTGCTTTAATGGCTGTGTGTTATTTTGAGGGGGCAGCAAATTTACACTGTAAAGCTGAACACTCACTACTTTACATTGTCATTTCTTCAGTGTTGTCACATGAAAAGATATAATAAAATATTTGCAGAAATGTGAGGGGTGTACTCACTTTTGTGAGATACTGTATATATACAGTATCTATATTACTAAAAGTATTGGGATGCCTGCCTTCACACGCACATGAACTTTAATGGCATCCCAGTCTAATGCCCTGTACACACGATCGGACTTTGATCGGACATTACGACATCAAAATGGGCCAAACTTGTCTTGCATACACACAGTCACACAAAGTTGTCGGAAAATCTGATCGTTCTGAACGCGGTGACGTAAAACACGTACGTCGGGACTATAAACGGGGCAGTAGCTTTCGTCTCTTAATTTATTCTGAGCATGCTTGGCACTTTGTGCGTCAGATTTGTGTGCACACGGTCAGAATTGACGCAATCGGATTTTGTTGTCGGAAAATTTTATATCCTGCTCTCAAACTTTGTGTGTCAGAAATTCCGACGAAAAAAGTCAGATGGAGCCCACACACGATCGAAATTTCCAACAACACAATCCGATCGCACTTTTTTCATCAGAAAATCCAAGCGTGTGTACAGGGCATTAGTCTGTGGGGTTCAATATTGAGTTGCCCTCCCTTTGCAGCTATAACAGCTTCAACTCTTCCGGGAAGGCTGTCCACAAGGTTTAGGAGTGTGTCTATGGGAATGTTTGACCATCCTTCCAGAAGTGCATTTGTAAGGTCAGGCACTGATGTTGGTGGAGAAGGCCTGGCTCGCAGTCTCCGCTCTAATTCATCCCAAAGGTGTTCTATCAGGTTGAGGTCAGGACTCTATGCAGACCAGTCACGTTCCTCCACCCCAAACTCGCTCATTCGTGTCTTTATGGACCTTGTTTGTGCACTTTTCTTGCAACAACAAATTGGACAAACAAAAAATAAAAGCATAAAAAACGCAAAACGTAAATTGGGGCAATATTGTGTGTAAAAACGCACCGCAAAAAGTAGTGCAGAAACCGATCAAAAGCAAACTGCATAGGTGTAAACCGAGCCTTAATGCAATTTTTTTTAAAAATAACAAACATGTTATACCTACCTGCTCTGTGTAATGGTTTTGCACAGAGCAGGCCGGATCCTCCTCTTCTTGGGTCCCCTGCTGCCACTCCTGGCTCCTCCCCCCTGCCGAGTGCCCCCATAGCAAGCCACCTTTTACCTTAATGCATAAAAAAATGAAAATTCTGAAGTTAACAAATGTAACTACTTCCTCCCTTGAGCATTACTTCCATAAATATGTGGTAATGACATAGCAGTGATAACGAATGCCTTGTGATAGTCGCCTCCTATATTAGTAGCCTGCGGCACGCTATTAGTATGATAGCTGCAGTTCTCAGCATTGTCTGCCTAGCTCTGGTACAGGATGGTCTTCATATACTAACAAGCTCTTATTTATATGCTGTGCGGTGCACATAATATACTAGGATGTCTTTCTGTTCCCTCGAATCCCCTGGTTTTGACACTTCTGCTCTTCCTGTTTTCTCAGGTCCTTTCCTGTGTTTTTGTTACGTGTACGAAGGATTTTAGCTGTAAAGTGGTTCAGCCAAAAGGTGCTTGTGATAAAGTGATCTCAGATCTCAGCCATTTGTAATAGCTTTTTGAATATATATATATAGAAGTACTACTTTAGAAAGATGCTATATGCTGGGTGTCCTGTGTGCCCCTGTGCCTTTAAGGAGGACTGGGCTACCTCCAGGCCCACCTGCCCTCTATCTATCCATTAGAATGCATGTACTTCTACTATGGAGGCTCTCATACATTTACAAGTGTTAGGAGCGCAGAAATATTGGGGTGCCTTGGAGCGGCTCTGTAGCTTACGCATGTAGTTGCAAATTTGTGCAAACTAAACCCCTGTTTTTAACGCAAACTGGTTGACAGGACAATTCGGTTGGTTGCAGATTGGCTGGTAAGTTGAGCTGGGAATTTTGTTTAGTTTTGTTTTTTACCACTTAAAGTGGAGTTCCACCCACTTTTACAACTCTTCAGCATCCCTCACTAAACTGTGCACTGCAAACTAATTGGATATTTTTATTTTTTTTTCTCAGCACCTACTGTATATCTGCTGTATTCATTTTTCACTTCCTCCTTCCTAGCCCTGGCTCAACGCATCATTTTCTGTTTGCAATGCCTTCTGGGAAGGGGTGGCAACTTCCTCTGACACTGCCGTTGCTATGGAAACCTAACCTGAAACCTATTACACTGCTTGTGCTGCACTGAGCATGTGCGAGATCTGCAAGGATGAGATCCAGGAAGAAATACAGTCTGGCTTCAGATGCCCACACTTAAGATGGCCACGGCCTGCTGTAGGTTCATAAAATAACAAACTACTGCTATAAACTAACAAAACAGACCTTAGTTTACAGACTAACTTTACTAGAATACATTAAGCTTGTGTATTATATGGGTATTTTTATTTAAAAAGTATAATTTTGTCCGGAACACCACTTTAAGGACTGCCCACCACATATAAACTGTGGCAGGGCAGCCCTATTGCTCAAAATGATGTACCCATACGTCGTTTTGTGCACGAGACACTGCGGGCGCTGCACGGCGGGGAGCCGATGGGCAGGTCCACCAGCCACGATGTCCGCCAACCACCGGCAATCGCTCCTCAGAGAGGCAGAACAAGAATCTGCCTATGTAAACAAAGCAGATCCACGTTCTGACAGGGGTGTACAGAAAGATCATCTATTCCTGGTGATCAGGAACAGAGATCTCTCTGTACTCCCAGTCAGTCCCCTCTCCCCACAGTTAGAAAGCACCTCCCTTAACCCCTTGATCGCCCCCTAGTGTTAACCCCTTCCCTGCCAGTGTCATTTATACAGTGATCAGTGCATATTTTTAGCTCTGATCACTGTGATAATGTCACTGGTCCTAAAAAAGTGTCAACAGTGTCTGATCTGTCCGCTGCAATGTCGCAGTCACGCTAAAAATCGCTGATTCCATTACTAGGAAAAAAATAAAGAATAATAATAAAAATGCCATAAATCTATCCCCTATTTTGTAGACGCTATAACTTTTGTGCAAACCAATCAATATAGGCTTATTGAAATTTTTTTTTTTACCAAAAATATATAGAAGTTTATATATTGGTCTAAACTGATGAATAATTATTTTTTTATTATTGGATATTTATGATAGCACAAAGTAAAAAATATTGGTTGTTTTTTTTTTTTTTTCAAAATTGTCGCTCTTTTTTTGTTTATAGTGCAAAAAATAAAAACCGCAGAGGTGATCAAATACCACCAAAAGGAAGCTCTATTTGTGGGGAAAAAAGGACAAAAATTTTGTTTGGGTACAGCGTCGCACGACCGCGCAATTATCAGTTAAAATAAAGCAGTGCCGTATCGCAAAAAATGGCCTGGTCATTAAGGGGATAAAACCTTCCGGGGCTGCAGTGGTTAAGGAGGGTTGGGCTTCTTCCAGGCTCATCTGCCCTCTATCTATCCATTATAATGCATGTACTTCTACTATGGAGGCTCTCATACATTTACAAGAGTTATGCCGCGTACACACGACCGGTTTTGCCGTCGGAATAAACTCCGAAGGTTTCTCAGACGGAACTCCATTCAAGCGGTCTTGCCTACACACGGTCACACCAAAGTCCGACCGTCCAGAACGCGGTGACGTACAACACGTACGACGGGACTAGAAAAAGGACGTTCAATAGCCAGTAGCGAATAGCTTCCGTCTCGTACTTGCTTCAGAGCATGCGTCGTTTTTGGTCAGTCGGAACAGCATACAGACGATTGGTTTCCCGATAGGAATTGGTTCCGTCGGAAATATTTAGAACATGTTCTCTTTCTAGGTCCGTCAGAATTTTCTAAAAAAGAAGTCCGATGGGGCATACACACGATCAGAATAGACGATGAAAAGCTTCCGTCTGACTTTTTCTGTCGGACATCCCGCTCGTGTGTACGCGGCATAAGGCTGCTTTCACACTGGAGCAGGCGGGCGTTGACAATAAAACGCAGCTAGTTTTAGCGGCACTTTACCGCCATTTTAGCAGCGCTTTTCGGCCGCTAGCGAGGCGCTTTTAACCCTAAATAAAGGGTTAAATGCGCCCGTGTATCACCACTGCCGAAGCGCTTTGCAGGTGCTTCATCAGCGGTGCCCATTCATTTCATTGCTCCAAAGATGCTGCTTGCAGGACTTTTTTTAACGTCCTGCCAGCGCAGCATCCCAGTGTGAAAGCATTTGGGCTTTCACAGTGGGACTGCATGGGAGGTGTTTTACAAGCGCTATTTTTAGCTCAAAAACGCCTGAAAAACGCCCCAGTGTGAAAGGGGTCCTAGGATTACAGAAATATTGTGGTGCCTTGGAGCGGCTCTGTAGCTTACGCATGTATTTGAAAATTTGTGCACACTAAACCCCTGTTTTTAACGCAAACTGTTAGACAGGACAATTCGGTTGGTTGCAGATTGGCTGGTGAGTTGAGCTGGGAGTTTTCTTTTGTTAAAGTGATGCTTAACCAACATTTTTTGAGATCAGTCCTTCTAAAATATCAAGTATAACAACTCTTTTTTTTTAAAAAGTTGGCAGCAGTGCTTACCGCCCTCTGAAAAGCGACGTGCAGTAGATCACTTATGAGAGGGTGGTATAGCAGTTGACAGGTGTTTAGGAGGTGATCCCGCTTCCTCCCGCTGTTTGGTCATGGTTGTGGGGTGCTCCTGTTGAACTCAATGGGTGAGTTTGACAGGTGCAGCTTGAGTTAAAAATGCCGCAAAGCAAAACACTGCGGTCGCAGTATGTGCACAGCCCTGCCAAGTTGTAATGTTAAGAAGAACAAACAAAATTTCCCCCCTCTGTATCCAGTCAGCAAGGGAATCTCAATCTTTGCTATTATTTGAAATCATTTTTTCTTTTCTATATGCCTCCTGTGGTCACAGATAACTCCTTTTGCTTGACACCATTGGGAACTTCTATTGAAAAATTTACATCAAATACCCAAGCTATATATGACTAATCACGAGGTCAACTTGATGGATCAACATCATTGAAAATATATGTAAAAATCGTTTGTGATGCTACATTGGCTATAAATATTTATCATTTGTTTTTGTTTGATAAGGTGTCATAACCATTAGTCCAGTCCCCCAGTGGACGAAACATGTTGGGAATTATCATCTCAATACCGCTATGGAATTAATGACTACAAGAAATGTGTCATGACTGTATATGGTTTTATATGAATACAGTATTTTAAACACAATTTTCTAATAATGAACTTTTAATGTTAGTTCTATTATCTGGTATGCGGCACCTGAAAAGTCCAGATATTTATTTTTCTATTTTGTTTTGTAAGATGTAAGGATGGGCTCGGGCGTGTTCGCACAGCCCACGTGCAGAGCCCGCCAGGAAGTCGGCACGGCGCTAATCACAGGCAGTGAGACATTGTCCCGATGCGCGGCTGCAGAGATCGGGAAATGTCTCACTGCCTGTGATTAGCACCGTGCCGACTTCCTGGCGGGCTCTGCACGTGGGCTGTGCGAACACGCCCGAGCCCATCCTTAGTAAGATGTAATGCGGTGCTATATGGCGACTCGCCCACACTAATTTATAAGGGATTCTCAATGCCAGTATAAAGAAAAACCTCCAGCCAGGATCTGTGCAGCTGCCCCTTTAAATTGTCTGATCAAGGACTTGAACCCAATCTATGTGAAAAAAAGAAACAGAAAGGGAAGTGCAACCTAAAGTGGTAACAAGATTAAAATAAAACAAGAAAAAAACTATAAAATTTCACTCGGGTGTTTCCAACTCATGTGCAGTCATATGGTACCAAATGTTGAACATCAGTGTAGACCAAACAGCTGTAATGTTAGCATTCAGATGGGTGCCTGTTTTTAGTCTTGAATAAAGGGGAAGAGGTTTAGAATGTCTGTTAGGGTTTTCATATTACCTGTTCCCAGATTTCTGTTCACTTCCTGTCCTGGTGACACCCTAAACCACAAGGGTCACTGGGACAGGAAGTGAACAAGAATCTAAGGACACGGTAAGCACTATGAACTCCACAGAGATACAAAGACTTCCCCAAACGGCTAAATAGGATTTTTAGGTTTGTTTCTGCATTGGAGTGATCCCCTTCCTATCCCGACTCGTAAAATCACTGCATATGTGCTACTTAGAATCCTGGGCACACATACTCTGAAACACGCGTTTAGTGAATGAAAGTTAATCCGGCCATAGACTGTTTGAATCTCGGCCAGTTCAGCATGGACCGGCCAAGATTTGAATCATGTATGGACAGGCTTATGCTGCGTTCACACGGTCGGAATTTCTGACAACAAATGTTCGATGGGAGCTTGTTGTTGGAAATTCCGACCGTGTGTAAGCTCCATCGGACATTTGTTGTCGGAATTTCCAAAAACAAAAATTTGAGAGCTGGACCTAAAATTTTCAGACAAAAAATCCATTGTCGTAAATTCCAATCGCGTGTACACAATTCCGATGCAAAAAATTCCACGCATGCTCGGAATCAAGCAGAAGAGCCGCACTGACTATTGAACTTAATTTTTCTCGGCTCATCTTACGTGTTGTACGTCACCGCGTTCTTGGCAATCGGAATTTCTGACATCATTTGTGCGACATCATTCTGTACTCTTATGCCGCGTACACACGGTCGGACTTTTCGTCTACAAAAGTCCGACGGACGCCGACGGACTAAAGCCGACTGACAATCCGATCGTGTGTGGGCTTCTCCGGACTTTCAGCGGACTTTTCCAGCCGCAAATCTGATGAACTTTAGATTTGGAACAGGCTTCAAATCTTTACGTCGTAACTACGCCGGACCCAGAAATCCGCTCGTCTGTGTGCTAGTCTGACGGACAAAAACCCACGCTAGGGCAGCTATTGGCTACTGGCTATCAACTTCCTTATTTTAGTCTGGTGTGCGTCATCACGTATGAATCCGTCGGACTTTTGTGTGATCGTATGTAGGCAAGTCCGTTCGTTAGAAAGTCTGCCGCAAGTCCGCCAAAAGTCCGTCGAAAGTCTGTCGGACGGGCTGTCGGACTTTTGTAGCCGAAAAGTCCAACCGTGTGTACGCGGCATTACTCTTGGACCTGTCCGCTGCCTTTGATACAGTTGATCACACCCTCCTCCTCAAAAAAGTCATTTTGATTGGTCTCCATGGCTGTGCTCTCTCCGTTGGTTCTGCACTTTCAGTGTTACTTACAAATCTATTTCCTCCTCTCCAACACCTCTTACCATTGGGGTCCCCCAAGGTTCTGTTCTTGGACCACAGGTTGCAGGAAAGAAAATCACTCAATTCTCCCATCAACACAGTCAGTGTCGATGCGGGAATCCCTCCCAGGGAGCTATTGTGTTCTCCCAGGGGGGGCAGGGGAAGCTGTCCCAGCCGGGAGAACACAGTGATTACTGCTACCAGCTATAATAGCTGCTGACAATAATCGCATGTAAAATCCGACAGGCTGGCTGTACCCAAGCTGATTGATTAATCAACTTGGGTACCATAATGCCGCGTAGCGACGATCGGACATTCCGACAACAAAATACTGGATTTTTTCCCGACAAATGTTGGCTCAAACTTGACTTGCATACACATCCAAATTACCAGGTGGGCCACATTAAACCGGAATGTGTTCCGCAATTGGCCCGTGGGCTGGACTTTGGACATGCCTGCCGTAGTCAATCAGGACCTAAGACTCTGTTCACATCTTTGCGCTTTGGGAACAAGCGTGTTCGCAACAGGCAAAAACCACGCAAGTTGTTGCGTTGTTGTGCTGCGGTGCCATTCATTCCTGCAACTTGCCAATGCATGTACATTGCAGCACACCGCAACACATGGTAATGCACCACCCTACCATTAGAACTGCACCATTAATCGTTCAAAAATCACGGTCTCGATTCAACCCCCGTCATGATCTTAATCTGACATTTCCACGATTCATTCATGTAACAAATGCAGAGCCGTTCTCTGCTCACGAAACATTGTAACATTTAGTTCTTTTAGATCAGTTTAACCACTTAAAGACTAAAACTTTTTCTGACATTTGTTGCCTACAAGTTAAAATCAGTATTTTCTCCTAGAAAATGACTTGGGACCCCCAAACATTATACTGTATATAAAACTCTATATATATATATATATATATATATATATAATTTTTTTTTTTTTTTTTGGCAGAGACCCTAGAGAATAAAATGGCGGTCATTGCAATATTTTATGTCACACTGTATTTGCGCAGCGGTTTTCAAGCGCAATTTTATGGGAAAAATACACTTAAATGAATTTTTAAAAAGAACGAAACAGTGAAGTTAGGCCAATTTTTTTGTATAATGTGAAAGATGTTACGCCGAGAATCGTGATCTTTATTCTAAGCAAAAAAAATTGTGATTCTCATTCTATCCAGAATCCTGCAGTTCCACCTACCATGCATTGTGGTGCCCTGTGTTACAATAATAAAGTACATCCTTTGCGCATTACAGCAACACATTGGTGTGTAATCTTGTTTTTTGTTTTTTTTTTCTCTTCCTTTTTTTTTTTTGCAAAAATTTGGGCTTCATTTTTTTTTTTTTTAACTTAAAAAAAATTTTGTTTTTTCCTTTTATTTTTTAAGAAATTGAACTTCATTATTTATTTTATTTTTTTGTTATTTGTGACTTCATGAAGCTTGTTTACATTCACATAATGCTTAGCCAGAGTTCTTTAAAAATAGTCCCTTGTTGATAACACATATTGTATTGTCAGTTGTCATTTTGGTTTCTGGCAGCAAACTGGATGCTGGATATTATAGCAGAAAATAGAGTTATGTTCTAAATCAAGATGAAGCCTGTCCCCGGGGTTATAGCGCTCTGATCTGTTGCTTCCTTCTTTTTAGTCCTCTAGAAAAGGCTCCTTCTGTCTGACCCCATGCCCTTATCTTCCTGCTTCTGCTAAGTATGACCCTGCATTTCTTAACTTCTTTAAAACACATTCACATGGAGCTTCCTTCCTTCGGAAAAAGGATCTGAGTCAGTAAAACAGAAGGCTGCCCCTCCTGACCCTAAACAGAGAGGTTACAGCTCCCTCTGTCACCCTACAGCCCACAGCACTACTCAATAGTGACATTTTTCCAGTAAAGTATACATATATAAAAAAAACAATAATGTGCAAAGTGCAGTAATTCCTATTAACCAATCAGATTTCAGTTTATTGCAGCCAGATCAGTAAAATACATTTTCTATTGCAACTTTTAAGTGTCAGTCTTTTAAATAAAAACCTCAGAGGTGATCAAATACAACCAAAAGAAAGCTCTATTTGTGGGGAAAAAAGGACATCAATTTAGTTTGGGTACAACGTCGCATGACCGCGCAATTGTCAGTTAAAGCAACGCAGTGTCGTATCGCAAAAAATGGCCTGGTCATTAAGGGGGTAAATCAATCCGAGGCTGAAGTGGTTAATTACAGCCTTTAGTCGGTTGGGATATATCTCTACTAACTTTGCACATCTAGACCTTGCAATATTTGACCACTCTTCTTTGCAGAACTGCTCCAATTTAGTTAAAGTGATGCTAAAGTCTTGGGTTTATTTTTCTTTCTTTGAAATAACAAACGCGTTATACTTACCTGCTCTGTGCAGTGGTTTTGCACAGAGCAGCTCCGATCCTCCACTTCTCGGGTCCCTCGCCAAAGCTCCTGGCCCCTCCCCTCCTGCCCAGTGCCCCCACGGCAAGCAGCTCCATTTAGACATGGGGGTGTGATTTGGCCCCACCCCCTCTCTCTCCTCATTGGCTAACTGACGTTGATTGACAGCAGCGGGAGCCAATGGCGCCACTGTTGTGTCTCAGCCAATCCCGGACGGCCGAGGCACACATCGCTGGATCTAGATGGGGCTCAGGTAAGTGTTAGGGGGGCTTCTGCACACAGAAGGCTTTTTATTTTAAAGAGGTTGTAAACCTCCGAAAAAAAACAAACAAAAAAAGAACCCTGCAAGACAAAGGCATTTGCTCATTATGAAATACTTACCTTAGAACGATGCCTTGCAGTGCCACCTGCACTCCGCTCCCACGGCCGACGTCTTTCACCTGAGTTACTCCTGAGTTTGTGGGCTCCGGCGCTGTGATTGGCTGGAGCCGCGATGTTGTTACTCCAGCGCATGCGTGCGGGAGCCACCGGTCACAGCACGGGCCCTGAAAAAAAATGGCACCAGCGGGCCGTTTCTTCAGTGCGCATGCGCTAGGGTTGCCACCTGTCCAGGATTCACCCAGACAGTTCTGGTTTGGAATCATGCGTCCGGGTTCCAGACTGCCTCAAACCCGGACACATTATTCAGACCGGACTATGACTTCCCAGCAGGGTTTCTGGCTGCAGTTGTCTCAGCTGAGAGTGTCTGTTATACTCTCTTTCACACTGCCCAAAGTTGGCACTAACCTAACAATTACCCCCCCCCCCACACACACACACACACACACAAACAGTAGAGGAGAGAGGGCTCGATCTGCTCCTCTTCCTCCCGCCCCACCCCTCTGTGTCTGCCCACACTTCAACCTCTGGCACTTTTCCTCAGAAAAGGAAAGAAGAGGCCAGAAATTAAAATTCCAGAAGCCTCAGATACATCTGGATGAGAGGTGCTGACTGCCAAGGGGTGAGTGAGCTCACCATCCATCCCTGTCTGTGACTGAAGTCTCCCCCTTCACTCTCCTGCCTCTGAGTGAGTACACTAAGGTAAATCAGGATTCTCAGAGCACCCCTTATATCACAGTTCTTCTTTACACCAGAGGCCACAGTTTTCCCCCTTACATCAGAGTCCTTTCCGTACATCAAAGTTCTCAGTGTTCCCCCCGTAAATCCGGGTTCCCAGAGCATCCCTCAGGTTAGAGTTCTCCCTTACATCAGAGTCTGCAGAGTCCCTCCTTACAGTGTAAGGGAACTCTGCGAGTTCAGATGTAAAAGGAGAATTCTGCAGATTTAGATATAAAGGGGAACTCTGTGGATTCAGATGTAAAGGGGGACTCTTGTTATTAACTTCATATGATTAGAAATGTTATTTATTATCAAATATATATGTTTAGTTTATACTATTAAAAAAAATTGCTGTGCGCCGCTAAAGTGTTCGGGTTTGACTTGACGAAAAGGTGGCAACTCAAGCATGCACCGATGACGTCGGCAGCAGCGTATATAGTAAATATCTCCTGAACTGTGCAAGTTTAGGATACATTTACAGTACCTACTTACCGTAAGCCTTATTATAGGCTTACCTGTAGGTACAAGTGGTATAACAAAGTTTACAACCACTTTACATACAGGTACATACTGTATAGGTACAATACATAGAATGCATTAAGATAAAAAAAAACCTTCTGACTTTACAACTCCTTTAAATTTGTTGGTGACCGTTTGTGAACTGCAGTCTTTAAGTCATTCCACAGATTTTCAATGGGATTTAAGTCTGGGCTCTGACTAAGCCATGCAAGGACATTCACCTTTTTCTCCTTCTACCACTGTGTGGTCATTTTTGCTGTGTGCTTTGGGTCATTGTCATGTAGGAAGGTAAACCTTCTTCCTATTGACAACTTTCTGGCAGAGGGCAGCAGATTTTCCTCAAGAATTTGATGGTATTTTGCCCCACCCATTTTTCCTTCTATCCTGACAAGTGCTCCAGTCGTTGCTGCACAGCAACACCCCCATTACAGGATATTACCACCTCCATGCTTTACTGTAGGGATGATGTTATTTAGATGGTGAGCTGTATTGGATTTCCACCAGACATATTTTATGTTGAGGCCAAATAATTCAATGTTAGTCTCATTTGACCATAACACCTTTTTCCATGTGGCCTCAGAACCTTTAAGGTGCGTTTAGGGTGGTCAGATGAGACTAAAATTGAATTATTTGTCCTCGCGCCTTTAAACGTTGTCTTATGTTTTTGGTGGAAGATTTTACAGGTCAGTTTGTGTAACTGCCATGGCCCCTTAAGAGTCATCTGCCTCACCCAAACACTATTTGTGTCAGTGTCAGTGTGAAGTATATACAATGGGTGAAGTAAGTGCATATTTGGCATGTGTGTTTATTGGCCTCGTTGGATGGTGTCACTGAACGCAGTTTTGATGTGTTGTGATGGCGTTGTATTCAGGACGACATTAGTGCTGCTGTCAGATAGATAAATGTTTTTAACAACTCCATTGTGTATGCTGTGCTTTATAAAGGCATTTCTAACTCCTGATTACTGTCATATTACTTTATGTTCACTTCTTCCCTTTTTTAATCATTTACAAATTCTTCTTTAGTTGGCAGGCGGGGTGATCCTTGGCGTAGCGCTGTGGCTTCGACATGAGCCCAAGACTTCTAACATCCTGATCCAGCAAATTGGGGACAAGCAGGTTCCAGCGACCTTTTACATTGGTGAGTGATTTTTTTTTTTCCATCTTTCCATTAGGTGGCTGTCAAATTTCTCACTTGTGGAACTTCAGACAAGTGTAAAAGCACCATTTGATGCCGTTGTTTATTCATTTAAAGCATGGGTGGGCAACTGCGGCTCTCCAGATGTTGAGGAACTACTAGTCCCATCATGCATCTGCCTCTGGGAGTTGTGCTTGTAACTGTCAGCCTTGCAATGCCTCATGGGAAATGTAGTTCTACAGCAGCTGCAGAGCCGCAGTTGCCCACAACTGATTTAGTTTTTGGTCGCACTGAATCAGACTTCAAAATCGTGCGACTCCACTTGAATTTGCACAATTTCAAAGTCGCATTGTCAGTGCAACTTCAGGTGCGACTTGGAAGACATCTGTGCAACTTCATGTATAGATGTCTATGCAAGTCGCACCTGAACCTGCAAAAAGTAGTGCAGGAACTATTTTAAAAATCGGTGCGACTCTGATGGAGTTGGAGTCGCACAGATTTGACTGTTTCCATTGTGGGCAATAGGATGGGACTTGTCGTGCAATTTAAAACGATCAAATTGCAAGTAGATCGTTCACACAAGCGGTCCGCCCGGCGGATTCTGCTTTGCTCAGCGGGGGGATCGCTCCGCTGATCCCCACTGAGCAGGCAGATGACAGGTCCGTCTCCACTCACTGTGCAGAGAGGGGTCTTTTAGAGCCCCGCTCTCCTCTATGGGAGATCGGGTGAAAACAGACCGCCTGTCCATTTTCATGCGATCCTCCAGACGGATGGAAAATAAGGTCACCATCCGTCTGTATTTTACGGACAGGATCGGATAGCAGTGGGTGTCAGCAGACATGTCACCGCTGACATCTGCCGCCCCATAGGAGTGAATGGAGATCAGGTCCATCTGAAAAACTGACAGAAACCTGATTGGAAAGCCCGTGTGAAAGGGGCCTTACATATACCCAGTGAAGTGACTGGGCTCAGGTGATACACAGAGATTAAACAAATCCTCCACCATAAGTTGTACCTGTTTATCTGCAGTTTCTCTTCTCTAGGTCCATTCAAAGTCCAGAATTTAAAAAGCTTGCCTGAGCTGTCAGACAAAAAAGGGGGGTGGAGAGCCAGACAGCTCCTGGCAGTACTGTCTGGCTCAGGTGTTGGAATCATAGAAATGACAGATACACAAATCCTTCAGCACCCTGGTGACCAACTTGTGACCCCTTAGATACTTGTTTGTGTGGCCCTCGGGCCCAAGAGTCTGTAGTGGGATCATTTATTTCTAAGAGGATAATAGCAATAACCTCTATTAGCCTTGTGTAAAAAATCCCCAGTGGTGCTTAATATTTGGGGGGGGGGGGGCAAACTAACAATGCCACCCCACCCCGCCACAGGAGACAGACGGGAAGGCGGCTTTTCACCGAACCCCCCCCAACGGGAGATGGACAGGAAGATGGCAATCAACTGCCCCTCCTTCAGGAGACAGATGGACAGAGGCCTCCTTACCTTAGGAGGCAGATGACAGGGATCTTGCTCCTCACTCCGGGGCCATTTCTTCTCCTCTCGGCCGAACAGCAAGTGGGTCCTGAGACCTGATTGGTCTCAGGACCTGATTACTGATTGGCCAGGAAGAGAATCAGGAAGACAATAGTGAATATTAATTCGCTATTGTCACACAACTGGGTGGGCTCAGGATGCAGTGCTTTGCGCCACGAGCCCACCCTTTTTTTAAGCCAATTGGAGCCTCAGGCTCTAAGCACGGGCTTCAAAAAAAAAAAAAACCCCAGTTGAAATCCATGCGTCCGGCGCCCTGCATTTAGATAGGGGTCGGGGTGCATGGATTGGGGGGCAGCGCCACTGCACCCCATACTGGTCTCTATCATTTCCTCTAGTATGTCTGCAGTCTCTGACAGTCATCTCTAGCATTACATACTGTATATGGAATATTATGTTTAGCTCTTGGCAATATTGTGGATCACAGCAGAGGCCCCCTGTACCTCACAAGTTGACAACTACTTTTTTAGCATGTGTTTCTTGATAGAAGGCACTGTAGTCTGTATGTGACCAGCATCCCCTGAGTAAGCCCGACATATGAGCGTAACATGTTGGGAAGTCTATATTTTATTGCTGTGTTACTGTGACTGTAATTAATTGTACTTGCCATTTTGTATCTACCCCCTTTCCTGATTTTTTAATGTGTAAATTCTTATTTTGCTCCTCAAAATAAAATAATTTTTTATACATTATATTTGATATTCTCCAATTGATTTGCACCTAAAAAAGTCCCAATTTCTTTGCCTGCTACTATACTTTTTTTAGCATGTAGGCAGGTTGCCTGCAGAAGTATGGTTTTTAGTTAGTGGCTGGCCTAGGCTGGGGGGAAGGAGTTAATGTGTGGGCGGCTGTTTCCGGGCTTTTCCGATCCATCCTACACACAGGTGATGTAAATATGGGGGAAGGCTGGGTTCAGGGATTTTTATTTTACAGATATATTATAAAAATAAAACACTTTGAACCAAAGGGGGGGGGGGGGGTTCATTGTTGGGGTTTCCATACATTTTAACGGAACCACTCTTGGAGTGTGCTTAGCTGTGCTGCAGTGTAGCTTCTCATATAAACATCCTGAAGGCTATGTGAATTAGGTCTCGATCACATTTTGCAGTACGGGCGCGGTCTTGCATAAAAATCCAAGCATTTTCCCATGAACGGGGAGCTACAGGTGGCGTGTACAGCCGCCCATAGAGGTGAATGGCTGTATGCGCTTGCACTCATGTAGAGATTGATGCGTTTTTGCATCTGTGTTTACCTGTGTATGACGCATTTCCTGAAAGCAACGCTTTGGCGGAATGCGTCCTACACACATGCACGGGTAAATGCCAAAGCAAAAAAGCATAAGTGTTTACACGAGTACAAGATCATAGAGCCATTCAAATCTACGGGCTGCTATATACATCAAAACGCCCGGATTTTTACACCAGACCCTGCCTACTCCTGTGTGATTGGTCCACTATTTGTGCAGCTATTGGTATAACAGCAAACAGTATAGCATGCCGCAAATTCTGTTACATCACTAACATCTATTCATTATTTTTTTTTTTCTAGGTATCTATATAATCATCGCAGTCGGTGCCGTCATGATGTTTGTAGGTTTCCTAGGATGTTATGGTGCCATTCAGGAATCGCAATGTCTGCTGGGAACAGTAAGTCAAAGTCAAATTTTCCCCATATTAACAATCAAAGGTGCTTTATTGGTATCATGCAGGTTAGTAACAGTATGCAGGTGGACATAAAACAAAGCAGAATGCTTCAACAATAGGCAAAGAAATAATGTGCCCGATATTAAGTGAAGGTGTTGCCGGGGAGAACAGACTCTCTCTGAGATTGCTCTGGCGCTGCAGCGTCTGCATTAATTTGTTTAATAGGTTCTGCATATTCCAGACACGGCCATCCACTTATTACCAGCCGGACGGAGAGTGCTCCAGCCAGAAAGGTGATAAATCCTCAGAGGTCTCAGACATGTACATACACTGTGTATAAATCCAGGGCAGCTCACTGGAGACTGAGAGGATGATTTGTATCTCTGATGTCAGCTTCTCTCCTCTCTTCTTAGTTATTAATCCACTTAATAGATCTGTGTGCCTTTTTAAAGTGTACCTGTCATTTAAACACAGCCATCATGTTCGTTTAAAGAGTATCCCTGAGTAAGTGCAATGTGAGCATAATGTGCTTTTAAATCAGTCTGAACCACTTCTGGGACCTGTCGGTCTGAGGAGTGGAAGATTCTTCATACATTTCTATGGGGATTCAGCGTAGAGCCAGAGGAAGGTTCAAGCCAAATTATAATTCAAGCTTTGTAATTCACGAGAAGCATGGGACATTGTTAGTAATTCTACATAATCTAATATTATTCTTCTAACCTACATATTGTATTTCCACAGTTTTTCGCTTGCTTAGTAATCCTATTTGCATGTGAAGTAGCTGCTGGAATCTGGGGTTTCGTAAACCGTGATCAGGTAAGAGCAATGCTATACTGAAAATAAACGTTCCCTGTTTAGTGTCAATCTGTTCTTGTACCATAAGGTATTATTCAATAAAAAGTCATACCATAAGCACAGTAATCCATTGCAACCAGTCAGAAGTCATTTTGCGGTGGCCCTTAGCTGAGTCAATTTTTTAAAACAAACAAAGGAACGCTAATCCAGGTTGGTCCCCTCTGCACACACCTTCCACCATCCTACCCAGCTCATAGGATGCTTTTAAAATAGGAAAGACATCCGGACAGCCGCACTCCAAAATTATCCACCTTATTGCAAACTGCGCCATATACAAGGTAGAAAACTACATAGTAGGGGAGCGGTTGACGCGTTTCATGCGTTTAATTATATTTATGCTTATTTAAGTGCTGAGCGTGCAAAACGCATCAAATTCTCTCTCCCCCACTGTGTATTGATCTGCCTTGTGTATGCTGTAATTTGCAATAAAGTAGACTGCTTTGGAGTGCGGCCGTCTGGCTGTCTTTCCTATTTTAAGTAAATTTTGAACAAATACTGTAGGTTACACTGCTTTAAGCACAACTAGGATGCACAGCTCAGTTTATATTCTCAGCATTGGAATGAATGAACTCCTGTGTGAATGCACGGGGTTTACATCATTCCTTAGCTGGCCATTTAGGACGGCTGAAGATCCAGCACCCAGAAGAAGCCAGGGAGAATATTTCGGCACCAGCGAGGGAACCTCATGAACGTCATCTAGTTGGAGCAGAGGTACGTATTTGTAAAGTTTAGTATACATACAAAAATATGTGGGCTGCTAATTCTTATCCCCTTAAAATGCTAGTTGCCTGGCTGATAATGGTGGCCCACTGGCCTCAAGATTTTCTGATTTATTGACCAGAGCAATTATGTAGATGAGGAAGGTTGGAGAAAAGTAAAAAATACTTATCTGCATACTTGTTCTGGGTCAGTGTATCAGAAAACGTTGAAACAAAAGTATGAGAGCCAGACTAATAGCATTTCAGAAGGAAAGGACGGCAACCTAAATGGAAATAAGTATTTATATATAATTGATAAAGGATTATGTTGCAGCTGGGACATATTCATTTATCAGTTTATAGAGGTGTTTTGTTTTTTTTTCCAGCTGCCGAAAACAGCTAACTTGTGGTGTTTTATATAGATTGTGCAGGGTATTATACATTTTTCAATTATATGTAATTACTAAGGCCCGTGTCACACTACACAACTCAGTGGTTGCAGGACCACTAGTGTGACACGGCACTAGGGATTTACTTTGTCCACCTTGAAAAATGATCGTTGTAATCTGACAGGGTTCATTTCAAGTGGACCTAAGGGGGTTTAAACTCACCCTACCACAGTCCTTTGCTTGCACTGGCATCTTCTGTGTTCCGGTCTTCTGCTGTCTTCATTGGCTGGTGCAGGTGACCTCACTCCTGTGCATGTGCAGAAGCCCATCGTTTTGGTACACTGCTAAGCAGAATCCGTTTACTCAGCGGAGGATCTCTCCACTGATCCCCGCTGAGCAGGTGGATGGCAGGTCTGTGTCTGCTCCACTATGCAGAGCAGACACAGACACAATCCTGCTCTCCTCTATGGGGCAATCAGACTGCCTGTCCGTTTCCATCTGATCCGCCACCCATCTGTTTTTGGCAGACAGGATCGGATGTCAGCGGTTGTCAGCAGACATGTGTCCAAGGGTCCGATCAGGTCCGCCCAAAAAACTGACATACAGGCCTCATGGGACAGCTTGTGTGAAAGGGGCCTTTGTTCCACCAGCCCCTCCCTAGATTGTAAGCTCACAGGAGCAGGGCCCTCCTTACCCTCTTGTATTGAATTGTATTGTTGCTGTATAGTCTCCCTTTATATTGTAAAGCTAGGTTCACACTGCAGATGGATGCGGCTGACAGTAGGGGTCTGGTGCGTCCCTGTTCAGTTTCAGGGACGAATCAGGCCCGAATTTTTGCCTGAAACGGACCAGAAGACGCACAGAACTCCTGTGCAATCCGCTCCGCAGCCGCTCCAGAAATGTGTGAACCGGCTCCATTGAGAGCCAGTCACAATCTCCTGACATGCCAATTGGATACGGGGAAACCCTCATCCAATTCGCACTAGTGTGAACCCAGCCTAAAGCTCTGCTCAAACTGTTGGTGCTATATAAATCCTGTATAATAATGTAATAATAATAAAGGAGTAGTTGAAGCAACAAATAACCCGGAAGAGAAGCAGTCTCTCTGTGATAGTTTATTCCTGCTCTATTCATATTGGGGAGATTTTCAATGTAAAGCTATAATCAGGCGCTGGGTGTGTCACCATGTCAGGTACTCAAGAGTGATTGTCTAGTGATAGTCCAGTTGCCCCTAGTTAAGTTTGATTTTTCTTTTCACTCTGTCGTACTGCACTGGGGGATGGAGAGGGAGAATCTGGTTGGTTTTGGGCAATGCAGACTTCCAGAAACAGTAGAAAACACTATAATGAAGTTCTATAATGAAGTTTTGTGATGTTGCAGATATAAATTCATAATTTTCTCCTCTTCAGGTGTCGAAGGAGATAAAACAGTTCTATGATGAAGCTTACGAGCAAGCGAAGAATGGCAAGAAAGAAGAGAAAGAAAAGGCTAGACCTGTGGTCAAAGCCTTTCATGAGACGGTAAGGCATACTTGATGGAACATGTGCTACAGTAATGGGTTTCTTGTACTGAGAGATATGGCCGCAGTCTAGAGCCCACAAAGAGTTAACTATAGACTGCTAGCCTTTGATAAACTACAAGTTCCATCATGCCAAATAGTTTGATTTTTTAATGGAACCTTAACATGCAACCATGCAGTACACAGTGCACCTAATCTTAACGCACTACAAGACATATAACTGAAAACACACATTCTGTGTTGCAGTTCATTGGGATTTAAAGTCCATCAAGGGGCATGAGTATTTGTCCATTAGGGTACACAGAAATTCATGGACTGTCGGCAGTATAGCCTAACAGTCTAAAATTCCCACATCCCTTGATTAATACAGAGGATGTCTCCTCACTAACTGTCAGCCAAATATTCTGCTCCCAGCCTATCCACACTCAGACAGACAGGGGGGTTGATTTACTAAAGGCAAATCCACTTTGCACTACAAGTGCACTTAGAAGTGCAGTTGCTTTAGATCTGAGGGGAAGATCTGAAATCAGGGGAAGCTCTGCTGATTTTAACATCCAATCATGTACAAGCAAAAATGCTGTTTTTCATTTTCCTTGCATGTCCCCCTCAGATCTACAGCGACTGCAATTCCAAGTGCACTTGTAGTGCAAAGTGGATTTGCCTGTAGTAAATAAACCACAATGGGGTTGATTTACTAAAGGTAAATCCACTCTGCACTACAAATGCACTGCAAGTGCACTTGAAAGTGCACTTGTAAGTCCAGTCGCTGTAGATCTGAGGGGAAGCTCTGAAATTAGGGGAAGCTCTGCTGATTTTATCAACCAATCATGTACAAGCAAAAATTCTGTTTTTTATTTTCCTTGCATGTGTCCCTCAGATCTACAGCGTAGATCTGTACTTGCAGTGCGCTTGTAGTGCAAAGTGTATTTGCCTTTCGTAATTAAACCACAATGTGTTGTAATTCACAAGTCTTTTTGCTTTAGAAACATTGGGGGTTATTTACGAAAGGCAAATCCACTTTGCACTGAAAGTGCACTTGGAAGTGCAGTCGCTCTGAATCTAAGGGGTAGATCTGAAATGAGGGGAAGCTCTGCTGATATTTATCATCCAATCATGTGCAAGCTAAAATGCTGTTTTTTATTTTCCTTGCATGTCCCCCTCAGATCTACAGCGACTTTACTTCCAAGTGATTTTCGGTGCACTTTCAAGTGCACTTGCAGTGCAAAGTGGATTTTCCTTTAGTAAATAACCCCCATTGAGTATATAATGTTTTGTGCTGTTAGTTCTGTTAGAAATATATAAACTTACACTTGGGGGTTGATTAAAGTGCATGTACATTCGTTCTGTGTGACTGGGGCAAGAAAAAGAAATATTAAGTTTTATCCTGTGTTCTTTTGTAAGTCATTTATTTTAGGGCCTCATTCACACTGTGCATCAAAAACTGCTTTTAATGCCGCGTACACACGACCGGACTCTTCGACGGACTGAACTCCGAAGGACTTTTCTATGGAGTTCCGATGAAACGGACTTGTCTACACACGATCACACCAAAGTCCGACTGATTCGAACGTGATGACATATGACCGGACTAGAATAAGGAAGTTCATAGCCAATAGCTGCCCTTGCATCGTTTTCGGTCCGTTGGACTAGCATGCAGACGAACGAGTTTTTCGATAGGCGTCGAGTCCGTCAAAAAGATTTGAAACATGTTCTATTTCTAAAGTCTGTCAGATTTTTAGACAGAAAAGGTCCGATGAAGCCCACACATGATCAAATAGTCCGATGGATTCGTTCCGTCGGACCTTTGATGCCGAAAAGTCCGGTCGTGTGTATGCGGCATAAGGGCGTTTTTTTTTTCTGCGTCTAAACTCCCCTCTATGTTAGCCCGTGTGTCCATGCATACATAGGCTTTACAGGCATTTAGAAGCAGAAGTGTTTGGAGGCAGGAAAAAAAGCCATCACTTCAGGATTTCAGGATAGCTAAAAGTACTATGCATGCTAGCTCACTATGAATTACCTACCTTAGATCGAAGCCCCCGCAGCCGTCCTCGTACACCGATCTGGCCGGTGACATCGCTCCCGGAGTTACTTCCCGGTATCGCAGGCTCCGGAGCTGTGATTGGCCAGAGCCGTAATGACGTCATGCCGCCAGTAACGGCATACTGGCTGAAGCAACGACACGAAGGTGCCGTTGCTTCGGTGCGCATGTGCCGATGACGTCGGCACATGCTGATACAGGGGATATCTCCTAAGCCGTGCAGGTTTAGGAGATATCTGGGGGAGCTACAGGTGAGCCTTATTATAGGCTTATCTGTAGTAAAAAGTGGTTGTAAAGGGTTTACAACCACTTTAATGGAAAATACCATATTTGGTAACTAGATGTTAAAGCGGAGCGCCACCGAAAAACTTTTTTTTAAAAGTCAGCAGCTACAAATACTGCAGCTGCTGACTTTTAAAACATGGACACTTACCTGTCCAGGGCGCCCGCGATGTCGGCACCCGAGGCCGTAGCGTCTCTCCGTCCTCGGGTGCTGCCGCCTCCATCTTCGGTAAGGGAATCAGGAAGTGAAGCCGTGCGGCTTCACTTCCCGGTTCCCTACTGCGCATGCGCAAGTCGCGCAGCGCAATACGGATGGTCCCTGCTGCCTCTGGGACCCGTGTGTTTCCCAGCAGGCAGCGGGGAGGGAGCAGGAAGTGGCGTAAATAACCGCAGATTCTGCGGCTATCTATGCCGGAAGTGGGTACAGATACCTGTAATATACAGGTATCTGTACCCCCCTCCCCCCCTGAAAGGTGCCAACTGTGTCACCGGAGGGGGGGAGGAATCTGATGAGTGGAAGTTCCACTTTTGGGTGGAACTCCACTTTAAAAATCATAGCACTTTATCGCATTTGTCCACTAGATGGAGCAAAGTATCATAGGAATTTCCTATAATACTTAGCTCCATCTGGTGGCAACATGTATTATTTTTTGTTTAAAACCACTGATATGCATATCCCCTTCCCCCTTTCTACATTTTGTATTCCTTATTTGTTTTGAACAAATACTCAAAAAACTCTTATGTGTAGATAAACACAAGCAAACATTTAAAAACAGTACACAGTGTTAGGGATGTTCAGCCTAAAGGCTGGGGCTTTATACAGAGAACCACAATAAAACAGTGGGACTTGCAGTGATCAGATATGCCATTCTTTTTATTGGAGTTTATTAAGAATAAATTGTCTTGGTCTTTTTACCTTTTGATTTTGGAATCTAAGAACAACTGCAGACTAAAAATGGGGGTCCCAGTAAGTGTTTGCATTAATATTCAGAGTCTTGTGTGTGTTCTATGCTAATGTTTGTCATTTTATCTTGTTATTTTTGGGTAAATTTTAACTAACTGTCAATCTTTCTGTTATTTTTCATCTTTTAGCTGCAGTGCTGTTCAGATGAGATGAATCTACTAATAATTGGGGGTGACAGTCTGTGTCCGGAGGGAGTAAAAAACGTGGTGAGTATACAGAACAGTGTTGTGACAGTACTTGGTATTTGTGATGGAAAATGTATGTAATTAATGAACGTCTGTTTGTCCACAGTGTGTTTTATTAATAAAACTGATCACATAGTACTGAGTATGATGTTTACCTTCATTTCTTTCCTGCACTAGTACAATGACAGCTTGACTCGTATTGGTTGCTATGGTCAACAGCTAAATTGCAAGTTTCCTTTACAGTAGTTTATACACAGGTCTGATTTTAAGTTGTTTGTTTACTTGTCTCTTTTGGAAATGTATTTATCACAGAATGTTTGAGTCAATGCAGAGTTGTCATCGAATTCGGGAATAGAACACTTGGGTCATATGTTGTCCTCGAAGTTCACACACCTTTAGTCCTCTTTCACACAAGTGGACTGATCGGGTACGCCTGTCTGTTTTTCAGGCAGACCCGATTGGACCACCCAATGTTCTCTATGGGGAGGCCCGCCGGCATCCGATCCGGTCCACCAAAAACAGAAGGATGGGAATGACATCCGTCTAGTGGATTGGATTGGATGATAGTTGGATGGAAATAGATAGACAGTCCGGCTCCATCTGCCCCCCACTCCCCCCTATAGAGAACAGTGGGCTGTGTACGGGTCTGCTCTGCATTAGCAGAGCGGACACTGACCTGTCATCTGCCTGCTCAGCGGACAGATGCCCCACTGAGCAGCCTGATCTGCTTGACGGAGTCCACCCTGTGTAAAAGGGGCGTTAGGCACATGCAGTGGACTCTGTTTGGATCAGCAGGGGATCTGTCTGCTGATCCCATGCTGATTAGAGCAGACACAGGCCGCTCTGCTCTACGGTTGGCTGGGTGTAAACGGACTGCCCTCCAATCCGATCCACCTAGACAGTGGGGGACAGATCCCCTTTTGTTTTTCTTTAGTGGACCAGATCGGATTGGAGGTAGGCGGGTGTAAACAGACAGAGGTCCACACCCACCAATCCATAGGGGTGATTGGAGGGTCCAGTAAGGTCTGCCTGAAAAAACTGACTTCATGTGAAAGGGGCCATAAGATAGCCATACACTGAACCAATTTCAACCAGCTCCTGATAAACCAGCCGACATTCAAACAGTGGGTGGCCCTGTCAGCATCCTTCCACCCGACAGTCTTCAGTCTGAAATCGAAAAGGAACCTGGTGGAAAATTGTTGGCTGAACAACAGCTGCATCTAGGGCAATTGCCAGCAGGAGAGATTTGTCCATTAACATGCAGCCACTCATGGCTGTACACATGCTGCAGCTGCAGTGCTTTGCTTTGTAACTGTGGCAAAACATAAAGTGGGTGGTACCGTTTCCAAATGCAACTGATGCACTTCTATAGGGCTAAGCTGCAACTCTGTGCAATGCATACAAATTGCGGCAACATATCACCTCCTGACCACCTGTCAAATGCCATTTAAAAAGTGATCAATGGTGGATTGCTCTTTAGAACACACCACTCCTGTGAACGAGCCCTTAGGCTGGGTTCACACAGGCTGCAGCCTCGGCTCACAGCAGGGGGACCGGTACGTCCCTGTTCACTGATTCTGGTTCGAATTTTTGCCTGAATTCACACCTGAATCTAAACCAAAGACGCACAGGACCCTTTCCAAATGCGGAGCGCGGCCACCCCGGAGGTGTGTTAAGGCTCCATTGCGAGCCGCTCACAGTCTCCTGTCCTGGGAAACCCGCATCCAATTCACATAAATGTGAACCCGGCCTAAAAGTATACCCGTCCTATTTATATACAGAGACTGACATTTTTCACTCTGTATCCTAAAATGTTGGCTGAGTAGTCTTTAGTACTTCTAGGACAGAGGCGCAGAATAGGGGACACAGCAAATGAAGTCAGAGAAAAGTAGTGAGGATAAAGCAAGGGACATGACATCCAGGCAACTAGCATTTTTAGGATTAGTAATAGCAGCCTTTCTTATTTCGCTTATATTTCTCCTATGACAGGTGTCCTTTAGGCCAGAGTGGTTTATTTTGTTCCCACAGCCTTCAGGAAGCCCAAAAGGCACTCTGCATTTCTAGGATTCTTAAAGGGGTTGTAAACCTACGTGTTTTTTCACCTTAATGCATCCATTTTTGTCGGGTGGGTGCTATAAATAGATTAACAGAGAGCTGGTCTATTCATAGCACAGCTCTGCAAGTCTCTGCCTATGTGGAGGGGGGTGTGTGTCTCTCTTCCAATCAGCTGTCTCACAGTGTATGGCAAGAATCCACACCCACAGGTGAATCAGGAAGAGAGAATTCTAACAAGACGTGCACTTTCTAAACAGTATATAAAGCTGAAGACAATAGATATACATGTAAAACTTATGTAGTGAGATTTGTTTCATCTCTGTGTATCATCTGAGGCTGTTCACTTTGCTGGGTATATGTGAGGGTTTACATCCACTTTAAAGTGATTGTAAACGATCACCTTGTAAAACAACATTCAGTTTAAAATAGAAATGAAAGGCAAAACATTTTATGTATAGATATAAAAAAAATTATAAATACCCTTTTCCTTTTTTTATAAGTGATCACATTCCCTCTGTTCTCAGCTGCATAAGAGCTGTGGGAGGAAAATCAGCAGCACACTGAGCTTCCCAGTGAATGGCTGTGTGGCGGGGGGAGTGTCTGATCATTGCAGGAGAGCAGGCTGAGTTCCCAGTATAGCTAGAGAACTGACCACGCTATATTCTCCTGCTTAGTGTGGTCAGTTTTTATTAGGAAAGCAGAGGGACTGGCAAGAACACCAGTGACTTCACATAAAGGAAGCAATACAAAGAGAACAGGAGACTTTGTCATTCGAGTACATGGAACAACAGGCACATATCAGGAATATTAAATGTTGAGGTAACAAATGCTTTAACTCCACAGTAAGACACAAACATTGGACTTAACAGGTTTACTTAAAGTGGAGCTAAACCTACCTTTTCTCCAGCTGCCCCTGTCTCTTGTTAGTGCCAGCATATTCTCCTGGGTGCCAGTTTTCAGCCATCATCATTGGCTGGCATGGAATGAGGTCACACCTGCGCATGCACAGGAGTCAGTCATCCTGGCACAGGGACCGTGGCGGTGATGTCAGCTGAGTTGCACATGTGCAGTTCAGTTTACATGCTGGAGAAGACAGCGAGCTGACCAGTAGTTGTATTTTATAGCAGAATCCATATTGCATGTCTCTTCTGCAATAAAGAGCCTGCTTGTTTGTGACAGCAGAATTTTAGAGAACAGAGGGTATTTTTTTCAGTCTTTTGAAGTGTAAGAAGAGAATGTATTTCCTAAGTCTAGCTCTGCTTGGAAACTGAAACTAACTGAGCATCAGAGAAAGGTAGGAAGTATCTATGTAAATACTGTACCAACTAGCACCAAAACAGGAGGGGGAACACCGGAACATACAAAACGTATCAAGTGCAGTAACAGCAGATCCATTATGGGCAATCCTTAATATATACTGATTTTATATCAGAGCAAACACTTCTTTGAAGGAATTGCTTTGTTGATCTGTCTTGTAATACATAGAGCCTGATGCAGAACAAGTTGCTTTACATTTTCTCAGTCTTTTTTCTTTGTTTTAGAATTGCCACGAGAAAATCGATGAACTGTTTAAGTCTAAGCTGCACGTGGTTGGAATTGCGGCTGCAGTGGTGGCTGTCATCATGGTAAGAGTACAGACTTTGTTGTCTACATGAGAATCTTCTCAGCATTTAAAGCATCCTAATAAAACCCGTGTCTAATATTTCAATAAAAAAAGTTTCAATTTGCCTTCATTACAAATATACAAGAAAACCACACATTTCATCAAGGCACTTACTACTGTAATATAAGGGAGAACCCAAACTGGCATATATGGCAAGGAATAAAATGAGGTAAAGCTTTCTTGGACATTACCCCCATCCTTCCGTAAAGTGGAGCTCCACCCAAAAGGGGAAGCTCGGCTTGTTCGCACCCTCCCCAAAACCAGGTACCCGCTCCCACTTCCGGGGTAAGATCACTGCATGGTGATCACTTTGATCTTCAAAATTTCCAGCCCCTCTTTCTCCTCTTCCCCCCCCCCCCCCCGCTGGTTTTCTGGGAGACACACGGGTCCCAGAAGACAGCGGGACTATTCAGAAAGCGCAGAGCAACTCGCGCATGCGCAGTAGGAAACAGGCTGTGAAGCCACATGGACTCACTTTCTGTTTCCCTTAGTGAAGATGCCGGCGTCTGCAGCCAAAGCCAATGACGAATCAGCTAGGGGTGCTGACATTGCAGGATACCTGCACAGGTAAGTGCCCTTATATTAAAAGTCAGCAGCTACAGTATTTGTAGCTGCTGACTTAGATTTTTATTTTTTTGCAGGCTGGACTTGCTCTTTAAAGCTGAAGTCTAGGTATGATTTTTTTGTACAGTTGCATTGGTCCAGCTTGGACTAAAGCAAGTTTACATATTCCATACCCGTGGAAGCGGACATTACTGTAGTTGACTCTACTACAGTGAAGCAATCTTCTGGGTCCTATGCCAAGCAGCCTCCTTTCTACATTGTCTTTGCAGAATCCGCACTGCTGCCATTAACAGAATGCCTGGTATGTTTTCAGTGAACCCAAGGCGTTCTCTGATTGGATGAGATGGAGATTGTGATGTCCATTGCACCTCATCCAATCAGTAAATGTCTCGCATTCTTTAAAAAAATACAAGGCGTTCTGTAAATTGCAGGAGCGAACTTCTACGCTTACCATGCAGAAAGGAAGCTGCTCGGCACAGATCACGGAAGAACACGGCGATCACTGTAGTAGTGCTAACTACTACAGTGATTTCCTGCTTACACAGTGGTCCCAGAGGTATGCAATGCTCATACGTACATTATTCCAAGCAGGACCAATGTAAGTATGCAATAAAAATCATACCTAGATAGTTTTTTTCAAAATAACAAACATGTCATACTTTTCTCCTCTGTGCAAGGGTTTTGCACAGAGCGGCCCCAGTCCTCCTTTTCTGGGGTCCCCCGGCGGCACTCCTGGCTCCTTCTCTTCATTGAGTGCCCCCATGGAGAGCTGCTTTCCATGGGGGCACTCGTGTGGGCATGCTCCCAAGTCCTGCTGCTGCGCCCATTAACAGAGACAGCAGGACATGGCAATGCCCCCCATGTCACTGGATTTGATTGGCAGCAGCGGGAGCCAATGGCTCCTGCTGCTATCAGACTATCCAATGAGGGCCCGAGACAGCGGCTGGAGCTGCTGGGCTCGCCGCTGGAACAATCAGGTTCTGGTAAGATAAAGGGGGGAGCTGCAGCACAGAAGGTTTTCCACCTTAATGCATAGAATGTATTAGGGTGAAACATCTCAAGGTTTACAACCCCTTTAAGCAGACTTGTCATTGGTGCACCTACTTTTCTTTATCACCACTTTCTATGGTATTTCTCAATATATGTATATTAATTGCAAGCCTGTATATATTTTTTACAGCATCCCATGCTTTGTAAGAAAAAAATATTGTTATTTTGACATAATGAAGTGCTGTTGAGAAGTCCAAGGTTGTTACGACTGTAAGCAAAACACACTGAGAGGTTTCAATGGCCCAACAATGTGTTAATCTCCGTCTTCACCTGACTTGAACCAAAGCTTAAGGAGTCAGTGCGGTTCTATGATCCAGAGCCAGAATGACACTAGTGGATTAACTGGCAGAGGGTGTTCAGGGTTTTACACATCCAACATTTCATGTTTTTTTCCCCAGTCTGTTAAATTCAGAAAACATAACAGAGCATTGCAATTTGCAGATACATGTTTTATTTAAAGTGAGAACAGGCTGGAGTTTAACTGCAGAAAAGAGATTTTTTTTTCTGTTTTTTGTTTTTTTTACAGTCAAACAGGGTTTTTAAATGGGTAACAAGGGTATACTTTTTGCCTCAACGTAAAGCTTTGTGGTCTTGCCATGTGTCCCCCCGTTACAGGGGGGGAGGTAAAACCGTGGTTCAACCTAACTACAAGTGTAAAAAAAAAAAAAGCCTTCATTTGACCCGGGCTGTCCAAAAAGTTGGTGTATGACGCAACCCCATACAGAACTTTCTCAGTATGGGTCACATCAGATGAAGAAAAGCAACACAGCGGAAAGCTAAGGATAGCCCATAGTCCTAGAGTATAAAAAGGTTTGTAGAGGCACCCAAAGGCCTGTATATTGATGGATAAATGATCTTCAATAAATCACTCCAGCCATTTTTTTTTTTTTTAATTTTAGAGACTAGGGCAGGGATATGCAATTAGTGGACCTCCAGCTGTTGCAGAACTACAAGTCCCATGAGGCATAGCAAGACTCTGACAGCCACAAGCATGACACCCATAGGCAGAGGCATGATGGGACTTGTAGTTTTGCAACAGCTGGAGGTCCACTAATTGCATATCCCTGGACTAGGGAATTGCAAATGCTACTGGCAAGTTCAATAAGAATAGGGGAGCCACCTAGTGACCAAATTAGGAGGTCACAGCTGCCATGCACTACACTAATGCCAATCCACTAATTGCCAATGCCAAGCCTGAATGGGGAAAAAATGAGGTCACTGTACTAACTATTCAATGTTAGTACAGCTATCTCTCCGCTGTGCTACTGTGTTCTCACAGGGGGACTGTCCCCCTGCCAGAACACACCGGTAAGTTCGGACGATGCCAATCGGTTGCTGGTTTAACAGCATGCTCGTTCAGCAGAAGCCAGTTGTGAGATCGGTTTCTGTCAGACAAGCAGCTGTACACATGGGCCCAAAGTTGTCAGGTTTCTACTGTAAGAGCTGATTTCGGCCCGTATACTGGGCTTTACATTCCAACATGGAATACCTGTGGAGTAATAACCATAGGTGACACTGGGAAATAAGTAGTCATCCATAGGCTGCAGTGCGGAACAACAATGAGGAGGCAATTCATTTAATAAATAAAAAGGCTGGGCCCCGATAATTATTGGATTATAGATATTGGACGTTTTTAAAATACAGCTTTACTTTGTACATTGAGGACAAGCTAACAGATTCTCTTAATATCCTTTTTTTATAACTGCCTTCCGTTTGCTGTCCCATTCATCGGATGAATTGCAGTAAAATATCCAGTACTTCCGACAATGGGGTACCATGTGACTGTCTCCCACAATGGAGTTCTGGGTTCCTGAACAGTAATTTACCAGGTGCTGTCATATGGTGAGGGTGGGTGGTAATAAAGAACACCCCCACCTTTCCCCCATCCCTAAAAACATAGACCAGCCCTAAAATGACCTAGCTGTATGTCACTGTTCCAGCACCGACTCCAGCACCGCTCCCCTTTCTGCTTTCATTGGAGAAACTGAAGGCAGCAGAGCCATAGGCTCCTGTCTGCCATCACAGTCCTGTGAGGAGTGAGCGGGGGTGTGTCTTACCAGTGCTATGTGTGTCTATGGATGCACACAGCCAGCCATGGGAACACACCCACAAAGGTACCTCCTTAGCACCCAGATGTAAGCAGCTAGGTTGGGGTAAACATTGAATCTGTGGGCAAATTAGAGGTTCATTTTAATAAAGGGAACCTTCCAACAAGAGTTCCCTGCTGTTCTACTACATGATATACACTATATTACCAAAAGTATTGAGACACCTGCCTTTACACGCACATGAACTTTAAAAGCATCCCAGTCTTATTCTGTAGGGTTCAATATTGAGTTGGCCCACCCTTTGCAGCTATAATCGCTTCAACTTTTTTGGGAACACTGTCCACAAGGTTTAGGAGTGTGTCTATGGGAATGTTTGATCATTCTTCCAGAAGCGGATTTGTGAGGTCAGGCACTGGTTCTCAGTCTCTGCTCTAATGCATCCCAAAGGTGTTCTTTTGGGTTGAGGTCAGGACTCTGTGCAGGCCAGTCAAGTTCCTCCCCCCCGAACTCACTTATCCATGTCTATTGGACCTTGCTTTGTGCATTGGTGCCAATTAATGTTGGAACAGGAAGGGGCCATCCCCAAACGGTTTCCACAAAGTTGGGAGCATGAAATTGTCCAAAATATCTTGGTATGCTGACGCCTTAAGAGTTCCCTTCACTGGAACTAAGGGGCCAAGCCCAACCCCTGAAAAACAACCCCACACCATAATCCTCCCTCCACAAAGTAATTTGGACCAGTGCACAAAGCAATGTCCATATAGACATGGATGAGCAAGTTTGGGGTGGAGGAACTTGACTGGCCTGCACCTCAACCTGATAGAACAGCCTTGGGATGAATTAGAGCCGAGACTGTGAGCCAGGTCTTCTCATCCAACATCAGTGCCTGACCTCACAAATGCGCTTCTGGAAGAATGGTCAAACATTCCCATAGACACACTCCTAAACCTTGTGGACAGCCTTCCCAGAAGAGTTGAAGCTGTTATACCTGCAAAGGGAGGGCAACTCAATATTGAACCCTACAGACTAAGACTGGGATGCCATTAAAGTTCACGTGCATAAAGGCAGGCGTCCCAATACTTTTGGTAATATAATGTATTTCTAGTGTTTATGCTGAATTTTTATTTCCTTTTTGTTTTTCTCTCATTAATTAATTGTCTTATTTCCATTCTCTTTAGATTATTGAGATGATCTTCAGTATGGTTCTGTGCTGTGGAATTCGGATCTACTCTGTGTACTAAAGAATGTGCTTTGTACATTGTGTAAATAATTGCACATCTTCTATTCCCTTCCTCCCATCCCCATTCATGTCTTTTTATTAACACGTGTTACCTGCTCTGATGGAGCCTGTGCTGAGGTTTACAAACTCAGAACAAACACTAAAGTTTGCTTCTACCCACCCAGGAAATTGCAGCAACAAGGCACTCCTGAAGTTCTGACCCTGTACAATGTACTTGCTTTGTTTGTGGGACTTTCACTCCTAGTACTGCCTTTGTGTGACACCATGTCATACTGTCACTGCCACATATAAAGGGTCCTGTGGAGTTCACTTACCTGCCATGTGCAGTGACTAATGAGTCAACTTTTGGGCATATTAGTGCCTTATTGCTGCCAGTTCCCAACTCAGGCCACTCCTGTGTAAAATATATTGTGATCCTGCTATTGGGGGGCAAGGACCAACCCCAACAGCCCCCCCCCCCTGCCCTGCACGATCCCCCCACAATCTGCCATTAGAAAAATAAAAATATATATAAACATGTATAAAGATTCTCATTAAAATTCTTTACAGGGGCTTTTTTTCACCCCAACACCAAATGTGTTTACTCTGCTTATTTCCGTTTTTAGGAAATGTGTCGCGTGTGTAGATCAAGTCATATGGCAGCCAGACACCTTTAGTGGACACACACCACCTTTCCATATCTGCCAGGCGCTTTTAGTGGGCACACACCACCTTTCCACATCTGCCAGACACCTTTAGTGGACACACACCACCTTTCCACATCTGAGCATCACAAAGCAAAATGCTATTTAATTCATTCTTAATATTCAAAGCAAACTCCCCCATCCATCCATGTCTCCATGCTTTACTTTGTTGAGAAGTCACTTTGAAAATCACTTTGATGGCAGTGGCCATCTTGAGAAAGGGCAGATGATTCATGTAGCATTTACGGAGCCTTGCAAAAGTATTCACCCCCTTGGCTTTTTACCTATTTTGTTAAATTACAGCCTTTAGTTATTTGTTTTTTTAATCTGAATTATATGTGATGGATCAGAACACAATAGTCTAAGTTGGTGAAGTAAAATTAGAAAAATATATACATATACATTTTTCAGAAATAAAAAACTGATAATTGGCATGTGCGTATGTATTCACCCCCCTTTGTTATGAAGCCCATAAAAAGCTCTGGTGCAACCAATTACCTTCAGAAGTCACATAATTTTATGAAATGATGTCCACCTGTGTGCAATATAAGTGTCACTTGATTTGTTATTACATACACACACCTTTTTGAAAGGCCCCAGAGGCTGCAACACCTAAGCAAGAGGCATTACTAACCAAACACTGCCATGAAGACCAAGGAACTCTCCAAACAAGTAAGGGACAATGTTGTTGAGAAGTACAAGTCAGGGTTAGGTTATAAAAAAAATATACAAATCTTTGATGATCCCTAGGAGCACCATCAAATCTATCATAACCAAATGGAAAGAACATGGCACAACAGCAAACCTGCCAAGAGACAGCCGCACACTAAAACTCATGGACCGGGCAAGGAGGGCATTAATCAGAGAGGCAGCACAGAGACCTGAGGTAACCCTGGAGGAGCTGCAGAGTTCCACAGCAGAGACTGGAGTGTCTGTACATAGGACGACAATAAGCCGTACGCTCCATAGAGTTGGGCTTTATGGCAGAGTGGCCAGAAGAAAGCCATTACTTTCAGCAAAAAACAAAATGGCACGTTTTGAGTTTGCGAAAAGGCATGTGGGAGACTCCCAAAATGTATGGAGGAAGGTGCTCCAGTCTGATGAGAAAATTGAACTTTGTGGCCTTCAAAGAAATGCTATGTCTGGCGCAAACCCAACACATCACATCACCCAAAGAACACCATCCCCACTGTGAAACATGGTGGTGGCAGATCATGCTGTGGGGATGTTTTTCAACAGTCGGGACTGGGAAACTGGTCAGAGTTGAGGGAAAGATGGATGGTGCTAAATACAGGGATATTCTTGAGCAAAACCTGTACCACTCTGTGTGTGATTTGAGGCTAGGACGGAGGTTCACCTTTCAGTAGGACAATGACCCCAAACACACTGCTAAAGCAACACTTGAGTGATTTTAAGGGGAAACATGTAAATGTGTTGGAATGGCCTAGTCAAAGCCCAGACCTCAGTTCAATAGAAAATCTGTGGTCAGACTTAACGATTAAACAATGTGAAAGAGCCTTCGCACTACTCAAATGTGCTGTAAAACCTAATAAAATGAGCAAAAAAATGAATCACCAATAATAAAGTGTATGCAGTGCATAAAGTGCAATCAACTGAATAAATAACAGCTGTCTGCAGCGGAACCTAAAAGTGTATCACAATCCACTCACAGTAAAAATAAACATGTATAGTGATCCCGCGCTACAGCAAAACCATAGAAAAAATATTTTATACTATACGTAGTAAATAAATGAACAAGCAGTGTCCAAAAATAAAGAACAAAAGTGTTTCTCTTAAGTGTGAAAAAATGAATAAAACAATCCAAGGGCATGAAAAGTAATAATAGTCTCTTAATCAAGTCTTAAAATTATAAATAAAATGCTGTGATCCCAAGTGTCTGTGCAGAGAGATCACACAAAATTAATTCCAATATAGGCAGTGGGCAAGGAGAGGTAAAAATCCAAAAAGTGAGCTCACAGAGCCCTCACCTTCATAACCTAAGAAATCTGCATATAATGGACAGGATTCAGTTGTGTTATTACCACTTCAACCACCAGGGGGTCCTCCGCTCCACTGTATGCACGACCACCCGAAATGTCAATCTAAGCCAATAGATGAGAAGTGTTCCTGTTGTGCCGATATCCACCACTAGGGGGTCCTCTGCTCCATCAAATGGGTGACCTCAAATGGACATCTCATCCAAATCCTCATCCGACCTCGTCACCTCCGCTCATGGGGGGGGGGGGGGGGGAGAAAGAGGGTGAAGGGCAAAAAGTAGGAGAGAGAAGAAGCTCCAATAGTGCAGTATGTTTATGATAAAAAGGTTTAATTCAATAAAACAATAGGACTCTTACAATACAAACGTTAAAAAGAAGCACGAATGAGCAAGGCGTCCGAACGCCGCTCTCAATTTTAAGACTTGATTAAGAGACTATTATTACTTTTCATGCCCTTGGATTGTTTTATTTATTTTTTCACACTTAAGAGAAACACTTTTGTTCTTTATTTTTGGACACTGCTGGTTCATTTATTTACTACGCATAGTATAAAATATTTTTTCAATGGTTTTGCTGTAGCGCGGGATCGCTATACATGTTTATTCAGACTCAAAGATTGCTGTTCACAAGAGCAAACCATCCAACTTGAAGGAGCTGGAGCAGTTTTGCAAGGAGGAATGGGCAAAAATCCCAGTGGTAAGATGTGGCAAGCTCATAGAGACTTATCCAAAGCGACTTGGAGCTGTGATAGCCGCAAAAGGTGGTTCTACAAAGTATTGACTTTAGGGGGGTGAAAAGTTATGCACATGCTATTTGTTGTTTGCTTCAGAATAAAAAAAAAACATCTTCAAAGTTGTGGGCATGTCCTGTAAATTAAATGATGCAAATCCTCAAACAATCCATGTTAATTCCAGGTTGTGAGGCAACAAAACATGAAAAATGCCAAGGGGGTGGGGGGGTGAATACTTTTGCAAGGCATTGTACTTCCTGGAATCCACCCTCCCTTAGCTCAGGCATGCAAACAGGAGAGGGTGTGCTTAGCCGAGAAAGCCCTCCTCCCCTACTGAAGACTCCTGGGATATACAACACCATCTGCCTAGGTATGGAAACCAGAAAGTAACTTTAGAAATGTAAAAAAAAAAAGTTTAAAACATGCAAATATGATATACTTTCCTATCCATGAATTAATGTGTTACTAAACCCAGACCACTGCATTCACTATATCTGGTCTCCCACAGTACACAGAACATGGAAATGTGATTATTTTAGTAAATATAAACTGCTCAATACCTTTTTTCATCAGCAGTATATAGCAGTCTTGTGACTTCTTTGAGTGCCTGGTTAAAGAATGTAGGAGGAGTTTTCATTTTCCAACGATTGTCCTATAAGAATGCAAGACTCCTAACCCTCTGTCTGGACAGTGCTGATTGGCCCTGTGCTGATCACATGCACTCTCCCAAGAAAAAAAACTAGAAATACACACCAAACTGAGCATGTGTAGCCTGTCCCCTGGCTCTGTAAATCTCAGGAGATACATTGGAGTCAGTGGAAGGAGAAGAGGATCAGAGAAGACAGGATCAAACAGCCTTTTTACACAATGCAGAGGATTAACCCCTTAGGTTCCACAGTGAGTATAACAAGCATGCTTTACTGCACATACAGACTGATTTTACTGTTGTGGGTTTAGTAACACTTTAATGCTAGCAGCATGAGGAATAGAAAGAGTCAAATGTTGATTGAGAGAGTGAAGTTCCGTATTAAGGTACATCATTTATGAGAGAAATACAGAGACGGCCATTGCTGATCTGCTTCTGAAAATGCTTGCAATTGATGCTGAGACTTTAACTTCTCTGACTTAAAGTGTTACTAAACCCAGGACCCTGCATTCACTATATCTGGTCTCCCCCAGTACACAGAACATGGAAATGCAATTGTTTTAGTAAATAAATGACTAAATACCTTTTCTCGTCAGCAGTATATAGCAGTCTTGTGACTTCTATCAGTGTTTGGTTAAAGCTGGTAGAAGTTTTCGTTCTCCTCTGACTGTCCTATGAGGCTGCAGAACCCCTGACCCTCTGTCTGAACAGTGCTGATTGGCCCTGTGCTGATCACATGCACCCTCCCAAGAAAAAAAAAAACTCTCCTGCAATACACAGCAAACTGAGCATGTGCTCGGTTGAGTAAACCTAAAAGGCTCTGTCTTATCAGGAGATGGATTGGGGACTGTGGAAGAAGGGGAGGATCAGAGAAGACAGGATCAAACAGCCTTTTTACACAATGCAGGGGAATTAACCCCATAGGTTCCACAGTGAGTATAACAAGCATGCTTTACTGCGTGCTTGTTATGCATAAACAGACTGATTTTACTGATGTGGGTTTAGTAACACTTTAAAGGGTAACTCCACTTTCCATAATATAGTGTATACAATTGTTACACAATTCATATTGTAATTGAATGTTATTAAAAATTACCTTTCCTTTTCAATCTGCAGCTCTGTAATTTTCTGAAAATTCAATCCAATATGGCTACCCAGGGGGGTTCTGGATGTAGTTGATGTACAGAATTTGTGATTGGCTCACTGATTTTCCCAGAAGTCTGCACTAGGACACAAGTCATATTTTAGGAATCTCAAACAACAAAAATTTCATTTTTGGCAAGATACTCCAATAGGGTTAATCACTTCTTTTTTTTAATTGGAAAAAAACAACTTTATTGAGATGTAAACATGGTAAACATAGGTACAATCAACAAAAGTTTATAATATTTTACATAGTATATGATTAGCAAACTGTCTGTACCATATCAGGTTCATTGTTTTTATTTGCACACATTGGTGTGGGTCGGTTAGGTACATGTCTCGCCATCCTCCAGCCATCTATTCTATACTCTAGAGTATTTTTGCGTACATCCTCTATGGGTATAGATCATTTTTCTATATGGAAGGGTATCGTTAATTTCCTTTTTCCAACTCTGGTGTGTAAGGGGGGTAGTGCCTGCATCCATGTCTTGGCTATCACTTTTTGTGCGATGAATAAGGTTTCATACATGAATATGGCTTGGTATTTGTCAACTTCAACGTCGGGCAATAATCCCGGCAGACATAGCTTTGGGTCCAGGACCACTGGGGAGCCCATGTTGTCATGGAGGAAGCAAACTATCTGTATCCAGTAGGTTTGTATGTTAGGGCAGTCCCATATCAAATGATAGAATGAGCCGGGGACCAGTGTACACAAGGGGCATAGTGGACTTCATAGTGGTTTGAAACTTAGCTAGTTTCAGTGGTGTTAAGTATGCACAGGGTACAATATATAGTTGTGTCAATCTATCTGAAAGTTTAGGGGATGCGGTCTTGACCCCCTCCAGTATTTCTACCCAGTCAGAGTCATCTATGGGTCCCACGTCGGATTCCCATGAAATTTTAGCTGTCCGAATAACTGCGTTTGCCCTTTGGAGTTTAAGCATTTAGAAGATGTTGGATATAAGTTTGGACGGGTCTGCTCCCAAAATAGTATTTAGGACAGAGGGGGTGTCTAGTGTGATTGCGCGATTCGTAAACTGTGTCCGCACTGCGTGCCTAAGTTGTGGTTATCTAAACAGTAAGTGGTTCTGGAGCGAGAATTCCTCTTTAACCACTTCGGCCCCGGACCATTTGGCTGGTCAAAGACCAGAGCGCTTTTTGCGATTTGGCACTGCGTTGCTTTAACTGACAATTGTGTGGTCGTGCGACATTGTACACAAACAAAATTGACGTCCTTTTTTCCACACAAATAGAGCTTTCTTTTGGTGGTATTTGATCACCTCTGCGGTTTTTATCTTTTGCGCTATAAACAAAAAAAGAGCGACAATTTTGAAAAAAACACATTATTTTTTACCTTTTGCTATAATAAATATCCCCAAAAAATATATTTAAAAAAACATTTTTTTTCTCAGTTTAGGCCGATATGTATTCTACATATTTTTAGTAAAAAAAATCGCAATAAGCGTATATTGATTGGTTTGTGCAAAAGTTATAGCGTCTACAAAATAGGGGATAGTTTTATGGCTTTTTATTTTTTTACTAGTAATGGCGGCGATCTGCGATTTTTATCGGGGCTGTAACATTATGGCGGACACGTTGGACAATTTTGACACATTTTTGGGACCATTGGCATTTTTTTTTTTTTTTGAAAATCTTTTTTATTGTATTTTTAGACAAACAAACAAAGAAAAATAAAGATAACAAAATCTTACACAAAAATTAACAACAGTGCTCAACAGTTATTCGTATGTTGAATACATTTCACGTCATTTATGGCTTCATGTACGTTTTTAGTCGGAGTGCAGCAAGGCATCTAGGATTATTGGTGTCTCTTTCCCCTTTTTTAAAGTATGTTATATCTTAGTCATGTATAGTATCCTCCACTCTCCCTTCTAGGCACAGCTGGATATGTTTTTTAGTATGATTATCTGTTTACCTTATTTATTATTCCCTATCTTCAGCCTTCAAGCCGTAGTTGGTTCAGCAAGCCAAGCGCGCCAAATTTTGTCATATTTCTGGGGGCACCCTCTATTTATATATGTGTCTTTGTATAATGGAAGACTCTCATTGACGAGACGCCTCTATTGGGCCAAGGAAGGTACCGTAGGTTTTTTCCAGTGCATAGCAATGTTTTTCCGGGCATAAAAGAGCAGCAGCCCAATTAAGGTTCTTTTTGCCACTGTTGGCACCAATGTCCCCACCAGGCCCAGAAGACACACCTCCATCGTCGCAGGCGTCGTGACCGAGGCCACCAGATTAATCGTATCTAGCCCCTCGGTCCAATACCGCCGAACGATAGGGCAGGTCCAAAAAATATGTGTAAAGTCTCCCGGTGAGGCGTGACACCTCCAGCACTCCGCCGAGTGACCATTGGCATTTTTACAGCGATCAATGCTATAAAATTGCATTGATTACTGTAAAAATGTCACTGGCAGGGAAGGGGTTAACCACTAGGGGGCAGTGAAGGGGTTAAGTGTATCCTGGTACGTGTTCTAACTGAAGGGTGGAGGGGACTGTACAGGGGAGATGACAGATTGTCTATTCATAGTCTGTATAAACAGACTATCTGTTTGTTCTCCCCTCAGAGAACCGGAAACTGTTTACACACGCAGATCCCAGTTCTCGGTGTGCCCCGAACGATCGCGGGAGCCCGGCGGTGATCGCGGGCCCGCCGGGCACTCGCATCGGCTCCGTGGGCAGGCAGGGGGCGAGCACGCCTCTGGCGGCACGCACGCGCCCCCTAGTGGCCGTCTATGGTACCGACGTACCATGATGGCCATTCACGCAGCCGAGCCATGTTGCCACAGTACAACTGCGGCGGCTGGTCGGCATGCAGATAAGTGTTTGAAAGGTCTTAGGCCCGGATTCTGTCACGACTTTGGACAGGTATATTATACCATATGAAGCCCACAGTGCCGGGTCTGGGACAGTATCTAGTTCAGGCATATGATTATTGTGCCATAGTGGGGTGTGAGAGTGGAGCTGAGTCATGTTCTGTTTTTTCAGTGCGATATCCCATACCTTCTGATGATGCGAGAGCATTCCCATATTATATCTTGGGGATCTATTACTATTTGGTTCCTTTTGAAGAATCACCTGGATAGGGGCAAATAGTGGGCGGCTCGATTTATCACATACCAGTGGCCTATAGTGCTGCGTCTCTATCGTGTTAAAATAATATATGTGTGAGAGCTGTGAGGCTAAATAGTAGTCTTACATAAATCAAATAATGATCCCGCGCTACAGCAATAAAGATAAAGTGTAAAAAGTGCCCAATAAATACGGTTAATAAATGGTGTACAATTGATTAATAAATCAACTAGTACATCGATCCAGAGGCATCAGAAAATAAACAAATAACTAAAAGTCAATGTGGTAGTAATCTCCTATTCAGGCATTTTTCTAATTAGTGTCCAAAATGCTCCTTCAAAGTAGGTTTGAACAAACCACACATCTTAAGGGTGACAGGTATAAAATCCCATCAATGAGCTCACAGAACTCTCACCTTAATTTCTTGAATCAACAGCATATATTTCTGTAAAAGAATCTGTTCCGCTATTCCGACATCTACCACCAGGGGGTCCTCCGTTCCATTTAATGTTATACTTGAATGGAAGCTTCAAATCCACATCCTCGTAATGCTCTCGTACTCTCAAGGGAGGGGGGGGGGGGGGAGAGTAGGGAAGGGATGGCAGAAAAAGAGAACTCCAATGGTGTAGTATGTTCAAAATGTAAAATGCTTTTATTCAATAGACAAGCTGGACTCTTACATCAATAAAAACAATAACAAGCTTAAAAATCAGATCGCGCGGTGTTTGAACGCCGTTCTCACGTCACTTCCGGTATTTACTCAACCTCCGGCCACTCCATACACGTTACGTCATCACGTGACTTCATCAGGGGAATTGTTTTTATTGATGTAAGAGTCCAGCTTGTCTATTGAATAAAAGCATTTTACATTTTGACCATACTACACATTGGAGTTCTCTTTTTCTCCCATCCCTTCCCTACCCCCCCCCCCCCCCCCCCCGGGAGTACGAGAGCATTACGAGGATGTCAATTTGAAGCTTCCATTCAAGTATAACATTATTTGGACCCCCTGGTGATAGATGTCGGAATAGCGGAACAGATTCTTTTACAGAAATATATGCTGTTGATTCAAGAAATTAAGGTGAGAGTTCTGTGAGCTCATTGATGGGATTTTATACCTCTCACCCTTAAGATATGCAGTTTGTTCAAACCTACTTTGAAGGAGCATTTTGGACACTTATTAGAAAAATGCCTGAATAGGAGATTATTACCACGTTGACTTTTAGTTATTTGTTTGTTTTCTGATGCCCCTGGATCGATGTACTAGTTCATTTATTAATCAATTGTACACCATTTATTAACCGTATTTATTGGGCACTTTTTACACTTTATCTTTATTGCTGTAGTGCGGGATCATTATTTGATTTATGTATTCATAAGTGTGATGTGAACGCTATCAGATCCTGCTGCAGACAGTGGCTCATTGTATTTGATTGCACTTTAATTGCACATTACGCACTTTAATTATTTTTCCACAATTTTATGGTGGTTGCTTTCTTTTTTCACTACCTTTTACATTTTTAGTCTTATATTAGACTATTTTGAACACATCACAGTAGCGCGAAGGCTCTTCATTCTTACATTAAATAGTAGTCTTGTATGTCTGGGAGGGCACATCCTCCCTCCGATGTGGGTTTATTTTAGTACATGCCAGGACAAAGGAGTTTAAAATTGCTTCCACCTGTTTAAAGGTTTTTAGGGGAATGTAAAGAGGGGCATGCCAAACATGTACAAAATTTTAGGTAGGAGGATCATTTTTATTAAAATTAGTCTTCCCATCACTCCCAGGGGTAGTCTAGACCAGGTTTGAGTTTTTGAGGACTGTGAATAAGGGTTCTATGTTAAGAGGGATGTAATCTCTAAGGTTCCTCATAACTATCACCCCCAAGTATTTAATCGCAGACACTCTAGTCAAGGGATGAACGGGGGGTGGAGGGAATAGATCTAGGGAAAGAATTTGGGACTTATCCCAATTGATGCGTAATCCTGAATATCCACCCATCTTTTTAATTATAGCCAGTGCAGATTGTAATGATGGTCTCTGATCTGCTAGATATATTATGGTGTCGTCTGCATATAGGCCTGTTTTTTCCCAGGATTCGCCCCGTCTTAAGCCTATTATATTTGGGTCTGATCTTATGGCTATAGTTAACGGTTCTGCTGCAAGGGATATAGTAATGGTGAAAGAGGGCATCCCTGTCTTGTGCCCCTCTCAAGGGAGATTTGGTCTGATAGCCAGCTGTTCACGAATATCCGCGCCTTGGGTGTTTGGTATAGGAGCTGCCCCCATTTAAAAAAGTTTGGTCCAAACCCAAAACAGCGTAGGCATTCCCATAGGTACAGCCACTCAACAGAACTGAAGGCCTTGGCTGTATCCAGGGCAGGGTTAATCACTTCTAAAGGGATGCAGACCCTCTCACTTTCCTCATTAGAACACTGCAGGCGCATCAGCTGAATAATGATGAAAAAGTCACTTTTATTCAGGTTCACTGTGCAAATTGACATAATCAAACATCTACTTCTTCAGAGCAGAAAGAGGTAGGAATCTGCAACAATTTTTTTATAAAATCCATGGAATGTACGTAGATCACCCAGAGGTGATTATTTTTTTCTCAACAAAGGTGAGTTACTCTTTAAAGTGTATATGTTCAGTGTCACTAAACCAGACACATTAAAGCTGGTCTTCAGTCTTAAACAGTTGTACATACTGAAATAGCTTACTCTGATTTCACTGTATACTGTGAGCTTCTCATAGTATACATTAAAAGCTGCAGCAAACCAAATAGAGCCCACCTCTATTCCTGATTGGATGATGCCCAGCAGGGTCAGAGGGGGAGCCAATCACGGACGCAATGTCTGCCAGGACCCGCTGATTGTTCCCCAGAGGGCCAGAACTGTGATCTTCCTATGTAAACAAGGCAGATCACCGTTCTGACAGGGGAGAACACAGTGATCTTGTGTTCCTGCTAAGCTAAACGGATCTCTGTGTTCACCCAGTCAGTCCATTCCCCACACAGTTAGAAAGCACCCCCTAGGGACACACTGAACCCTTTGATCGTCCCTGGTGTTAACTCCTTCCCTGCCAGTGTCATTAGTACAATAACAGTGCATATTTTTAGCACTGATCACTGTAATAGTGTCACTGGTTCCCAAAAAAGTGTCAGTTAGGTGTCCAATTTGTCCACCGCAATGTCGCAGCCCCACTAAAAATTGCTGATCGCCGCCATTACTAGTAAAAAAAAATGCAATATAAATATCCCATAGTTTGTAGACGCTATAACTTTTGCACAAACCAATCAATATACGCTTATTGGGATTTTTTTTTACTAAAAATATGTAGCAGAATACATATTGGCCTAAATTGATGAAGAAATTAGATTTTATTACATTTTTATTGGATATGTTTTATAGCAGAAAGTAAAAAATATTGTTTTTTGTTTTTTTTTCAAAATTGTCTATAAAATAAAATAAAAACCACAGAGGTGATCAAATAGAAAAGAAAGATCTATTTGTTGGAAAAATTTTATATGGGTACAGTGTTGTACGACCGTGCAATTCTCAGTTAAAGTAACGCAGTGCAGTAGCGTAAAAAAATGGCCTGGTCATGAAGGGGGTAAAACCTTCCGGGGCTGAAGTGGTTAAATAAAAAAGATTCACTTTTCTGGTTATGCGGAAATCTTTTTGTAAACTCTTGTGAATTGCTAGGCTGTCAGAAGACGGGCTAAGCCATGACCTGGGGGGTGTTGGAGACTTGAGGCGCAGACCGCCCTGGATCAGTGTTGGTTTCAGATCTTGTTACATGAGACCAAATGATCCCTGTTAGAGGCTTCTAGGTTATTATTTTATACATTTTAATAACATTGAGAAACACTGATGTGAAGAAATGAGGTCTTAATCAGGTCCACTTCTTAACTTGCCTGACCTTAAAGTGTAAAGCCTCGTATACACGATCAGATTTTCGGATGACCGTTCTTCCATTTTTTTGTTGCATTCTAGTCTCATGTGGAAAGTGAAGAGGTTACTCACAATAGGAAAATTCTCGTACGACAGAATACAACTTCAGAAGTGATGTCATGTGTTGAATAGTTTTGTATGTATTCTTTCTGAGCATGCGTAGTCTTGCTCTTACAATTTTTTTCGGATGAAAATCGTACTAATTAAACGAATATCGGAGTTCACGTGCAACAAAAAATCTATTGTTTGCACATCCAGCTTTTGTCGGACAAAAAATCGGAATCGGCTGTCGAAAGCACCATACTAACGATCCGAAAATCGGCAGATCGTTCGTCGGACCAAATTTTACTTCCGATTTTTGTATCGCGTGTATAGGCCTTTACTAAATCCACAACAGTAAACTCAGTCTGTAAATGCAGTAAAGAATGCTTGTTATACTTCCTGTGGAACCTAAGGGGGTAATCCTCCGCATTGTGTAAAAAGGCTGTTTGATCCTCCCCTTCTTTTACTGTCCCTAATCCATCTGCTGATAGCAAAGAGCCTTATGAGGCTCTCTGCACATGCTCAGTTTGGTGTGTATTGCTAGACAGTTTTTTTTTTGGGGGGGTTGTGCATGTGATAAGCACAGGGCCAATCAGCACTGTCCAGACAGAGGGTCAGGGGTCATGCAGCCTCATAGGACAGTCAGAGGAGAATGAAAACTCCTACAAGCTTTAGCCAGTGCTCAGTAAGAGACTGATAGTATTTAGCAGTTTATATTTACTAAAATAATTGCATTTCTGTGTACTGTGAGAGACCAGATATAGCGAATGCAGGGTCCTGGGCAAAAAAAACAATAAAGCATGATTCAATTTGCTCCAGCAGGGGAAGAAAATCCTTCCTGATCCCCAGAGAGGCAATCATATCTTCCCTGGATCAACTTTACCTATAAATATTAGTATCCAGATATATTATGTGCATTAAGGAAAGAATCCAGGCCTTCCTAAAACAATCTATTAAGCTGGACAGAACCAGCTCTTGAGGGAGTCTATTCCACATTTTCTCAGCTCTTACTGTGAATAAGCCTTTCCATATGTGAAGGTTAAATCTCTTTTCCTCCAGATGTAAAGAGTGCCCCCTTGTTTTCTGTGGTGACCTTAAAGTGAATAACTCAACACCAAGTTCACTATACGGACCACTTATGGTATGTATCGTGTATTCTGACAGTAGAGGAGTCCCGCTGTCAGAATAAAATTGAACAGAGGGGTGGATTCCTCCATCTACCTCACTTGTGTGGATAGGGGGATCTGTTTGTTTTTTATTTTTTATTTGGCCCATTGGCCGAACAAGAAAAAAAAAAAGATGAATCTATGGGTAGCTTAAAGAGGAGTTCCACCCAGGGGGGCCATTAAAAAAAAAAAAAATTAAAAGTCAGCAGCTACAAATACTGCAGCTGCTGACTCTTAATTGGACACTCACCTGTCCCTGGGTCCAGCGGTGCGGGGGATCGAAGCCCCGCTCGTCGTCCCCCCCCCCTCCGCTCGTCGGCGCCGGCATTTCAACTGTGGGCGCCGGGCTGTGGCTTCACAGCCTGGCACCCACTGCGCATGCGCGAGCGGCGCCAAGCGCCGTGATTGGCCGCTCAATCACCTGGGACCTGCAATGGGTCCCAGATGATTGACAGGAGGGAGGGAGAAGAGCCGAGCCCTTCCTGTGCCAGGGGGAAGTGATGTCACCAGCCCAGGCAGACGAAGGGGCAGATTACGAGGGACCACCTAGCAACAGGCATTTAGAGGTAAGTAAAAAAAAAAAAATATCCAAATGTTTTTTTGTTTTGTTTTTTAGAATTTTTTAGGTATGTTTTTTTTTTTGGGTGGAACCCCACTTTAAGGATAACTGTTCATAGTTAAATAGTAACTCATCTTCAGTTCGGTGTACTGTGTGTGTGGGTAGAAGAGGACTCAAACCATGCACCACATCCCCAAACTTGAAGTAGAAATTGTTCAAATGGAACAGGACTTTTTGGGTGCACAAACGATATACACTATTAAACATTTAACAAGTCATTTATTAATTCTATTAAAATTAATTATTAAATGGATTCAATTAATATTAATAGAATGAATGATTTTGTAAATTGTTAATGGTGTTTATTGTTTGTGCACCCAAAAAGCCCCATTCCAATTCCTTATCAACTTTTAGTTTGGTCCACTATGGAGACATCTATATGATTTATATATTCAGTTTTATATTGTCCCAGTTTTTGCTTCCCTTTTCTGCTTTCTTCCACTTTAGTTGTTGGTAATGAGCCGGGGAGAAGTCACATCCCTCCAAGAGGTTATCTGCACCTTCCACACATCTACCTTAACTTTTGTCCTTTTACTTGTCGAAATACGCTGCCTTCAGATCTACTTTTATGTTTTTGTTTTCATATTCTTTGCTCAGCAGGGTAAAACCGCATCTCAGATCCTAATGAGGTTTTATGTCCTCTTCAAGTTGAAACCTGCAGTTCCCAAATTTAGCTTGTGAGGATAGAAATACAACAGCTGTAATTGTTGTGCTTTATTTTTAAAGGTGCAGACTCCAGAGCCTTCCTTCTTAATCTGACTTCACTACCCAGTAAGCCCCCATTCACACCGGTGCGACTTGTCATTTGATTTGACAGGTCCAAATCGCATAAGTTGCACCCGATTGTTGGCAATGGAACTGTTCAAATCGGTGCAATGCTGACTTTGTGGTGCCGCACCGATTTGAAAAATACGTTTCTGCACTATTTATGGAGATTTCAGGTGCGACTTGCATGAGGCCGCACAGATGTCAGCCAATTCGCACCTGAAGTCGCACTAACATGCAGCTTTGAAATTGTGTGATTTCAAGTGAAGTCGCATGATTTCAAAGTTGGATTCGGTGTGAACGGGGGCTTATGCCGTGTACACACGAGCAGAATGTCCAACAGAAAAAGTCAGACGGAAGCCTCATCAGACTTTTTTTTTCAAAAATTCTGACGGACCTAGAAATGGAACATGTTCTAAATATTTCCGACAGAACAAATTCTTATCGGGAAAACCACTCGTTTGTATGCTGTTCCAACGGATCAAAAACGACGAATGCTCTGAAGCAAGTACGAGACGGAAGCTATTGGCTATTGCACTGCCTTTTTCTAGTCCCGTCGTACGTGTTGTACATCACCGCGTTCTGGACGGTCGGACTTTGGTGTGACCGTGTGTAGTCAAGACCACTTGAGCGGAATTCCGTCGGATTTCCGTCGGAGAAACCTTCAGAGTTTATTCCGACGGCAAAACCGGTCATGTGTACAGGGCATTAGACTCTGACCTGAACAAGCAAATATAATGGGAGATTAGAGTTCATATGTGACATATAGTATCTCACAAAAGTGAGTACACCCCTCACATTTCTGTAAATATTTTATTATATCTTTTCATGTGACAACACTGAAGAAATGACACTTTGCTACAATGTAAAGTAGTGAGTGTACAGCTTGTATAACAGTGTAAATTTGTTGTCCCCTCAAAATAAATCAACACACAGCCATTAATGTCTAAACCACTGGCAACAAAAGTGAGTACACCCCTAAGTGAAAATGTCCAAATTGGGCCCAAAGTGTCAAAATTTTGTGTGGCCACCATTATTTTCCAGCACTGCCTTAACCCTCTTAGGCATGGAGTTCACCAGAGCTTCACAGGTTGCCACTGGAGTTCTCCTCCACTCCTCCATGATGGCATCACAGAGCTGGTGGATGTTAGAGACCTTCCATTTGAGGATACCCCACAGATGCTTAGTAGGGTTTAGGTCTGGAGACATGCTTGGCCAGTCCATCACCTTTACCTTCAGCTCCTTTAGCAAGACAGTGGTTGTCTTGGAGGTGTGTATGGGGTTGTTATTATGTTGGAATACTGCCCTGCGGCCCAGTCTCTGAAGGGAGGGGATCATGCTCTGCTTCAGTATGTCACAGTACACATTGGTATTCATGGTTCCCTCAATGAACTGTAGCTTCCCAGTGCCGGCAGCACTCATGCAGCCCCAGACCATGACACTCCCACCACCATGCTTGACTGTAGACATACTTGTCTTTGTACTCCTCACCTGGTTGCCTCCACACACGCTTGACAACATCTGAACCAAATAAGTTTATCTTGGTCTCATCAGACCACATGACATGGTTCCAGTAATCCATGTCCTTAGTCTGCTTGTGTTCAGCAAACTGTTTGTGGGCTTTCTTGTGCATCAACTTTGGAAGAGGTTTCCTTCTGGGGCTACAGCCATGCAGACCAATTTAATGCAGTGTGCGGCATATGGTCTGAGCACTGACAGGCTGTCCCCCCACCTCATCAACCTCTGCAGAAATGCTGACAGGACTCATACGTCTATTTCCCAAAGACAACCTCTGGATATGACGCTGAGCATGTGCACTCAACTTCTTAGGTCGACCATGGCGAGGCCTGTTCTGAGTAGAACCTGTCCTGTTAAACCGCTGTATGGTCTTGGCCACTGTGCTGCAGCTCAGTTTCAGGGTCTTGGCATACTTCTTATAGCCTAGGTCATCTTTATGTACAGCAACAATTCTTTTTTTCAGATCCTCAGAGAGTTCTTTGCCATGAGGTGCCATGTTGAACTTCCAGTGACCAGTATGAGAGAGTGAGAGCGATAACACCAAATTTAACACACCTGCTCCCCATTTACACCTGAGACCTTGTAACACTAATGAGTCACATGACACCGGGGAGGGAAAATGGCTAATTGAGCCCAATTTGGACATTTTCACTTAGGGGTGTACTCACTTTTGTTGCCAGTGGTTTAGAAATTAATGGCTGTGTTGAGTTATTTTGAGGGGACAGCACATTTACACTGTTATACAAGCTGTACACTCACTACTTTACATTGTAGCAAAGTGTAATTTCTTCAGTGTTGTCACAGGAAAAGATATAATAAAATATTTACAAAAATGTAAGGGTGTACTCACTTTTGTTTGATACTGTACCTGTTCCAAGTTAGTGCCTCGCTAGAAGGAGGTTTAGAAAGATCACCCTGGAGCCTACACCTTTAGGCTCCATTCATGCTTTTTTTGCAGAAACACAGGACATTATGATCCACAATGGCTCAAAGGGGATATGGTCCAGAAATATTTAGACAAAGTAAAGGTGGATAAAGCACCTAGACCAGATGGCATCCACCCACGGATCCTAAAAGAATTGAGCTCTGTCAATTCAAGGCCATTGTTTTAAATTTTTAGGGACTCATTAATAACTGGAGTGGTACCACTGGATTGGCACAGGGCCAATGCGGTGCCCATATTTAAAAAACGAATCAAAGTCTTTACCAAGTAACTATAGACCTGTCAGTTTAACTTCTATAGTCAGGAAGATACTGGAGAGTTTAATAAAAGACCACATAGACGAGTTCTTTCTGAAAAAAATATTTTAAGCAACAGACAGCATGGATTCATGAAAGACAGAAGTTGTCAAACAAATCTGATTTCTTTTTATGAAGAAGTAAGTAAAACCTTGGACAGAGGAGTGGCTGTGGACGTGGTATACCTGGACTTTGCAAAAGCGTTTGACACAGTTCCCCACACACGGCTCATGTGTAAGGTAAAGTCTACAGGCTTGGAAATATCAGTTTGTAAATGGATAGAAAACTGTCTAAAAGACAGAATTAAGAGAGTAGTGGTTAATGATTCTTACTCTGAATGGTCTAAGGTTATCAGTGGTGTACCCCAAAGTTCAGTGTTGGGACCCTTACTTTTTAATACCTTTATAAATGATATTGGGTCTGAGATTAAAAGTAATATTTCAGTGTTTGTAGATGACACCAAACTATGCAGTGGAATAACGTCCTTACAGGATGTCTCCAATTTACAAGCCGACCTCAATGCACTGTCTAATTGGGCGACTATGTGGCAGATGAGGTTTAATGTTGAGAAATGTAAAGTTATGCACTTGGGGGCTAAGAATATTCATGCATCATACATACTAGGGGGAGTACAACTGGGGGAATCCATAGTGGAGAAGGATCTGGGGGTTTTGGTAGATCATAAGCACAATAATAACACGCAATACCAAGCTGCGGTTTCCAAAGCGAACAAAGTCCTTTCTTGTATTAAGAGAAGTATGAACTCCAGAGAGAGAGATATAATTTTGCCCCCCGTACAAATCATTAGTAAGACCTCATCTGGAATATACAGTTCAGTTTTGGGCACCAGTTCTCAAAAAGGATATCGGGGAACTGGAGAAAGTGCAGAGAAGGGCAACCAAACTGATAAGAGGCATGGAGGAGCTCAGCTATGAGGAAAGATTAGAGGAACTGAATGTATTCTCTGTTGAGAAGAGGAGATTAAGGGGAGATATGATCAACATGTATAAATACATAAGGGGTCCATATAGTGAATTTGGTGTTGAGTTATTCACTTTAAGATCATCACAGAGGACAAGGGGGCACTCTTTACATCTGGAGGAAAAAAGATTTATCTCCAAATAAGGAAAGGTTTCTTTACAGTAAGAGCTGTGAAAATGTGGAATAGACTCTCTCCAGAGGTGGTTCTGGCAAGCTCAGTAGATTGCTTTAAGAAAGGCCTGGATTCTTTCCTAAATGTACATAATATAACTGGGTACTAACATTTATAGGTTAAGTTGATCCAGGGAACATCATGAGACAACATGTCTCTCTGGGATTAGGAAGGAATTTTTTTCCCGTGCTGTAGCAAATTGGATCATGCTTTGCTGGGGTTTTTTGCCTTCCTCTGGATCAGCTGTGGGTATAGGATTGTGTATATGGGATTGTATTTTATTTTTTTTGTTGAACTTAACCACTTGCCGCCCGCCATATAGCAAAATGACAGCGGCAAAGTGGTTTCAATATCCTGACTGGGCGTCATATGACGTCCTCAGGATATTGAGCCGCTGCGCGCCCCCGGGGGCGCGCATCGCGGCGATCGTTGTTGCGGGGTGTCAGTCTGACACCCCGCAACACCGATCTAGGTAAAGAGTCTCTGATGGAGACTCCTTACCACGTGATCAGCCGTGTCCAATCACGGCTGATCACGATGTAAATAGGAAGTTCCGGTGATCGGCTTTTCCTCACTCGCGTCTGACAGACGCGAGTAGAGGAGAGCCGATCGGCTGCTCTCCTGACAGGGGGGGTCTGTGCTGATTGTTTATCAGCACAGCCCCCCTTCGGATCCCACCCAGGACCACCAGGGAAGCCGCCCAGGACCACCAGGGAAACCAGCCACACTGAACCACCAGGTATGCCCCCTAGACCCCCAGGGAAAAACTAATCAGTGCAAAGGCAGCTGCCAATCAATGCCCAGGCAGCTGCCAATCAGTGCCCACTCCAATGCCTACCACTGCCAGTGCCACCAGGGAAGCCTATCAGTGCTGTGTATCAGTGCTGCGTATCAGTGCCCATCAGTGCCACGTATCAGTGCCCATCAGTGCCGCCTATCAGTGCCCATCAGTGCCCAGCAGTGCCACCTATCAGTGCCCATCAGTGCCACCCATAAGAACCCATCTTTGCAGCCTATCAGTGCCCACCTGTGCCACCCAGTGCCACCCATGAGTGCCCATCAGTGCTGCCTATCAATGCCCATCAGTGCTGCATATCAGTGCCACCGATGAGTGCCGCCTACCAGTGCCCATCAGTGCCACATATCAGTGCCCATCGTCAGTGCCCGCTCATTGGTGCCACCTCATCGGTGCCGCTTTATCAGTGCCTGTCAGTGCCGCCTTATCAGTGCCCATCAGTGAAAGAGAAAACTTACCTATTTACAAAATTTTTAAACAAAAACAAAAGCAAAACTTTTTTTTTTCAAAATTTTCGGTCTTTTTTTATTTGTTTCGCAAAAAATAAAAACCGCAGAGGTGATCAAATACCACCAAAAGAAAGCTCTATTTGTGGGAACAAAATGATAAAAATTTAGTTTGGGTACAGTGTAGCATGACCACGCAATTGTCATTCAAACTGCGACAGCGCTGAAAGCTGAAAATTGGTCTGGGCAGGAAGGTGTATACGTGCCCTGTATTGAAGTGGTTAATGGACTTGTGTCTTTTTTCAACCTGACTAACTATGTAACTATTTTTTTTAACATGGGTTCTATGGAACACGTTCACATCAATGCATTTTTGTGCCTCTGGGTTTTTGGAACGGGTCAGGGACTTTTTTAAATGCACAACAGTGCTTTATTTGCTTTTTTGGTTCAATAGACTTCAATGGAAAAGCATGTAGTGCGTTTTCGCTGTGTTTTTGCTATGCTTTGCATTTTTAAATCTGCCCAACAACAAATTTCCCTAAAAAGCATAAAAACCGCAACAAAATCGTGGTAAAAAATATGCTCAAAAGCAACATGCATAGGTGAGAATGGAGCCTTGTGTGCACGATTTTGCCGGAATTTGTCGTGCGGAAAAATCGCGCTGCAATTGGGGTGCCATGAAGGTGCAATGGCATCCCAAACACGTTTTGCCGTGATTTGGAATCGCAGGCAGAATCACGACAGATCCCTCCGCAATTCCAAATGCCTAGGTGTGAATGGAGTCTTAGGCCTCATGCACACAGGTGTTTGCTTTGCTCCTCTGAACGCCAGAACTCCTGGAAGGAGAAAAGCTGCTAAAGAAAACACGCTTAAAGCTGCGTATTGCACGCGCTTTTAGGGACATCAAGTGTTTGAGCGTTAGTGGATTCCACTGGCGATAAAATGTATTCTGGTCATTGGTATGCATTAACGCTCAAGCTTTAGACACGTCTAGCAATAGGGGCATTTAGGGGCAGTCAGCGTTTTGTTTTTTTGATCTTCAGCTCCTCTCCTGAACACACATGTGATTTTTTTCTTCTGTCTGTAGCCACTCCTCTTCTTATACATCTATAAATGCACATGTGTGCATGATATCATAGAGGTGGTTATACAGGCTGACAAAATAAAAAAAAAGACACCAAACACTCTGTAAAAGAGGCACTTTTAAGTCCTGTTGTGCATGAGATTTAAAAAACAAATTGACAATGGTGGCTCCCATCTATTCTTTTATCAGGTGGCTATACAGAGCTCAAACCTTGTTTTCTAATCCTGACCAGCAGGTGTCAGTGTCCACCACCAATCCACACATCCAACAATAAGTAGTTTTTATCACAGCTTGTATGTCTCCCCCTGCTGTTCTATCATGGAATGAATAGATTGGTGAAACAGGTAAAGACTCATTTATTTAGCGTCCATTGATAATTGTTGTCATCCTTAAAGTGTCACTTATTAGGGCCGTCCATTGATATTTTTTGTCAGCCTTAAAGTGTCAGTTATTAGGGCCGGTTCACACCATGCCCGCACATAAAAGGCACAGGAACGTTCTTTGCGTTCCTGTGCGATTCGCATTACATACAAAACGCACTCTATTTGCGATCTGCAGCGGGTGTCAACACAAAGTTAACAATACACCAAACTCAGGTCTCAAAACGCTTTTGTACCACGCAATCCGGTTGCAGTGCGTTTTAAAAAGTAGTACATGCAAAATTTTATCCAATTCCAAATGAATTGACTTAAATCACACGGCATGTGAATCGCAGAGGATGGCGCTGTGCCTTCCTGTGCAGGCATGGTATAAACCAGCCTCGAGTCCTGGTTCACACTTATGTGTTCTGCGATCTGCTGTGGGAGTCAACGGAAAGTTAACAACACCCCAAAAGCCGGTCACAAACGCAGTGTTTATTCACACTGGAACTAGATCACATAGGTATTAAAAAGAAAAAAAAAAAAGCTGCCTGCACCTGTTGATGCGGATGCTGTGCAATTTGAGCTCAATGGGCTCAAATTGCACAGAATTGCATGTGAATGTGATGTGGTGCGATTCACATGTGGTTCACAGTGTGAACCTAGGCTAAAGGAAAATTGTTATTTTTTTTAGTTTTGGATAGAGTGGAGAGGGATTAGAACTCTTGTCAGGTTTTATTGCTGTCTGTGTCCCCCGTTAGGGAGATTCAACCCCTCTATTTGTCCTGTTTGCCATTATCAGTGAAAAATGAAACAAAGAAAATTCTAAATTTTGGGTAGACATCGGAACAGGAATAGAGGGGAAATCTTCCAATGGGGGCATTGGTTCTAGTGACCCTGGTGACACCCTGGGTTTTGTTCACTTTGGAGGGATTTTCTCTCACTTCCTGTTTTGCCTACGGGACAGGAAGTGAAGGAAAATCTCCGCAATGGGACACAAATGGAAAAAGTAAAACTGACAGGGGATTATAACATTCACTAACTCTATCGAAAATGAAATTTAGTGACACTTTTAATGGTTTCAGGGGAGGGAATCCTTCGACAAGCAGATGTGCACAGTCACATCAGCAAGGAGTGGAGAAAATAATCTGAGAAACCTATAGTAATTACACTGTGTACCTTTGATAATGCGCATTGTCTGCTGCTGTGGGAATGGACAATGCTTTGAGTGAATGGACATCTACACATCTCTGTACACCTAGCATGCAGATGTATTAATCTTCCGACAATGCCTGTACCATTCAAGTGTGGACATCATTACACAGAGTCATTTAAACAAGAACAGAGGATAGTCTCATCTCCAAATAAAGTAACTGCTGTCACCTTTCTTCCTCCCACTGACCAGCAGGGTACAGGGGCAATACAACATTCACCATACAGTATAAGGAAGCACTTTATCAATGGCCACCAATGTACTTGGATTTGTCTCCACTGACCATTCCAAGGGGGCACTTCACTAACCAACAATGAAAGGGGGTACGTCTCCGTTGACCACCAGTGTAAGAAGAGACTTCTCCGCTGATGACCAATCAGTTTTGGGTCACTGCACACTGTATACCATACTGTAGGTTATGTACTCCTTTCCAATGCACTGTCCTGTATAATAAATACTCCAATTCATTGCACTGTGTCTGTGGGGTACATTGCATTTCTGTTTGCTAATTAGTAATACCTAATACACCCACATAAAGCTACTGTGTGAAACACAATAAGTGCTTCAATAATTTGTTCTTGCGGTATACAGCGCTTCTTTGCATACTACATATAGTAAAGTGACGTGCCCAAATCATTATTTTCTGTCATACATTACATAACTCAAAACAGTGCAACAAAATACATAACGTGTAAATGATGACATCATAAAAAGGTCACGCTTCCTGAAGAAGTCATCATGACGAAACGTACGCAGGGCGGAGCTACAGGAATTTAGGTCATTCCACCAACTACACCCTGAAGTGGTGAGATACACCCAAACTAACCAGGATAACAGGCCACGCTGCCTCTAGTGATGGTGGAGTCAGGCTGGAACACTATATAATGATTTAACCCCGGTGCATGGCGGGATGCACTTTTAAATGTAAGTGCATATACTGTTGGTATGTTATGGTGCACTTTTAATCTAAAATAAAAGGTTTTATACTATATGGAGCTCTTTACTCTTCTGCCCTTTTATATGGATGTCTTGGTGAATCTGTTGAAGAGAAATTAGTACAGTTCCTGGATGGTTGGCTCCCTGAAGGGATAAAGCGTATATTGACCCACTCAGCTTGGGGGGGGGGGGGGGGCTGGATCTCTGATGAGTTTTCCTGAGTGATGGCGGAGGAACGTTGGTGGAATGATGCACTGAAGGAAAATAGTGGATTGTAATGCACTTTATTTCCATGAAGCATTATTAATCAAGACTTTAAAGGACGTTAAGAGAAGCACTTTAGTGGATGCAATTTATGTTGCATGTTGCACTGTATTGAGTTATGTGATGCATGACAAAAAATCATAATTTGGGAACTGCTCTTTACTATATGTGGTATGCAAAAGAGCACTGCGTACTGTGAGAACAAATAACTCTTCTTGCAGTGTTGTATATTCATACAACTTGGAATTGTTTTAGGAAATCAGAATTTCATTCTATTCGTTGAAAGGGCACACTTTTTCTATAGGCTGAAATAAACAATAAACCCAACGGGGAGAGTGGGAACCTTTCTTAATGGTACAGCAGGGATGCAGACCTGGAGAATATCTGCACTATATTGTCAAAAGTATTGGGACACCTGCCTTTACACACACATGAACTTTAATAGCATCCCAGTCTTAGTCCATAGGGTTCAATATTGCATTGGCCCACCCTTTGCAGCTATAACAGCTTCAACTCTCCTGGGAAGGCTGTCCAAAAGGTTTAGGAGTGTGTCTATGGGAATGTTTGACCATTCTTCCAGAAGCGCAATTGTGAGGTCAGGCACTGATGTTGGACGAGAAGGCCTGGCTGGCAGTCTACGCGCTAATTCATCCCAAAGGTTTTCTTTTGGGTTGAGGTCAGGACTCTGCGCAGGCCAGTCAAGTTCCTCCACCCCAAACTCACTCATCCATGTCTTTATGGACTTTGCTTTGTGCACTGGTGCACAGTCATGTTGGAACAGGAAGGGGCCATCCCCAAACTGTTATAACACAGAGCTGGGAGCATGAAATTGTCCAAAATGTCTTGGTATGCTGACACCTTAAGATTTCCCTTCACTGGAACTAAGGGGCCAAGCCCAACCCCTGAAAAACAACCCCACACCATACTCCCCCCTCCACCAAATCAATCCAATAGAACACCTTTGGGATGAATTAGAGCAGAGACTGCGAGCCAGGCCTTCTTGTCCAACATCAGTGCCTGACCTCACAAATGAGCTTCTGGAAGAATGGTCAAACATTCCCATAGACACACTCCTAAACCTTGTGGACAGCCTTCCCAGAAGAGTTGACACTGGTATAGCTGCAAGGGGTGACTGGGATGCCATTAGAGTTCATGTGTGTCTAAAGGCAAGTGTCCCAATACATTTGACAATATAGTGTATATTCATGGAGTATATCTAATGTTAAAATTTGATTCCGGTCAGCTGTTTATATGTATCCCCCATCCAATACAAAAAAATATCTATATCTCATTGGTAGAATCACAGAGATATGTAAAAAAGTAATTGTGACGTAGTTTACTTCTGCATTTTCTGAAGTCTGAATTATCATTCTGAGATGGACTGATTCTTTAACAATGTACTCTTGCACCTGTTTGACAGCTGAAGAACGATCTCTTGTTTTGCATAACCTGTTTGCTTTATATTGACCTTTTAGGCAACCCTGAACAGGAGGAGTTTTACCTGAACATGAAAGAGTAATGCAGTTCGGAAGTAAGTACAATGCAAAGCAGTTTGCAAGGGTCAGGTGTAAGTAACAGAGAGGTCAGTAGTATGTAGATAAGGGGTCAGGAGTAACTCAGGGGTAAGTAGTATTTAATGAAGAATGCAGGGGCCAGGAGTAAGTAACACGTACCACTGTCCTCTGATCTTAGTGTTACTTACTCCAGTCCTGACCCCTGCACTCTGCATTAAATACTACTGACCTCTGAACTCTATAACCTTTGCTACTGCTGACTTCTGCGTTAATTACACCTGACCACTGCACGGTGTGTTACATACTACTATCCTCTGAACTTAGTAACACACAGTGCAGTGGTCAGGTGTAATTAATGCAGAAGTCAGCAGTAGCAGAGGTCAAAGAGTGCAGGGGTCAGTAGTAACTCAGAAGTCAGTAGTATGTAATTCGGAGTGCAGGGGTCAGAAGTAATACTAAGTGCTGGGGTCAGGAGTAATGCAGAAGTCAGGGATAAATAACTCAGAGCTAAGTAGTATATAATACAGATTTCAAGGGTCAGGAGTAAATAACTCAAAGGTCATTAGTATGTAAAGCAGAGTGCAGGGGCTGAAGTAATACAAAGGTAAGGGGTACATAATTCAGAGGTAACACATAAGTAACTCAGAATGCAAGAGTCTGTTACAACTAACACAGTAGTAGCAGAGGTCACAGAGTGCAGGAGTCAGCAGTAATTCAGTAGTATCTAATGCAGAATCCAGAGGTCAGGAGTAAGGAACGCAGAGTGCTGGGGTCACTGGGGTCAAGAGTAATGCAGAGGTCAGGACTTATTAACTGAAAGGTCAAGAGTCTGTAACACAAAGTGCAGGAGTAAACAGTAAGTAACGTAGAGTCCTGAGCAGTTGCGGCCCGTCCATAGGGGGCGCACGGGTGCCGCCCCCCCCCCCCTCCTGTATTCGCATAAAAAAAAATTAAAAAAGGCCCTTTAAGGAAAAAATGTTAAAAATATCCTTTAACTAAGTGCACGGACGCCGGACACAGTGCACTATGAGTAGCGCCACGTCAATGCAATCACGAGATTGCAGATGTGGCGCTTCATTTGCAGGATCTTAACCTGCTTTGCGGCGCAATCCAAAGCGCCGATCAGCTTCCACCTGTAGTATTTACTACGGGCGGGTGCTGTGTTGTTCAAAGCTTTGTGATAGAGGTTACTTCCGGATTCCCTGTTTCAGGGAACCCGGAAGTGACGTCGGCAGCGTCGTGCTTCGCATTGCCTGAGCGGAGCTGTAAGGTAAGTAAGGAAAAGATAGACTAACTCAGGCTCTGCACATGGTTTACATTTTGTAGAACTTTTGCACTGTGCAGACAGTTACCATACCAAATATCTCTCAATGCAAGAGTTCTCTGATCACTGATATCAGCCCACATAGCCAGCCCTGTGCAATACTCTGCAGAGTTCTCTGATCACTGATATCAGCCCACATAGCCAGCCCTGTGCAATACTCTGCAGAGTTCTCTGATCACTGATATCAGCCCACATAGCCAGCCCTGTGCAATACTCTGCAGAGTTCTCTGATCACTGATATCAGCCCACATAGCCAGCCCTGTGCAATACTCTGCAGAGTTCTCTGATCACTGATATCAGCCCACATAGCCAGCCCTGTGCAATACTCTGCAAAGTTCAATGGTCAGGGATACCAGCCTCTTAAGAAAACTCTGTGCAATACTCTGCAGAGTTCACTGAGCAATGATGCCTGCCTCCTATAGAAAGTTATCTGTGTAATACTATGCAGAGTTTCTTGATACCAGCCCCCTCATCCCCCAATAAGTTCTGTGCAATACTCTGTAGGTTCTGCAATCAGTGGTACCAACACCCGAAACCCAGTCCTGTAATACTCTCCAGAGTACTCTGATCACTATGCAATAGTCTTCAGGACTCTCTAATCCATTTGTAATACTCTGCACTGCCTGGTATATGATGTGCAGAGCCCGGTGTATAATGTAGAGCCTGGTATATGATGTACAAAGCCCTATGTATAATGTAGAGCCTGGTATATGATGTACAGAGCCCTGTGTATAATGTAGAGCCTGGTATATGATGTACAGAGCCCTGTGTATAATGTAGAGCCTGGTATATGATGTACAAAGCCCTTCCAGTTGAAACATCTACCCCTAACCTTAAATTTGCCTATAGCACAAATTGTCCCCCTTTCTGTAAAGTACACTCATATGACACATAAGAGCAGAGGAGGCATCTTGTACTTCCCTTGGCTCTACAATTCCTGTTGCTACTTTGATCTAAGGGGCAGGATAAGGAGAGATCTACATGGCAGGCTTGTGATCTACCTGTCGCCAACCCTTACTTTGAAAGTAATGCCTAACAGTAAATACTTATCCAGTCAGTTTTCAATAAAACAAAGACACCAGTTATGGATGAAAGCTGTGTGGTTTGGAAAGGTTTTATTGTCTTGTATCAATGAGTGTATTGTCCACATTACTATATCACAGTCTCCTGTTTGCCTTCTCAGCAAAATATTCACATGCACATGAACTTTAATGGCATCCCAGTCTCAGTCTATTGGGTTCAATATTGAGTTGGCCCATCCTTTGCAACTATAACTGCTTCAACTCTTCTGGGAAGGCTGTCCACAAGGTTTAGGAGTGTGTCTATGGGAATGTTTGATCATTCTTCCAGGAGCGCATATTTGAGATCAGGCACTAATGTCGGAGAGAAGACCTGGCTCGCAGTCTCTGCAATAATTCATCCCATAGGTGTTCTATCGGGTTGAGGTCAGGACCCTGTGCCGGCCAGTCAAGTCCCTCCACCCCAAACTCGCTCATCCATGTTTTTATGGACCTTGCTTTGTGCACTGGTCCAAATCATTTGGTGGAGGGAGGATTATGGCGTGGGGTTGTTTTTTATAGGTTGGCCTTGGCCTCTTAGTTCCAGTGAAGGGAACTCTTAAGGTGTCAGCATACCAAGACATTTTGGACAAATTCATGCTCCCGACTTTGTGGGAACAGTTTGGGGATGGCTCCTTCCTGTTCCAACATGACTGTGCACCATTGCACAAAGCAAGGTCCATAAAGACATGGATGAGCAAGTTTGGGGTGGAGGAACTTGACTGACCTGACCTCAACCTGATGGAACATCTTTGGGATGAATTAGAGCAGGGAATGGGAGCCAGGCCTTCTTGTCCACATCAGCGCCTGACCTCACAAATGCGATTCTGGAAGAATGGTCTAACATTCCCATAGACACACTCCTAAACCTTGTGGAAAGCCTTCCCGGAAGAGTTGAAGCTGTTATAGCTGCAAAGGGTGTGCCAACTCAATATTGAACCCTACACGCTAAGACTGGGATGCCATTAAAGTTCATGTGCATGTAAAGGCAGACGTCCCAATACTTTTGGTAATATAGTGTATGTGGCCCCAAGGTGTGGCCTCAAGGTGTGGCCTGCTGGATCTGATTTCTCTACCTATGTGAAACTCAACACTGTTGGATGGATGACTGCAAATATATTGAGCACAAATATGCGTGGCGTATTTATCCTTCTCATTACAGTCTCTGCAGACAGTATGCTTAAAATAGAAACATACGTAATAGCCTACAGTAAAGGATAGGTGTACTTCTAATAAAGGCAGCAGGGCAGGTATACCTGAATGGTGTAAAGCACATTATTCAAAGTGAAGCTGTCCCTGTTCAAAGAATATGATCAGTTAGTAGTTCACGATACAGTCTGACCGTCCAATCTTTGTACATTCAACTTTAAATTTGCCAAAACTTTGTAATATGAGGACCTACCCAACCTATCCGATCAATTTGTATCCAATCAGCCAGGTTCTTGCACTACATAGTTGTTGGTAGATCTAAAGCCGGCCATGCACTAGTAGAATTTAGCATGAACATTCGTATGAAAATTCTAGGGAGAACATTCTTAGAACGCTTTTGTCATCATTGAGTCAAATAATTTGGTTTAAAATTGGTTAAAATTTTGATCTGCTATTTGAGTGTAATCCCAGATGTTTAAACAGGTTTTATTACAATATGTATGATTTTTTTTGTACGAAAACCACATTTACAGTTAGAATTTTGTTTATTTGGAAGAAATGTTCCATCCTGCTCCTTTGAATTTCTTCATCACTACAGTCAAAAACGAAATGTCAGTTTGATACCACTAACCGTTAGAAAATCATTATGAAAACTAAAATTTGTCTATGAAGATCTACTAGTGTATGGCCAATTTAAAGGAGGTTGTATAGTCAGATTGAAACATGTGTGGTGAGTTTAAGAGGGCAATGTATGGTAGAATATCTGTACAATTTGCTTTAGATCAATCAAAATGATGTATTAGACACCCTATCCAAAGGATCTTTTCCATTTGTATCTAGGAAGGCATTCTGTATAGTTGTAGGTAGATCTAAAGGAGACGCCAAGGTGTATGGAGAGTTTAAAATAAGGGATAAGCTCAGGCATGTCGAGAATAGGTACAAATCTACCTGAGCTATCCCGCCAGGAAACTGTCAAAGCTGATAGCCAATCATAGGTGGCTGAGGCACTCCATGACCTGCAGCCATGTATATACAAAGGGTGTGTATACATGAGGCTGCAGGGTGAGGAATGGATATACAATTACAGCCTACTTTACTAGGTACACCTTGCTATTACAGGGGGTTCCCGGGTTACAAACAAGTTAGGCACTGTAGGTTTGTTCTCAAGTTGAATCTGTTTGTAAGTCGGAACAGGTACATTTTTTAAGTGTAGCTCCAGCCAAAAAAACTATTTTTAAGCTTTTTGGATAGCATAGGGAGGGGTTATCACCCCTGTAACATTTGTTTTGCTGTCTGTGCCCCTGTTCAGAAGATTTCACCTCACTTTCTGTCCCAATGACAATTGGATTTAGAAAATTTTGGGTTGTGGAAACAAGCCTTATGCCCCGTACACACGGTCGGACTTTGTTCGGACATTCCGACAACAAAATCCTCGGATTTTTTCTGACGGATGTTGGCTCAAACTTGTTTTGCCTACACACGGTCGCACAAAGTTGTCGGAATTTCCGATCGACAACAACGCGGTGACGTCAAGCACGTACGACGAGACTAGAAAAGGCCGGTTCAGAACCAAGCGCAGCACCCTTTGGGCTCCTTTTGCTAATCTCGTGTTAGTAAAAGTTTGGTGAGAGACGATTCGCGCTTTTTCAGACTCGTGGCTTTCAGATCGTTTTCTGCCGTTCAGTTTGTGCTTGTGGGTTTGTATCTGCTCTTCAGTGCGTGCAGTCAGTTCGTATTGGATTTTTCTATGCGATCTTGTCCGCTCGTTGCTGTTTTTCAGGTCGCTCTTCACAGGCCTTGCTGTTCTTCAGTGCGTTCTGTTACTTCGTTCTGAGCAGCCGACCGTTTTCTAGCCATGTTTCGTATGCGTACTCCTCGTAGAGTTCGTGCTGTGCGGGGGCTTGGTGTTGGGGTCCTGACCTTGACACAAGTCCAGTCCATGAACAGGGTGGGGAGGAGTTCATGGACCAAGAATTGGTTGCTTCAGCGTGACCAGTTCTGTCATATGCCTTTGCTCCGTGAGATCCGTGAGAATAATCCTGATGATTTCAGGAACTTTCTCCGGATGACGGACCCCGTGTTTCACCGTTTGTTGGCTTCGCTGACCCCCTATATCAGCAGGCAGGATACCTGCATGAGGCAAGCCATCACTCCGGAGCAGAGGTTGGTCGCTACCCTGCGGTATTTGGCCACAGGGAGAAGCCTGCAGGACCTCAAGTTCTCGACGGGCATCTCCCCCCAGGCTCTTCTTTGTGGACATTTACTGCTTGTGTTTGTTTGAGCTGACCCTGACAGAAATGTGGGGAGTCCAGAAAATGTCGTGATTGTGTAACCTTACAAAGCACTGTTGGCTGTTACTTACTAAATGCAAGGACACTTTGCACTACTACACTGAAACTGCACTTGATGTGCAAAGAGTATTTGCCCTTAGGAAATTACCCCCATTTTCTCATCAAACAACAATTACATCACCCCAAAAATGTTGTAGCGTTGAGACAATAATCCACATATTCTTGATGACCAATCTTTTTAATACCAGCACAATCACATGTGCATTTACCCAAGGTTTTTCTGACTAACCGACATGTTTGTTGTATAACAATTTTTGTGGTGGCATTATCCAAAATCAAAATGTCCATTTTTATAGAAAACAGGCCTGTGTAAAACCCACAAGAAAGACACAAATCTTGATCTTACAAAGTTCACATTTGGTAGAACTGGAAGGCAATATCAGACATGAGTATTTAGGAACTGTGTTTGATATTGCGTTCAGATGGGGGAAATCACCCCTGGAAAAGCCAAATTTGGAAGATGCACACAAATTTCAAAATGTCAACATGTGCTATCTGCCATCACGGGGGATCAAGGGACGTGTTTTGGGGGAGAAAGCCCTTCCTCACCGCTACTTTATTATTGAGGAAGGGGTTGCACCCCCAAAACGCGTCCATTGATCTCCCGTGATGGCAGATAGCACATGTTGACACACTGTGTGCATCCTCCAAATTTGGCTTTGGGCAAAATCACAAAACCATTTCGCACATTGTAGCACACAAAAGAAGAAAGTGATTTGGAGGGGCTTTAAACTCGCCCCAAAACATCAATGATGTTTTTATATTTTGGAATAACATCATTGATGTTTTGCTTGATGTTTTGCAATTGTAAATTACACCCCATGATCTCCCCGATCAGGATCTGGGCACTTTCGGATGTGAAAGGATCTTCATCCACACCCTCACGATCACCTAAAAAGAGAGGAACCACAAAATAAATTAGGTTTGGCCAAAAAATGCCGCCATCCATCTCTTATCTGAGCCTGTGGTCGCAGACACTCACCTGTTGTGGTGACTAGTTCCACCACGTCTTCTTCTTCCTCCTGCTCATCTTGTGTTGGGGGGATTTCCCCTTCTTCCAGTGGGGGGGGGCTCTGGTCTCCTCGGATGAGGGGTGTCCTCCGAGTCTTTTATCCCCTATGTAAAACAAAAATGGTATAATTAGCACACAGATATTTGATGGCAGAACTATAAAGATGAAACATTGCTTGGAAGTGGGGTACAATTGTCTGTTTTAGCCGAGTTCCAAGATGTAGCTTTTTTAGTGTCCTTTGTCAAGCTGCAATACTTTACCTGTTTGGTACAAGCTTCACAGATGTAGCCCCCCCTATAGTATACACTGGAGCACCTGTGTGGGCCCCCTAACAAAAATGATGTTCTTGTGTCCCACACTAGTGCTCCAGTGTCCAGATGTGAAAACAGCTCAGTGTCCTCTCCTTACATAGAATCTAGTTTGCATTTCATTCTAGTAACAAAGCCATCTACACAACCCAATTCTTTGAAGACAAGTATAGGGCCTCAAAATGGTGGCCAAATGCATATGGCCTAAACAATGGTATTTTATAGTCCGAAAGAAAAATGTGTGATCCGAACGAATAATGTGCCCATGAACATGAAAGTTGCCATTTTAAACTGTACAACAATTCCTAAAAGCACATGGAGCAGCACGAACGTAATAAACACAAGAACAATAGGAACACAGCACAACTACTTACTTTTTTGCAGCACTCTCCAGATCTTTCTGTACTGCTCATGTTCTCGTAATTTCAGGTCCGACCACCGCTTCCTGAGCTGATCTTTCGATCGTCGTACCCCGAAATTCCGGTGCAGACTCCTGACCACTTTCGCCATGATCTTGGCCTTTCGGATGTTGGGGTTGGGGTAAGGCCCATACTTCCCGTCATAGTCGGCCTTCTTCAGGATGTCCACCATCTCCAACATCTCCCCAAAGGACATATTTGAGTCCTTTAATCTCCTTCTGGATCGGGACGTTTCAGGCTCCAGCCTTTCCTCCTCCTCCTCCTCGTTGCTACAGTTAGCACGATCCTGCTGTCTATCCGCCATGTGCTCTTCCCCCCACTGCGCCGAACGAAAAAGGGCGGGGAATAGACTAGAAAGAACGTCAGGGGCGGGCGGAGTTATACGCATGCGCAGTGTGTATAAATCGTAACGCGCGCGTCTTACGTACGATCTGTGAGCGGAGGAAGGAGCATCGGACACGCCGATCGTGCTAACGAAGGTAAGATCTAAACTTGGGCCTATACTGCTTTGAAATGGAAGCCTATATTGTAACAAGATTATGGGAGTTTGGCCTGACATTAGGGTTTGTCTTGTGTTGTGTCTTGTAGAGAAAATGGATGGCTTCAATGACCACAACTTCCTTCCCCTGTTCATAGACCAGTACAGGGAGCTGCCCTGTCTGTGGCAGGTGAGACACCCCCATTATAACCACAAACAAAAGAGGCAGGCAGCGCTGGAGAAACTGCTGGAGTTGGTGAAGCCGGTGGTCCCCACAGCAAACATCCCTTATTTGAAAGCTAAAATTGGTAACCTGAGGAGCACTTATCTTAGGGAGCGCAAGAAGGTCACAGATTCCCAGAGATCCGGAGCTGCAGCAGATGACGTTTATGTCCCCAGGCTGTGGTACTATGAGAGACTGCGATTTCTGTCAGACCAGACTGAGGTCAGGGAATCCCTCTCTACTCTTCCTTCCACGCTTCCTTCCACCTCAGCTGAGGCTTCCGATGTCCAACCTGGGCCTTCCAGCCAGGAAGAAGTGGAGGAGCCCAGCTGGAGTCAGGTATAGCATTCTTCTACAGATTTCTGGGCAATAAATAAATGATGTTTACTAGATGTTATTATTGATCACTAATTGCTGCTTGAAAGTGTTTTACATATCAATAGACAGTAGTGGGCACCCAAAATTGGGACAAGAATGAAAAATACTGGGCTCAGAATGATAGTCTGTTATATTTGTTAACATTCAATTTGCAGCAGTGAGGAGGTGAAAATTGTGTGTGATTGATGTAAAAAATACTAAAACTATGTCCCTTTTTCATACACAGGAAGACCTCAGCCAGGAGGAGGCTGTGGAATGTGGCAGTCAGGAGGAGGCGGGGATTAGTGGCATCCAGGAGGAGGCGGGGCTAAGTGTCAGCCAGGAGAAGCCTGGGACAAGTCGCAGCCCGACAGAATCGCAGGTTTCTCCCCTCCGCCTGCCATATAAAAGGGCCAGGAAGATGGCTCCCAGTCCTGTGCAGGATTCAGCATACAGGCTGATCCAGGAGGCTTCGGCGTCCCTCCGAGCCTTCCCCAGTCCTGAAGAGGCCTTTGCCTGCATGGCTGCCACCAAATTGCAGGGCATGCAGGAGGGCCAACGCAGGCTCTGTGAGGACCTGATTTATAAAGTGCTTCGTAAGGGGGAGAGTGGGGAACTGACACCCAAGACGGATGTCATGGAGAGGGACCATCCTCCTCCTCCTGCTGCCACAACTCCACCACCACAGCCAAAGCCTGGAAGGAAGCGTGGAAGGAAGACCTGAGAGTGATTGCCCTGGATCCAGTCTGGTCTGACAGAAGATGCGGTCTCTCGTATGACCACAGCCTGGGGACATAGATGTCATCTGCTGCTTTCCGGATCTCTGGGACTTCTGGACCAGACTGCCCTCCCTTATATATGGACTCCTCAGGCCACCAATTTTGCTTTTAAATAATTGATGTCTGCCCTGGGGGTCCCAGGCTTCGCCAATCTCTGCAGTTTCTCCAGCGTTGCCTCCCTCTTTGTTTTTTTTGGAGTTGTGACCCCTTAATAAAAAAAATTTCGGGAAATTATACTCTCCTGTGTGTGTTTTCATCCAAAAAGGACAGTTTGTTGGTGACGATTCAGGTACATTTCTAAAGTACAATGTGAAAATAACAAGGGACAACAACACCAAACAATCTCCTACAGATTAAATACAACAACATATAATGGTGTTGTGGGAACTTGTCACAAAAAACACACAAACATTTTCGGGAGTACAAATCAAAATCACCAAAAAAAAAATTAAAAAAGAGAAACACAAAAAAAATCTACATTAAAGTCAAAAAAAAAAAAAAAAATAATGTTGTCAGATGTGAGAAATCTAAATATATTGAGGGAATCCCGATAAATAGTAACGAAAGAAGTTTGTGAGAAGTCTGTGTGAATATGAGCATCAAAACTACTTAATTCTTGTCACATTATAAAGAAGAAGAGAGTGCGCTGTATTAAACCATTTTTAACATTGCAGCGTGACGAAAGTGCTGTATCCATTGCAAACGCTAAGTTTACCAGAACGAGCTGTCCCGTGTCGGAATTTCTTCTGAGCATGCGTGGCACTTTGTGCGTCGGAACAGGCCACACACGGTCGGAATTGACGCGATCGGATTTTGTTGTCGGAAAATTTAATCTCCTGCTGTCCAACTTTGTGTGTCCGAAGGAAAATGTCCGATGGCGCCCACACACGGTCGGAATTTCCGACAACACGCTCCGATCGGACAATGTCCATCGGAAAATCCGACCGTGTGTACGGGGCATTAGTGATAAAGCATCAGTGGAGGTACCTTTTCCCCATAATAGCTCTTACAGGAGTGAATTTCCCTTCCTAGGGGTAGATTTCCTCTCACTTCCTGTTGTCTCCCTCCGTTTGTAAGTTGGAGTCATTTGTAAGTCGGATGTTTGTAACTAGGGGACCCCCTGTACCGGGTTGGACCCCTTTTGCCTTCAGAACTGCCTTATTCGTGGAATAGATTCAACAAGGCGTTGGAATCATTCCTCAGAGATTTTGGTCCATATTGACACGTTAGTGTAGCGCCACCCCCAAAGGAGTCGCTTCAGTATGTTTGGTTCTGTACTTTGCCTTTCAACCCCAAGAACAGTCCCAGCCCCTCTGGCACACCTAATAAACAGTGTTAATGCAAGCATGGTTGTAAATAGGCACAAACTGTGGTAAACCAGAAAGTAGATTTACTGAAGACTCTTTACCATACAGTAATGGTGTAACCCAGTAGTCAAAAATAGCAAAACTCTTATTTATAACAGTATAGCACAAAGCTGTGTGCGAATTTCAAATAGCACAATCAAAACAAGTTAAATGGCTGTAATGCAGCTCAGCCATGATGGGAAACAGGACTGGCTTGTTGAGGGTCAATCTATTTCCCTAAAATCTTGAAATCACAGACCCAGGCGGTAAACACGTGATGCAACAGGCAATAATATCAATTATCAACTTTAGGATTAACGCTAGAGTTCCTTAGAGAGTATAACTATGACCACCAAATCACTGCTAAATAAAGAAGAAGAAACAGGAAATGTCCGGTATCTTCAGCTAGCTCTGCGTTGGTGCACTTGGTGTCCTGTTTGGCAGGATGAGAAAAGTGTATTTGAAGGTATCCTGGCAGACAAAAGTGATGTACAGTATTGCTGGCACTGGCAGTATCCTGGCAAGCAAGATGGATACTATGACTGCTCAGCAGGGTGTAAGTGTTTCTACAGGTGTAGGCACAGATAAGGCTAGGGTTGCCACCTGTACAGTTTTCTCCCGGACAGTCCGATTTTTGAATGATGTGCTCGGGTTCACTTCTGCCCCAGATCGGGCACATCATTCACAAGGACTGCACCGAGAGTGACATGTCTCCCCTCTCCTTGACAGCAGCTTGGTTCAGCAGAGCAGAGTGTCAGTGTATCAAAGCTTCTCCCCTCCTCCTCCTTCTTCTCTGTTCTGTACACACATGAGGAGGAGGAGCACTCTGATATCAGGTCTGTAGAAAGTTTTTATTATGCTCTGTAGATGGAGGAGGGAAGGGGAGAGATCAGCTGGAAAGGAGGACAAGGTAGAATATGTGGAGTGATCGAGGGGTTAGGAGGATATGTGCTGGAGGGGCTTTGGCAGGGGGAAGACATGCTAGAAGTGTGGATTGGCAACCTTTCCTTGCACTAGCTCTCTTCCTTCCCAAAGGACCCCTCCAGCACATATCCTACCCCCTACCCCTTCCCCTTGCACTGGCCCTCTTCTCTCACAAAGCGCCCCCCCCAGCACATATCTGACCCCCCAAGCGCCCCTAGCACATATGGGCACAGGCTGCATATGATGGGCACAGAGGCTGCATAGGATGGGCATAGAGGCTGTATGGCACAGAGGCTGTATGATGGGCACAGAGGCTGCATATGATGGGCATAGGCTGCATTTTATGGGCACAGAGGCTGCATTTTATGGGCACAGTGGCTGCATATGATGGGCACAGAGGCTGCATTTTATGGGCACAGTGGCTGCATTTTATGGGCACAGTGGCTGCATTTGATGGGGCACAGTGGCTGAATTTTATGGGCACAGTGGCTGCATTTGATGGGCACAATGGCTGCATTTGATGGGGCACAGTGGCTGCATTTTATGGGGCACAGTGAGGCTGCAATTGATGTTTTCTTTTTTAGAATTTTTCAGTTTGTTTGCGCCCCCCCAAAAGATTTTGAGCACCAGCCACCATTGCTCCCCAGCACATATCTCACTCTCCCCACCCCCTTGCTAGCACTATCCCTCTCCCCAGGACATATCTGACCTCTGCATTCCGTGCAGAACACTCACAATTCAGCCACGCATACTGTTTGCTGCGGCAAGCTATGCGCCACATTACTACTCTCTTTCAGGCCACCAAAAGTGTCCCAGGTCTTTTACAATCTTATAGCGTATACCCACCCCAAAAAAATGCCATGTGTTTGGGTTTGGCTTGAAGAAAAGGTGGCAACCCTAGGTAAGGCAATGTTGTCTGCATGCAGAGTCTTTAAGATGGGCAAGTGCCTGCTCACCAATCCTGCGACAAAGCCCCAAGGGGAGATGTCCTGGCAGACAGGTTCTTCAGGTGGCCTAACCGGAATGCCTCACATCTTCAGGAACACCTGGGGATGCACCCAGGGTCCTCTCTCTGGCGCGATGTCCATTATTGACATTGAAGCTGTGGCAGGAACAGTCACACCAACTCAGGATGGTGGCACCTCTTCCCCTGCTTTGTGGTGTCCCCTGCTCCCAGGCAGCCTCTTGCAGGAGCAGGACGGTGTCTCAGTCCTCCTCTTGCCAGAGAGCATGCTGGGGTGTGTAGTTTTGCCCCCATATAGTTGCAATGGGGCCGTCTGTGTTGGGGACTACATGTCCCAAGATGCTTTGTAGCTCCTCACTCCTCATTGATTCCCTCCCTCTGCCAATGAGGAAGCAGAGCGGGCAGCTGTGTCCTTACAAGCGCTGCTCGGCACACTGTGGTGTGGAGGAGAGGGGGCGATTTCCCCGCAGCCGCTGACAGGCTCGCTCTCACTATAAGTGAGCCTGCCTGTGTAAATCCCGGCTCTAGCCGGTGGGAGGTGTGGGGCTGCAGGTAGCAGAGCGGCACCCGCTACAATAGCATCACGCAGTTGCTGCAGATTTGCACACCGGGTGATGTTTTTGGAGTGTGTTCACATACCACGGGCTTTTAAGAAAAAAAAAAGTTGCTGCAGATTTGTCGGCTGCACATCCATGATGCGAATCTCCCGTTCTACCACATCCCAAAGGTGCTCTATTGGATTGAGATCTGGTGACTGCAGGGGCCATTGGAGTACAGTGACTTCATCGTCATGTTCAAGAAACCATGTGAGCTTTGTGACATGGTGCATTATCCTACTGGAAGTAGCCATCAGAAGATGGATACACTGTAGTCATAAAGGGATGGACATGGTCTGCAACAATACTCAGGTAGGTCGTGGTGTTTAAACAAAGTGTTCCAAGAAAATATCGCCCCCACCATCACCACCAGCCTGGACCATTGATACAAGCCAGGATGGATCCATGCTTTCATGTTGTTTACGCCAAATTCTGACCCTACATCTGAATATCTCAGCTAAAATTGAGACTCATCAGACCAGGCAATGGTTTTCCAATCTTTTATTGTCCAATTATGGTGAGCCTGTGCGAATTGTAGTCTCAGTTTCCTGTTTTTGAATAAAAGGATTGGCACCCGGTGCAGTCTTCTGCTGCTGTAGCCAATCTGCTTCAAGGTTCGAGCTGTTGTGCATTCAGAGATGGTATTCTGCATATCTTGGTTGTAACGAGTGGTTGGCAACAACCATGCCAATCTGGCACCAACAACCCATGCTACGTTCAAAGTCACTTAAATCCCCTTTCTTCCCAATTATGATGCTCGGTTTGTACTTCAGAAAGTCTTCTTCACCATGTCTATATGCCTAAGGCCTCATTCACACGAGGCGGATCCGCTCAGCGGAGTCCGTCAGCTCAGCAAGGGATCTCTCCATTGATCTCTGCTGAGCCGACGGATGACAGGTCCGTCTCTGCTCACTGAGCGGGAAGGGGACTGTCAGAGCACCGTTGATTCCTATGGAGAGATCGGGCGAAAACGGACAACATGTTCATTTTCATCAGATCTCAGTCAGACCGAACGTATCGCCATACGTCTCATTTTAGCGGATCAGGTGACAGACGGGTGTCAGCAGACAGATTTCCGCTGACATCCGTCTCCCCATGGGAGTCAATGGATGGCCCGCTCGGATCTGCCTGAAAAACTGACAGGTGGATCTGAGTGGGCTTATCGTTTGAAAGGGGCCTTAATGCATTGAGTCGCTGCCATGTAATTGGCTGACTAGCAATTTGTGTTACCAAACAATTGAACAGGTGTACCCAATAAAGTGGCCGGTGAGTGTTATATGTGTGTATATATATATATATATATATATATATATATATATATATATATATATATATAATATATATATATATATATATATATATATACACACGCGTGCGGGCAGGACCCTCTGATTCCTCCTGTATTGAATTGTATTGTAACTGTACTATCTACCCTAACGTTGTAAAGCTTTGCGCAAACTGTTGGCGCTATATCAATCCTGTATAATAATAATATATAGAATATCCACCTTATAAACCTATAAAAACCCACCTAACAACCCCATCAAATTCTTCTCCGCATCTATTATCTTTTGTACCACCACCCTCTTCCTTTAGAATGTAAGCTCTATGATCAGGGCCCTCCTGTCCCTTCTATATTGTACTGTAAATGTGCTGCCCCCCCCCCCCACATTGTAAAGCGCTGCGTAAACTGTTGGCGCTATATAAATCGGGAATAATAATAATAAGGCCCCTTTCAAACTGCTCGGTTGCAAAATCGCGGTAATGCGTTTCCCCTGGGTTTCTGTTCCGTTTTTGGCCCGCCTGCACCTGTGAAAACATGTGACTAAAAAACACAAATCACGGGTGCGTTTTTACTGCAATTTCTATTCGTTTCAATGGGAAGTAGTGTTTCAAAACTGCACCAAAGATGTAGCATGCAGGACTTTTCAAAACGCACTGCACCCACAGCGCAATGGTGTGAAAAGTCCCATAGGATTTAAAGGGATTAAATTAACAACATTTTCCTGCATTTTTTTTGCAGGGTAAAAACGCACGAAAAACGTATCAGTGTGAAAGGGCCCTTAGCCCTCGTTCGCATTGACTGACGTACAATTTCAAAGCCGCATGTCAGTGCGACTTTGAAGACATCTGTGCGGCTTCATGTAATACGATGCGACTTGTCATGCGATTTGACCTGTCAAATCGCATGACAAGTCGCTCCAGCATGAAACGGGGGCTTCCTGCTACATAGTACACTCGTGTCTATAGATGGCGTTGGGTAGAGCCCACCTATTTCTGCAGGGATGGCTGGGGCATGGACTGCCACACACTGTGTATGATAGTTCACACCATATACTGTAAAGAAGTGTTAAGTGCAAACATCTGACATCTAATATTTTTTTTTCAATGTAGTAATAACTACTGAAAAAGCAACTGAAGCTCTTGAAAGGCTCCCCAGTCTCTTCGTTCTATTCATCATGAGAAGAAGGATGAGTAAATGTGTGTGTTGTGGGTTATGTGGCTTTGTTGAGGAACACATTCCTTTTTTTCCCACTGTAAAGTATAATGATGTGCAGCCACTTGAGAATCCACATCTGGCCACACCCGATCCGTCAGCAGTGGGCTTTCTTTGCTTTCCTATGAGAGAGAGAAGAAAAATGTACTAGGCAGCAAAAACATGAGCAAGACCGCTAAAGAGGCGCTAAAAATGATTTAAAAGAATGGTGCTCAAAGCGTGTCATATATTTGGCTAAAGTGTATCTAAGCCCAAGAGCAAAATGTTAATATATTTCAGCTTACCGATCCTTAGATGTGGTGGCTGCTTTAGCCTTCTTTTTTTTTCCCAGCCTTTTTTCCACCTGGTGATCTCACCAGTAACACACTTCCCCGTCCTATAGTAACAACGCTTCCTCATCACACTGAATCTATAGAGGAGCAGTGTTGTAACACAAGAACACAACTACAGAACTCCTCCCCTCTCATCTTCTTCATAACATAGGGGGTGGAGTTGTTTTGTTGACTGCAAAGATAGCCGAAAACTATGTATTATAAGAAAAATAACGAATGCTATGGTTTACATATACAGTACTTTAACCACCTCAATACTGGGCACTTTCACCCTCTTCCTGCCCAGGCCATTTTTCAACTTTCAGTGCTGTCGCACTTTGAATGACAATTGCGCGGTCATACAACACTGTATCCATATGAATTTTTAATCATTTTCTTCACACAAATAGAGCTTTCTTTTGGTGGTATTTAATCACTGCTGGGTTTTTAATTTAAAAAAAAAAAGAAAGCAGACCGAAAATTGTGAAAAAAAAATTTTTTTTTCTTTAGATTCTGTCAGTAAATTTTGTAAATAAGTAATTTTTCTCCTTCACTGATGTGCACTGAGGTGGCACTGATGAGGTGGCACTTGTGGGCACTGATAAGCGGCACTTATGGGCACTGATTAGGTGGCACTATTATGCTGCACTGATGGGCACTGATGGGTGGCACTGATGACCACTGATAGGTGCTACTGAGAGGTGGCACTGGTGGGCACTGATAGGTGACACGGATACAGCACTGATGGGCACTACTGATGGGAATTGATGGGCAGCACTGATGAGCAGGCACTGATGGGCAGTACAAAAAGATGGCCCAAATTTCTCGTTATTGTCTCTGAAAGTTGCCCATTTCCATCAGTCTTCTATCAATCTTACCATTCACAAACCAGTTCATTGCCATTATATCTTCACCAGGAACACTGGGATCACTTCCTGTAGCATTACCAGCAACAACGAATCCAAACCCATGCAATAACCAACTATAAGGTACAGGATCTTTACATTAGGGTTGCAAGTTTTACATGGCTGACCCACCTCTTAGCAGGTGCTTGTGAGGTATCATTGAATGTATTTCTGCTGTTGTGTTAATTGCACTGTGCACCTATGTAGTTAGCTCAGGCTGCCTAGGATGGGAAGGGGTTTACTGTGCCTAGACTTTTCCCGGACTTTGAGTCCTGCCCCCTGCTGTAAGCCACATAAATACAAGGGAGGGCTCAGAGCACTCTCTCTCTTCCACATGGTATTTACAGAGGAAGAACTGCTGCAACATGAAGTCCTACTGGAGCATGTGGCTCCCTTCTGGGGTTCACCCTGGACTAGGAAACAACTATCACTGGACTCTTGCTGAATGGACTCTGTTTAATGCACAGTGTGCTATTGAACTGTGTTTGCGATCGTCAGTAAAGCTGTTAAGTGTTTCATGCCTGGTCTTACGTTATTCAAAGCACACATGCAGTATGAAGTAAGGACACTTAAAGAGGTTAACTCGGCAGGAGAGTTGGAGTGGAGTGGAGGGCCACGGGTAACCGAGAACTTGTGGGAGTATATATATATATATAGCAGCCGGTCATGAAGCGTGGTACATGGCGAAGGTGAAAGGTCCTCCAGTAGCGAGGGGGTTGAAGATCTGGCTCCCTTCATAGTTAGTTCCCCCAAAGAACCCGTGGTACAGAGACCTCATTTACCTAGCCGTATGGTATGGGAGAGAGAAGCTAGTTCTCAGCCGGACCCCATTCTGTCAATGGGAGTGAGGTGGCAGAGATACGCTGGACTGGTGGAGAGGGCATGGGCTCAGCAGTGTCCCTCCTAAATGCAACATACACTACGAAGGTGTGTAGTAACATGGGACAACTTGTTTCACAGAGGAACTCTGCACAGTTAAGTATGGCACATAGTATGCGGCTCCTCTCTAAGCCAGGTTACCGTCCTAATGTTTGGCCCCCCTGGTCCCGCGCATTGATGAGCGCGTACATGAGAAAGGTACTCCCACATGCAGGGTGAGTAGGCCCTGCCCACACACCACACTCTGCTTACAATAAATGTAAAGTGTTTAAAATCCAGTACAGACATTTAAAATATTGTGTCTTACCAGTCCTTAGATTTGGTGGCTGCTTTCTTTTTTCCGGCTATGAAAATTTTCAGCAAATATAGAAATGGCCTATCCGTCTTGCCAAAATGCAGTGTGCTTGTCACTAAATGTGAGCTAAAAAAAAAAACATGCAAAACAAACATAATTTTGTAGTGTAGGAAAAGGCACAGAGTGGCCAGTGGTAGTTCTCTGGCTGGTCACTAGATGTCCTCTATCGGTGGAGTGTTGCTGTGACTTTAGGGGTCACTGGGGTTAAGTGGCAGCCCTGTCCTGGTTGAGTTGCACCATGGCAATTAGGTGGTACATAGATAGCTTGGGGAAGCTATTAAGTTGGTAGCCCATACTGGAAGAAGTAGTCACCTGTATTGTCTGGGTTGGACCATCAAGGCTCAGGGTTTAGTTGCACGGCTGTGACTGTGGTGCTTCCCCCTTGATGGGAAGCTGGGGGGTGCAAGCGAACTTTGCACTTTGGGGTTACTCACATCTCCCTTTTTGGGGATGCTGGACTGTGGGACACTTCATGCACCATAGGTATGGGCCCATCCTCTCTACACTCTCTGAACTCTGCTAGGGACTGTTAGTGACCTGGAAGCTTTGTACCATTGCCCCTCATGGGAGACTGACCTTTATTATATATTATTAATGTCTTGAAAAGATACTTTCTGGTGTGGACTGCTCCTGTCTTCAGGAAATGGCCCTTAGCACTAGGGTCACAATGGGGTTCATTATTGGTTAATCCTTTGACAGATGTGAGAGTGACCTGAGGGGTGCAGGTTATGCCAGGCTGGGTTGCCCAAGTGTTCTCAACATGACCAATGTAGGGATGTTGAGGGACCCATGATGGAAGCACTCAGCCGGAACAAAGAAATCTACCTTGGCCTGGGCAGAAATGGGTTAAAGAGCAATCAAACGCTATTAATCCCATCTATCCACCATGGAATGAAAATGAAAAAAAGCAGACAAGTCTGTGCAACAACCATGGCATCTCCATTGATACAGTGGAGAAATAAGTGTAGCCATGAAAAGGACGGGAAGTGTGTTATTTGCAGAATCACCAGGTGGAAAAAAAAAGGGGAAAGAAGCCTGAAAAAAATAAAAACAAATGCAGATAACCCATCCAAGGACTGGTATTTTGGGTTTACATAACCTGTTTCCCCCAAAATAAGACCTAGCGTGATTGTCGGTGATGGCTGCAATATAAGCCCTACCCCCCAAATAAGCCCTTGTTAAAGTCCTTGTAGGTCTTATTTTCAGGGTAGGGCTTATTTTGGGGGAAACAGGGTAGGGCTTATTTGGGGGGTAGGGCTTATATTGCAGCCATAACTGACAATCACGCTAGGTCTTATTTTCGGGGAAACAGGGTATGCTTTAAGGGTTTTGTGTGGGTTGGTTTTCTTTTTCAGGATCCACAGTTGGGTTTATTTGTTATTGATTATCCGTTTGTCTTAGTTTTCTCATGTATGATAAATAAGGTGAATGTACTGGTGGTGATAGCAGGCTTATATCAGATTCAGATTATTTATTAACATGTTTTATTGCTGAAAAAGGCCACAAAACAAATAAACCTGCTGTTTGGTAGGAAAATAAATATGTGCTGTAAAACTATTTCAGGCCATTTGATTATTATTTATAGAACAGGGAGGGAAAATGTGACAAAGGAAAACTTGTAAAAAAAAAATTTAAATGTATTAAATACATACATGTACATTGCTGAAAAAGCTAAATGTATTAGGCCCCATGCACCCAGATGCACTCTAATGTAAAAATATGGTTCCAGTGTCCGAGGAGCCTCAGATGCTGCTTACAACTAGGGTGCCCACGTGTCCCGGATTGCCCGGTACTGTCCCGCAATGGACTTGTCTGTCCTGGGTCCCGGGCACCTTCATTCCGGGACAATACAGTGTCCCGGAATGAAATACTGGACACAGCCAGTCCAGCCACCCTATTAACTACATTTGCGGAACTTGTTGCTAGGGCCGGCCCCGCCTGGCGTCTAGTAACCAGTGACTTCACAGACAGTGAGCGAGGCTGCCCTGCTGTCTCCACCCACCTCGGCAGTCGGCACCTCCTCCTTCTCCGACACCCGGCGGCATGCAGCAGGGAGTCAGATCAGTGTCTCCCGAGTCCCTGACCAGCCCATCTACTGTGTGTCAGCCTGCCTGACTGCTGCCACTGCTCGGGTGGCAACAAGTGTCTGGGGAATGCCCAGGAAAAAGCCAAAGTCTACTTACCACCAGCTTGCGGACAACCAAATTGACCTATCTAACAGTAAGCGTTAAAAAAGGGGTTTAGTCCGCACGCATTTGCAAACGCATGCGTGAGCCACAGAGCCACGTCACGGCACCCTTGTATCTGTGGTCCTAACACTAAAGTATAAGTGTCCCCACAGTGGAGGCACATGCATTTAATGGATAAATGAGAGCAGGTGGCTGGAGGGGAGCCCACCCCTCCTTAAAGGTACAGGAGCACACCAAACACCCAGCAATAGCACAATGGCTGCAAAGGTGTTGGTGCACTGCTGGACCAATACAAACACTCACGTGAAAACACAAACGTGCCACCACTCTCATTTATAGCTGGCTATCGCAGTAAGCAGCTTTGGGAGGCTAAAACAGGTACCAACAAGTGTCTGGGGAATGCCCAGGAAAAAGCCAAAGTCTACTTACCACCAGCTTGCGGACAACCAAATTGACCTATCTAACAGTAAGCGTTAAAAAAGGGGTTTAGTCCGCACGCATTTGCAAACGCATGCGTGAGCCACAGAGCCACGTCACGGCACCCTTGTATCTGTGGTCCTAACACTAAAGTATAAGTGTCCCCACAGTGGAGGCACATGCATTTAATAGATAAATGAGAGCAGGTGGCTGGAGGGGAGCCCACCCCTCCTTAAAGGTACAGGAGCACACCAAACACCCAGCAATAGCACAATGGCTGCAAAGGTGTTGGTGCACTGCTGGACCAATACAAACACTCACGTGAAAACACAAACGTGCCACCACTCTCATTTATAGCTGGCTATCGCAGTAAGCAGCTTTGGGAGGCTAAAACAGGTACCAACAAGTGTCTGGGGAATGCCCAGGTGGCTCGGGTGGCAGGCGGTGGGTCTGGTTACCAGCGATGACAGTACGAAGAAGCAGGAGTGGTAGTGACTGTCAGGCTGACCCCAGAGGTGCACGAAGTATCCAGACTCCAGTCCCGGAACTCCTCCTCCTTGCACTTCATCGCAAAGACTGAGAGCAAGTGACACCGACAAGGAGCTGCAGTCACAGGTACAGATAACATGGGGCTGTGGCAGGGAGAGCACAAGCAGGACTGGAATAGGGTGGCCGTGAGGTCGGCGGTGTGCTCTGTTCCTAACATTGACATGGCATGATTAATGGCCATCGCTCCTCTGGGCTCTCTGAATGGGGCACTCTGGAGGTACTGTCTTAGTGCCTCTGGAGTGTCCCCTTACATCCTCCAGGGTGTCCCATTAAAACCTCCAGGGTGCCCCTTTACTTTTCCACTGTGGAGGAGGATGTAAGGGGGCACTCTGAAGGTACTAAAAAGGCGCTCTGGATTAGAATGTAAGGGGCACTCCAGAGGATGTAAGGAGGCACTAAGAGGGCACTCTGGAGGATGTCAGGGGGGCACTGTGGAGGATGTAAGGAGGCTATGGATAAGTTAGTACAGCCAGAGTGCCCCCTTACATCCTCCAGAGTGCCCCCTTACATCCTCCAGAGAGCCTCCTTACATCCTCCAGAGAGCCTCCTTACATCCTGCAGAGAGCCTCCTTACATCCTCCAGAGTGCCCCCTTACATCCTCCAGAGAGCCCCCTTACAACCCTCGGAGTGCCCCTTAGTACAGTAGTACTAAGGGGGCACCCTGGAGGAGGATGTAAGGGGGGGATAGACCTGCTGTACTCCCTGCGGTAGTTCCTCTGAAAAGTGATCGTAGAGCCCACTTGTGATCTTGCACACAGGCCCACTGTCTGCATAATATGCCACTGCCCCTACCCAAAAATTGGCCAAAAAAAAAAATCAAAAATCGTCTTTTCGGGGGTGTCCCTGAATGGAAGTTTGGAAATGTGGTCACCCTACTTACAACCACCTATACAAGTGAGTGGATGTACACAGCTGAACTTGTATAAATGCTGATTTTGACGAACGCGGGTGTCAGATCCCTGCCCTCCTCTCTAACTCGTGATGAAGGACCGGCAACCTCACACCACGCTGTCACTTATAGCACTCTCAGCTGCGCCCGGCACAAAGATTTCCCAGCTTGGGGGACCACAATCTAGGTTCCATCAGCCTGAGAGCGATGGTCACTGGGCTAATTAAGAAATTAACCCTTTAGCTGCCACCACGACCTTTGATTAGGAAGGGTCAGAACTTCCATCAATTTAGCAATACCAATTATGATTTTAGAATAAGCGTCTGTAATGCAGTGTACACACGGGCGGACTTTTTGGCATCAAAGGTCCGACGGTCTTTCCGACAGACTTTCAACAGACTTTTGAACGAACAGACTTGCCTACACACGATCACACCAAAGTCTGACAGATTCGTACGTGATGACGTACGACCAGACTAAAATAAGGAAGTTGATAGCCAGTAGCCAATAGCTGCCCTAGCATCGGTTTTCGTCCGTCGGACTAGAATACAGACGAGTGGATTTTTTGACCGTACTCGAGTCCGTCAGAAAGATTTGAAACATGTTCCAAATCTAAAGTCCGTCTGATTTTCGACCGAAAAAGTCTGCTGCAGGTCCGATGAAGCCCACACACGGTTGGATTGTCCGACGGATTCGTCCCGTCAGACCAGTCCGGTTGAAAAGTGTACACGGCATAACACACACTGCCACCACAGACAGGTCTGATCAGAGGCCTTACTCTGAAACAGTAGCGCTCTTCAAGAGGTAGGTTCGTTTATAGCTTGCATTAAGAGCTTTAGAGACAAGGTTAACACTTTTCAAAATAAGGGTTTAATAATGAGAAGGTCAAAATTGGTGCAAATAAAACATTTACAGAAAAATATGTTTCAAAGAGATAAAGATAATATACAGCCACAAAGAAATAAGGTAGAATTGAGGAGGAAAAATAGTTACAATTAATGCCCGAGGGTTGATCAGAGTTCGATCGATGAGCTGGGTAATCGGTTCTCAAACTTGGCAGATGTTCCTTCTTGGATGGTAAAAGGAGAACTGACCATTGTCTTGGCATCTCTTCTTTTCTGTCAGATCAAAGGGGTGTTGACAGCGACCAGTGACCAATCGTCTGGTCATCTTGTTTAGGGGTTGGTTGCTGGGAGGTCTCTACATTCATGACCATGTCCCAGGTACAATTTGTGATACATATTCATATCTCTGCATCTCTACTGTTTACAGACTGCTAATATCCAGATTATTGTCCAGCGTGACATTTGCTTCAAAACAAATATAAACATGACAGGTTTCCAATGTCTAGTTTACCTAGGAGAAATAAGGGGTACCAGTGGTTTCCCATATAATGTGACATAGGGGTGTCTGGACTTGAAACGTTACAAATTATCTGAGGAAACTAAATATCTCCATATTATGGATGTGCTATTAATAATTTGGAAGTTATGAAACATGCTGAAGTTTCAGAACTATACTTAACTGTTTTGGTATCTGTTGGTTCTCTGAATTGATAGGGTGACAGTTTTACATCCTGCCAGGCCCACATTAGTTGTTTTCACAGGCCTAAGCCTGGTTCTCTATGTTGAGATAACAACTCTTTTGAAGTGTTCTGAGTTAAAGAGGAGTGCCCATGAAAGAAAAAAAATTCAAAGTCAGCAGCTACAAATACTGCAGCTGCTGACTTTTAATTGGACACTTACCTGTCCCTGGGTCCAGTGATGCTGGGGATCGAAGCCCCGCTCGTCTCCCCCTCCGTTCAGCGGCGCCAGCATTGCAACTGTGGGCGTCAGGCTGTGGCTTCACAGCCTGGCACCCACTGCACATGCATTGACAAGTGATTGACAAGTCCTTCCTGTGCCGAGGGGGAAGTGACGTCTTCAGCCCAGGCACTGGAAGAGGCAGATTTCGAGGGACCGCATAGCAACAGGGAAAACAAGGTAAGTAAAAAAATTTTTTTATCCAATTAATTATTCATGATTGATTTCCAGCACAGTCAAGCATTTTTTGTTTTATGGGTGGAACACCACTTTAAGCCTATGAATTCCTGTAAATAAGGAGGGAGGTTTCAGATTTCTACTGCAATGTGTAACTATTAGCCAAGACTGTCATAGCTGCCTTAAGGTTCCCAAACAACATAGCTGCTAGCTGCAGCTTTTTGTGTGTCCAGTACGTGATATCATTACACTGATGGCCTCTGCGTTGTGTTTATACATGCAGGTGCATGCAGTGTATTTCCCTGTTCGCTCCACTTTCATGGGAAAGCACCAGGGATTTTACACTAAAGGACTTTATAGTCTCTAGACATCCATGTGCATGAGGCCTTAGGCTTTTTTTCAGACAGGCGGCAGTGCTTGCAGCCCTCTGAATAGTAAGACACAGTGAATCGCTTTTCAGAGGATGGTATAGTAGCAGCTCTCAGGCATTCAGGAGGCATTGCTGCCACCTCCTGAGATGGTTTTATTGTTTTTATGTTTTACTTTTTATTTAATTGCTGGGCTTCCATTTTGCATTGCGGGAACACGCCTCAACTTCAAGCCAAGCGTCTGGTTTGCGGTTGCAGTGCACCCCCATTCATCTCAATGGGTGAGTTTAACAGCAGAAATAATAGGACCCCTTCCATCTAATATCATACACACTGGGCTGCCTTTAGGCCTCTTGCACACCGGGGAGTGGCGTATTTTTTTATAGATCTGATTACAGGTGTATTGTTGTCAATGAGTTAATGCACACAGCTGCGTAAAGACCTGTAAAGCAGCAATGTGCTCAGAACTGTTAAAAAAAAAAAAGGTTATGTTTGAGTGCAGTAATTCACGCATATACGCATTAGACCATGCTGCTCTACACACCTACATAATGATACTGGTTTGTCCAATCTCTGCCTTAGGCTGGGTTCACACTGGTATGACACGACAGTCGTACGACTGTGGATCCCACTTTGCCCTGCGACTTCATGTCCGACATTCATCCGACTTCAATGAACGGCATCCGACTTTGATCCCGAGAATACCAGGCCCTTTGTATCTGGTATGAATCTTTAGGGGAAACTCCAGGCCACAATTTAAAAGAAAAAAAAAAACAGCATAGGGTTCCCCCTCCAAGACTAAACCAGATCCTTTGGTCTGGTATGGATTTTAAGGGGAACCCCCACGCCGAAATCCATACCGGACCCTTATCCAAGCACGCAGCCCGGCAGGTCAGGAAAGGGGGTGGGGACAAGTGAGCGCCCCCCCGGACCATACCAGGCCACATGCCCTTAACATAAGGGGGTGGGTGCTTTGGGGCAGGGGGGCCCTGTGCCCCCCCACCCCAAAGCACCTTGTCCCCATGTTTATGGGGACAAGGGCCTCTTCCCGACAATCCTGGCCGATAGTTGTCGGGGTCTATGGGCGGGGTGGCTTATCGGAATCTGGAAGCCCCCTTTAACAATCCTCATAGGGTGGGAGGCCAGGGATCTGGGGGCCCCCTTGTTAAAGGGGGCTTCCAGATTCTGATAATCACCCAGCCCGCAGACCCCGACAACCACCAGCCAGGGTTGTCAGGAAGAGGCCCTTGTCCCCATCATCATGTTGAGGGCATGTAGCCTGATATGGTACAGGAGGCCGGGGGTGTTCGCTCGTCCCCTCCCCTTCCTTTCCTGACCTGCTGGGCTGCATGCTTGGATAAGGGTCTATTATGGATTTTGGGGGGGACCCCACGACCCCACCAGGGCGGCTGGATAACTCTGGGATCACGTCATATGACGTGATTCCAGAAAACTGCTCCCGCGCGCCCCCTGGGGCGCGCACACGGGAACATCCGTGACCGCCGGGTCCAGGGGACCCTGATCGCGATCGCTCCGTCAAATGACGGAGCGATCACATGTAAACAAACCGGCGTCATGTCATGACGCCGGTTCCTCCCTCCCCTCTCTGTACCGATCGGTACAGAGGGGGAGAGATCGGATGTGAGCCGCGCTGTGGGCTGGATGTGTAGTGCCCACAGCACAGCTCAGTGACATGTGCAGTCACATCCATCCATCCATGCTCAGCCATCCCCCCTATGCTCTGCAATGATCCTGTGCAACCCTGTGCAATACTCTGCAACCCTGTGCAATACTCTGCAACCCTGTGCAATACTCTGCAACCCTGTGCTATACTCTGCAACCCTGTGCAATACTCTGCAAACCTGTGCAATACTCTGCAACCCTGTGCTATACTCTGCAACCCTGTGCTATACTCTGCAACCCTGTGCTATACTCTGCAACCCTGTGAAATACTCTGCAACCCTGTGAAATACTCTGCAATACTCTGCAACCCTGTGCTATACTCTGCAACCCTGTGCTATACTCTGCAACCCTGTGCTATACTCTGCAATACTCTGCAACCCTGTGCAATACTCTGCAATGATCCTGTGCAACCCTGTGCAATACTCTGCAACCCTGTGCAATACTCTGCAATGATCCTGTGCAACCCTGTGCAATACTCTGCAACCCTGTGCAATACTCTGCAATGATCCTGTGCAACCCTGTGCAATACTCTGCAACCCTGTGCAATACTCTGCAATGATCCTGTGCAACCCTGTGCAATACTCTGCAATGATCCTGTGCAACCCTGTGCAATACTCTGCAATGATCCTGTGCAATACTCTGCAATGATCCTGTGCAACCCTGTGCAATACTCCGCCATGCCCCGCCATACTCCGCCATGTCCCGCCATACTCCGCCATGCCCCGCCATACTCCGCCATACCCCGCCATACTCTGCCATACCCCGCCATGCCCCGCCATGCCCCGCCATGCTCCGCCATACCCCGCGATACCCAGCCATACTTTGCCATGCTCAGCCATACTCGGCCATGCTCAGCCATACCCAGCCATGCTCTGGTGTACTCGGCCTCTGTATGTGGCCAGGCTGTGGAAGTCTCACACATGTGGTATCGCCGTACTCAGGAGGAGCAGGAGAATCTATTTTGGGGTGTCATTTTTGGTATGTCGTCATACGACGTCCTTGACTTTGTGCGGGGATATCTGAATGATGGGTGCAGCTACAGGCATCATTCAGATATCATCTTTTTCAGCCGGCGATTCCCTACACCATAAGGACGCCCCCCCCCCTCTCGCCGCCCTCAGGTGCTTCTACCGACTCACCGCTACGATCGAAGCCAGGATCTTTTTTTTTTTTTTTTTTTATTTCAGGCTTCCCAGCCTAGAGGTGAGATGTGGGGTCTTATTGACCCCATATCTCACTGTAAAGAGGACCTGTCATGCCATATTAATATTACAGGGGATGTTTACATTCCTTGTAATAGAAATAAAAGTGATCAAAAAATTTATTTTTTGGAAAAAAGCCTCAAACTAAAATAAATAAAGTAAAATGAACAATAAAAAAAAAAAAAAAAAAAAAAAAAAAATTTCCCCGTGTCCCTGTGTGCTCGCAGTCATAAGCGAACGCATATGTAAGTTGCGCCCACATATGAAGATGGTGTTCAAACCACACATGTGAGGTATCGCTGCGATCGGTAGAGCGAGAGCAATAATTTTGGACCTAGACCTCCTCTGTAACTCACAACATGTAACCAGTAAAATTTTTTAAAGCGTCTCCTATGGGGATTTTTAATTAGCGAAGTTTGGCGCCATTCCACGAGCGTGTGCAATTTTGAAGGGTGACATCTTAGGTATCTATTTACTCGGCATAACTTCATTATTCACATTATGTAAAAACATTGGACTAACTTTACTGTTTTGTTTTTTTTGAAAGCACAAAACTGTTTTTTTTTCAAACAAAACGTGTTCGAAAAATTGCTGCGCAAATACCGTGCGAGATAAAAAGTTGCAACGACCGCCATTGTATTCTCTATGGTCTTTGCTAAAAAAATATATATAATGTTTTGGGGTTCTATGTAATTTTCTAGCAAATAAATTATGATTTTTACATGTAGGAGAGAAATGTCAGAATTGGCCTGGGCACTCCAGAAAGCCTGATGGTGCTCCCTGCATGTTGGGCCTCTGTATGTGTATGTCTCACACATGTGGTATCGCCGTACTCGGGAGTAATAGCAGAATGTGTTTTGGGGTGTAATTTGTGGTATGCATATGCGGTGTGTGAGAAATAACCTGCTAATATGACAATTTTGTAAAAAAAAAAAAAAAAAGAAAAAAAAAATCTTGATTTTGCAAAGAATTGTGGGAAAAAATGACAACTTCAAAAAACTCATCATGCATCTTTCTAAATACCTTGGAATGTCTTCTTTCCAAAAAGGGGTCATTTGGGGGGTGTTTGTACTTTTCTGGCTTGTTAGGGTCTCAAGAAATGAGATAGGCCGTCAGTACTTCAGGTGTGATCAATTTTCAGAGATTGGCACCATAGCTTGTGGACTCTATAACTTTCACAAAGACCAAATAATATACACCGATTTGGGTTATTTTTACCAAAGATATGTAGCGGTATACATTTTGGCCAAAATATATGAAGAAAAAATTACTAATTTGCAAAATTTTATAACAGAAACGAAGAAAAATGCATTTTTTTACAGAATTTTCGGTCTTTTTTCTTTTATAGCGCAAAAAATAAAGAACCCAGCGGTGATTAAATACCACCAAAAGAAAGCTCTATTTGTGTGAAAAAAAGGACAAAAAATTCATATGGGTACAGTGTTGCATGACTGAGTAATTGTCATTCAAAGTGTGAGAGCACCGAAAGATGAAAATTGGTCTGGTTAGGAAGGGGGTTTAAGTGCCCAGTGGTCAAGTGGTTAAACAGAAGAAAAAATGCAAAACACATAAAAAATCACTACACAAATACAACACTTGCGTTTCTGGTGCGATTCCATTGAAGTCTATTCCATGCAGAAAAAAAGTCCCAGACCCTTTCCAAAAACACACTGGCATCAAAACGCATGGATGTGAACGTGTACCATAGGAAACTATGTTAAATGGACTGAAAAACACACTAAAAAATGCATAGGTGTGAACCTAGGGTTAAGCTAGACAATCACAATACAATCTGATTGTACAATCTCTAGATTTAAGATGGCCATGCACTGGAAATACTGCTTCATGGGTGGCCCTGTGAAAACCTTCAGGCAGGATTCGATTTAATTGAAGGAACCAGGGAGAAAATTGTCAATTCAATCAAATGCAGCCCTTATTTAGGGATTCTGACAGCCACCGCCATCAGAATACAATAGCTGCAGTGGGAGAATCTAAAGCTGGCAATCAATGTAAGGGCTCATTCATATGTGCGTCAGCCCTTGCCACCCCTCTGAAAAGCGATCTGCGGTGGATTGGTTTTCAGAGGGTATTTGATGTCACCTCTTCACTACCCGATTTACCCTGTAAATACTACGACATGTAGTTGCAGTGTGGTTGTTGTGCAGCCCCATAAACTTGCATTGGTTGCATATGGCTACTGTAACACCTGCCAAATGAAATATCATGTTTCATTTTTGAAAGAAAAACCAAGTAGCAAGAGCGCAGGAATTAGTAAACTGATAACATGTTTATTGAAAAAACATTGCATCACTTATGGAGAGAAAGACTGTGTCAGGCTCCTGGTGCACAGATCCAGATGTAATATCATGACCAGAAGGAATCCCAAGGATCAGTAATCAAAAAGGATCAAAAAGTGCTGAACCCTCCATAGGAGGATGACAGCCGGCGTGTCCATAGCCGTACTCAATGCACTCCACATGGACTGGACACTGCACAGAGTTCAGAGGTGAATCAGCAACAACATGTTTCAGGGGCATTGCCCTCTTTGTCAAGCCTGCCCGAAGATGAGAAAGAGCTGAATTATAAGCCCAGCTCTGGATGCTAGTACATCTAACACTCCCCCCAGACTGACAATGCTGCTGTCCAAAGGTGTCTCTGTTGTTCCTTCATCCAGAGTGGTCTAATACAGGAGGTGTGTTACTGGCCAAATCACCAGGTGAAAACAGAGGGGGGGGGGGGGGGGGAGTCTAAAAAAAAAAGACAACTAATGCAGCCACCACATCTAATGATTGGTAAGCTGCAGTACAATACATTTTTTGTTTGGAGTTTAATACGACTTTAAGGCTACATTCACACAGCTGCACTGTGGTGCTGCTCGCAGTTCTAAACGCTGCCTGCACACTCTCCCTAGGTTCACATCTTTGCGGCTGCGGTGAAAGCATTTTCTGGCACATTTTTAAATCCGTGGTTTTTTATGAGTTTTTGCATGCAATTTCTATGCGTTTTGCATTTTTTTTTCTCTTTAACAAACTGTGAATAGCCGGCCGCTGTGTCCTTAACAACCCATGAGTCATCAGCTGTCTGCAGGCTTCCCCGCTGACAGCTAAATGTAAAAAAAAAAAAAGAATTGCCTGCAATAAAGAAATCGGGTCTATTATTGATTTTGAGGGGAACCCCACTCTAAAATTTTTCTAAAAAATGGAGTGGGGTCCCCCCCTAAAATCCATACCAGACCCTTAAAAATGAGTAATGACACAACATGAGTTTTTGACAAGTTCTTTATTAAAAAAAAAGAGTCATGACCTCAAAACGATAGAACACCTTTGGGATAAATTAGAGCGGAGACAGCGAGCCATACTCAGTGTCTCCAGGGAGGAGCCTTCTCACGCTGACAGCTGAGTGTTAACTCAGTTCAGATGCGGCGGTTTCTCCTCTACGTCACCCACGTGGCGTTGGCGGCATACTTATATTCCCCATTTAGAGATGGCTATTCACATGACCAGTCTCTCTCTGGGGTCTCTGCACACCAGCCATACCATGGCGTTCGGCTGCTAGTGCCTTTTGATGCCACATACGGGTAGGTTCTCTTCTTCCCCCTTTCGTTTCTTTCTCTTCACATATTGTTTCTTTCTCCTTGGTTCATGCATTTACTTTTTTGGTGAACTTGTCTTCCTCATACTCTCTTATTATCTTACACCTGCAATTTTCCATGCACTGGTTACTATCACACTCCCACCCATTTGGGTTATCCAGGGGCGGACTGATAACTCATGGGGCCCCCGGGCAATAGGAGATTATGGGGCCCCCAGGCAATCAGAGAGTATGGGGCCACACAGTATACACACACACAGTATACAATCACATAGTATACACATACATGTACACACAGTATACACAGACAGATGTAAAAAAACCACAGATTTATACATACTGTCCCTGGTTTTACTGAGTCTGGCAACCCTGATGGGGCCCCCTAGTGGCCCAGGGCCCTCGGGCAGTGCCCTAATCGCTCAATGGTCAGTCCGCCCCTGGGGTTATCCCTATATTCACTCCTATGTCGCCTATTTTTAGGCATAGATTTTCTTACACATCTATCTACTCAGACCATCACCAACTTTGGAACTCACTGGGCTCATTATTTAATATTCAATGAATAAAACAGTTACTACATACCCTATATATATCTAACATAATACTACTATTTTGTTCCCAGATTTGCTTGTTCCCATGATAATACACTCCCTTTCGTGAAAACACTCTGCCTCATTCTATTCCTTTCTATTCCTTTCATCCTGTCCGATGTTGCATCTATATTTATGCCGCCTCGGCTCCCGTGGAGAGTTTACATCCGTGGCCTACCGTGCGCCCATCTCTGCGCATTTGCACTTGCTGCCTTAGTTGGTGAGTGTGTTTGGCAAAAACAACTATATATACCTTATGTTCATTTATTATTATCTTTTACTTCTTTATATGGACTATGTGGTTCATTATACTTTTATATACATCCCATAGGAAATTTATTTGCATCAGCTCCTGATGAGTGGGGAATACCCACGAAACGCGTCGAGCCTTGTTTTTTGATGCTTCAGCTATCTTATATGGAACCACAGTCATCTGCACCATCTGTTCCCCCTAAATACATCGTAAAATTAATATATTTTTTCCTACTTAATAAATGCATATTTACTATGTGGGTGCATGTGTCGCTATCAGGCATATTGTTGCTAACAATATTATGCTTTACTACTATTCTTATTTATATTAGATCATGTGCTGCTATGTGTACATAATTTTTATTATGCCTATGCTATTTGTACATCTCCTATACGTTTATACAATGAATGGTTTACTGCATATGAAGTGAATACCCCTTTTATTGTCTGTCACTTTGTACAATCAATAAACATTTTATATTGCATTTCAAATATGGTTTATTTTACCTCCACTACCCAAATGCTTCATTTAAAGTCCCAACTCCCCTTCTCAATTGTACCAAATACCGGGATGGAGGCATTTAATTGTACCTCATATAAAGTCCCAATTCCCCCCCTATATTTTTTTAATTTTTTGACCTCAAAACGATAGAACACCTCTGGGATAAATTAGAGCGGAGACAGCGAGCCAGGCCTTCTCGTCCACATCAGTGCCTGACCTCACAAATGCGCTTCTGGAAGAATGGTCAAACATTCCCATAGACACACTCCTAAACCTTGTGGACAGCCTTCCCAGAAGAGTTGAAGCTGTACGTGTAAAGTCAGGCGCCCCAATACTTTTGGTAATGTAGTGTATAAGGTTTGTTATGGAGAAAAAAAAATGCATGTAAAAATGCATCAAAAATGCAACACTTGTATTTTTGGTGCGGGTCCAGTGGTGGCTGGTGGGTTTTTGTTTGGGGGGGCAACAAACAGCCGACCCCCCCCCCCCCGGCGTGGCAACTCCGCCGCTGTCTGCTGGTCAGTCCACAGGCACTTACCCCATCTAGACGTCCAAGGAGCGGCAGGGATCGGGAATCTGAGGTGCAGCGGTGGGGAACGGGCATCCAAGGAGCAGCGGCGGGGACTGGGCATCCATGCATGGGCTCTTCTCCTCCTCGCTTCAGCCTCCCCTCCTCCTAGGCATCCAATAGGAGCGCCTGTCCTTTCAGCCAATCAGATGACGCATATCAGACCCGATTGGCCGGGAGGAGGGTCAGTGTTGCAACAGCAAATATTAATTTGCTGTTGTAACACACCTGGCTGGGATCGGAGCGCACTCTCTGTGGCCCGATCCCACTCTGTTTTGAAGCCTATTAGAGCCTCTGGCTCTAATCAGGTGCTTCAAAAAAAAAGAAAAAACCTGGCTGCTCTAATTCATGTGACCGGTGACCTGAAAGGGACCAGACGCATGAATAGGGGGTGGCCGCGTCGGCAATAGATAGATTCATGTTATGCATGAATCTATCCATTGCATATAGGGGGGGGGGCAAGGAGAGAGGGGGCGGAGCCCCTTAAGGATGAGCTGCCACTGTGCGGGTCCTAGGGTTGCCACCTCATCCCTTTAAACATGAACACGTAATAATTACACAGGTTCTGTGACCGATTAGGTGGTAATTAAACTTGGTGCCTTATCTGCAATTAATTAGCCTCAGAACTTGTGTAATTCAAAGGTGTTCTGGTTTAAAGGGATGAAGTGGCGACTTCAGCAGGTCCATTGACGTCTATTACATGCTAAATGCAATCTGCTGCGTTTTTCTTTACATAGACTTCAATGGATCAAAAAACGTGTATTGAAAAACACAAAATGCACCTGGAGTATGCAAACTGCAACCTGCATAGGTGTAAACCAGGCCTTATGTAAAGAGTTTAAATTTCAAAGGGATATAAATCTAGGCAATGCACATCTTTCACATAATTGATCAGGTTGTCTCGATGAAAACTGTCCTTTAACAACATTTGAAAAAAGCGCTGTGAAACTTCTGGCTGATAGCTGATTCAGGTGGTCTGTAAAAACAAGCCTAGTCATTGCAGTGAGCAGATTGTTGTAACCTGAAAGGCGGGGAATAGACCTGATTGTGGTGCTGGGAGTGGCCCTCCTAAGCCTTTTACCTGTAGATCAACTGCAGACACCTCTGCCTTCTCCACCTTCAGCCCCAGGCAGTCAGGGAGGAGTGACAGCAATCACGGAAGTCCCAACATACCTGGAACTCTATAGAATGGGAACTGCAACTTCGCAAGATTAGAAAATCTAAAAACATTGGAAAAGGAAAGTGTCAGGTCATTAGACAGGTGATCTCTGTGTGTGGGCAGGACCCTGCACACCTGTGCCCAGGTACACACAGGGATGGTCCAGGGCACCGCAGGCATTCCCTAGGGGCAGAATAGGGCAGCTAGGAATGTAACCGTTCATGTCCCATGGAGATCACAAAGATTTCACAGATATGAAAGAGCAGCTAAACCATTATTAGTGAAGGTGCAAGACTTTTACCGATACTTCTCTGGAAAAGGGACTTTTCAGGACACCTGAGGACCGTGACAGCAAGATGCAGGTAAGAGCTGATACATACATGCATGTCTTTTCTGTTATTAAAGTAGGGCTTGATAAATGTTGTAAAGTGCTGCGTAAACTGTCTGCGTTATATAAATCCTGTATTATAATATAATAATAAATAAAAGTGCCTATTGTAATTGTATGGGCTGTCTAATAACTGGACCAAGTGGACAGTAATTACCCCCCCCCATCGTAATACAATATCTAAATATTCGCCGCGAAACTGACTTCCCATCCCCCATGAGGAATAAGTGACTTTAGCATTTCTTTAGGACCCATTTACATTGTTGTGACTTAACACACACATTCTGATACGCTAAATTTAAAGTGACATGGTAAAAATAGTTTTCTGTTTCTATCTTGGCTCTGCAGTGCATTTAAAAAAAAATATGATGTCTGTTTTTGTTTTTCTGCATTTTAGTGCATTAGGAGACCCATAGAAGTGAATGGCAGGGCTTTAAAATGTGTACAGTATAGAACGTGTTAGGATGTATTGATAACTGTTATTAATGAGCCTTGATTAAGGCCTGGTTCAAACTGATGCAATTTCAAATACACTGAATCGCATGACAATAGAAGTAATCTTGCTTCCTATGGTGCCTGTTCACCATCATCAATGCAGCCCAACTGCGATACGACTTTGGGAAGGGTCCTGTGCTACTTTGGTGCAGTGAGTGTGTGGTTTGTTTTTGGTTTTTTTTTTTTTTTTTTTTTTTTTTTTTTTTTTTTTTTGTCCATAGATTTCCAAGGAAATACATCTATATGTTTTCTTTTATACATTTTTGCTTGCAATGTGTGCTGGTTGTTGGGAGATGGAACCTGCTAGCAACCAGCGACTCATCCCCCGCTGTCAGCAGCAACGTGAGTCATCGGTTATTACCGGGTGGCGGGATGGCTCGAACAGGTACCACAACGTACCTGCACGTCTCCGCTTCCTTCCGGGCTCGTGCCCCTTTCCGCCAGCGCTGCTATGATTGAACACCGCAAGACCTAGTCAACACATCCCAGCCAAGTTCTGTTCATGTTGACTGTCAACACAGGGCTCTGTACAGAGGGAACGATCTTTCTCTGTTTCTTACCCCTGCAAAGTGTCTACAATACAATAACGATTTTAGGGACTTGGGAGCTAAATTGAGGAAAAGGACCTCCAAGGTAGTATTCTCAGGAATACTACCGGTACATCGAGCCACACCAGAAAGGCAGAGGGAGATAAGGGAAGTAAACAAGTGGCTGAAGAGCTGGTGTAGTAAAGAGGGGTTTGGGTTTCTGAAAAATTGGGCCGACTTCTCAGTCGATCACTAGTACTATAGAAGGGACAGACTGCACCTAAATGAGGAGAGTGCAGATCAGCTGGGAGTAAAGATGGCCAAGAAGTTAGAGGGGTTTCTAAACTAGGCGACGGTGAGGGGGCCCAGAGGTAGAGATAGTCAGCGCGGAACATATTCCAGGGGGTAGTATTGGGGGCATTAGTGGTAGGTTGACTAAAGCACATAAATCCAAGGTAAGTATAGTAACAAGTCCTAGTTGCAATCTCGGAACACCCAATAAGAGCATAGTATGCGACCAGTCTGAACTACGTAGCATGTTCACCAATGCCAGGAGCCTGGCAGACAAGATGGGTGAACTAGAGATACTGTTGTACAAGGAGGATTTGGATTTTGTGGAAATTTCAGAGACCTGGTTCAACAGCTCTCATGATTGGCTGGCAACCATTCAAGGGTATACCCTTTATCGCAGAGATAGAGAGGGTAAAAAAGGGCGAGGGGTGTGCCTATATATCAAGAAAAATGTACAAGTGAATGTGAGAGATGACATCACTAAGGGCGCTAGGGAGGCGGTGGAATCCTTATGGGTAGAGCTCCAAAGGGGTGAAGCTAAGGGGAAAATATTACTGGGAGTATGCTATAGGCCCCCTAACCTGAGGGAGGAGGGGGAGATGGATCTCCTATCGCAAGTTGGATTAGCAGCAAGGATGGGAAGTGTTTATCATAATGGGGGATTTTAATTATCCAGACATAGACTGGGCAGAGGGAACCACGCATTCGTCTAAGGCTCGCCAGTTCCTAAATGTCCTGCAGGACAATTTCATGGTTCGGATGGTAGATGCACCAACTAGAAATAAAGCTTTACTGGATCTACTGATTACCAACAATACAGACCTGATCACGGATGTGGAAATACAGGGCAATTTAGGAAACAGCGATCACAGGTCAATTGGCTTCAGTATAAATCACACGAATAGGAAACATAAGGGGAATACAAAGACACTGAATTTCAAAAGAGCCAACTTCCCTAAACTACGAACCTTGTTAGAAGGCATGAATTGGGATAAAATCTTAGGAACAAAGAACACGGGGAGAGATAGGTTTGATTTAAGAGCATATTTAAATAAGGGCATTAGCCAATGTATCCCATTGGTAATAAATTTAAAAGAGCGAACAAAAGTCCTGGATGGCTTAACTCCAATGTAAAAATGCATATAAAAGCAAAGGAGAAGGCCTTCAAAAAATACAAGGTTGAGGAATCATCATCAGCATTCAGACTTTATAAAGAATGCAACAAGAAATGTAAGGGCGGCTAAGATAGAACATGAAAGTCACATAGCGGAGGAGAGAAAAAAAATCCCTAGAAATTCTTTAAGTATGTAAACAGTAAAAAAAAGTGAGGACAGACTATATTGGCCCCATAAAGAATGAGGAAGGACATCTGGTTACAAATGATGGGGAGGTGGTGAAGGTATTGAATCTATTCATCTCCTCAGTCTTCACGAGGGAATCGGGGGGGGGGGGGGGGGCTTCAGTAACCAAAACTGCAGTGTTTATCCTTATGGCACATCACATGAAGCACCTCCATGGTTAACAGAGGACAGAATTAAAATTGGACTCCGAGGGTACTTGGGGAACTCAGTCAAGCAATTGCCAGACCATTGTTCCTAATTTTTACTGACTGGAAAGGTACCAGGTGATTGGAGAAAAGCCAATGTAGCACCAATATTTAAAAAGGGCCCAAAATACATCCCGGGGAATTACAGACCAGTTAGCCTAACATCAATAGTATGCAAGCTCTTGGAGGGGATGCTAAGGGACCTATACACAAGATTTTAGTAACGAGAACGGTATCATTAGCAGTAATAAGCATGGATTCATGAAGAATCGTTCTTGCCAAACCAATCTATTAACCTTCTATGAGGTTGTGAGTTGCAATCTAGATAAAGGAAGGCCCGTAGATGTGGTGTATCTGGATTTTGTAAAAGCATTTGACACAGTTCCCCAGAAATGTTTACTGTACAAAATAAGGTCCATTGGCATGGACCATAGAGTGAGTACATGGATTGAAAACTGGCTACAAGGGCGTGTTCAGAGGGTTGTGATAAATGGGCAGTACTTGGAATGGTCAGAGGTGGGTAGTGGAGTCCCCCAGAGTTCTGTGCTGGGACCAATCCTATTATTTTGTTCATAAAGGACCTGGAGTATGGGGTTAATAGTTCAATCTCTGTATTTGAGGACGATACTAAGCTAAGCAGGGGAATACCTTCTCCGCAGGATGTGGAAACCTTGCAAAAAGATCTGAACAAATGAATGGGGTGGGCAACTACATGGCAAATGAGGTTTAATGTAGAAAAATTTAAATGCATTTGGGTGGCAAAAATATGGATGCAATCTATATACACTGGGGGGGGGGACCTCTGGGGGAAAGGACCTGGGGGTCCTAGTAGATGATAGCAGCAGGCTGGCATTGCATGCCATTGCTGAGCCTAACAAAGCAAACAGAATATTGGCATGCATTAAAGAGGGGACCTCCAGAGATAAAATGTTACTTTTCCCGCTCTACAAGACTCTGGTCCGGCCGCACCTGGAGTATGCTGTCCAGTTCTGGACACCAGTCCTCAGGAAGGATGTACTGGAAATGGAGCGAGTACAAAAAAAGGGAAACTAAGCTAATAAAGGGTCTGGAGGACCTTAGTTATGAGGAAAGGTTGCGAGCACTGAACAACTACTCTCTGGAGAAGAGACGCTTGAGAGGGGATATGATTTCAATCTATAAATACCGTACTGGTGACCCCACAATAGGGATAAAACTTTTTTGCGGAAGGGAGTTTAACAAGACTCGTGGCCACTCATTAAAATTAGAAGAAAAGAGGTTTAACCTTAAACTACATAGAGAGGTGTGTTGTGTTTTTTTTTTTTTTTTTTTTTTAATATAGTGGAATGGAAGATTTCACACTTTTTTTGGAGATCCCAATGGGAAATCTCTACAATAAGGACAGAGAAAGCAAAATAATTATTTTTCATTGGAGAGAGGAAAGCTGTACCCTCACATGATGGGGCAGGGACACGTACAACAAAATTACTGACAGATTCTAACCCTTCCCATCTCCATCCTAAACTTTAACCTTTTGGCTGGAGTAATACCTTTTTAGGGTCTCATCCGCACGGCCATGTTGCAGCGTATACCAGTGTGAGGGCCGTGTTTACCCACCGACAGTGTGCACACCCGTACGGCTTTTAAATTGGGAGCAGTGGCTGTGTCTGTGCAGCCCCTGCATACCAATAGACATGCATAGGACTTCCTTCAAAAGGATGCACTGAATGCTTGTGCATCCCTTGCAGGCAAATAATGGCCTTCACACGGGTGTACACTGTATTACGCCTGTGCGAACAAGCTCTAATACTTTTATCTACATAAATGTACTACCTTTTCTTGTAACCAAGCTCTCTACCAGAGCTTAGTAAATACACCTGTTTTATAACGAGTCATTACCAAAGTAACTAATACACAATAATGACTCACAGGGTCATTATTTAAGATTGATCTTTGGAAACCTGAGTCTTCCCCTGTAGTGTTGAAAAATATTTTTCTCCTTAGTCATGAGTTAGCCCAGGTTCACACTGACAGCGAGAAAGAGAAATCGTGCGAGTTCAGCTGAACTTGCACGATTTCATTCCCGAATGTCAGTCCCGACTTCGGGGGAGATTTCGGAGACGTGTGTGCGCGTTTTTGCACAGCTGTCTATTGAAATCGCACCCTGAAGTCGCCAAAAGTAGTACAGAAACTACTTTTGGGAATCGGTGCGGCATCGCACCGATTCGGACTGTGCCGTTGCCAGCAATGGCTGCTGATTTTGCATGCGATTTGACATGCCAAGTCGCTGCAATGTGAACCAGGGCTGAAAGTTTGCTGGTAATTTTTTAAGGTGTGTGCAATGCAAATCATACATGCAGGCTTTATTTAAAGTGGAAAATCGTACATACAGGCTTTATTTACCACTTGCTTACTGGGCACTTATACCCCCTTCCTGCCCTGGCCAATTTTCAGCTTTCAGCGCTGTTGCACTTTCAACGACAATTGCGCGGTCATGCTACACTATACCCATGTGACTTTTTTTTTTATCGCTTTCTTTTGGTGGTATTTAATCACTACTGGGGTTTTTATTTTTTGCTAAACAAACCTTAAAGACCGAAAAATTTGAAAACAAACAAAAAAGAAAGCAGATTACCAGCTTCTGTTTACATCATGTGGTCAGCTGTCATTGCTAACGGCTGATCATGTGGTAAAGGGCTGGGATTGGCTCTTTACTCTGACCTGTGATCAGAGTGTGCCCCATGTATGCCCTCCCAGCAATTTAAGCCCTCGCTGTAGCCGTCTTTTGGCTATACCGTGGACTTCAATTGGTTAAAGTGGAAAATCGTACATACAGGCATTTATTTAAAGTGGAACTGAATTCAAAAAGTGAAGATTTGCTATAGAGAAAATATAGAAATGTTAATTGTGCCTAACAACAGCACCCTAAAAAAATGTATCTTTTTGCCTGGCAATCCTCCTGAAAAATAGCATTGGACTTCCTGGTGTTTGACTGTGCCTATTCATGTCCATGGCTACAGCCTCATACCTGTAGTGTAAGATCTAAGGCACCGTTGCCTCTGACTGCTATTGTTAGGAGATTCAGTGGGAGATTCACTACTGTGCTGCTGACTGTTCTCTTTGCTGGAGGCCTTGATTAGGAAGCAAAACCCTGCCTCTACCAAGATGGCCACCTCCACACAGACAGTGCAGAACAAAGTCAGAAATGGGGGGGGGGGGGGGGGGATAATATTTTATTGTACCACGGGCAATGCTGGTGACTAGTCCTTTGCTCTCTTTTTTTTTTTTTTTTTTTTTTTTTGGCACAACTTACAGACCTTAGTTGCTCTTTAATCTTAGATTGCAAATGCTAGTTTTAAGCACATCAGGGTCAGAACGTGTATTTCTATCCTGACCAGTGCTTTTTGGGGAGTGTTAGCTTTAGTGTTAAAGAATAATTTACACCACAACTTCAAAATAGTTGTCAAATCCCCCAGGGCACTAAATGCACATAGCACTACAAAGTTGCTGCCTTCATACACATGGAACCAAGTGCCTGTAGCACTTGGTCCCAGTCTGATCCATGCTGTGATTACTGAGCTAGCATGTGTATCACACTCCTAGCATAGGATTCTAGGCAAATTCAGGGCTGGGAGAGTCAGATGACCAGACTGAATATTTATTATGCCCTAGCCAATCCCTGGAGGGGAGTGTCCAGAGGGTGGCCTGAGGAGATAAATATTTAAGCCGTGGAGAGTGTCTTTTTGTCCTTTTTTTTTTTTTTTTTTTTTTTTTTTTTTTTTTTGTGGGGGAGGGCACCAAAGCCTCTGGGGCTGCTGCCCCTCTGAGGCAGCCTGTGGTCTGAGTATCTGTTATTTGGGGTCTCAGCTGTGGCTGAGTTGTGGACTTCACCGTATGGGATCTGGTCTGGAGAAGGATTGTGTCTCTTACTGGGAAATGTCCAGTGAAAGCTGCAAATGGTGCAGCTGTCCCTGGACTTATGAGTACTGACCCTGAACAGTGATCTTGGGTGACTGTGTGTGTTTTAGCGGATGTAAGTGCCAGAGGTAGCTATGGACTGAGACGGCTCTCATAGGGTCTCAGAGTGCTGGCCATTTCCTTGTGTCCTCAGCAGAATCTGTAAATGGGAGCTTGAAGGAAAGTGTCCTCCTGTTATGGTGCAGCTTTTGGAGTATCCCATGCCTTAACCCCTCTTCTGTTTAAAGTTCTCCCCTAGACTGAGTTATTAAATCTGGTGTGTATGGACTGCTGCTTGTGGGGATGGGCAGCCTGTATTAATTGGGAAGAAACCACTATCCACTAATAGCCCAGAGGGTATTACCACACATGGTTAACAGCATGCTGCCACTTCCCCTCCACCACCACCACTATTTGACCATGCTGCTCAGCAGGTGACAAATTTCTAATGAGGTGAGTGAAAGCGCTTTTTCTCCGGCAGCAGGTGAGCACCGTAGACAAGTCATGTCATTCATCACCGCAGAGGGAGGCCAGTTAGCTTGGATAATAACACAAGCTGCCAACTAGTATGTGGAAGAAAGGGGTAGTGGCTACGGTGTTGTCGCTTACCACAGCAAGGGGAGAGGGCTTGTCTGCTTGGATTGTAACACAAACCACCAGATAGTACACAAAGGAGTAGGGACAGTGGCTACAGTTATATGCTGTACCTGCCCCCCATAGGAACACCCATAATTTGGACTTCAGCCTGGGGTGGAGCTGACAGCCAGCATAAATGGATCCGAACAGGATCAAGTGCTACATGCACCTGGTCCTCTGGAGGACTCCACATCAATTTTGAAGTTGGGGTAATACTACTACTTTAAGCCTTTAGCAGACTCTAGACAACTTTAGCACTGCTTGAAGCCTGCTGAATCTTTTCTGGTACAATCATTTTTATTCAATTTAGAGGTTTGACAATAAGGCGTCCAGTCTGCCCACGCAGGGGCTTGGGACACCAACATAAATCAGTACCACGCTTCATTTAGTAGCAAACAAAAAGAATACAAAGGTCATAGTTAAATCTGAAAAGAATGAACAGCTGAAAAACAAGGATCAGGTACGATCCATATGGATAGCAATGTGAAACCTGGACAGGCAGATTCTCTAATAATGTTGCAGTATGGTATATGCACCCAAGGAATGTAGAGTAACTGAAGAGTGGCTAGGGGCAGAGGAAAAAAAGTAAAATGAAACGAAAGCTACCATAAAGGGAAACTTAAAAAGAAAAAAGGGGGGAAGAGTAGACGGAATATGGACTTGGGACAGTCAGGCGGGCCGGTCATGGGCGTCCAACACTATCTAGAAGAAGCAAGAAGAAGGGAAGATTTCCTCCAAGGCCTAGGCAATTGTTCTTTTGGCTGACAAAAATGGGTAAGTTGTCAGCTTTTGCTTGATCTTCTTTTGTTCATCTCATAGACTGAATGAGAGAAAATCATTTAGTCCCCACTGTTGGGTATTGTATTTAAGCAGCCACGCTATTAAATAGTGACCATGGGGGTGATTTACTAAGAAGGCGGCACTGCCCCAGTTTGAACTGGCGCACATTGAAGCGCAAATAACGATAATAAATACCTATATGTAAACTGCAACTGTCGCTAGGGTACCCGCGGTTTTCTCATTGATAGCACACGCCTAATACAATTGGTTAATTTCATCTCATTGGATGTGTCTTGTTAGGCAATTAGTAGGTGTTCTCAGTTAATTAACCCTTTTGATACTAATCTCATTCCTATCACTTCTAATATATCTTTGAAATGTGTTTTTTTTTTTTTTTTTTTTTTTTTTTTTTACCCAAATCTTTCAATACATTACACAGAACAGAGAAGTGTTTCTAAACCCAATAAATTATTTTTTCCAATCTTGATCTTTAAAGGTGACCATACACTGCAATCAGTTAGATCTTAAATAAATTAGATTTAGTGCAATAGCCTGTTTGATTTCCTATAATTTGAATTAATTGTTCAAGTACGTCTTCCTATCTTGCCTAAATATCAAGTTGTACAGAGATTGGCCAATCAGATTGCATAGTGCATGACCATCTTAAGTGCCAAATTTGGAATGTAGATGCGCCATGACCCACTTGTATTTTCCTAACGATATTTCTTGGGCATTATACAAGGCACATGAAAAAACATTTTTTTTTTTTTTCTAGACATGCCAAAGTAGACCAATATTATGCCTCCAGAATTGGGAGTGTGGCATCTAACCATCTTCTCTCTGCTGGTGGACACAAGAACCTAGATCTATAGATTAGATGTGTGTGTGTGTGTGTATACACACACTGGCCCGTGTGTGTATACAGCAGGACAAGCAGCTTCCTGGAGGGGCGTGATGTCATTACGCCGCTTTCGGAACCAGATATGCGACACGGGTACATACCTCCGCGCACACAGCAGTTGCACATCTAGCTACAGAAACCCAATTTTTATGGAAATTAATAGTAAAACAGATGCAGATTTCCAGGACTGGACTAACAAATGTTGCTAGTGAAAGGTAACTGGTGTTTTCTATTAAACAATGGGCCATTGACATGCAGCGCAGTTGAACTTAGGAATGTGTCTTTGCAAAGCTAAATGAAATCCTTTCTTACTTTTGCTTGGGGATAGAGTGCAGAGGGATTAGAAGTCTTGTCAGTTTTTGGGGATGTCTGCACCCCGATAGTGTGAAGACCTCTTTCAAATTTTGCCAGTTTCTCCTTCAAATTTATTCACTTCCTGTCACATAGCCAAACCGGAAGTGAGGGTAAAACCCTTACCCTACCAATGTCTTTCTTTGGGGATACACAGGTTAATATAAATAGTTTCTCTATTAGGTAAATTGCACTCTAGCATTTTGCTCTGTACACCCCAAATTTTATTAGGTATCTTGGACTTTGGGGTTTATTTACTAAAGGTGAATCCACTTTGCACTACAAGTGCACTTTTTACTTTTTGCTATAATAAATATCCCCCAAAAATATATAAAAAAAATTTTTTTTCCTCAGTGTAGGCCGATACATATTCTTCTACATGTTTTTGGTAAAAAAAATCGCAATAAGCGATTATTGATCGGTTTGCGCAAAAGTTATAGCGTTTACAAAATAGGGGATAGTTTTATGGCATTTTTATTAATAATTTTTTTTTTTTTAAATGGCGATCAGCGATTTTTATCGTGACTGCGACATTATGGCGGACACATCGGACATTTTTGGGACCATTGTCATTTATACAGCAATCAGTGCTATAAAAATGCACTGATTCCTGTGTAATGGACACTGGCAGTGAAGGGGTTAACCACTAGGTGGCAGTGTAGGGGTTAAGTGTGTCCTAGGGGCGTGTTTCTAACCGGAGGGGGGTGGCTACATGTTGCACGTCACTGATCTCTGCTCGGATGACAGGGAGCAGAGATCGAGTGACACTGTCACTAGGCAGAACGGAGATGCTGTTTTACATCAGCATCTCCCCGTTCTTCCTCCCCGTGAGGCGATCGCGGGTATCCCCGCGGCGATCGAGTCCGCAGGACCCGCGACCCGACTCGCGGAGCTTGCCGCGGGTATGCGCGCGCCCGCTGGCCGCCTCTTAAAGGCCAACGTACAGGTACGTGATTCTGCCTGTACGTGAGCCCAACATGCCCCAAAGGCAGCCAGCTATGTTGAGTGCATGTGGCCTTGTATGGTTCGGGAGGGAGTTGGGCGATCGCTCTTCTCGCCCCTTTCCTAGCTGGCCCTGTTGTATGCTCTGAAAAAAGGATGTGGTTTGGATTGGTGAAGGCAGCTCACAGCCTTTTGAGAATGGAGTGGAGTGTGGAGTTCCCCTTTAAAAACAAAAGTTAGCCCCATGGAAATCCAAGGGATTAGAGGGGGGAGACAAGAGCATTGGAGAATGGAGTGTGGAGTTCCCCTTTAAAAGCAAAAGCTAGCCCAAGGAAATCGTATGCATCAGAGGGGGAAGGTTAAATGCCCTTTTAGGAGGAGCTAGAGTCTTTTTACATAATTTCAACAAAGTGCATGTCACATGTTGGCAACGTAACATGCTAACATGACCTGTGTGCAAATCTCCTTAAAAAAAATACATAATGGTGAACCAGCATAAAAAGAAAAAAAAAAAAAATTGTCAAGTTTAGAGGTGCGCCGATCAACCCGTGCAAATGCATGTACATTGCTTAACATTTACTAAGCTTTTGGCCGCGCAGTGAACAAAAGCATGTGAACGAGTGCAAGAGCCGCTTGCGTATGCACACTGCTTACATTGATCTCACGCAGTTCTAAACGTATTTGCAGGCACAGTAGGCTTTCTCTGAAAAAGTTACTTTCTCATTCTATTTTGGGCATATTTGTTACTTGGGTAGTTGTTACTAAACTTCCTCACATCACCCATAATCTTGACACCTCCATCTTCTGTCAATATTGATTTGGAGATGCCGTGCGCCATGTCCATAGTGGCGCACAGATTGCATTCTCCCATGTGGGGGATTCGCGCTCTTACCGGAGCACCATTTCATAAATATGGAAATGTGCGTTGCGCCTCTACTGATGGCGCACGGCTTTCATAAATCACCCTCCATCTCTGATAGGATCTGATAGTGACGGTTTGGCTGATATGATTTTATCGCACTCAGTTGACTTTTATTAAACAGGTTGGTTGCAGGACCCTTAATACTTCAGAAATCACGTTAAATTTGAGCTGCCTATCAAAAGCCTAAAATGTTCATAGCTTTCTGAAATGACCAGAAATTGGCACACCTTTCACCAGAAAGTATGCAAAAGACACATCCCTGCCACACTCCCAGGTATGCTGATGCATTAAGAATTCATGCACAGAAATTTAAAAAACTACATTATTATTTTTGTGTAACTCAATTACTGTAAAAATTGTATATGTATGCATTTTTGGAAATCTTTTGCCAGGGGCATAACTACAATTCACCTGGTCATACATCAAAATGTTGATGAGGCTCGCCAGTGACCTCCCTATTTTGCACCTAACAGTGTCAATTGGGACAATAGTGTAGATGATCTTAACATTAAAATCTGCCTAAATCAAGAACAGGTAGCAGGAGAGTTGTCGGCATGATCGGCAGGCTATTAGGTACCAGGGCTGTGGATGGAAGTTGGCAAAGAAGAGCAGCAGTGTGGGGAATAAACTATAAATTTGCACAGTAGCTCAACATTTTGCAGCATCAACTGATCTATTTGGGTGTATATGCTCATAGGGCTATAGTGTAAATTCGAAACCCTTCCACCTACCCTGTGGTGCATTTTGGTTTTGTGCTGCCCTTGGCAAGATTATAATCTGGTGCCCCCCCCCCCCCTATCTAAATTTGTCCTACCCCAGCCGCAGTATACCGTTCTTGTCTTGGGGTCTGATGGGTAAGCTGCAGCCGTTCACAGTAAACATTTGCGGCTTCCTTATCAGACTCTGAAACATGATTTGTACAAGTGTCATGTATAGAATTACTGCCCATGATCTGACGTTCGTGGTGATACCTTACATGTGTGGGACGATCGCTGTTTGTATGCGTGCGGGACAGACATGTGCGTTTGCGCGCAAGCTATTAATCTATCCAATCAAGAGCCGGGACCCCGTGGAGAGAGGGAGAGTGCTTTTCCACCGACAGAAATACGGGGCTCAGGTAAGTAAAACGGGGGGGGGGGGGGGGGGGGGGGGAGGGGCTCCCAGGTGTTTTTCACCTTTTGATGCATTAAGGTGAAAAAACACGAGGGTTTACAACCCCTTTTAACATACATCTTGATAAAAAGGAGGGGGGGGGGGGGGATAGGAGGAAAATACCAGGATGAGAAGGATAAATTTAGTATATGTATAAGAATTTTTAAGAGTATATTCCAAACTGCAGCCCCAGGGGGCTGGATGTGGCCCTTTGCTTGCTTTTATCCAGCCCTTGAGGCGCTGCTCCTCCTCCCGCTGACCCCAACGATGGGGCGCTGCTCCTCCTCCCGCTGACCCCAACGATGGGGCGCTGCTCCTCCTCCCGCTGACCCCAACGATGGGGCGCTGCTCCTCCTCCCGCTGACCCCAACGATGGGGCGCTGCTCCTCCTCCCGCTGACCCCAACGATGGGGCGCTGCTCCTCCTCCCGCTGACCCCAACTATTTCTCCCTCTAATACCAAAGATGGGACATTGTTTACTCCCACTGGGCACAGTCCGGCCCCCTAAAGTCTGAAGCACAATAAACTGTCCCTTTACTTAGAAAGTTTGGAGACCCCTGTTATAGTTTATTGTCTGGAAAGAAGTGCCACTAATCGCAGTCAGGTACCAGTGCTGGTTGGAAATTTTGGCTGTGTCCGTTTTTCTTTTAAATTAGAAAATGGTTTAGAGGTGACGATGGTCCTTTATTTCTAGAGTGATAATACAGTGATCAACCACCAGCAATATGAACAGAGTTCTCCTAATAGCTCTCCGTGCTGAAGGAAGTTTTAATCTACCTAGAGTCATCTAGGGTGAAACCCTGCACCATCCCTTCATACTACGGATGCCTAAGGTGGTTGACTGATATGGAATACATTCAGGTTCCAGCATCAGAACTTCCTGAAAACAAACACCCTTCTGAAAGTGTCCTGGTATTGCATAGCATTGCAGATCAATTAAGTTCTATCTAGATTCTAGAAGATCTTCTATCCTTGAAAGGAAAACCTATCCTTTAAAAAACATTCGGGTATAAGAATACATTTTTAACCCCTGACATATTGCTTTTTGTCATAACAAAAATTCTTTGCCCGGCCCTATAATTCCGCGCACACACGCATGGTACATAAACAGCGTCATACTTTTCCATTGTACCTGTCCAGACATGAATCATCACTATACAGTATTTCTTTTCTCCTGTCCTAGAAAAGACTGCCACCAGTCTACACACTTCCTGCAGTGAAAGTTAGTTACTGTACACAGGATTGTTGTGAACCTCAGAATAGGCCTATAAATACCTTGATATAAATGGTTTCTTGCAGTTAAAGCATAGCTCCCAACTGTCCCTAATTTCGAGGGACTGTCCCTGATTTGGAGCAATGTCCCTCTGTCCCTCATTTCTGGTCTGATCTATATAGATGTATATAAAATGCACTTTTTATCTATCAAAAAGTGGTTTTCAGCGCTAAACCTTTCATCTGATTTCTAAATTGCTGCATTTGTAAATTCCAAAAGCTAATATAAAGGAATAGTAGTGGTAAAAAAAACACTTGTGAGTTTAACCAACCTTTTATTTATTTTTTTTGTACAATTCTCCTTTTAAGGGGGCGTGACAAGGGGTTTGTCCTATGCCTGCATACTTTTGCTTTTATAGGTGTCCTTCGTTCCCATCTCAAAAAGTTGAGAGGTGTGGTTAAAGAACTTTTTTTAAAGTTAAGCAATTGATCTTTAAGGCCCCCCCCCCCCCCCCCAGTTCACACTGAATGTGACTTTGAAATTGCATGACTTCAAAGTCGCAAGACAGTGTGATTTTATGCACAGATGTCCAGGGCAGTCGCACATGAAATCGCCAAAAATAGTGCAGGAACCTTTTTCAAATCCGTGCAAGTCAGCGTCACACCAATTTGAACGGATCCATAGGCACAAATAGGGCGTGACTTGTAATGCGATTTGAAATGATCAAATCGCATTACAAGTTGCACCAGTGTGAACAGGGGCTTAAAGTGGTCCCTTTGACATTACAGCTGGTCAAAAGTGAGCAGAATTTCTCTTCATTTGTTTCTCTCATTGCATTTAAAAGGTCGGTACTCCCAAATGTAATGTTTTTTTAGTTTTAGGTCCCTTGCACACAGAGGCATCTAGCTGCTGTGCGTCCCTCTGGGTTTTTAGTGCTCCAGGGAGTGACAGGTGCCGTCAAGGCCGTCTTTAATACTGATTGGACTGTGGGCAAAAATCTTCTTGGGGCCCCCCCCCCCCCCCCATTGCAATTTCACTCTCCACCTGCTCTGAGACATACAATAAATAGCAGCTAGACTTAAAATCAGTTTACTGTATCAGATCAGGCAGAAATTGTGATTGGTTGCCAGCAGTTACAGCATATAATTACTGCTTATTGACTGGTTGCTAGAGGTTACAGCATACATTACGGCTCACTGATTAGTTGCTAGAGGTTACAGCACATCATCTCCTCACTGCAGGGGGCAGGGGAGCATGATATACATATGAATGCAGCCTTTATTTACATATCAATGCTGCCGGCCGCAGCTATTTAGATAGTAATGCCGCCACTATTTACATGTGAATGCCGGTTATTTACATGTAAACACAGGGTCTGCAGTGAGTCACCTGTACACAACAATAGGGCAGAGCTGGGCAGCATTGGTAGCAGCACTTCACACTGAGATATCGGGACACAGCACAGGACTAAAACTTCAAGGGACAAGGGAATTTAAACTGGGATAGTTGGCAAGTATGAGGCAGCTGCTTTGGGCCCCACAACAATGACGGGGCCCAGGGCAGCTGCCCCTTTTGCCCTGCCTTAAAGACGGCCCTGGGTGCCGTGTCTAGCCCTGCTGTCTGCAGCCTGTCAAAGGCTATGGCAGGAAGCAGCTGGACAGGTCTGAAAGCTGTACTCAGAGGTACCTGTATGTAGGACCCTATTCGTTTAGGGATGGATGCCCAAAACAAAGGTCTTCTGCTTTCTGGCCATTTCATCCCTGAACACATAGGGCCCTTAATTCCAGTAGCATTCAGCCCCATCCAGCTGCAGTCTGCCCTAGCCTATGACCGGCTACACTGCAGTGGTTCTCAACACCTGTCCTCAGGACCCACTAACAGGCCAGGTTTGCAAGATAACTGAAATACATGACAGGTGATATCATTTGCTGCTCAGTGATTGCAGTATTCTAGTCTACATCTTCCCAAGGTAATGCCTAAAATAAGTTGAGAACCACTGGGCTACAAGCAGCAGGGCTGGACGCTGTTTATATCCACACTGGGAGGGATGTAGAGATTCTAGATGCTCCTGTGTGCAAGCGGGCTAAAGTGTATGTAAAGCCAATTATTATTGTTTATTTTTATTTTTTTATACTGTGAGGTAGTGTTACAACCCCTCCCAGTTTTTATTGCTGTCTGTGTCTTTGTGGGATATTTATCCTCTATTTGTCCTGGTGACCATTGTCTCTAAAGTAGGAAGTGATGAGGGATCCAACATTTTAGAGATTAAGACCCCTTTCACACTGGGGCCGCGTTAGCGCTAAAGCCAGCGGGATGCTTTTAACCCCAAAGAAGGGGTTAAGAACTCCTGTGTTGCGGCACTCCTGAAGCGTTTTTCAGGTGCTTCGGAAGCGATGCTCACTGATTCCAATGGGCAAGGCGTTTTGGGAGCGCTAAATACAGTGCTCCCAAACTGCCCCAAAGAGCTGCTTGCATGACTTTTTGGAACGTCCCGCAAGTGCTCCGCCCCAGTGTGAAAAGTCACACTTGAATGAACGGAAGGTGGTTTTCAGGCACTTTGCAGAGGCTATTTCCAGTGCTAAATCACCTGAAAACCACCCCAGTGTGAAAGCGAAACAGGCGGTGAGGAGAAATCTCCCAATGGGGACACCTGTTTATGTGATATTCGTCTAAGGCAGCCTTTCTCAAACAGGGTCCAGTGGAACCCTAGGGTTCCTCCAAAGATTGCTGAGGAGTCCTTGATGATTAGGCAATTTTTGCCTCTCAGATGATGATCCACTGAGAACAAGGATCTTTTTAACTATATGTAAGAGGGGATTCGTTTTCAATGACCACAAATGTTTGCAGCATTCTTCTCCATGACCATCACTCTAATGTACAGTGAGCTGTAGATCTAGAAATTTATTGGAAGGGGTTCCCTGAGACCAGAAAGGGCTCATCTGTGTTAAAATAGACAAAGGCTGGTCTGAGGGGATTGTCCCTCTTTTGGAAAGAGTTTGTCTTCTGTTTAGCTGTGTCCTTAGAATAGGATGTGGAATCCTGACATTGCCTTAAAACGTTTCTTTTCCAGTGAAATGGTTTGCCTGATGGTGTGCTATATCTTTAGGGCAGGGGTCTCCCAAATGTTTTAGTATGAGGGAAACGTTTGTAGCGTACAGACTGTATTGATCTTGCGGTTTAATCCCGGGTACTATTCAGTGATAGGCACACAGCAGCCAGGCACAAAACATTTTCCATTCACTCGAGTCAGAACATGCTGTGCATGTCTTTTTTCTGTGGTTTTTATTTTGGATAGAGTGAGGGTGAGCCCAGGGATACACCAGTAATTGTGAACTTGACTGAGGAATCTAATTCTGCACTAAGACATCAGGGTGAAAGCACCCCCTTTCAGGTGTAAAGCTGAACAGTAACAAACAATAATCCTTCAACAGGGATGAAGTCCTGCATGTGGAAAGTAGTAGCTAGTGGTCTTCCAGGAGAGACGAGGAAAGTCTTAAAATCCCAGAAGGCTAGTACTTGCTCGCTGTCTCCTGATCTCAGCCATGTGTGGGGTCAGTCAACTTCAGTACTCCAGCAACCTGTGTCCTGGATCCTTAGGAGGCTTTCTGAGAATGCTTCAGGAGGGTAGAGCAGAGGTCCCCCAGCCAAACCATAGCTGGGACCCTACGAAGTGCTACAGCCCTCATCCTGGGTCTTACTCCCCCAGGGACAAGAGGCTACTGCTCTGGAGTATTTATACCTCCCTCATCCGCCTGCTGGTCACCTGCCATATTGACCAGGGATTGACTCGGTAAATATTAACATGCAGCCTGTGTTCATCATTCTCCAACCCACTATGACCCAGGGTTTCCTGGGAGACGGGGGAAAATAATTGAGTCCATACCTATAGAGCCCAGAGCAGACCTAACTAACCAAAGAGTCTTCTCCCTGGTTACAGGGAGGCCAAAAAACTAGATTTACTGGATTTAACAGAACAGTAGCTCTATCGGGTGCTACACACTGTATACATTACAAATATTTGTGGCCGGTGCTGTCCCATGTGATTACACACCCTTACTTGATGTATGTGGCATTTAGCAGGGACATTGCTGAGCCTGTGCCTTCTCCACCAGTCCAGCGTACCTCTGCCACCTCACTCCCAGTGACAAAATGGGGTCTCACCGAGCACTAGCGTAGACCTCATGCATGCTCTAGCTTAAAGTGGATGTAAACCCCATTCATGAAATTTTGATATGGGCACATATATTTGTAGTGTTTTCCTTGTCTCTCTCCAAAGCCCTAAGTCCCGTGTTTTTCTGTTGCTCGGTCCTTCTGTTATCAGTATGATAACTCCTGACAAGCTCTCCGACAACCGAGTAAAACCAGCCTGAAATTTGTGTCGGGAAAGATGCATAGCAATAGATTAGCAGACAGCTGGTCTATTCACAGCACAGCTCTGCACATTCCTTCCTTCCTTCCTTCCTTCCTTCCTTCCTTCCTTCCTTCCTTCCTTCCTTCCTTCCTTCCTTCCTTCCTTCCTTCCTTCCTTCCTTCCTTCCTTCCTTCCTTCCTTCCTTCCTTCCTTCCTTCCTTCCTTCCTTCCTTCCTTCCTTCCTCTGCCTATGTGGAGAGGGGGTATGTGCCTTTCCTCCAATCAGCTGTCAAACAGTGCCAAGAATCCACACCCAGTGGTGGAACGGGAAGAGAAAATTCTAACACGATGTGCACTTTCTAAACTGTTTAGAAAGCTGAAGACCGCAGATATACATGTAAAACTTATGTAGGGAGATTTGTTTCATCTCTATGTATCATCTGAGGCTCTTCACTTCACTGAGTATATGTGAGGGTTTACATCCACTTTAAAGTGGTAGTAAACCGGTGGAAAAAAAAACAAACATGCAAGACAATGGCACAATGTGCTAGCATGCATCACCTGGTCACCGCTGAGGGAGCTGACATGTTCCCTCTGCATTTCTTCTGGGTTTGCGGGCTCTGGTGCTGTGAGTGGCTGAAGCCGCGATGACATCACTCTGGCGCATGCACGCATGAGCCCTCTGTTCCGGCAAGGAGCTCTGAAGTTCCAGCACGATACGCCGGACCTTCAGAGTGCATTCGCTGCTGATGTTGGCAGCTGCATGCAGAGTGAATATCTCCTAAACGGTGTACGCTTAGGAGATATTCATTTTACCTACAGGTAAGCCTATAATAAGGCTTAAGGTAAAAATCACCAAGCGGGCAATACAACTGCTTTAATGCCTTCACTCTCCCGTGCCGTGCGGCTAGGTACATGGGGTCCCCGAGTTCGGTCCAAGCTACTTTTGGGGGAACCAACCACTAGGGAGGGACAACATAACAGCTACATTTGCCAGTGTTTCTTCAGGCGAGCGCCCCACCCCAGAGCAGACTAATAAGTCCCTATTTATATCTTATGGCCTGCAGCAGGCAAATACCTTCCTGAAAAGAGTAGGAAAACCTGACCAGCAGTGTTAACCCTCTCCTCTCAGGAACCACCAGCTCAGCAGGTCAACCTAAGGACAAAGTCCAACAATTCTACAATGTAACAATTCACTTTGACAAATAAACATGGTTGACCTGATAAACCTCAGAGCATTAACACAGTAGAAGAAAACTGTTAACGCAAACCTTTTTGGAAGAACCCGCTTACAGGGTTATACATGCTCCTAGGGATATTGGTGGCAAAATGCAGCTCAATAATTCAGAATAAATGCAACCATCCGTTCTATTCCGGTGACAAGGTTGGGGTTAACCCTTAGCTGGCCATGCACAGTTATACATACTTTCGTTGAAACGTTTGTAGTAAAATCATCAGGACGTTTTTTGTTGCCATCATTGAGTCAATTAATTTAGTTCGAAAAGCCATTGAAATTTCATCCAGACCTGCTATTTCTATAAAATCTCAGATGTATTAAACAGGTTTCATTACAATATGTACAATTTTTTTTTTTTTTTTTTTTTTTTCCTGAATGAAAACCACAATCCTGGCTAAAATTGTGGTCGTTTTAAGAAACTTTTAATTCTGCATCTTCAAATTTTCCCATCAATACAGTTGAAAATGTTGTCCGTTTGACTCCATTAACTATTACTAAATTGAATGTTTGATTCAAAATGAAAATTTTCAAATGAAATTTTACTGGTGTATGGCCAGCTTAACGTTTGAAGACTGTAGAAATTGCTCCCAGGTCTACAGGGGTATCTGGCATGGTGTGTCCTCTGACATCTGTAATCTAATTGACCTTCTTCTGCCTGAAAGAAAATCTGCAAAGATATCCAGAATGGCTAAAGCCGGCCATAGGTGGTTTGAACCATGTATGGGCAGGCTGATTGTACCTAAGTTGATGGTATACCTCTGTGGGTGGGATTCCCCCATCAGCACTGACTGTGTTGATGAAGGAATTGACCTGTAGTTGCAGGAAAGTAAATCGCACCGTCTATGGCCAGCTTTATAAACTGCTCATTGTAAAGCTTGTCCACCTACGCCCACTCCGAGGGCCACTTTCACCTCTCTTCATCCATACTACTCCTTGGTAACCCTGTGCCACCAGTCGGCCAAAGGACTGGCTTCCAAATGCAGTGCTGTCAGATTGAGAGAACCTACTTGATTACACTTAGACATTTTAAGAGGCCAAGCCCCTAAGGCAGACTTTCTCAACTAGGGTTCCTCCAGAGTTTGCCAGGGTTTCGTTGAGCTGTGGCTGATTGACGTCCCATTTGATAGTGCTTGCATAATTTTGAAGCTTATGCCAATAACACTAATGGTCTTTTTAGCTGTCTATAAGCTGGACATTGTCCACCATGGCAAAAGGGGAATTTTTTTCCCACTGATCTCCAACAAATTGGTTTTAGAAAGGGGTCCCCAAGGTCTGAAATTTTACTTCAAGGGTTCCTTTTGGGAAAAAAGGTAGAGAAAGGCTGGTCTAAGGGGTGGTGGTCACAGGGTCCGACGAGTACAGTACTAAAGAGCTGGCTAGAGACCCCTGGTATGGCTCAGAGTCTACTTGAAAAGAAAAAGAGAGGTTGGAGAGCTCTTATAGTGTAGTAAATTGTTATGATAGCGGTTGGGATGCCTAAAAGAAGGTTATTTCACCATTGATCTAGTGAAGTATTAAACAAACAAAATTTGTGGAAAAAAAACATGGTGAAGAAATAGATAATGAAAAAGATTATAGTAAAATATATTAAATATATATGTAGTTTGTATAATTATAAAAGGATTACAATTGTGTGAATTCCCATACACCTCACTTGAAAAGGTGATTCCGTTGCAGGTTAGAAGAAAAATGATGTTGATACCTCCTATGTGTGTTAAACAAGGCTTACTGAGTCTGGGTTAATCTGCAGAGGATAGGCTTACATCCGCCAGCTTGGATCATTTAATCTCTGCTTCTCCCGTTCATATGCTTTCCCCCATATGAAATACACAAGAGGGACAAGACCATTGTGCACATAACTTATACTATATAGAGTTAGCAAAGAACCCAATATATCCACTCACATGATGTAAACAGTATAGATCGCATTTCTCTGATATAGGTGTCCTTTTATGAAACTGAGATCAGCGGCGATCCCGAGTCTCACCGCTGATCTCAGCTCATTACCAGTTTATGAAACTGAGATAATCAGCGGAGAACATGTTCTCCGCTGATTATCTCAGCACAGTGAGAATTCACAGAAACGGCCAGTTTATGAAGGTGCGATCTCGGCACCTCACTGGCGATCTGTGACAGAATTCTCACTTTCTGATTCACCATTTCAGAAGTGGAGAATCAGAGTGAGAAGCCTGAAACTGGCTGATATTCTGGAGAAAGCAAGAAGTCTTTTGACTTCTTTCTTTCACCAAACAGTCAGAGCACATCTTCCCCACCATTACACACCCCAAAACCAGCCGGATACGAATTTATAGTGTGTACATGTATGTATGTATGTATGTGTATATATATATATATATATATATATATAGATATATATATATATATATATATATATATATATATATATATATATATATATATATATATATATATATATATATATATATATATATATATATATATATATATATATATATATATATATATATATATATATATATATATATATATCTATATATATATATATATATATATATATATATCTATATATCTCTATATCTATATATCTATATATCTATATATCTATATCTCTATATCTCTATATATAGATATAGCTATAGATATATATAGATATAGCTATAGATATATATAGATATAGCTATAGATATATATAGATATATATAGATATAGCTATAGATATATATAGATATATATAGATATAGCTATAGATATATATAGATATATATAGATATAGCTATAGATATATATAGATATATATAGATATAGCTATAGATATATATAGATATATATAGATATAGCTATAGATATATATAGATATATATAGATATAGCTATAGATATATATAGATATATATAGATATAGCTATAGATATATATAGATATATATATATATCTCTATATATAGATATAGCTATAGATATTTTTTTTTTTTAGATGTTCACGTCTCTGGCTGGGTTCACACTTGTGCGATGTGTGAACCAGCGTGATTCCTGTGTGGGTTTTCACATCGCACCTACATTGACATCTGCGCACCACTGCGGGTGTCAATGTAAAGTTAATGACACCCCCAGATCATTTCACAGATCGCAGTGCGAACTATGTAATGGTGCAGGAATCGGATCGCATGCGTGTTCACACCCATGCGATCAGATTCCAGTGCGGACCAAATAAAGGGTCCTGTACCATTTTGGTGCAAATGCAATATGGTTTAGGGCCAGTTCCGACTGCTGCGGTGTCCAAGATCGGATGTGATTCGCACCGCACTGCAGTGCAAAATCACATCCGATCTCTGTGCGATGCGATTTCAGCCATACAGATAGTATTGCTAAATTTGCATTGCCCTCGGACCAAACTCTTACAGGACCCTTTTTTTGGTCCACAGCAGAATCGGATCGCATGGGTGTTCACACCCATGCGATTCAATTACTGTCTGAGTTTGCAGATCGCACTGCGATATGCGAACTTATTTGGGGGTGTTGTTAACTTTTAGGCCCAGTTCACACTTGTGCGATGCCGGACATCGCACAGGCATCGCATTTAATTTGCAGCACACTGCCATTCACATTACATGCGATGTCTGTGCGGTGCGATATCAGCTGTACAGATAGTATGGCTGATATAGCACCGCATTTGGTGCAAACACGCACAGGACCCTTTTTTCTGTTCGGACCAGAATCGGATCGCATGTGTGTTCACACATATGCGATCCGATTCATGTCCGGACTGTCAGTTCGCAGTGCGATATGCAAGCTGAACTGGGGGTGTCGTTAACAATGTATTGACACTCCCCAGCGATTCGCATATGGCAGTGTGAACTGACATGCGAGTCGGTGCGATGCGGTAGCCCGCAGTGGATTCGCAGTGTTCTCGCATTGCACCAGTTTATCAATTTTTATGTTTATCAATTATGAAATATATTTTATTTTAATTTATTAATAAATATTTATACTTGTATACTTTATTAAAATTATTTTTTTAATGATTATAAATGTATTTTGCATTTATATGAATGCTGTATAGCTGCATTACATATGTGCATTACATTCATTTACTATACACCATTCACATTTAAATAAGGACATGTATGATCTTTAAATATTGATAAAAACAATGTTTTTTTATAATTAGGTTAATGTATATTGTGTAGGGGGAATTTAACGTTGTTATTTTATTAATATGTTGGGGAATGTGTGCTGATTTGTGTTACACTTTGTATTTTATGGTTCCTCATACTGTAATCCCGCTATATCACGCGAGATTATAGTGAGAGGAGCCGTTTCTCAGGAGTTCCTGGCATTTGTAGATCGCTTCTCAACTCAACATGAGAAGCGATCTACACACTTTCATAAATAGGCACTCAGAGGAGAGCGATCTCCCCTGAGAATGCCTGAGAACTGAAGAGCGGTATTTTACCTCACTTTCATAAAAGGACACCATATGGTCAGTAGAAATCACTCGCCCCTGTGATCCTCCGTGCTGCTGCTATTTAGGATCACTGCAGACTGCACACTGACAAGAGCTGACAAGCTCCTTCTCCCTCACGCGTGTCAGCTCTTGTCAGTGTGCAGTCTGCAGTGATCCTAAATAGCAGCAGCACGGAGGAACACTGAGGCGAGTGATTTCTACTGACCATATATCAGAGAAATGCGATCTATTTCTTCACCATGTTTTTTTTTCCCACAAATTTTGTTTGTTTAATACTTCACTAGATCAATGGTGAACTAATCTTTGGATTTGTATCCCGGGTGGTCTCCAATTAGACTTTCACAGTAGACGTTTCAACACATTGTATTTTTATTTATTTATATTATGTTATTCACTGTTCAAGTTCTTGTATAGTTGGTAACAAAGTATTCACATGTTGAATGTGACCTGTCAGCACATTGTAGTAGTAGGATATCCCATAGATATTGCGAGCGCATCACTTTATCTATTTAATTATTTACTAGTGGGGTGTCACTGAATGATTGCAGCTGCAGTATCTGGATATTTGAAGTTTTTTTTATATATCAGTTTATTTATTCATACACTACTTTTTACACAATTTACAGTTTTATATATTCACTTTAGTGCTTGAGTACCTTAATACTTCTAAAAGAAGGTATATGACTATAAAAGTAGTTCCGCAGTGGAAAGGTAAAAAATATAAAATAACTTACAACTATTAACGCTGTGGTCACCCAATAGGGTCGGAACCCACAACCTTCTGAGTGATTGGATGGAGAAAACCTTTCTCCACACAAGGTTGAGATGGTCGCTCTCTATACCAGGGGTCTCCAAACTTTCAAAGCAAAGGGCCAGTTTACTGTCCTTCAGGTTTTATGGGGACCGGACTGTGGCCAGAGGAGTAAAAAATACCCCAACATCAGTGCGCCATCATTAGTTTTAATGGGAAGAATAGTGCACCATTATTGACATCAATCAAATGAATGGTGCCCCTGTGATGGTGTCAATAGGGGTAATGGAGCTCCATCAGTGGGGTCAATTGCTGGAATAGTGCCCCAAGGGCCAGATATGGGCAACAAAAAGGACCAAATGAAGTAAAGGTTCAACCCCAAGTCAAGAACTGCCTTCATGTTAGATTTTTCACATGATCACAGTCTCTGCCTGGTCCCGGGCATTGATGAGCGTGCTCTGCACGAAAGATAACCCCTTGTGCAGGGCGAAGTAGGCCTCGCTCAAAATCATCTGGTGTTTTAAGAGGAAACTCCTCCCATATTTTATTTTTTTTCCTCCCATTTAGGTTTATGTGAAGATCACTTGTCAGATTGCTATGTGGTCAATGCTTGAGCTTATGTGTGGCCTCCACAATATATATTGTGTATAAATACATTGTTAGATGAATACTGATGTGCAGATGGTTAATCTTTAACCTCTTTATTTTCCAGGAACCTGGAACTCCCTGGCGAGATAACTTGCTCCTGGATCCTTTAACCTATGTTGTGAGTGCATCACTGTTCTGTATTTGATAGTCCTAGGGCCACATCTTGATTTTTTAAATTTTTTTTTCCATTGACATGTTGCTTCAAACAAGCCAATTGTAATGAAGACCTCCAGCTAAACTTATTACTGAGCAAAATTATAAACGTAACACTTTTGTGTTTGCCCTTATTTATCATGCGCAGAACTTAAAGATCAACAACTTTTTCTATGTACACAAAAGGACTATTGCTCTCAAATATTGTTCACTAATCTAATCTAAGTCTAAATCTGTTAGTGAGCACTTCTCCTTTGCCGAGATTCATCCACCTCACAGGTGTGGCATATCAAGATGCCGATTAGACAGCATGATTATTGCACAAGTGTGCCTTAGGCTGGCCACAATAAAAGGCCACTCTAAAATGTGCAGTTTTATCACACAGCACAATGCCACAGATGTAGCAAGTTTTGAGGGAGCGTGCGATTGGCATGCTGACTGCAGGAATGTCCACCAGAGCTGTTGCCCTTGAATTAAATGTTCATTTCTCTACCCTATGCTGTCTCCAAAGGCGTTTCAGAGAATTTGGCAGTACAACCCCTGGCCTCACAACCGCAGACCACGTGTAACCCCAGCAGCCCAGGACCTCCACATCCAGCATCTTCACCTCCAAGATCGTCTGAGACCAGCCACCCGGACAGCTGCTGCAACAATCAGTTTGCATAACCAAAGAATTTCTGCACAAACTGTCAGAAACTGTCTCAAGGAAGCTCCTCTGCATGCTTGTCGTCCTCATCAGGATCTTGACCTGATTGCACTTCGTCGTCGTAACTGATTTGAGTAGGCAAATGCTCACATTCGATGGTGTTTGGCACTTTGGAGAGGTGTTCTCTTCATGGATGAATCCCGGTTTTCACTGTACAGGGCAGATGGCAGACAGTGTGTATGGTGTCGTGTGGGTAAGCAGTTTGCTGATGTCAAGGTTGTGGATCGATTGGCCCATGGTGGCGGTGGGGTTCTGGTGTGGGCAGGCATATGTTATGGACAATGAACACGGGTGCATTTTATTGATTGCATTTTGAATGCACAGAGATACCGTGACGAGATCCTGAGGCCCATTATTGTGCCATTCATCCACGACCATCACCTCGTTGCAAGGATCTGTACACAATTCCTGGAAACTGAAAACATCCCAGTTCTTGCATGGCCAGCATACTCACTGGACATATCACCCATTGAGCATGTTTGGGATACTCTGGATCGGCGTATACGACAGCGTGTTCCAGTTCCTGACAATATCCTGCAACTTCACACAGCCATTGAAGAGGAACGAACCAACATTCCACAGGCCACAATCAACAACCTGATCAACTCTATGCAAAGGAGATGTGCTGCACTGTGTGAGGCAAATGGTGGTCACACCAGATACTGACTGGCTTTTGGACCCCCCCCCCCCCCCCCCCCCGACTACAGTAAAACTGCACATTTTAGAGTGGCCTTTTATTGTGGCCAGCCTAAGGCACACCTGTGCAATAATCATGCTGTCTAATCAGCATCTTGTTATGCTACACCTGTGAGATGGATGGATTATCTCGGCAAAGGAGAAGTGCTCACTAACAGATTTGTGAACAATATTTGAGAGAAATAGGTCGTTTGTGTACATAGAAAAAGTTGTAGATCTTTAAGTGCAGATCATGATAAAAAGGGGCAAACACAAAAGTGTTGTGTTTATCATTTTGCTCAGTGAATTTTACTCCTAACTACTCTCACACATGTCTTTTAGTTAACCTATCAGTTTGTCTTCTGCAGTATTCAGATGTTCATGTTATTACTTATCTTAATTGTCCATCTCCTTTTCCTTGTGTTTCTTCTGCTTTGTTATGGGGACTGTTTGAGATCAAGCATTTGTTTTTGCAAAGTACTACTCTGTGAAGGCTACAGGCCAGTAATGTGTCACTGAGAGTGATGTTTATATCTTTGGAATATCTCATGCTGCAGTCCAAAAAGGTTGCATAGATAAGATCTGAATAGTAAGTGCCCTATTACTGTCCACATTTACAGAAAGTGTTGGTATGAGAATCTGAAACCTACATTTCTCTCTTTAATCTTTATCTTTATGCAGCAATTGGATACATCTTTAGATAAAATCTAAAACCCACAGAGGGAAGTGAAGTTATCATTAGAGGGTCCTTTATCAGGAATAAGGCCTCATGCACACGGGATGTTAAAATAACGTTATGAAAACGCCAGTATCTTTGCAGTGATTTTTTTTTAAACTTTTTTCAGCTTTTTTTAACGTTTTTGCAATAGCGTTTTTGAACGTTTTTCCGCGTTAGCGTTTTTAGCGTTTTTTTTTTTTCAAAGATTTTTTTTTTTTTTTTTCAACGCGTTTAGAGCATTTTTACAGCTGAAAAACGTCTCTCAGAACCCACTGGTCCTGGGTATTTTTTACAGCTTAAAAACGCCTATGCCATTTGCAGCTCAAAAACGCCTAGGTGGGCATGAAGCCATAGACTAACATACAGGCCTTTTTTAAGCTGCAAAAAACGCTCAAAAAAGCGGCTGTAAAAACGTCCACGTGCATGAGGCCTAAAGGATAAGAGTTCAACAAATATTTGTCTTTTCACATGCTATAGTATACACACTACTGGCATATGCTTGTTGGAAGCCTAAAACTAATCCTGATATCTGCTTGGCATGCCAAATCTATAAACTAAGATTAGCAACTGTTTCTGTTATATTAATTTAAAAAAAAAAGAAATTAGCAACTACATGCCTTCCTTCATCTTGTGCTTGGTAATAATAAAAAAAAGTGTGTGTATGTATGTATGTATGTATGTATATGTGAATATATATAGATAGATAGATATAGATTGTGTGTTTTTTATATACCAGAAGTATTAGGATGCCTGCCTTTACACGCACATTAACTTTAATGTCGTCTCAGTCCATAAGGTTCAATATTGAGTTGGCCCACCCTTTGCAGCTATAACAGCTTCAACTCTTCTGGGAAGGCTGTTCACAAGGTTTAGGAGTGTGTCTATGGGAATGATTGACCATTCTTCCTTCCTTGTGAGGTCAGGCACTGATGTTGGACGAGAAGGCCTGGCTCGCAGTCTCCACTCTAGTTCATCCCAAAGGTGTTCTATCAGGTTGATGTCAGGACTCTGTGCAGGCCAGTCAAGTTCCTCCAGCCCAAACTCGCTCATCCATGTTTTTATGGACATTGCTTTATGCACTGGTCCAAATCATTTGGTGGAGGTGGGATTGTGGTGTGGAGTTGTTTCTCAGGGGTTGGGCTTGGCCCCTTAGTTCCAGTGAAGGGAACTCTTAAGACCTCAGCATACCAAGACATTTTGGACAATTTAATACTCCCAACTTTGTGGGAACAGTTTGGAGATGGCCCCTTCCTGTTCCAACATGACTGAGCACCAGTGCACAAAGCAAGGTCCATAAAGACATGAATGAGCGAGTTTGGGGTGGAGGAACTTGACTGGCCTGCACTGAGTCCTGACCTCAATTCGATTTAGAACACCTTTGGGGTGAATTAAAGCGGAGACTGCGAGCCAGGCCTTCTCGTCCACATCAGTTCCTGACCTCACAAATGTGCTTCTGGAAGAATGGTCAATCTTGTGCATGTAAAAGCAGGTGTCTCTATACTTTTGGTAATAGAGTGTGTGTATATCGTCAGGATCAGAGGGGTAAATGGGATTTTGTCACAGTTCAGTAAATGTAAAGTTTTTAAGGCTGGGTTCACACTATTGCAAATTGGATGGGCATTTCCCCGCATCCAATTCACATAGCAGGAGTTTGTGACCGGCTCTCTATGGAGTCGGTTCGTAAATCTCCGCAGCGGCTCCAGTGCGAATTGCACAGGAGCCCTGTGAGTCTTTTGGTCCATTTCAGGTCCAAATTCAGCAAAAAATTTGTGCTGAAATCAGTTATGAATCGGTGAATGGAGACGCACCGGACCCCTGCTGTGAGCCACTGCGTTCTCCAGTGTGAACTTGGCCTTAAGGATAAATTCACTTTTGTAAAAAAAAAAAAAAATCATAAATGCACATTTTTTTTTTTGTCGGGTAAAAAAATGTGCATTTATTTATATTTTTGGTTGCAGGAGCCTGGAAAGCATTGCAGCAGTGATCAGTAGATCGTTGATGCCATGCAGGTCTCCTGCACACTGTCGGTGTATTAGCTCACCCATTCATCCAATACTCGCTGTGCGTCTGACAGACATAGTACTGGATCTCCAGTAGTGTTGATGCCAAGCTGGATGGTGGTGTAGCAACCACGAACTCCGATCCGCCCAGGTTGGATGATGGTTCTAAGGTGAAATTTCCAAACCGATCTGCCACCGAACCGGTCCACACTGGCAAAGATCCGGGAATGGTCCACAGCACTCAAGCGTGGGGAAGAGAGGAAAAAGGGAAGCTCCACATGGTGCAGGTCAACCAATGTTGGTTTATTGGAGATAAAAAATTGTCAAACAATAATGGATAAAGGTGATCACAGATAAAAACAGCAATGTGGGAAGCAGGAAGTATGGGCCCTACGCGTTTCGACTAGTCTTCAACTGGAGCATATCCCGGCTACAAGCTTAAGAACTACAAGCAAGAGATGTGTGTCTGAATGATGCAGCTGTGTGGGTGGAGACCCGCATGGATGCTCTGTTTTTCATACCGTGGCGGATAGTATGGGGAGAAGTTTCCCCGTACTGCTGCCACAGAGAGTGGGGACTGGGGGACAGCGGTTGCAGCATTGGGAACATGTTACATGTTCCACTCTAAAATCGGATGGAACATGTAGCGTGTTCTCAAAGGTGAACTTATCCTTTTTAGGTTGGGTTCACACTAATGCGAATTGTTTTCCCCGCACCCAATTCGCATGACGGGAGCGTGTGACCGGCTCTCAATGGAGCGGGCGCGGTCTAAATTGCAGAAGGGTCCTGTGCGTCTTCTGGTTCATTTCAGGTGCAAATTCAGCCACAAATATGGACCTGATTTGCACCTGAAATGGTGAACCGGGATGCATCGGACCCCCTGATGTGAGCCGCGGACGCAGTATATGTGACCATGACCATATGACCATCCACCTTGAACCCAGCCTTAATTGAACAAGGTGAAGTTAGAAGCTGATTGACTACATGTACAGCTGCACCAAATTTTGCACTCTCCATGTTTTAGTAATTCAACTCCACAGTGTTCAAACTCCCACTCGGCTCGTACACACTATAAGAAAATCGAGTGAACATTTTCATCCGAGGAACGATCGTACACTTTTCTGATGATGTGTGCACAATTTTTGACAGCCGACTCTAAAAGAATTTCCGAAGGGACAAACTCCAAGCGAAAGACAACACATGATCAGAAACGACAAGAAAAAAGCCTTTGTCGTAGGAGAATTTTCATACATTTTCCTCCTCGGTTTCCGACTTGCTGTGAAACCGCGAGGAAAATCGGACAATCTTTCGTTTGTGCTCCACTTAAGAGGCAGCCTCACAAAGCAGTAAATCTCAGAAAATTGAGTCTTTCTAGGATGTTTTTAGTTTCCCTCTCTGTAGATAGAAAAACTGACAGCAAACACCCTCTCTGATCAGCTGGTTAAAGAAGTGGTTGTAAAGTCTCCAGGTTTTTCACCTTAATGCATTCTATGCATGAGTCTGGGTTCACACCATTACGAATTGGATGTGGGTTTCCCCCGCATTCAATTTGCATAGCAGGAGATTGTGACCAGCTCTCTATCTCTGGAGCGGCTCCGCTGCGAATTGCACAGGACCCTGTGCGTCCTTTTTGGTTTGTTTCAGGTCCGAATTCAGGCTGAAATTGGACCTGAAACTTTGAATGGAGACGCACCGGACTCCTGCTGGGAGCTGCTGCGCCTTAAGGTGAAAAATCTTCTGTACTGCAGCACCCCCCCCCCCCCCCCCCTTTCTTACCTGAGACTGTCCATTCCCGCGATGAGCACAAGCCCAGCGACTCCAGCCACTGTCTCCGTCCTCATTGGATAGATTGATAGTTTTCTAACAAATCCAGTGACACAGGAGTGGAGTGGCGTGGGGGGGGGAGAGCCCCCGAGTTCTGCTGTCTGTGTCAATGGACGCAGCATCAGGACCCAGGAAAAGCGGCTCTCCCTGGGGGCACCTGATGAAGAGGAGAAGCCTGGAGCGCTGCCGGGGCACCCCAAGAATAGAGGACCGGGGCTACTCTGTGCAAAACCCTTGCTCAGAGCAGGTGAGTATAACATGTTTGTTTAAAAAGAAGTAAAAAAAAAAAACCTTTACAATCGCTTTACTAAACGGACCCTAACCACTTGCATACTGAGCACTTAAACCCCCCTCCTATCCAGACCAATTTTCAGCTTTTAGCGCTGTCGCACTTTGACAATTGCGCGGTCATACAACACTGTACCCAAATGAAATTTTTATCATTTTTTTTTCTCACAAATAGAGCTTTCTTTTGGTGGCATTTGATCACCTTTGCGGTTTTTATCTTTTGTTAAAAAAATGTAAAAAGACCGAATTTTAAAAAAAATATTTATATATATATATATATATATATATATATTTTATATTTTGTTATAAAATTTTAAAAAAGGTAATTTTTCTCCTTCATTGATGTACGCTGATGAGGCGGCACTGATAGGTGGCACTGGGTGGCAGTGATGGGCACTGATGGGTGGCAATAATGGGCACTGATCTGTTACATTGATAGGCAGCACTGCTAGGTGGCACTGATTGGCACCACTGGTGGGCATTGATAGGTGGCACCACTGGTGGGCATTGATAGGTGGCACTTAATCCAAGCTGTACTCCGGATCCCAGACAATCTAATAGATCTGGGAGTGCAGTACCCTTTCCTGGATTAGGCTGGTAATCAAGAGGAATCCTGGCGAATTAATGGGTGGTTTTAAAGCCAAGCTTCAGGTATATTAAAAAACAAAACAAAACAAAAAAACATGCTTGCAGGTATTTGTTCATTTAAAAAGACTTGGTATCCATGTAATTACAATCCTCTGTATAGCAGAGCTGAGACTGGGAAGTGGAGAAACCTCACAAAAAGCTAATGGGCTGTGCTGCAGTGCTCATATGCCAACGCTGAACATGTTGTTTGGAGGGATGAGCAGAGTGACAGAGAAATGAGTTCATTCGCCTGCTGCTTCTTCATTCACTGTGAAGTCACAGACTGGGGTGGGGAGGGGAACTAGCTGTATTATGTAACTGAAGTAGAAAAAAGTCAAGTCTTCAGGAATGAGTGGCCAGAAATACAAATGCTTTTGGCAGGTAAAAGAGCACCAGTTAGGTTGGGTATAATATGTGGAAAAAAAATACCTGTGATGAAAAATGTTAGTTAAACTTATTTAATATAAATAGCAGGTCCTGGTTACTGATGTCCACATCTGATTTATTACAAAGCACCTCTTCACCACTGAGACTTGCAGTGCAAGTAGCATTTAGCTTCTGATTGCTGGCTTTTGGCTCGCTTCTCCCACTCTCCGCACCTTCCTGTTGCGTAGGTTAAAAATATAGAAAATATACCGTGCTGCCTCTTTAAATGTTAAACAGCAGCCAGCACAGCAAAAGAACAATTGCAAACAATATGAAAAATAGACAGGGCTTTTTTTCAGCGGTAATGCTGGGGAACGCAGTTCCAGCACCTCCCCCACTGAATGTATGTAATGGCAAGGAGTGCTGGGGTGTGCTACAGTGTCTATTGATGCTGGCTGCTGGTGGATCTATTGTTGCTGGAGGGGATCTATTTCTGCAGAAGGGTTAATTGCTGCTGGGGAGCACTATTGTTGCTGGTGGGGGATCTATTGTTGCTGGGGTGGGTCTTATGTTGCTGGGGGGTCAGTTGTCGCTGGGAGGGATCTACTGTTGAGGGAGCAGTCTATCATAGCTGGCTGCTAGAGGGTCTATTGTTGCTGGGCGGTATTTTGTTGTAGCTGGTCCATTGTTGCAGGGGGGGATCTATTGTTGCTGGTGGGCCTATTGTTGTTGGCTGTGGGGGGTCTATTTTACTGCTTTACTTGTTATTAATGACAAATTACTTAGTACCACAAATGTTACATGGTTCTGTATTCTTTAAAAGGGGCAGTGCTGGGAGGTGAGTAGGGGGTGGAACCAAGGACTGGTGCTCAGAGGTAGGTAGGGGCAAAGACAATGGGGAACTCCCAAAAGGGGGAGTTCCTGCACCTATTCTTTGAGAAAAAAAGCCCTGAAAATAGATAAAAGTGCAGCGCTAATGTACAATATTAGAATGAGCTAAGAAAAAAAAAAAAAAAAGACAATGCTTATAAAAAAAAAACCTTTTTAAAGGTACAAGGCACACAGTACATAAAACAATAGAGCAATAAAAAAAGGACTTTTTACAGATAAGTGAACGTGATATCCACAAAAAGGAAAGTCAAACATGTGAATGAAACAGAGTCCGTAGATTAAATGGTCATGGCATCATTGTAACTTGAAAAGGCATATATTGAGAAGTTTGTAAAATCCACCACCAATTATGTGAAGGCTTAGCGGAAGGCTTGGACTCAAACAGGCATATGCCTAATGAGTCAAACGAGCTTTATGATATAACACACCAAGAGTTAAGATATCCATGTAAACGACCTCTGGCTGGAAGTCAGATGTCCATATGGTCTTTCCAATGGCACTCCAGATTGGTTAGACAGGGAGTGAGATGAAAATATTTTCCCGTATTGTATAGTTGAGAGAGAGAAAAAATAGAGGAACACATAGTGTAATTCAATTAGGAAAAAGAATATTTTATTTAAGTAAAAGGAACAATCACGTTTGTGAAGATAAAAAAAGCGCTTTTGGTAAAATTTTTGCCGCAATGGCATCAGCAGAGCCCATCCTGATGCGTTTCGTCTGAGACATCTGGGGTGATGTCTCATTAGTTTTCATTCACATGTTTGACTTTCCTTTTTTGTGGATATCACTTGTTTGTAAAAAAGCCTTTTTTTACACTATTGTTTTATGTACTGTGTTTGTTTTTGTTTTTTATAAGCATTGTCTTTTATTTTTCTTAGTTCATTCTAATATTGTACATTAGCGCTGTTGTGTAGGTTAATCAACCAACCGTAAAGAAGGGTGGGAGGGTGTAGAGTTAGCAACCAGAAAGGCATTTGAATTCACGATTGCTATGCTTCCGACCCTGTTTCCCCGAAAATAAGACCTAGCGTGATTGTCGGTGATGGCTGCAATATAAGCCCTACCCTGTTTCCCCAAAAATAAGCCCTACCCTGAAAATAAGACCTACAAGGACTTTAACTACGACTTATTTGGGGGGTAGGCAGAGGCGTCATCAGGGGGTGGCTATTGGGGCTACAGCCCCGAGCCTGGAGCTAATAGCCCCGAGTCTCTTGTCCCGGTGTTCTGCCATATACTGTCCTCCTATCGGATAGTGTCCGCTCCGTACTGCGCAGGCGCAGCGCTTGCGCAGTACGGAGCAGAAGGAGATGCCGAAAATGTCCGAAGTTGATCAGCTGACCATCAGCTGTACACGGCGCTTCGGCAGTTCTTAGCGATGGCTGTGTAAGAGGGCCCCTCGCGGGCTCGCTTCGCTCGCCACGCTTCGGGCACGGCCTCGCTGCGCTCGGCAACTATTTATTCTCACTCTATGTCCACTTGGATAGTAGGGAATGAACCTGGACATAGGGTGAGAATAACAGCGCAGGCGCCATGTACAGCTGGTGATCAGCTGTTAAACTTCGGAGACTTTCGGCGTCTCGTTTGTCCTCCGTACTGCGCCTGCGCAGTACAGGGAGGACTCTATATGATAGGGGACTGTATTTGACAAGACACCGGTCCTAGAATGCCGGGGACAGGGGCGGACTGCGCCGTGGTAGCGCTGGCTCCGGCTCCAGCTCCGCCTCCACCCCCGCCTGACTCTACTCTTGGTCACTGGTTGCTATAGCCGCCTAGCGGCTAGCAACCAGTGACGTCACTGCCCACTGTGCCCACACTTCCCAGCATTGAAAGCGGAGGAGGATTGAACTTCCTCCTCCTCCGCGCTAGTGCTCATGGGCAGGGCAGGCCCTACCATGGGACCTGGTGCGACCATGGGTCCCGGGCGGCAGGTTCTGAGGGGCGGCACATTGATGCTTAAGAAGATGGTGGCGGAACTCCCGCCGATCGCTCCACTTCTTATCCCACTGTGAGGGTGGCCTGGGCGGCGCCGCTGCTTTTAGAGGTGACAGCAGAGAACTCGCTGCTATACCCGCACAGCGGACCGCCGCCCATCCTTTCCACGGCTCCCCCCACTTCTGCTGACATGTCGGGACAACAAGAGAAAGTTAGCTGACGGCTAACAGCGGAGGGGAGGAGCTTCCTGCTGTGCACTGAGACCGCCTGATGAAAGAGGGATCGCTGAAGGTGCGGCTGACACTGAGAGAAAGTAAGTGTCAGCGCCATTGATCTCATCTCCCCACCCCTGCCTGTGTCTAACCCCCCCTCACCACCACTTCCTGTGTCTAACCCCCCCCTCACCACCCCTGCCTGTGTCTAACCCCCCCTCACCACCACTTCCTGTGTCTAACCCCCCCTCACCACCCCTGCCTGTGTCTAACCCCCCCTCACCACCACTTCCTGTGTCTAACCCCCCTCACCAGCCCTGCCTGCGTCTAACCCCCCCTCACCACCCCTGCCTGTGTCTAACCCCCCCTCACCACCCCTGCCTGTGTCTAACCCCCCCTCACCACCCCTGCCTGTGTCTAACCCCCCCTCACCACCATTTCCTGTGTCTAACCCCCCTCACCAGCCCTGCCTGTGTCTAACCCCCCCTCACCAGCCCTGCCTGTGTCTAACCCCCCTCACCACCACTTCCTGTGTCTAACCCCCCCTCACCACCCCTGCCTGTGTCTAACCCCCCTCACCACCCCTGCCTGTGTCTAACCCCCCTCACCACCCCTGCCTGTGTCTAACCCCCCTTCACCACCCCTGCCTGTGTCTAACCCCCCCTCACCACCCCTGCCTGTGTCTAACCCCCCCCTCACCACCCCTGCCTGTGTCTAACCCCCCCCTCACCACCCCTGCCTGTGTCTAACCCCCCCTCACCACCCTTGCCTGTGTCTAACCCCCCCTCACCACCCTTGCCTGTGTCTAACCCCCCCCTCACCACCCTTGCCTGTGTCTAACCCCCTCACCACCCCTGCCTGTGTATGTCTAACCCTCCTCCTCTACCCCTGCCTGTGTCTAACCCCCCCTCACCACCCCTGCCTGTGTCTAACCCCCCCTCACCACCCTTGCCTGTGTCTAACCCCCCCTCACCACCCTTGCCTGTGTCTAACCCCCCCTCACCACCCTTGCCTGTGTCTAACCCCCCCTCACCACCCTTGCCTGTGTCTAACCCCCCCTCACCACCCTTGCCTGTGTCTAACCCCCCCTCACCACCCTTGCCTGTGTCTAACCCCCTCACCACCCTTGCCTGTGTCTAACCCCCTCACCACCCTTGCCTGTGTCTAACCCCCTCACCACCCCTGCCTGTGTATGTCTAACCCTCCTCCTCTACCCCTGCCTGTGTCTAACCCCACCTCACCACCCCTGCCTGTGTATGTCTAACCCTTCTCCTCTACCCCTGCCTGTGTCTAACCCCCCCTCACCACCCCTGCCTGTGTATGTCTAACCCTCCTCCTCTACCCCTGTCTGTGTCTAACCCCCCCTCACCACCCCTGCCTGTGTCTAACCCTGTCAGTGTGGGTCAGGTAGGTCAGTGTGGTTTAGGTAGGTCAGTGTGTGTGGGTCAGTGTATGTAGGTCAGTGTGGGTCAGGTAGGTCAGTGTGGGTTGGTCAGTGTGTGTAGGTCAGTGTGAGTCAGGTAGGTCAGTGTATGTAGGTCAGTGCATGTCATATAGGTCAGTGTATGTAGGTCAGGTAGGTCAGTGTGGGTCAGTGTATGTCAGGTAGGTCAGTGTGTGCATGTCAGGTAGGTCAGTGTATGTCAGGTAGGTAGGTCAGTTTAGTGGTCAGCATTGATGGGCACTGGTAAGCCAGGCAGCAACCAGCAAGTCAGCCTACCCCCGCCACACAACCACACAACCCCTCCGCCCAACCAAAAAAAACAGCGCCACTAGAGGCCCTCCCCCCGTGCCGGCCTTGGACTTCGGGCTGAAGCCCCTGGTCTTTTTGCCACCTAGCAACGCCCCTGGGGGTAGGGCTTATATTGCAGCCATCACCAACAATCACACTAGGTCCTATTTTCGGGGAAACCGGGTATGCAGGGATCGGATGCGCAGTGGCGGCCCGGCCACAGGGGGCGCACGGGCACCGCCCCCCCTATTTACACAAGAAAAAAGGTCCTTTAAGTGCACTGTATTCGGGTGCCGGACACAGTGCACTATGAGAAGCGTGACGTCTATGCAATCATGGGATTGCAGACAAGATGCTTCATTTGCCTGATTTTGACCTGCCTTGTGGCACAATGCAGTGCGCCTGAATACTTCCTCCGGTACTGTTATTATGCTTTTCTTGTTTTTGATTGGCGGCGCTTTCCCTCGGAGCATTGGCGTCACTTCCGGTTTCCCTGCTCAGAGTGGACTGAGGAGTGCGATCAGCATCAGTGTGGTGAAGCCAGACCTAATACAGGTGGACTATCTAGTGTGAGTTGGAGCAGGCAGGGTTAGAGGGATACACAGCAGCTCTGTGCTCCTGTTACACTTTGAGCTATGGATCGGATCGTAAATACATCTGATGGGGAGTGCGCACACAGTATTTCATGTGATTGAACAGCAAGCTGGAAGTAAAAGTGAAAGTCAGAGTGAGTAAAGCTCTCTGATCTGCTCTCTGTACTATGATTGCTCTGACTTGCTGATATCCATGGAGGAGCTGTGAGTGTTAACCATTTCTTATCTGCTGCAAGGAAATGCTACACTGCTGCTTTCCTCTATCCTTGCAATAAATCTTCTATAAAGTGAAATTCTATCCTCTGCTCAGTGCTCACTGTCTCCATGATTTACTTAGGCTGCTTTCACACTGGGGCGGTGGGGGCGTCGGCGGTAAAACATCGCTATTTTTAGCGCTGCTTTACTGTCGTTTTTGCGGCGGTACTCGGCCGCTAGCGGTGCGGTTTTAACCCCCGGCGGCCGAAAAAGGGTTAAAACCGCTCGCATAGTGCGGCTATAGCTGCGGTATAGCCGTGCTGCCCCATTGATTTCAATGGGCAGAAGCGGTGAATACACCGCTCCTTCACCGCTCCAAAGATGCGGTTTGCAGGAGATTTTTTTTTCTCTCCTGCCAGTGCACCGCTTCAGTGTGAAAGCCCTCAGGCTTTCACACTGAAGAAACAGTAGAGGCAGTTTTAGGTCGGTTTGCAGGCGCTATTTTTAGCGCAATAACGCCTGCAAACCGCCCCAGTGTGAAAGGGCTACACTGGGCATAAAAAGCTGCCTTGCTATATGCTTGCTGACAGAGGTGTAACTGACACCCATTCTGTTTGCAATGAGGTGTCTGTTTAATCCTCAGGATTCAAACTGAAACTTCACTTGCAACTTGCTAAGAAAAAAAAATGATGGAGTAGTTACCACTTACCTGGCCGGATGTCCTGGTCACTCCCTGGATGAGGATAGCGATGACGCCAGTTGCTGGGTGTATTATACAGAGCATTGTTTGCGCTACGGCACTGCGTCGCTTTAACTGACAACTGTGCAGTCGCACGACGCTGTACCCAAACAAACATTTACGTCCTTTTTTTTTCCCCCCACAAATAGAGCTTTCTTTTGGTGGTATTTGATCACATCTCTGGTTTTTATTTTTTGGCGCTATAAACAAAAAAACACCGACAATTTCTTGAAAAAAAAGCAATATTTTTTACTTTTTGCTAAAAAAAATAACCCCCCCACAAAAAAATAAATATATATAATTAATTAATTAAAAAAAAAATTCTTCCTCAGTATAGGCAGATATGTATTCTTCTACGTATTTTTAGTAAAATCGCAATACGTGTATATTGATTGGTTTGCGCAAAAGTTATAGGGTCTACAAAATAGGGGATAGTTTTATGGCATTTTAATTATTTTTTTTTTTTATTAGTAATGGCGTTGATCTGCGTTTTTTTTTTTTTTTTTTTTTTTATCGGGATTGCGACAGATCGGACACTTTTGACACTATTTTGGAGCCATTGACATTTATACAGCGATCAGAGCTACAAATAGCCACTGATTACTGTATAAATTTCAATGGCAGGGAAGAAGTTAACACTAGGGGGCGATCAAGGGGTTAAATGTGTTCCCTCACAGTGTCCTGTAGGGGGATGGGCTACCACTGACATGACAGAGATCACTGTTCCGGATGACAGGGAACATAAGATCACTGTCATGTCACGAGGCAGAACAGGGAAATGCCTTGTTTACATTTCCTCATTCTGCCTCTCCACGCCGAGATAGTGGGCCGCCGGCGGACATCGAGTCCACGGGACCTGCCGGCAGTGCGCGCGTCCCTTATCCTGCCTTTGCGGACTGGCGTACAGGTATGTCAGTTTGCATAAGAGTGCCATTCTGCCGACGTATATCGGCGTGAGCTGGTCGTCAATCGGTTAAAGCACCCTGCAAAATGCTCACAGTATGCAGTAAAATCAATAGCTTCACTGCCAGTTTCCTACGGCGCTCTGTGAATGGCCCCGTGGTTTTCTGGGAACACACACAGTTCCCAGAAGGCAACGGGGCTGCTCACCGAGAAGCAGGACACGCTGCGGAATAGGAAGAGGCAGATTAGGAAGACTTCCTAGCAACAAGGGTTCAGGTACATTTAAATTTTTTTTTTGTTTTGTTTTTTTTTTTTTTTAGGATTTTTCATGCTATTTTTTTATTTCAGGGTGGCCCTCCACTTTAAAGCTGGAATTCAGCTTAACTCACCATTATTTACTAAAATTTAAATCCATTTTGACTGGGCAATGCCTTTTGCTTTACAAGGTACAGCCTTGCACTCAAATACAAGCTTCATACATTGACCCCCCCCCCCCTGAAGATAGCCAGGCACCCCAAGTGGCTCAGAGGGCCGACATCTCCTCACCTTATCCACCTCCAAGCTAGATACTTGACTTTTTTTGTGGCATGAAAAATGTAGCATCCAGTCACTTTTGAGATATGTATATCTCTATATTAGTTTGTAAATGGATAGAAAACTGGCTAAAAGACAAAATTCAGAGAGTAGTGGTTAATGATTCTTACTCTGGATGGTCTAAGGTTATCAGTGGTGTACCCCATGGTTCAGTGCCGGGACCCTTACTTTTTAATATCCATATAAATAATATTGGGTCTGGGATCAAAAGTAACATTTCTGTCTTTGCAGTTGACACCAAGCTATGCAGTGGAATAACGTCCTTACAGGATGTCTCCAATATACAAGCTGACCTCAATGCACTGTCTGATTGGGCGACTATGTGGCAGATGAGGTTTAATGTTGACAAATATAAAGTTATGCACTTGGGGGCTAAGAATATTCATGCATCATACATACTAGAGGGGAGTACAACTGGGGGAATCAATGGTGGAGAATGATCTGGGGGTTTTGGTAGATCATAAGCACAATAATAACAGGCAATACCAAGCTGTGGTTTCCAAAGCGAGCAAAGTCCTTTCTTGTATTAAGAGAGGTATGGACTCCAGAGAGAGATATCATTTTGCCCCTGTACAAATCATTAGTAAGGCCTCATCTGGAATATGCAGTTCAGTTTTGGGCACCAGTTCTCAAAAAGGATATCGGGGAACTGGAGAAAGTGCAGAGAAGGGCAACCAAACTGATAAGAGGCATGGAGAAGCTCAGCTATGAGGAAAGATTAGAGGAACTGAATTTATTCTCTCTTGAGAAGAGGAGAATAAGGGGGGATATGATCAACATGTTCAAATATATAAGGGATCCATATAGTGAACTAGGTGTTAAGTTATTCTCTTTACGGTCAACACAGAGGACAAGGGGGCACTCTTTACGTCTAGAGGAAAAGGGATTTCATCTCCAAATATGGAAAGGTTTCTTCACAGTAAGAGCTGTGAAAATGTGGAATAGACTTCCTCCAGAGGTGGTTTTGGCCAACTCAGTAGATTGCTTTAAGAAAGGCCTGTATACTTTCCTAAATGTACATAATATAACTGGGTACTAACATTTTATAAAGTTGATCCAGGGAATATCCGATTGCCTCTCGGGGGATCGGGAAGGAATTTTTTCCCCTGCTGTAGCAAATTGGAGCATGCTCTGCTGGGGTTTTTTGCCTAAATCAACTGTGGGTATAAAATTGGGTACATTGGATTGTACGGTATTTTTTATTTATTTATTGTTTTTAAGGTTGAACTGGATGGACTTGTGTCTTTTTTCAACCTGACTAACTATGTAACTATATATATATTAGTATATGTGTATTTATTAGAATAGTGTTGTGGTTTTTTTTTTTTTTTTTTTTGTTTTGTTTTTTTCCTTTTTTTTTTTTCTTCATACATACTTTGGATAGGCGTCTTAATAGAGGGTATGTTATGTAACTATCATGAACTCTGTATGTTTTTATATCTTCCCAGGAATTGAAATGGGACTTTGTACTGGTATGCGATCAGAAGTCTTTCGATAGTGTGGAGGAGGAGAAGAGGCGGAAGTACATGTCCAAACTGGAATTGAGGCGCTTTAAGATAAAGGTTAGATTTCATTAGAGTGTAAGGAAGAGAAGCATTGATTTTAAACTGTTGGTTTAAAGCTGAACTCCAGGGATCGGACAAAATATACAGTATCTCGCAAAAGTGATTACACCCCTTTTTTGTAAATATTTTATTCTATCTTTTCATGTAAGAACACTGAAGAAATGACACTTTGCTACAATGTAAAGTAGTGAGTGTACAGCTTGTATAACAGTGTAAATTTGCTGTCCCCTCAAAATAGCTCAACACACAGCCATTAATGTCTAAACTGCTGGCAACAAAAGTGAGTACACCCTTAAGTGAAAATGTCCAAATTGGGCCCAATTAGCCATTTTCCCTCCCCAGTGTCATGTGACTCGTTAGTGTTACAAGGTCTCAGGTGTGAATGGGGAGCATGAAAAATAGAATTGTTGCTCTACATAAAGATGGCCTAGGTTATAAGAAGATTGCCAAGACCCTGAAACTGAGCTACAGCACGGTGGCCAAGACCATATAGTGGTTTAACCACTTCAGCCCCGGAGGATTTGGCTGTTCAATGACCAGAGCACTTTTTACAATTTGGCACTGCGCCGCTTTAACTGGTAATTGCGTGGTCATGCAATGTTGTACCCAAATGAAATTTGCGTCCTTTTTTTTCCCCCCACAAATAGAGCTTTCTTTTGATGGTATTTGATTGCCACTGAGTTTTTTTTTTTTTTTTTGCGATTATAAATGGAAAGACCTAAAATTTTGAAACAAAATGATATTTTCTACTTTTTGTTATAAAAAAAAAAATAAACAATAAACTCAATTTTAGTCATACATTTAGGCCAAAATGTATTCAGCCACATGTCTTTGGTAAAAAAAAAAATGTCAATAAGCGTATATTTATTGGTTTGCGCAAAAGTTCTAGCGTCTACAAACTAGGGTACATTTTCTGGAATTTACAGCTTTTAGTTTATGACTGCCTATCATTTCTTGAGGCGCTAAAATGGCAGGGCAGTACAAAACCCCCCCAAATGACCCCATTGTGGAGAGTAGACACCCCAAGGAAATTGCTGAGAGGCATGTTGAGCCCATTGAATATTTTATTTTTTTGTCACAAGTGATTGAAAAATTACAAAAAAAAAAAAAAAAAAATTACACAAAGTTGTCACTAAATGATATAATGCTCACATGTGCCATGGTTATATGTGGAATTACACCCCAAAATACATTCTGCTGCTTCTCCTGAGTACGGGGATACCTCATGTGAGACTTTTTGGGAGCCTAGTGGTCACCCGTTACGTAACCCTGCCCCCTTCTGACATCACGGGGAATGCCACAGGGAAGTCCCCGTCAAGTCCCCGTGCGTCAGAGGGGGGTGGGGTCACCAGGTGGCTCCGCCCCCCGTTATTTAAGAACCGTCAGAAGAGGAGAAGCGTCACACAGCGGGAGCCTCCCTCCATGCCATCATGGATGCCGAGCGGCCCGAGGAGAAGAAGGGAAGAAGACGCCGCAGAGGAAGATGCCGGACGAGAACACCGGAGGAAGAACCAGAAGAAGAAGAAGATGCAGGAAGAAACTGAAGGAAGATAGAAGATAGAAGAAAAAAGAAGCATTTAAATAAAGGAATTGTCAAAAACTGTCTCTTGTGATTTTTAACACTTTTGACAGTTTTTTTTTGTGAAATGGTAGGGGTACTTTTGTACCCCCTTACCATTTCACACAGGGGGGAGGGCCGGAATCTGGGGGTCCCCTTGTTAAAGGGGCTTCCAGATTCCAATAAGCCCCCTGCCCGCAGACCCCCACAACCATCAGGCAAGGGTTGTGGGGACCGGCCCGGTGTTTTGGGGGGCTACCCCAAAGCACCCTCCCAATGTTGAGGGCATGTGGCCTGGTATGGTTCGGGGGGGGCGCTCTCTCATCCCTCCCTCTTTCTTTTCCTGCGGCCTGCCATGTTGCGTGCTCGGATAAGGGTCTGGTATGGATTTTTGGGGGGACCCCACGCCATTTAATTTTATTTTTTTAATTTTGGCCGGGGTTCCCCTTAATATCCATACCAGACCTGAAGGGCCTGGTATGGAATTTAGGGGGACCCTCCACATCGTTTTTTTTTTTTTTTTTATTTTGGTTCGGGGTTCCCCTGTGGGGAATTCCCATGCCGTTTTTATCAATGAACTTTTATGTGTATTGTCGGACCGGCAATTCATTAATAGCCGCGAGTAGTGTTAAATGACTTTTTTTCCTTTTGAAATGTAATTTTGCTGTCAGACTGTTCTAAACACGGGAAACATGCGCCCCTTTACAGGCATACTATAGACACCCCCCAGGTACGAAATTTAAAGGAATATTACACTTTTATTGTTTAACTTTAAGCATTATTAAAATTACTGCTCCCGAAAAAACGTCCGTTTTTAAAACTTTTTTTTCGCATTGATCCATGTCCCCTGGGGCAGGACCCGGGTCCCCAAACACTTTTTATGACAATACCATGCATATAAGCCTTTAAAATTAGCACTTTTGATTTCTCCCATAGACTTTTAAAGGGTGTTCCGCGGCTTTCGAATTTGCCGCGAACACCCCAAATTGTTCGCTGTTCAGCGAACTGGCGAACAGCCGATGTTCAAGTCGAACATGAGTTCGACGCTAACTTGAAGCTCATCCCTAGTAGTGAGGAGTAAAATCACAATTTTGCGCCCTTTTTATAAAGCCTGAAGGCGGTGATTGGTTTTTGGGGTCCTGTACACGGCTAGGCTCCCAAAAAGCCTCACACATGTGGTATCCCCGTACTCAGGAGAAGCAGCAGAATGTATTTTGGGGTGTAATTCCACATATGCCCATGGCATGTTTGAGCAATATATCATTTAGTGACAACTTTGTGCAAAAAAAAAAAAAGTTTGTAATTTTCCTGAAACTTGTGGCAAAATATAAAATATTCAATGCACTCAACATGCCTCTCAGCAAATAGCTTGGGGTGTCCCCCCAAATGACCCCTTTTTGGGGGTTTTGAACTGTCCTGGCATTTTTTGCACAACATTAGACTCTTATGTCACACATCAAATAGAAAAGTTGTTGTGCGCTGCTAATCAATAAACTAACACTAAACACTAAAAAGAAACTACTGTGAAAGTGAATGAATGCTGCTGCTGTCACTTAAGTGTTCCCACAATAAAAAGAAGATAATAAAGTGAATGTGACAGCGCTGCATATAAGGACAAATAATAAAATATAAAAATCAACATAAGAAAAATAATAATCAATGAAAAACGTCCATATATGAATACAGATGAATAGTGCTCAATGAAAAACGTCCAAATATGTGTGACAATTCTTCTGCTAAAAAGCAAGTAAAACGAAATACAAGAAAAAAAGCTGTTTCCACGTGCTTCACTGCTCTACCAACAACAGTTCTCCCACCACCGCGTGCAATGCTCGCTCACCTCACTGCAAGACCCGGCAGGGGGTCAAACACACTTTTGCACACAGTGCACCTCTCCTATGGGGAATGCTCCACAGTGGTCCTGGGTAGCTCCTTATGGTCCCTCTAGATAGATAAAGCTCCACAGCAAATGGAATGACCTCCCACCACTGTGGTGGGTAAATCACTTCCTACAGCGCTGGAGTCGCTGATTTTCGTATCGTAAGGGCAAACGCTGTTGCTGTCAAGATAAATAAATCAGTGGTGCAGCTGAATGGCAAACAATGGTAATGATAAAACGTATTAACTCAATAAAACAACTTGATTTTTTTAAAGCTATAGCCTAAAAAATATATGACGAAGCATGGGGGCAATCCGCCCCTAATGTTGGGAGCAAATAGCTCCTCCACCCCTGCCCCATGCTTCGGCATATATGCTCTTTTTTTTAACTGTGATGGTGAAAGCACCTCCTACAGCGCTGGAGTCACAGCTTTATGTATCGTGGGAGCAAACGCTGTTGCTGTCAGAATAAATTTACCAAAACAAAGTAACATTACAGTGTAACAGTAATATATACCATACCTGCAAAGCAAATACAAAAAAATAGTAAAAAATAAAACATTTCAGTTCTAAAATACAGTAACAATAGAGAGAGAACAATAGAGAGCGAACATAAGAGAGAAGAAAAATAAAACCACCTGTTTTTGTCTTTATTTTTAATTTTCTAAACTGTAAACGTTCCAGATTAGGGTCTCTCAAAATGTGATGGCCATCTTATCTTTCGAGACCCTGTGTAAGTGTGCCTCGGACTATGCAATGCTGTACTCTACGCTAATACTCCACTAGTGTGTGGTAGCGTTTGAAACAGTAACCAATGCAAAGACCAGGTTGGTCAGGACAGGAGGGACAATAAAAGTGGGTGTCACGCCTATATCCGCACTTTCTACAGACACAATATCTTCTTGGGGATTTCTTTGGGTAGGGGTACCAGTAAGGACATGTGGAAAATGCCTCTCCTGCAGCCGGCTCACTGCATTTGGATTGGGAAGTTGGGCCACAGCACCGTCTGGAAACAGAAGGACTGTGATAATCTCTTCCTGGAATTTTAAGGAAGGATCCAGTTGGTCCTGAAGCTTTGTATAGCACATAAGCATTCAGCAGAGCCAATTGGAATACCGTATTTTTCGGACTATAAGGCGCACTTAAAAGCCCTAAATTTTCTCACAAATCGACCGTGCGCCTTATAATGCGGTGCGCCTTATATATGACCTGTTGACATCGCTGGAGTTCTTTTGGTTAATGCACCCGGAATGATGGCAAGCACCGTATTCGTTTTTTTTCACTTGGGTTTTGACAGTATCTGTCAGATGGGCGCGCATGGAGTCACAGATCAATAGGGATGGAGATTTGTGGAAAAAGCCACCCGGTCTCTTACCGTAAACCGACGTACCGTAAACCTCTCTCAGGTTGTTCTACTGCGTGACTGATAGCGAGTTTGAAATCCGCATCATAAGCATGTCTCTTAACAGGAGCCATTTTTGGGGCAGCTAGTACAGTATAGAAAATGAACGAATATATGTGCACACCTCCTGACTACGATGGCCGTAATGCCCAATCCAAGCAGTGCAGCTTCCTAGCTTTGGTAATCCTACGAAGCTGCACTTCTTGGATTGGGCACTACGGCCATCGTAGTCAGGAGGTGTGCACATATATTCGTTCATTTTCTATACTGTACTAGCTGCCCCAAAAATGGCTCCTGTTAAGAGACATGCTTATGATGCGGATTTCAAACTGAAGGCTATCAGTCATGCAGTAGAGCATGGAAATAGAGCAGCTGCGAGAGAATTCAACATTAATGAATCAATGGTACGGAAGTGGAGGAAGCAAGAAGATGCCCTGCGCCAGGTAAAGAAGACCAAACTGAGTTTCCGAGGAAACAAAGCAAGATGGCCACAGTTGGAGGACAAAATTGAACAGTGGGTTATTGAACAGAGAACCGCAGGTAGAAGTGTCTCTACTGTCTCTATTCGACTCAAAGCAACAGCGATCGCACGCGACATGGAGATCAACGGCTTTCGAGGAGATCCCTCTTGGTGCTTCCGTTTCATGAAAAGGCGGAATCTCTCTATCCGCACAAGAACCACTATGTCACAGCAACTGCCAAAGGATTACGAAGAAAAGCTGGCCATTTTTCGTACCTACTGCAAGAACAAGATCAATGAACAGAAGATCCGGCCAGAGCACATCACCAACATGGACGAGGTCCCCCTTACCTTTTGATATCCCTGTAAACCGTACTGTCGAGAGAACAGGGACCAGTACAGTATCTATACGCACTACAGGAAACGAGAAGTCATCCTTCACTGTAGTTCTCGGTTGCCAGGCTAATGGCCAGAAACTACCACCCATGATCATTTTCAAGAGGAAGACTCTGCCAAAAAGGTTCCCGGTTGGCATCATCATCAAGGCTAACCCGAAGGGCTGGATGGACGAGGAGAAGATGAGTGAGTGGCTGAGAGAGGTTTACGTCAGACCGGGTGGCTTTTTCCACAAATCTCCATCCCTATTGGTCTGTGACTCCATGCGCGCCCATCTGACAGATACTGTCAAAGCCCAAGTGAAGAAAACTAATTCGGAGCTTGCCATCATTCCGGGTGGATTAACCAAAGAACTGCAGCCACTAGATATAGGTGTCAACAGGTCATTTAAAGTTAAATTGCGAGCTGCGTGGGAGCATTGGATGACAGAAGGCGAACACACATTCACCAACACAGGGAGGCAACGCCGGGCGAGTTACGCCACTATCTGCCAGTGGATCGTGGATGCCTGGACGAAGGTATCAGTCACCAGTGTAATCCGAGCTTTCAAGAAGTCCGGAATTATCACTGAACAGCTAAGTACCGGTACCGATGACAGCAACGAGCCTGACTCGGATACTGATGAGAATGATGAGAGGGATACGGGCGTGCTTGATGCCGAAATCGCCCAATTGTTAAACTCAGACACTGAAGATGAAGAATTTGATGGATTTGCGGGAGAAGAATAAAGTGAAAAAGTTAGTGTCTGGTTTTGTATTTAACTGAACAGTGTTAAAGTGGTGTTTCACCAAAAAAAAAAAAATTAGATGTCAGCAGCTGCAAATACTGCAGCTGCTGACTTTTAAAATAAGGACACTTACCTGTCCCGGGGTCCAGCGATGTCAGCACCCGAGACCGAGCCGTCCCTCGATCCTCGGGTGCTGCCGCCGCCATTCACACTGAGGGAATCAGGAAGCGAAGCGTTACCGCTTCACTGCCCGGTTCCCTACTGCGCATGCGCGAGTCGCGTTGCGCGTCTTCACTGGTCCCCGTTGTGTTGTGGGAACTGTGTATTTCCCACAACACAACGGGGGTGGGCGGGGAGTCTGCGGCTAGCTGCGGCTAGCTGTACCCGGAAGTGGGTGCAGATACCTGTATTATACAGGTATCTGCACCCCCCTCCCCCCTGAAAGGTGCCAATTGTGACACCGGAGGGGGGGAGGAATCCGATGAGCGGAAGTTCCACTTTAGGGTGGAACTCCGCTTTAAGAGTTATTGTTATAGACCATTTTATGGTTATTGCTAAAGAGTTGAATAAAATTTGACTTACGGTACCGCATCAGAGTTTTGTTTCATTAAATGCGCCTTATAGTCCGGTGCGCCTTATATATGGAAATATCCACATTAACAGCCGATCATTGCTAGTGCGCCTTATAATCCGGTGCGCCTTATAGTCCGGAAAATACGGTAAGTATACAGACACTTTTTTTTTTTTTTTTTTTTTTTTTTTTTTTATACCAGCATCTGGCCTTACGGGCAATTAGGTACGGCGCCAACAACTGGTCGTTGAGGTCCACCCCTCCCATATTAAGGTTATATTCGTGGACACAGAGGGGTCTCTCCACAACACCAGTCACCGTAGGAATTTGGATCGTCGTGTCTGCGTGAAGGGAGAACAGAACAAAAACATTCTTATTATCCCTCCACTTCACAGCGAGCAAATTATTACATCTCAAGCAGGCTCTCTCCCCCAGCCTAAGACGGGAATCTACAAGCCGCTGGGGTGAGCCCCGGTGATTGGATCGCACGGTGCCACATGCGCCAATTCCACGATCAAACAAGTGACTAAAAAGTAGCACGCTCGTGTAATAATTGTCCACGTACAAGTGGTACCCCTTTCCGAATAAGGGTGACACCAAGTCCCACACAATCTTACTAGCGCTCCCTATGTAGTCTGGGCAGTTCCCCGGCTCTACGTAACTATCTCTTCCCTTGTAAACCATAAAACTATATGTATAGCCTTTATGATAAAAAAGTGGATTGCGCTAACTTTTGTGTATAGTAACCACCAAAATTGTGCAAAATAAAAAATATATTTCTATATTGATCCTATAATGAAGTGTTTTCCTCTGCCATCTATATTGGTATATTGATTGTTTTCTTTTTTTTTTTTTTTTTTGGCTTTATATCAGAAAACTTTCCCGTATATTTCTGATCAAAATGTATCTAGGTGAAATATCCTATAGTGTTAGCAATCACTGTATAAAGTTTTAGTGTTAACAAAATATTAAAAAATATATAGGCATAACTAAAAACTAAAACCGTACAATGTGCCAATATTACTTCATTCATAGAATTCCCATATCAATGTATATATGCGCTGCATAGTGCAAGAAAATTTGCAGAAATTTTTTTTTTTTTTTGTGAAAATGTCCCCAACATGTGCACCACAGTACACTAGATGTCCTCAGTGAGTGATCACTCCTGTGCAGTAATAACGTTTTTCTTCAATATAAAGTGCTCCAAATTCACCACTTATTGTGATTTCACCACCACCTGTTGCAATGGCCACTCACCAGATACGGTAAGAATATGCGCCTTTGGTTCATTTAGGATAACCACTCCGTTTATGATGGGTCCAATTGCTGCCTGTTCAAGCAGTACAATATTGTCTCTTGTTCTATATAGTGCTCACAAAAACATGTGGATAGCCATCATAGTGTAGTATGTAACTCTCATTTATTTAAAAAATTAAAAAACAGTCAAACTCACATGTTTAGGTGCCCCTAAGCCGGCACCAAGCTAATACAGCAGTGTATGTGGAGAGTGGAGTCTCCAATCTGTCCTAGTGTCTAGTGTCTCCTCACATTATAGGATCAATATAGAAATATATTTTTTATTTTGCACAATTTTGGTGGTTACTATACACAAAAGTCAGCGCAAACCACTTTTTATCATAATTGCATTCCACTATTTCTTGGGTGGACCCACATGATTGCAGCAAACTAGATTGATGGGTTATTAAAACCTGAGTTTTGCACCGGTAACACATCTTGTTGGACAAATATTTGTATAGCCTGTGGCCCTGTCACAGAGCTTATACATCTTGACCCCGTATCTGGCACTCTGGCACTCTTGCTAGGAAGATACTATTTACATGACAAGCAGCCAGAAAACTTAATCAGGGACTCAACGCAGACAACTTGATGGGGAGTAAATAAGGCTGCAAACTGCTGGTTGAAGTGGTTTACAAGGGGCCGAATTTTGTAGAGCCAATCGTATTCCGGGTCACCCCAAGGACAACAGAGTTCATTGTCATTGAAATGCATGAAACACAAGATCTGCTCGCATCGTGCCCTGGTCATGGAGGCAGAGAACACTGGCATATGGTGAATTGGGTCAGTAGACCAATATGACCGCAACTCACTTTTTTAACTATGCCCATGAGGAGGGATAGGCCAAGGAAGGTCTTAAATTTGGAGACCGTAATAGGTTTACAATCTCTGGTAAGGGTCAACTGGGGATTAACGGCGATAAATTGACCATACAAATTGCTTTGGTCCGCAATAGATCTATAGAGATCTTCTGTGAAAAACAGCGAATGAAAATCAAGTGATGTAAAATCAACTGTTTCCACCTGAATTCCAGGATGGCCAGTAAATTAAGGAAGTACAGGTGCTGCAGAAGTGGTGCGTTCCCAATTAGGATTGGCGAATGCAGCAGGAAGGGCCCTCTGGGCTTGACGGGCCTGTGTTTGTCTTCTTGGTGGCTGTGGGACACTAGTTGTGCTTACCACCTCACCAGCTTGAACTGCACTTATGGGACTCGCCACGTCGCCACGTGATGCTGCAGTGCTGGATGTACAACCAGGATGTAATAGGCCGCTGGTGCTTGCCAGTTCACCAGAAGGATGAGCGGCACTAGTACTGGCTCTCTGCTCCATACGAGAGCCCTGCGGTTCTTGCACCTCAACAACAGCAGAACTGGGTCAGGTATGCCTGACCTTGGCAGGGACCACTACTCTATCGTCGAAGCTATCTGTCAGGGTGCTGCTGCTGTCTACGGGTTCGTATTCTGAGCCTGAATATGACAGATTCAGGCTCAGATCTCCTCTGTCGTGCTCAAAAACGTGTAGGACTCTTCACTAGTTTACCTTTTTGATTGGACATTTTGGCCTATAAATTTACCAATGCTACCAAAAAAACTGTTAGCATTCGCAGGGATCAGGCCTGACTCTGCGAATGCTGCAGTTATGCGTGTTGTATATTGTAAGTGACAGTAATCGATTGATACTGCACTTGGGTGGGCTGGGCTGGGCGGAGGGTCTAAACGCAGGTGCTAGCAGGTATCTGGGCTGATCCCGCTAACACTGCGTTTTTGGCAACCCTAAACTACTGGGGACGCTAGTATAGGTCTGATCAGTTTAGATATTGATCCGTTCAGACACTATACTACTAAGGGAGGTGTATGGTGGGTGTTAGCGCTACTGGCACTAATCTGATGCAGCCTGGGGCAACGCAGACCCTAATTAATGCTAAAACCTAACTGATATCACCCTCCGGGTGATCAGGGGGTTAAGAATATAGAATAGTGGAAAAGGAAAAAAGCTGCGCTATCAAGTGTACCAAACTAAAAACAAAAGAAACAACTACAGCTGCTAGCACACAACAAACCAAGTCGCAAATAGTATCAAAGTAAAAAAGTGCAGCGCTAATCTATGTGAAAGCAAACGAATGAACAAAAATGAGACTCTAAAATGATAAAAGTCAAGTGATAAAAGCCCAAAAAGCAATGACATAGCAGGAATGTGCAAGTTAGTGACTCTGGAAAAAATGACAATCCCAAAAGTCTATATATAATTAAACCAGAAGGTCCTCTCCCAAGCGGGGGAGTAACAGTGTCTTGAAGGGGCTGTGGACACTTGTAAGGAGGCGACCACAAGTTGCAATGACACTCCAATCTTCAAGAAACAAGGTGGGTACTCTTACCGGATCGGTAGGACGCATCTACCATATAGCAGTGCGTCAGTAAGGCAAAAAGGAGATGGTCATCCAGGATGTCCAACCAGGTAGTGCCTTCCGGGTCCCGACCACCAATGGAGGGGTGGTGTCCTAGGCAGGCTGTGGATCTCCAATGCACCCGATCTCCGATAACGGAATTGAGCGATCACAAGCAGATGGTTCTTAATAGGCCCATGGAGGAAAAGAAAAAGGGACTCCACATAGTGCAGATCAATGAGGTTTAATACTCCAAAAAGTTGTACAAAATGTAAGTGATCACGAACAGATAAAAGGCATAAGAATGGCAATGTGGGAAGCTGAGGTAGCTGGCCCTACGCGTTTCGACCACACAGTCATTAACAGGGGCAGGTGCCCTGTTGATGACTGTGTGGTAGAAACGCGTAGGGCCAGCTACCTCAGCTTCCCACATTGCCATTTTTATGCCTTTTATCTGTTCGTGATCACTTACATTTTGTACAACTTTTTGGAGTATTAAACCTCATTGATCTGCACTATGTGGAGTCCCTATTTCTTTTCCTCCATGGGCCTATTTAAGAACCATCTGCTTGTGATCGCTCAATTCCGTTATCGGAGATCGGGTGCATTGGAGATCCACAGCCTGCCTAGGACACCACCCCTCCATTGGTGGTCGGGACCCGGAAGACACTACCTGGTTGGACATCCTGGATGACCATCTCCTTTTTTGCCTTACTGACGCACTGCTATATGGTAGATGCGCCCTACCAATCCGGTAAGAGTACCCACCTTGTTTCTTGAAGATTGGAGTGTCATTGCAACTTGTGGTTGCCTCCTTACAAGTGTCCACAGCCCCTTCAAGACACTGTTACTCCCCCGCTTGGGAGGGGACCTTCTGGTTTAATTATATATAGACTTTTGGGATTGTCATTTTTTCCAGAGTCACTAACTTGCACATTCCTGCTATGTCATTGCTTTTTGGGCTTTTATCACTTGACTTTTATCATTTTAGAGTCTCATTTTTGTTCATTCGTTTGTTTTCACATATAGATTAGCGCTGCACTTTTTTACTTTGATCAGGGGGTTAAACCTTTTATTAGGTAATATACGGCGGGTGCTCTGATGCTATAAAAAAATAACTGATCAGTCACCCGTGACACTAATACGGCGATCACTGGTGACTGGGTGATCAAGGGGTTAAAACTTTGCTAGAGGGGGGAACCCTAGACCTATCTGAGGCTACTACTAAGTTCCCTAACGCTGATTAGTGTCACAAATGACACCAGTACAGTGATCAAAGAAAAATACGAACACTGCACTGGGTGACGCAGTGACAGGGAGTAAAGGGGTTAACTGGAGGGGGGGTGATCGGGGGGTGAAATATGTGCCTATGTGTACTGTGTCAGTGTAGCTTTGGTGCAACTCCCGTTTTGGATGTCCTCTCTCCTCTCTCTGGAACGGAAAAGAGTTCCACAAGGGGAGATTACATCACTTACACAGGCAGGGGAGGATTTTATTCGTCAGGACCGATCAGCAGGTCCAGGCCAGAAATCATTGACCTGGGCCTGGAGACTGATCGGTTCTAAAACGAATCCGATCATCGCGGCCGCCGTAACATAACGTCGCTTCGCCCACCCGTGTCATTGTGCTGCGGTAAAACTGCGGCGGCTGGTCAGGAAGTGGTTAACAGAACAGGTTCCACTCAGAACAGGCCTCGCCATGGTCAAGCAAAGAAGTTGCGTGCACGTGCTCGGCATCATATCCAGAAGTTGTCTTTGGGAAATTTACGTACGAGTGCTGCCAGCATTGCTGCAGAGGTTGAAGGGATGGGGGAGTCAGCCTGTCAGTGCTCAGACCATACGCCGCACAAGGCATCGAATTGGTCTGGATTGCTATCGTCCTAGAAGGAAGCCTCTTCTAAAGATGATGCACAAGAGAGCCTGCAAATAGTTTTCTAAAAACAAGCAGACTAAGGACATGGATTACTGGAACCACGTCCTGTGGTCTGATGAGACCAAGATAACCTTATTTGGTTCAGATGGTGTCAAGAGTGTGTGACGGCAACCAGGTGAGGAGTACAAAGACAAGTGTGTCTTGCCTACAGTCAAGCATGGTGGTGGGAGTGTCATGGTCTGGGGCTGCATGAGTGCTGCCATCACTGGGGAGTTACAGTTCATTGAGGGAACCGTGAATGCCAAAATGTACTGCGACATACTGAAGCTGAGCATGATCCCCTCTCTTCGAAGACTGGGCCGCAGGGCAGTATTCCAACATGATAACCCCAAACACACCTCCAAGATGACCACTGCCTTGCTAAAGAAGCTGAGGGTAAAGGTGATGGACTGGCCAAGCATGTCTCCACTCTCCAGACGTAAACCCTATTGAGCAGCTGTGGGGCATCCTCAAATGGAAGGTGGATGAGCCCAAGGTCTCTAACATCCACCAGCTCCAAGATGTTGTCATGGAGGAGTGGAAGAGGACTCCAGTGGCAACTTGTGAAGCTCTGGTGAACTCCATGCCCAAGAGGGTTAAGGCAGTGCTGGAAAATGATGGTGGCCACAAAAAATATTGACACTTTGGGCCCAATTTGGACATTTTCACGTAGGGGTGTACTCACTTTTGTTGCCAGCGGTTTAGACATTAATAGCTGTGTGTTGAGTTATTTTTAGGGGACAGCAAATTTACACTGTTATACAAGCTGTACACTCACTACTTTACATTGTAGCAAAGTGTCATTTCTTCAGTGTTGTCACATGAAAAGATATAATAAAATATTTACAAAAATTTGAGGGGAGTACTCACTTTTGCGAGATACTGCTCGACCCCCCCCCCCAGCACTGCAAGGGTTAAACGCTCATTTTAGTCTAGAGCTGCATGGAGTAAATGTGTTAATTACCCTGTCCCTCGCTCTGGTTGTGGGCCATCCCTCTGCATTATCGTGTACAGTGCAAGGCCTTTGGCTCTGAATTGTATGTGAGGAGGGGCGAATACAATGCTGCAATGTATCGGTCACACATCTGGAGGAACCCTACTGAATCCAGGAATAAGGAGAGTAATACTCCATATCTCTGCGCCCGTAGACTAAACAAGCATGTTTACGCCGGGGGGCTCACTGCAATAGTACATTTTGTCTAATTCCCAGAATTCGGCTTTAAAAGATGCTCCACCTAAGCATGCAATGTATGGTGAAAAGCATTTTAGCAGACCTCTTATTACCCCGTGCTTTGTATTTCTGGCCCATGACACTTATTAAGGACATCTGACATTTGTCAGACTTTCCTAATGTGTTTTGTTTTGGGTCCTTGACTCAAAGCACTGAAGCCCGAGAGGCGGCACAGCAACCAGGCAACTTGCATTTTCTGAAGGAGATTGCACCTTTTATAAGTTTTCTAATGACAGGTTTAAGTTAAGAAAAATGATAGATGTTTTGTCTTTTCAGAAAACTAGAGATGGAAACAAGATCTTTTATGGTATCAGGGCACCTCCAGACATCTTTAGGAAATATGTACGATTACTGAAGAACCCAGATCAAGGCACCCAGAACTTGAATACTGACCATGTCTCTGAAACCAGCAGGTAAGCAGTATGTGTTCTACTCTGTTACCAGTCCTTCTTTGTTTTCAGATTTCACTTTATTGATGTCAAATCCCGTTGGTAGATGACTTCTGATTGACTACATTCTGTTGAGTTTTGCTCAGTTAATTGAATGAACACTGCTACTATCTGCTCAGCATTTTCTGTGTTAATATATTTAAAAGTATAATAAATGCAACTTGTAGCACTGACTAGTGGCCTATGGTTACACTTTTAGTGATGGTGGGCCAAAGATTGTAATAACCATCCCTCTGGTTCATTATTTCTCCAGGTTCCTCACTAAATTTGGTCTTCAGGCCATGCCAGTATTTGGCGTCTGGATGGATCCCCCCCCCCCCCCCCCCCAAAAAAAAATACCTCCAGGCGCCACTGTAAATTTTCTTTTAAGAGCATGTACCCAAGTAGAAAGTGTTCACTGTTTTATTTCTTTTTTTTTCTTTTTATAGAATTCGCATTGTATATTTTATTCTACACAAAACCAGCATTGAAACCAAAGGCCAGAGCGGTAAGGAAAACTGCACACTTTAAATTTCTTCTGAGGATTTGAACTGAAACTTTACTTAAGATAATTCAATTGACTACAAAGGTAGCACTTCAGAATTGCACTGATTATACTCAAATGCAGAATGCTAATCTAGAAAGCTGACTGCTGGCACTGATCATACCCAAAAAATATTCAGTCTTCGATTACTAATCTGGAAACTGCACTGATTATGCACTGATTGTGTAGCTGCAGGGTATGATAAATAAAGGGTCATATGTAGAGTGTAAAATTTGAATTCCTTCCAAGCAGCGGAATACACAGTTAAAGCATATGTGAACCTGCAAAAGCCTTTGGAAATTTGTTCAGCCTGTATTGTGCAGCCCTGCCAGACAGCACAACCAGGTCCTTTATTACCTCACAGACTGTGCTGCAGCACAAAACAGCCCAGTTCAGTTCAGGACCTACCCCAGCCTATGATCAGACAATGAAGAAGCCGCAAACTACTAACCTCCTTTTTTGTAATCTCCCCCAAGCATGTTATAGTGGGAATCTTAAGAGTAAATCTTGGTGGTCTGTTCAAATTTAGCTACTTTTAAAAATTATGCCCTTAGGACAGGGGTAGAGTTGCCACCTCATCCCTTCAAACCCGAACACATATGAGTTATACAAGTTCTGAGGCTAATTTAATGCAGATAAGGCACAAAGTGAGTTTAATTACCACCTTAATCAGCCACAGAACTTGTGTAATTTAATATGTGTTCGGTTTTTAAGGGATAAGGTGGCAACCCTAGACAGGGGACTCCAAATTATGCCAAAACTGGCCCTATACAAGATTTTATCAGGTCCACAGCAAGCCTAGCTGTCTGGCAGTGGATGCACTAGTCTGTTCATCATAATCCAGTTTCAACCCCCCCCCCCCCCCTTTTTTTGCTGTGGTTGGTTGCTTGACGTGATTGCCCGAACCCCAGGATTTTCAAGAGGTTTCCCTCAGATCTGCTATATTTCCCTGCTTCTGCCATGCTCTGCTGTTTGAAAGGTAGGAGGGGACTCTGCTGAGCACACATGATTTCTTGTACAAAGGGTTTTATTGAAAATACAGGTCAACAGGATAATACAAAAACAGGTTGGTGGACATTAGGGATGGGCGAACGGTTCGGCCCGAGCATTAGTTCGGGCTGAACTTTCGTCGTTCCGACGTTCAGAGAACAGCCGAACAAACGGTTGAACGACCACAATGCATTGCGGCGTTGAACAGTGCATTGCAAGCCCTGATTGGCTGAAGCAGTGAAAGCTTCAGCCAATCAGTGCACAGAGCACTGTCAGTCATGATTGGACACTGTCATCATGACTTTATCCAATCATGGCTCATTCCCGCCCCACAGTATAAAAGTATTCTTTCAGTGGCAGCCATTTTCAGTGTGATTTTGGCGTGGAGAGAGAGAGAGAGAACAGGGCTCTGTTTAGTGCTATTGGTGTTCTATACTGTGCTATTTTGCTTCAATTGTCAGTGTAGAATATTAGTTTAGTGTCAGTCTAGGGATAGTGTGAGTGTAGTGCGGAGGACCATCATTCAGCTTTTCATAGTGTGCAGCTAGAGTAGGGACAGCTCAGATAGTTTCAGTGTAGTATAGTGAGACCATGTCAGTAATTTTGACATTAGTATATAGCTAGAGTAGGGACAGTTCAGATAGCTTCAGTGTAGTGATGGCTGAACACCGTCTATTTGATTGCGTTACTGCAAGTTTAACGCCATATCGTTTTGTGTGCGTTACTGCCAGTTTAACGCCATATTGTTTTGTGTGCGTTACTGCCAGTTTAACGCCATATAGTTCTGTGTGCGTTACTGCCAGTTTAACACCATATAGTTCTGTGCATCACTGTACGTTTGGCGCATTATATTGCAGTATATTATAGTGTATCCGTGGAGTGTGTCTGTGTAGTGTGAGTACTCAAATTAAAGTGCACCAAACACCTCTTTACATTGATTAAAGTGCATCTACGTACAGATTTCAACTTCTCCTTTACATTTGCTTATAAGCACCGCCCCCTCCCTCCCAATAATGTCTGGGAGAACAACAAGGAGAGGCAGACGTTCCCTTGGCACTGTAAGGGGGCCAGCAACAAATGTGTCCACAGGCAAAGGTGGACGTGGTGGTCAGTCCTCAGGCAGGGCATAATTTCCTCTGTTTATAGTGAATTTGCCCGTACTATCCAGCCACAGCATGCAGAGGAAGTGGTGGACTGGCTTACTAAACCTTCCTCATCCTCCTCATCCTCTGTCACGCAAGCAGAGACAAGTGTGCAGTCCCCTGCATTTGCCAGAGTGGATAAACCTGCCTCCTTGTCCACATCTGTTCCTGCCAAAGCCCCAACATCAGCCATTGAGGAGTCAGCTTAGTTATTTGACCACAGCGTCAGCCACTTGCACCTTGATGGTGCCCAGCCATTACTGGATTCAGATGCTGGTTCTGAGGTTGAGGATGACAGGAACATGAGCCTAGAGAGAGCGAGGAACACTGGTAGACAAATTAGCTTTCATGTTCCCCATGCCGCAGCGTATTGCCAAGTTGTCTCCAGTGGTAATGATGAAGATGGAGGAGATGGAGATGATGATGATGTCACTGATGCAACTTGAGTGCCAGATAGAGCAGAGGAGGAAACTGAAGGTGACCACAAACCCAAGGAGGTCGGCATCAAGAAAGAGTAGAGAGCAGCCACCCTATTCCATTCTGCAGCTGTTATCTCCCGGCCCACTCCCCACTGCTCAGCTGTCTGGGCCTTTTTCAGCACATCTGCAGCAGATCGCACTGTTGCTATCTGCAAACTGTGTCACAGGCACATCAAACGTGGCAAAAACACCAACCATTTTGGTACCACTTTCCTAACAAGACATTTAACGTCCAACCACTCAGCCCGTTGGCAAGCGCACCTACAAGCCACACAAAAGGGGCACAAATCTGTCCCCCCTCCTCCTCCTCCTTACCCACTTCAGTCTGCCCCTGCAATACCAAGTCATTACCTTTTCAGCAGCCTCCACTGACAGGGATGATGGTATAGCACAGGGTGTCCAAGGTCCTAGCAGCACATCTACCAGCAGCACACCACCAGCTGTAGACTGTAGACCAATTTTCTTTCTCGAAAATCAGGGGACACAGAGCCACAGTAATTACTGATGGGTTATATAGGTATCACTGGTGATTGGACACTGGCACACCCTATTAGGAAGTTCAACCCCCTATATAATCACTCCTCTTGCAGGGATACCTCAGTTTTTACGCCAGTGTCTTAGGTGATGGACGTGTAAAGATGTCCTGTGCTGAGCTCCAAAGGGAATATCCTATATCCTATACTGGGGCAAGCCAGGCGAACCGGATCCATTCAAAGTGTCTTTTCATGGCCGAATTGAATGGTACCCGGGCCTAGTGTCCGAAGAAACGAGGTTTTACCCGTAACGCTTCTCTTTTTAGAGAGCTGGACCCCGCAGATCAGAAAATGGCTTTAAACTTCCTCATTTCTGGCAGGGTGCTTTACGGTCCCAGAACTGTAGGATCCCCCTATTCATAGGGGGCCCCAGTCTCTGACGGTTTTTTCAAACGGAGCCCACCGTGAGAGGTGAAGATTGGGTCTGTGTAAAGGCCTGGGTCTGGATAAGGCAAGAGGAGATTCCACAGAATTTTTGAGTTCTAGTGGCTTTTCTCCTTTAAGGTAAATGCATGCTGTGCTTATTGTGACCACCGGGGGCTGCCAAGAGCACATACCTTCACATGCTGGAGGGTCTGTCTCAGTGATTCATCGCTGCACATGTTTTCAGCGTCTCAGGCCGGCTACACAGGTAGGATGGAAGGGGGGATTTCTCATGTTTGAATGTCCCCCCCCCCCCCAGGCTAGAGAGGGGCCACAGGGGTCTAGAAAGTGGTTATACCACTTGGGCTCTGCGGCCTCAGGCCACCATGTCTGACCATTGCCGTTCAGGCAGGTCTTTAATACCAGCTTCTCTCCCTCCTCCCCCAGCCTTCCTCCATAAGCATGACAGGAGAGTCGGCCAGCGCAGGAAGCGCTCGTTTTTTTTCAAAACTCGAGGGGGGGGGGGCGGTAGAGGGGGGGGGGGGACGTCAGCACAGAGTGCTTAGACTCCCACTCAGGCCAGCTGCAGGCTATTAAAGGCACTCTGTACAGGTGCACACAGCCTTTTGAGAGACACAGAGCTGACGGTCGCATGTAAGGTGGGACACAGGCATTCTCCTAGGCAGCATTTACTGAAGTAACACCAGACTGAGCATTGGGTAGCAAGGCTTTTAGCCAGACTACATCGCTCAGCAGGCAGTGTTCATTTGTATACCTCACACCTTGTTGCTTTGCACTATGGGTAGAAGAGGTTCAAGAATCCCAGGAACCAGAGACACTAGGGGATCTCGTATAGGTTCTGAGGGCCCCCTGTCAGCAGCATCCTCCCCCCTGATGGGCCAGGGACGGCTAGCCAAGGAGAGCCATTGGGGTCAGGGGCTACACCTGCTTCTGGCACTTCAGCCCCTGTATATATTACACAAGAGGTTTTTTCCTCAACCATTAATGGTCTAGAGGAAAGATTAATGGCCGTGATTACGTCTTCACTCAGTAAAAGAAAACGCACTAGGCCTTCCTCTGTTCCCCAAGACCCTCAGACAGAGGAGCTCTGGGATAAAGGGGACGAATCCCTTTCAGAGGATCAGGATGGGACGGATGATTCCTCTTCGGAGGAATCAGGTGGAGAGGGACCCTCTGTGACTTCCCAAGAGGAGAAAGTCTTAGTGCAGATCCTCACTGGATTGGTCCGCTCCACATTTAAGTTGCCCCTACCTGAAACTGCTAAAGAATCCTCTTCTGCTTTGGGGTCACTGAAACCTTTCCAAGCAGCACAGGCTTTTCCTGTTCATACTTTACTCGAAAAGCTCATTTATTCTGAGTGGGATCACCCAGACAAACGTTTTTTTTCCGCCGAAAAAGTTTTCAACACTTTATCCGATGGAAGAAAAGTTTATTAAAATGTGGGGAATACCGGCTATTGATGCCGCCATTTTCTCCGTAAAATAATAGCCTGACTTGTCCTGTAGACAATGCTCAGATGCTCAGGGATCCTGTAGATAAAAGGATGGAATCCCTATTGAAGGATGTTTTCTCCTTAGCAGGATCAGTGGCCCAACCTGCAGTAGCAGCGATTGGAGTCTGTCAATACTTAAGAGACCATGTTAAGCAGGTCATCAAAGTATTACCTGAACAGCAGGCCCAGGGGTTTGCTAACCTTCCAGCGGCCTTATGCTTTGTGGTTGACGCCATTAGAGATTCTATCGTGCAAACCTCCCGTCTTTCACTGGGGTTGGTGCATATACGTAGAATCCTATGGTTGAAAAATTGGTCAGCCGAAGCACCATGTAAGAAGCTACTGGCTGGGTTTCCATTTCGTGGTGCAAGGTTGTTTGGAGAGGACTTGGATAACTATATCAAGAGAATCTCTTGTGGGAAAAGCACTCTTTTACCTGTCAAGAAGAAGAGTAAGCATCCCTCTTTCAAACTGACTCTTTCCCCAGCGCCGGGGGCTTCAGCCTCCAGGCAGTCTCGACGGCCGCCTCCATTGGGGTCCAGAGACAAGAGTCAACCCCAGGGACAAAAGAAGTCCTGGGGGAAGAAGCCTACTAGGCAAAACACTAAAACCTCTGCATGAGGGGGCGCCCCTGCTCACTCGAGTGGGGGGAAGACTGCGACAGTTCTCAGAGCTCTGGCAGGAGGATTTTCAGGACAGATGGGTAATCTCCACGGTAACCTTAGGGTACAAGCTGGAGTTTCAGGAATTCCCCTCTCCTCGGTTCCTCAGATCAAGTGTCCCCAGAGACCCAGAGAAGAAGCAGTCGCTCCTTCTAGCGTTAGAGCGACTTTTGTCGCAGGAGGTCATTATGATAGTTCCCGCAAAGGACCAGGGATTGGGCTTCTATGCCAACCTTTTTACGGTCCAAAAGCCAAATGGGGATGTCAGGCCCATTCTGGATCTAAGGGATCTGAACCGATTCCTAAGGATTCAATCCTTCCGCATGGAATCAATTCGAACAGTAGTTCCCACCCTGCAGGGAGGAGAATTTCTGGCATCAATAGACATCAGAGATGCATATCTGCATGTGCCCATTTTTCCTGCTCATCAGAAGTTTCTGCGCTTCGAGGTAGGAGGGCGCCATTTCCAGTTTGTGGCTCTGCCTTTCGGGATAGCCACTGCACCTCGAGTGTTCACAAAGATCTTGGCTCCTCCTTTGGCCAGATTAAGGGCTCAGGGTATAGCTGTCATAGCATACCTAGACGACCTGCTCTTGATAGACCGGTCGGTAGCCTCTTTGAATGGAAACTTGAGGACCACAGTCAGGTATCTAGAACACCTGGGTTGGATCCTCAACTTAGAAAAGTCTTTCCTAAAACCAGTAAGAAGACTGGAGTATTTTAGGTCTGATTATAGATACAAGCCAGGAGAAAATATTTCTACCCCAGGCAAAGATTGCTGCTTTAAGAGAGCTGATTCTGGCAGTAAGGACCAAGAAGGGTCCCTCTGTCCGCCTTTGTATGAGGCTACTAGGGAAGATGGTGTCTTCATTCGAAGCAGTTCCCTATGCTCAGTTTCACTCAAGAATGCTGCAACACAGTATTCTGTCGACCTGGAACAAGAAAGTTCAGGCATTAGACTTTCCGATGCACCTGTCGCATGCGGTGCGTCAGAGCCTCAATTGGTGGCTCATACCCGAAAACCTGCAGAAGGGGAAATCCTTTCTACCAGTTACCTGGATGGTGGTAACAACAGATGCCAGTCTGTCAGGTTGGAGAGCAGTTCTGGAACAGGCTGCGGTCCAAGGGGTATGGTCCAGGACAGAGAGGACCTTACCCATCAACATTCTGGAGATCCGGGCGATACATCTAGCTCTAAAAGGACTATCAGGCTACAGGGTTGTCCGGTCAGGATCCAGTCCGACAATGCCACAGCAGTGGCTTATGTCAATCATCAGGGAGGCACCCGGAGCCGAGCTGCTCAAAAGGAGGTGAACCAGATCTTAGTCTGGGCAGAGATGCATGTGCCATGCATATCGGCAGTTTTCATCCCGGGAATAGAGAATTGGCAGGCGGACTATCTAAGTCACCAGCAGTTACTTCCAGGGGAATGGTCTCTGCATCCCGACGTCTTTTGGGCCATATGCCTAAGATGGGGGGTTCCAGATGTAGATCTCTTTGCATCCCGATTCAACAAAAAGATAGACCGATTCGTGGCAAGGACGAAAGATCCTCTTGCATGCGGGACGGATGCGTTGGTGATTCCGTGGCATCAGTTCTCACTGATTTACGCATTCCCGCCTATTCTGCTACTACCACGACTCCTTCGCAGGATCAGGCAGGAAAGGAAATCGGTACTTCTGGTGGCCCCCGCTTGGCCCAGAAGGACTTGGTATGCAGAAATAGTAAGGATGACGGTAGGTTCCCTGTGGACCCTACCGGTACGTCCAGACCTGTTATCTCAAGGTCCAGTGTTCCATCCTGCCTTACAAACGCTAAATTTGACGGTTTGGCTATTGAGACCCACATTCTGAAGAGTCGTGTGCTCTCAGGTCCTGTCATATCTACCTTGATCAATGCAAGGAAGCCAGCTTCCAGGATGATTTGTCATAGAGTCTGGAAAGCTTATGTATCCTGGTGTGAATCCAGAGGTTGGCATCCCAGGAAATATGTCATAGGTAGAATCCTTGACTTTCTACAATTAGGATTAGAGATGAAGCTGGCCTTGAGTACCATCAAGGGCCAGGTCTCTGCTTTATCAGTATTATTTCAGCGGCCACTTGCTTCGCATTCTTTAGTCCGAAGTTTTATGCAGGGGGTGATGCTTCTTAATCCTCCGGTTAAAGCGCCCCTAAACCCCTGGGACTTGAACTCGGTCCTGGCTGTGTTACAGAAACAGCCTTTTGAACCAATAAGTCAGATTCCTTTGGTCTTGTTGACAAGGAAGTTAATTTTTCTGGTGACCATCTCTTCTGCTAGAAGAGTATCAGAATTAGCAGCTCTTTCCTGTAAGGAGCCTTATTTGATTATACACAAGGATAGAGTGGTACTACGCCCTCATCCTAGTTTTTTACCGAAGGTGGTTTCTGATTTTCATTTAAACCAAGACATTGTTCTACCTTCCTTTTTTCCAGATCCCTGTTCTCCGGAAGAGAGATCTCTACATTCGTTGGATGTAGTAAGAGCAGGTAAGGCCTATCTCGGGGCAACTGCTCAGATCCGCAAGACGGATGTTTTGTTTGTGCTGCCAGAGGGTCCCAATAGAGGACAGGCAGCGTCAAAAGCTACCATTTCTAAATGGATTCGACAATTGATCATTCAAGCTTACGGTTTGAAACAGAAGATTCCTCCGTTTTTCAGATCAAGGCACATTCCACAAGGGCTATTGGTGCTTCTTGGGCAGTGCATCACCGGGCCTCTATGGCTCAAATCTGCAAGGCCGCAACCTGGTCTTCAGTTCATACATTCACCAGATTCTATCAGGTGGATGTGAGAAGGCATGAGGATATCGCCTTTGGGCGTAGTGTGCTGCAGGCAGCGGTACAGGGTCCTCAGGTCTGATTGCACCCTACTTGGTCGTGGTTCCCCCCCCTCAAGTAGCATTGCTCTGGGACATCCCATCAGTAATTACTGTGGCTCTGTGTCCCGTGATGTTCGAGAAAGAAAATAGGATTTTTTAAAACCGCTTACCTGTAAAATCCTTTTCTTTCGAAGGACATCACGGGACACAGAGGTCCCGCCCCTCTTCTAATACACTATATTGCTTGGCTACAAAACTGAGGTATCCCTGCAAGGGGGAGGGATTATATAGGGGGTTGAACTTGCTGATAGGGTGTGCCAGTGTCCAATCACCAGTGATACCTATATAACCCATCAGTAATTACTGTGGCTCTGTGTCCCGTGATGTCCTTCGAAAGAAAAGGATTTTACAAGTAAGCTGTTTTAAAAAATCCTATTTTTCTGCACCTGTTTGACAGGTGCATATCCTTGCAATTTTTTACAGCAAGGCAAATTCTTGCTTTCATCAAGATTATCTCTATAGGGTTACAGTGGGAAGGCGCCACTGACACCCAAAGAGTAATTTTTTTTTTTACTTAAACACGTTTTCTTTTATTGAAAATATATTCGATACATATACCTCCATACATTTCTTATATAAAAGAAAAAAGGATAAAAACTGCAAACAGTACAGTGTATATTATCAAACAGTTTGCTATGACTTCCCCCAAATTCCAAGTATAGATAGATGCTACTTCTATATATTATATCACCATCAGCATTCAAGATATATTCCAGCATTGTACATGTCGTGTCCCTCTAGTAATCGCTTCTCCCTCCAACATAGATTTAACACACAAAAAAAAAAAAAAAAGTTATTGGTCTATGTGTTCTATTGTAACAGCCTTTATATTTTTCAGTGTCATTCACAGGTTTCAGGTGCCTTAAGCCACTTTTCCCAGATTTTTTCATACTTGGGACACCCTCTATGTGTGTATATGAGTTTCTTATAGGGTAATACTGTATTTACTTCTGTAATCCAGTGCACGAGTTCTGGAGGATCAGGCCTCATCCAAAGCCTAGCTATAACTTTTCTTGCAGAAAAAAAGTGTTTCATGAAGAAATACCTTTTTGAAATTTCTTAATCTCTGTGTTTGGGAAAATTCCCAGAACACACAGTTTGGGCTGTAATGTGACAGGGGAGCCCATTTTATCATGTAGGAATCTCACTACCTGGGTCCAGAAAGCCTGAATCCTCGGGCATTTCCATATTAGGTGAAAGAAAGTGCCCACTACTTGATTGCACAGTGTACATGTGGCAGGTTGATTTTGTTTATATCTGGAGATTCTATATGGTGTGAGGTAGGATCTGTGCAATATGAAAATCTGAGTCAATCGATCTGACAACTTGGGGGATACTATTTTGCAAGTATCTAGAGCATCACTCCATTCATCTTCCATACTACCCACCTCCACCTCTCTCTCCCACCTAGATTTCAGTGCATATGCTATTTTGGTCGCTGATGGTGTTGTCAGCATAAGATAGAATTGGGAGATCAATTTTTTTGGGTCTGGGTATTTCACAGATTTCATGAGAGGATTACGTGCTGAGACAAGATCATCTGATGGAAATTGCGATCGAAAGGCATGGCGGAGCTGTAGGTATTTAAAAAATAAATGATTTGGAAGCATAAACTCAGTTTGCAGCCTATCAAAGCTCTTCAACTTTCCATTACTGACAATGTGGGACAGGTAGAATATCCCCCTTGAGCTCCCCAAAGACTAATTTTAACGCACCCGTTACTTCTATCCAAAGTCAAAGTGACACCAGAATGTATCCAAAAATCTATAATCTTGTTCCCAGTGCACTACATTGGGGCCTCATCATACACACTGGCTCCCCAGCTGTTGCTGAGCAAAATAAAGGCAGATTGCCGGAAAAATGTCTTATTTATTTATTTTTTGGCTTTATATATTAAATTATTGCTGCAGCAGATTCTAGACATGGTACAGATCTGCCACTTTACAGTTAGACTAAGGGGACCCCCTGGCACTATATTGGAGGGAATTTTTTATTTTTAGGCTTTCACTTTAAAAATCAAAAAATCACTGCTCATTTAACCACTTCAGCCCCGGAAGGATTTACCCCCTTCCCGACCAGAGCACTTTTTACAATTTGGCACTGCGTCGCTTTAACTGCTAATTGCGCGGTCATGCAATGCTGTACCCAAAAGAAATTTGCGTCATTTTCTTCCCACAAATAGAGCTTTCTTTTGATGGTATTTGATCACCTCTGCGTTTTTTGGTTTTTTTGCACTATAAACGGAAAAAGACCGAAAATTTTGAAAAAAGATATTTTCTACTTTTTGTTATAAAAAAAAATCCAATAAACTCAATTTTAGTCATACATTTAGGCCAAAATGTATTCGGCCACATGTCTTTGGTAAAAAAAAATGTCAATAAGCGTATATTTATTGGTTTGCGCAAAAGTTATAGCGTCTACAAACTAGGGTACATTTTCTGGAATTTACACAGCTTTTAGTTTGACTGCCCATGTCATTTCTTGAGGTGCTAAAATGGCAGGGCAGTACAACCCCCACCCCCCCTCCCCCCCAAATGACCCCATTTTGGAAAGTAGACACCCCAAGGAAATTGCTGAGAGGCATGTTGAGCCCATTGAATATTAATTTTTTTTGTCCCAAGTGATTGAATAATGACAAAAAAATAAAAAAAAAAATTACAAAAAGTTGTTACTAAATGATATATTGCTCACACAGGCCATGGGCATATGTGAAATTGCACCCCAAAATACATTCCGCTGCTTCTCCTGAGTACGGGGATACCACATGTGTGGGACTTTTTGGGAGCCTAGCCACGTACGGGGCCCCGAAAACCAATCACCGCCTTCAGGATTTCTAAGGGCGTAAATTTTTGATTTCACTCCTCATTACCTATCAGTTTTGAAGGCCATAAAATGCCAAGATGGCACAAACCCCCCCCCCCCCCCATGACCCTAAACTGCTGGGGACGCTAGTATAGATCTGATCGGATCAGATATTGATCCGTTCAGATACTATACCACTAAGGGAGGTGTATGCTGCATGCGTGGGTGTTAGTGCTACTGGCGCTAACCTGACGCTGCCTGGGGCGACGCAGACCCTATCTGACCCTAAAACTTAAGTTATATCACCGCCGGGCGATCAGGGGGCTAAACCTTTATTAGGTAATAAACGGCGGGTGCCCTGACGCTATAAAAAATAAACTAACTAACCAGCATCACCCGTAACAGTTATACGGTGATCACTGGTGAAAGGGTTAACTAGGGGGGCAATCAGGGGGTTAAAACCTTTATTCGGGGGTCCCTGACGCTATAAAACGCTGACGGCAAACCTATATATTTACCTCCCTAACTAGCGTCACCAGTGACACTAATACAGCGATCAGAAAAATGATCGCTTAGTGACACTGGCGACGGGGGGTGATCAAGGGGTTAAAACTTTATTAGGGGGGTTAGGGGGGTACCCTAGACCTAAAGGGGGCTACCACTAACTGCCCTACCACACTAACTATCACAAACTGACACCAATGCAGTAATCAGAAAAAATAACAAAAAACTGCTTAGTGTCAGGGTGATTGGGGGGTGATGGGGGGGTGTAATGTATGCCTGGCATGTTCTACTGTGTGTGTGTTGTGCACTCACTCAGATGTCTTCTCTCCTCGGCGCCGGAACGGAAAATACCGAGCCGAGGAGAGATGACATCACTTCCTCTGCAGAGGAAGAATCTCATTGGCTGGGAGCGATCGCGAGGGGGGGGGGGGGCACAAATAGATGGTCTCCCTCTCAGTGCTTCCAGACAGAAGCCGACTGCCTCAGGCACCGGGGGGGGGGGGGTCCGATCGGACCCCCCGCCCGCGGGAGGCAGATCACGTACCAGGTACATGATTTTGCCTGCCTGTGCCATTCTGCCGCAGTATATCCACGTTAGGCGGTCGGCAACTGGTTAAAAATGACGTTTTTCACAAACTTTTTTTTTTTTTTTTTTATTGATCCATGTCCCCCAGGGCAGGACCCGGACCCCTATGACCATTGTATGCCTAATTACTTGCATTTAAGCCTTCAAAATCGGTATTTTGATATTTTGACGTTCGGGTCCCATTGACTTTAATGGGGTTCGTTATTCGGGTCCAAACGTTTGCGGTGTTTGAAAGTTCTGGACTGAACCGAACAGGGGTCCGTTCGGCCTATCCCTAGTGGACATATCATGTATACAAAGTTGCATAAACTTCAGGTGTCAAAAATATGAGTCCGAGACACAAAGATTTGCACAAACTCCTGAGAATTCAGGGGCGATCGTATGTGGTCAGCAAATCCTGATAATGTGATAGCACGCTAGATTTCGTTTGCGTGTAAGTGATTTTGCAGAGCCATATGTAGCACATGTTTCGGGAGAAGAATGTAAAACATAGCATTTTGAAAAAAAGAAATAAAAAACTAAAGAGAATACATAAAGAAAGGCAAAATATACCTGTAATCAATAAAACCATTTTCTCACCATGTGTCCAGTCCCAACAGGACCTAGCCTGTGGGCCAGAAAGACATAGAAAAGAGAAGATAGGAAGAAGGTGTGAGAAGGAGGAAGGTCGAAAGAAGAATGGGATAGGTGTGTAGGATAGAAGAGGGGAAGAATAATAAAAAAAAAAAAGAGGCGTGAGAGGAGAGGGGAGTCCACGGGGTGGGGGGGAAGTGGAGGCATACTAGAGAGAGATTAGTGCTGGGTCGAATGGGGAAGGGTGGGCATGTGCCACCCAGGGTTGCCATGTCCGGAGGAATTTGTCATGTGTATCTGATAACACAGCTGTCAGATTCTCGTTAACCATGATATCATTTACGCGGTTTTTAACTTCTTCGAAACTGAGAGCCGGAGTTTTCCAAGCTTTTGCTATGATCAATTTAGTTGCAGTAAAAATATGCGACACCAATTGGCGTTCTGGTCGTAGTAATTCTGTGATCGGTTTCCCCAGAATGGCCTCAAAAGGGGTCCCTCTTTATATTGGTGTTCGTATAAGAGGTTGCGAAGGAGTGCATAGACTCTGACCCACAATCTGCATACCCTGGGGCACTTCCACCAGATGTGCGCCATTGTGCCCTCTTGGGAACACCCACGGAAACATAAGGGGGAATATGATGGAATAAAACTCGCCAATCTGGCCGGGGTGTAATACATCTATAGAGCACTTTATAAGCGTCTTCCAAGAAGAGAACATTCTTGGAGCACTTGGACAGTGCGTTAGTCATGACCTGCCAATCCTCTGGGTCCAGTCGCTTCCACAGTTCTGCTTCCCACTGGAGATGGTATGGTCTCAAGGATGTTTTTTTGGAGCCTATTATGGCTGCATATATTAAAGAGATTAAACCCGAGGATTGGGGTTGTGATCTACAAAGGCTTTCGAAAGGGGTCAAAGTATAAGGGGTAGGTCGAGATTTTATAAGATGTTGGAGAAAATGTCGGATTTGCATATAGCTGTAGTGCTCCCTAAAGGGGATGTCATGAGAGGAACGTAAGGTTGCAAATGGGATAATCTTAGTGGGGGTAAACATGGAGTGGATATCCACAAAGCCGTTCTTTGTCCACCATGTGAACTGCAACGAATTATCGCATCCCGGTGGGAATAATGGACACTGAAGAAGGTGAAGTAGGGGGAGATGGGGGGAGATCAGGCCCGCCAAGTATTTGACCGCGTCCCACAACTGAAGTGAGTGAGCCAAACATGGACCGATATTATTTGGGCGGTGCACTCGAGGGAGCCAAGGGAGGAAGGCTAGTGGTATCGGGTGAGAATCCACCAGATCAATGGTGGCCCACAATGGCATATGATGTTTCTCATGGAGATGGGATAACAGGGCGATAGCCGCTGCTGTATAGGAAGCGTGTAAGTTGGGAACCGAGAGGCCACCATTGATCGTGCGGGCATACAGAACCTGCCTTTTGATCCTGGGTCTCGCAGAGCCCCAGATAAACTGCATGATTTTGCGCTGGTGTATACACAGAATGTGAGAAGGGACCTGGACTGGCAAGACCCGGAAAAAATAAAGCAGCTTTGGGAGATGGGTCATATGGACAGTTGCAATCCTTCCGAACCAGGACAATGGGAGGGTGGACCAGGGTGAAAGCGTAGCTGCCAACTTCCCAAAAAGTAAGGGAAAGTTGGCTTGATATAGACCCGAGTATCTTGGGGTAAGCCTGATCCCGAGGTAGGGTAATGAATTTAACCATTGGAAGGAGAATGCAGATTGTAGGGCTTCCAGCTCAGAGGGTGAGAGATTGATCGACATTGCTTTGCATTTAGCGGGGTTGACTGATAGGCCCGAAAACGTGGCAAAGGTGTTTAAAAGAGAAAGCAGGTTAGGGAGGGTAATTCTAGGTTTAGTAATGGTCAGCAGGATATCATCTGCAAACAGTGACAACTTGTGCGAAGTACCCGCTATTTCTACCCCCGATATATCCTGGGGGATCGAATAGCCTCCGCCAAGGGTTCCAGTGCCAAGATAAATAGGAGTGGGCAAAGTGGGCAACCTTGACGAGTTCCCCTTTTTAATTGGGAAGGTAGGTGACTCAAACCCATAGTATTTCACTTTGGCCTGGGGGGAGTCATAAATGGCTGAAACCCAGCTCCTAAAGGAGGTGCCAAATCCATAATGTCTAAGCACCTGTATCAGGTAAGGCCATGACAAGGTGTCAAAGGCTTTATTGATGTCCAGTGATGAGAACATTGTTTTTAAGGATCTACTGTGAACGATATGTTGTATTTGAAGGAGATGTCTAATGGCGTCGCCTGCCTGCCTCCTTGGGACAACACCCACCTGGTCCTTCTTTATCAGGCGTGTGAGAAAGGAATTGAGGCGATTGGCCAAGATCTTCATCAAGATTTTCATATCTGTATTGATTAGGGAAATTGGCCTGAAGTTAGCCCAAGTGGAATGGTCCCTGTCTGGCTTAGGGATCATTATGATATTAGCAGTCAGCAGGTTTGGTTTGAAGGGATGACCTTCCTTAACTGATTTGTACATAGTTGTTAGGTAGGGGGCAATGACATCTGCTAATTCTGGTAGTATAGTGCCGCGAAGCCATCTGGGCCTGGTCTTTTAACCACCTTCAACTCCTTAATGCACTGGAGGACTTCCGAGACTTGTATGTCTCGGTCCATCAGGGACGTGTGGGTTTCGGATAGAGAAGGTAAGAGCACACATGATTTCAAGGTGGAACTCTGCTGGGCATTCCTGGATGTAAGGGGGAACTTCTTCTTTTCTTCATGAATTCTTTTTTTCAGCCCACACATTTGTAATATATACAATGTGATCCTCATGCTGAAAAGTTTAAAGACCCCCAACCCTAGAAGATCTTTCTCTCTCTCTCTTTTTCTCTCGCTCTCTCTCTCTCGCTCGACATGGGAGAGGAAGATCAACATGTTATAAGGCACAATCCACTGTTCTCTCTGATGGCAGCAAAGTTGGAGGCCCCCCATAGACATGAGATTGTCCCTAATGTAACCAAAAACAGCTTGATCAGACAACTGTCCTATATTGTGTATAAAAAATTAAAAATGCTGCCAAGTAGCTTTGTAATATGCCATAAGATGAGTGCAGGAAGGCCTATTTTCTTGAGTAAATCGGTATGGTTTAATATAGCACATAGGTTTGCTTTGCTTGTCAACCACAGTTTACGGCAGTGGTGTCTGGGAACATGCAGAGGCACCTTCGCATCCCCCAAAAAGGATTCTGGAAACACAAGGCTATGTTGGTCATCAGAGTAGTCCTGTCTGCAAATGAACCCAAATATGTTATTGTCACTGGTAACCTTTCTTTGCCTTATCAAAAAGAGAATCATAATGTGATTTCCTACTTCTCTTGAAATCTAACCATGACTTGTTTCTTGTTTCAGAAACTCTAGATGACTTGATAAAGAGTGGCGTTTTTGAGACCGCTTTCCCACTTCACTCTGTGAGTGTAACATTTGTATTAGTGTGATGATCACACATTCTGTAAATTGTATGTGTGGTTGTGCATTGATTGGATCACCATTTTTATTCTTTGCTTCTTAGCTGGAGGAGGCTCTCGGCAAGCAGTTGAAGCAAAAGTGGGCAAGATGGCGGGATGTCATCTATATACAGCCTGTGAAAGAGATCAGGTGATAGAGGGGTCTTGTATGGATATTTTGGGTTTCTGAGTTTCTTCAGCACCTTTTGTAATACAGCTGTTGTCAGACTTGGTGGTGGTGGGGGATACACATAAAAATTAAAATGACAGTGGGGTTTGTGACTGGGGCTGGCAATAAAGCTCAATGCTCACAATTTTTTATTTTTGAAAAAATACTGTTTTTGAGTAACATAAAGGTGGATAAATGGACTCGACAAGATCAAAAGCAGTGGTCTAAATTCTGATATTTATTGCAGAATCGAGAATAAAACGATTCTCCAGCAGTGTTCAGATTACTGATTTGAACTGCTGACATGATTGGTATACTGATACTGACTTGTGGTTTACAGACTGCAGTGGAGGACTGACATTAAATTTCTTTCTATTTGCTTTTATGATTAACAAAATTAGACATAATATATAACATACAGGGTTCTTTTAGAATAGCTCAAAAGATCTGTAATTTGGGCTTGGTCAACCTTGGAATGCAGGCACACCTACCGGACAGTGCAGCAGGTTTAGTGACCTGTTTTCCTCCACTGTTAAATTATGCAATACAGCTGAGCCAACAAATGCTCCCAGCCTACTGCTTGAACTGGAGGAGCAGCAGGCCTCTATTTTGTTTTCACTCTTGCTATTTGCAAGTTCCCAGTATTGGGTCAACAGCACTGTGCAATGCAGGAACTATCTTACTTGCCAAAAATTTTTAAATCTGTTAATTACATTTTTTGAACGCAGGCAAATTGCTAGGCACATGAGCAACCCCCTACAGTTTTGTTTCCACTGTCAAATCAATACAACGTGGTCAAGACTGTGATTGGATAGTGAAGGCAAAGCGACTCCCATTTTATTGAAGTTATATCTCTGCTCGTTCCTCCAATCAGCAAGCTAAATTTGTTTAATGAGCAGTACAGTACAATGCTGTAAAGCCTGACTGACTTTCGCTGCCCCTTTTTTCTCCCAGTCTGAATGTTGATGCACAGGGTTTATAAGATGCTAGTGCAGATAGATTTAGATGCTGCCTGCCTACATTAAAATTTAAGATGGCTACACATAATATCATTTTATTGTAGAATATCCTTTAGCTTTACCAACAGTTTTATATAGCATGTGAGCCTAGCTAACTAGCTATAAATAGGATTTTTTTTTAGATTGATTAGCTTTGCCCCCTGCACTACATAGCTCCTTGTGAATTTAAACAGGTTAATACATATATTATACAATGAGATTGTAACGTGTTGTCAAATCTACAATGGTAAACATTTCCCAGCCTGAATTTTGCAATGCACATTGATAACCAGACACTACTGTAAAAATCAGCCTTCCCCAACCCTTTTACCCCAAAGAAACCCTTGAAATAATTTTCAGGTCTCGGGGAACCCCTGCTAAAACCAATTAGTCTGGGGTCAGTATAATGCAGCTGACTCTGCCAAGTGTCCTTGGCACCGAAATTTTGCAGACACCATCAAATGGAGGCTCAATCAGCCAATGCTTAAAGTGGTAGTAAACTCTATTATACCATTTGTACCTACAGTAAGCCTATAATGAGGCTTACCTGTAGGTACTGTGAATATCTCCTAAACTTGCAGTTTAGGAGATATTTAGAGTTTATACAGCCGATTACCTCATCGGCACATGCGCTCTGAAGCTTACAGTGCCAGTGTTCTGCTGAAAACTTCAAGTCGCCAAAATCTCCAACCACTATGATTTGCTTGTTTTCACAATACTCTGGCAGCCTATACAATACAGCACACGACGAGCTAGCTGTTTTGACAGAACACCGGGTAAGGAGGAAAAGTTGCCACCTTCGAGGCGGCCATCTTCTTGGTTAGTATCGGGCGGACTAACAATGGGCGCTCATTATATGGTATACCGTACTGTACACGCTGCTGGTGCTCTGTCAAAACAGGCAACTTGTCAAAATCTCCAGTATTGCTGCTGGACAGTCACCGGAAGTGACGTGGTTGGAGATTTTGGCAAGTTGAAATTTTCGGGAGAACACCGGACCTTTAGAGCCCGTGCCAGAAACGGCGGCTCCCGCACGCACGTGGGAGTGATGTCATTGCGGCTCTGGCCACTCATCGCGCCGGAGTCTGCGAACCCGGAAGAAGCACGGGTGAAAGATGTCATCCGTTTCAGCAGTGAGGGGGCACCACTGGAGGGCTTCTTTCTAAGGTATTTTATAATGTGCTAGTGTGCACATTATGCCATTGTCTTACGGGTGTTGTTTTGTTTTTTGGTTTTTTTATTATTATTCAGCAGTTTACAACCGCTTTAAGGCACCTTCAACATCCTCTGAAAGGACCCCAGGGTTCCAAGAGAATAGCTGGTATAGACCGAATAAGCTACTATGTTAAATGCATAACTGGATTGAGGGCGTTTTTTATCTGTTTGGGTTCTATCTTCTAAACCTATTGATCAGACCATAACTTCTGTCTCATTTGGCTATGTTTATAATTCTTCCTACAGAGAATATTTTGGAGAGAAGGTGGCCCTCTACTTTGCATGGCTTGGATGGTACACCCTCATGCTTTTTCCCGCAGCTCTTGTTGGAATAGTGGTATTTTTTTATGGATTTGTGCATTTCAGTAGCAGTCAAATCAGGTACGCACTGGTGTCATACAGCAAGGTCCGTATATTCTCTATCATACGAAACTGACTCCTTATTTTCAGTGGGTCTTTGAAGCAGAGGCTGTATTAAATGTCACTGAATAATACTTTTCCTAGTGGATGTCACTCATCTGGAATATGCAGTTCAGTTTTGGGAACCAGTCCACAAAAGAATATTGGTGGAAGTGGAGAAAGTGCAGAGAAGGGCAACCAAACTTCTAAGAGGCATGGAGGAGCTCAGCTATGAGAAAAGATTAGCTGAACTGAATTTATTTTTTCTTGAGAAGAGGTGATAAGGGGGGATATGATCACCATCTATAAATACATAGGTGGTCTATATAGTGAACTTGGTTTAGCATCATTTACTTTAAGGTCTTTACAGAGGACAAGGGGGCACTCTTTACATCTGTAGAAAAAGGGATTTAACCTCCACATATGGAAAGGCTTTGTTACAGTAAGAGCTGTGAAAATGTGGAATAGACTCCCTCAAGAACTAGTTCTGGCCTAGCTCATTAGATTTTTTTTTAAAAAGCACTCGTTCTCATTCTACAAATGCTATTTGCCTGGCTGTTATGCTGACTACCTTGATTCAGCGAAGTTAATGCACATTCAGCCCAGCAAACGTGTGTAGGTAGGAGCTTCTCTTTCTTTTCTCCACATGTACGTCTTTGTTCCAGGTCAGTAACACAAAGTATTCAAGGCATAGAAGTAAGCTGCCAATTTACTGTAGGATTTCCCTATCAAGTCCCCTACCCCCTGGTGGAATCTTTCTTTGCTGACTATTGGCACCTGCAGCTGTCAGAATGCCTAAACAATGTCTGCCAAGCTCTTCATTTTTTAGGTCGAAGGATATTGGGCGGGGGAGTGCCGATTGATTGCTTGGATTTTAGATGGTTCATCAGCAACCAGACAAAATTTGCTCAATGTATGGTCAGCTTTAGTGGTACAGCCAGGTGACTATCATTTTTTAAGAGGCCCACAGTAGCAGCCTCCATACATCCTTAGGAAATGTTTATTCTAAACAATTGAACGCTGCAGCCGCTTGCTGCCTACATCATCTGTTCGGTGTTAATTGTAATTTATTTGTGAACTTAGATGTATTCAAATGCTGTTCTGTTTCCCTTGAAACTGTTTCTTTTTAGCCAGGAGATCTGCAAAGCAAATACAACCTTGATGTGTCCGCTCTGTGATCAAAATTGCCCCTACTGGCCCTTGTCAGAGACCTGCACATATGCAAAGGTAAGATCCAAAGCCAGAACAAGCATGAGATTCTTGGAGGGACTGGGAACCTTTGGTCTGGGGGACAAATAAAATTTTCATGTTAGGTACAGATCCACATCTTCCAAGATCAGCTTCTTTTGCAGCTGTTGGCATTTGGTCATATGACATCTCGGACCTAAAAAGGAAGTTAGTGCTGGAAGACTTCCCTTTTCAAGATGTTGTGATCGCAGATCTGAATGGAGAGCAGGTAGCTATATAACACTCTCCAGCAGGGCCGGGACAAGGGGTGGGCAAAAGGGGTGGCTGCCCTGGGCACTGCGTTATGTTAGGTGGGGGGGCACCACAAGGAGATTGGGGGAGGGGATTTGTGTTGAGAAGGGGAATTTGGGAGGCAGCAGGGGATAAGAAATATTCTAGGAGGGAAAATTTAGGGATGTGTGCTAGGAATGGTGATTTGGGGATTTGTGTTGGGAGGGGGGATGGAAGAAGGGGATTTGTGCTTGGAGAGGACATTTGAGGGGTAGAGGATTTGTACTAGGAGGGGGATTTTTTATTTATTTTTTATTTTTTTGGGTGGGTAGTGTTATTTGTGCTGTGTGCATATGGGGGGAGAGAGGAATTTGACATGTTCACCCTGGGCTCTAGATGGCCTTTTCCTGGCTCAGGTGTTACTAATTGCAGATTCAGCTTGGACTGATGTCTGAGTGGTGACGTATTTACCCTCAGTGCCAACACCCAACATATATTTTTAGGACTGCTCCTAGCCCAGTCTTTCCCTAAAACACATTAGATCAATATCACACTTTGTGAACCTGTCTCCTTCTTTCTTCTTCTTCTTTTTTTTTTTTTTTTTTTCTGTAATACTTTATTCCTTACATCTCTCTTACACAGTCTGCTCTCAGCATGAATTCTTGATACCAGATCGATATGTATTGTTACCATATTCTATTGTTAATCTTCATTATGCATGCTTAGTAGCTTAATCTAACGAGTTTTAATTTATTATATAAATTAAATAATTTAAAGAAATCTAGAGAGTTGTAATACACTGACCTTTCAAGCACACAAGCATGATCTCTAGCCCATTCTTGTGATTTTCTGGGGAAGTAAGTCTCATTCAAAAAATTGTGACATTTAGTTTCATGTAAAAAAACATTGACCTAAAAGGAATTTGTCTGGTATGATGTAACTAGGCTTTACATGGAAAACACCTTTTTAATCACTGCACATACCTGACACAACCAGTACATAAATAAGAACTACCTTTAAGTTTAACATTTCTCCCTGGTGGAGTTGAACATGATGATGTTTTGTCACGTCCCCTGAATTTTAGAACATCCCACACTACAGAATTGGTGGTGCTGAGAGCACTTGACCAGTGTAGATAAGATGTCCAACCCTCATATGACTGCCACCATTATCATACTCCAAAACCTGCCCCACATATCACCTACGATTAATGAGACCACACTTGAGCTGGAGTATAACTGGCCATAGTAGCCTTTTTATTCACAAATATTCAATATATAATACATTTTAACCATAACAAAAACCGCAAAATATCAGTCCCCCCCCCCCCCCCCCCCCCGGTGGTATTTGACGACACTTCCCAACATAACTCTGTTCCACTTCCACACTGCGGGCCTTTTCCGTACTAGGCCTCCAGCCATGTCACACCAGCTTGGAGACAAACCCATTACCCGCAGTGCCACCATTACCATCTTCCAGTTAACCCGTGTTAACTGAATACACCGTGGGCCCATACCACCGATGGGTCCTACACACTTCCATCTCATTGGTTACTTGCCATTAAGGATGAGCTCCGGCGTGTTTGCATGCTGCACGTGCCGAGCCCGCCAGGAAGTCGGCACTGCACAGCGCTAATCACAAGCAGTGAGACATTTCCCGATGTGCGGCTGCAGAGATCGGGAAATGTCTCACTGCCTGTGATTAGCGCAGCGCATTGCCGACTTCCTGGCAAGCTCGGCGTGTGCAGCATGCGAACACGCCGGAGCTCATCCTTACTTGCCACCATCAAAGACCACCACCGCTAACAAGGGTGACTCCTTACCCTTGGGAGCCCCTCTACACTCTCAAAGCCCGCTGGATCCCATCCTGCAGCCCCAGGGACCAGAGATCAATACCCACCGCCGACAGGTGAACCCCGTCCCTTCGGAGATAAAGCCCAACATCCCTCTCCAGTTCCCTATGGCGGATCACCAAACTCCCATTACAGACCACGAACCAGCCCACCATTTTATTAACTTTTATGCGGGCTTTATTTACTCTGTCTACTGACCTTGCCAACCGCCAGGTCATCCTGGCTACAATGTTAGACCAAACGACCAACATGTCAGGGAAGGTCGTCCTAATTATATATTCATTATGATAAGAGATGCCTAGCTCCTACTGTTTATCCCCTCCATCACAGGAGCGCGTTTTTAGATACTGAGATCGGAGCTACTGCATCAGGGGAGAGTGAGAGTATGGGAGGGGGTTTGCATCAGAGAAACCACACACTTCTGTGTTGGTGGAGGTTATAAGTAAGAGATGGGAGTCTTATAGCAACATCCTAGCAACAAGGCAGGATGGGATGATGCGATCTTGTGGGGGTTTTTAATCAAATTTCATGAGGTAAGTAAATTCCCTACACCTATAGCAAGGGCATTATTCAACTTTGGTCAAAGCTGCAGAGTTTGTTTTGACCTACAAATGCTCCTTACCATCATAAGCAGTTTTCTCGTAAAGGTGAACTATGCCTTTAAGCAAGTCTTGTGTGTTGGTGTACCTCTTAAGATGGATGGGGCTGCCTTCAATTCAGTTATTTATTGCTATGAATGTCTCAAGTTGGGAGCACATGCAATTTAGCGGCAGGCATTCAGATGATTAAATTACTGTATATGTAGGAAATGTACAGTGAAACCTTGGGTTGCGAGTAAGGCGGTTTACAAGCGTTTTGCAATATAAGCTTTTTTAACAAAAATTCCTGACTCGCTTTGCGAGCGTTGTCTCGCAAGACTAGCAGGATTCAAGCCGCTGGGGTGTGCAGTACTGCATTTGGCCAGAGGTGCGGGGGGGCCAGTGACACTCGGAGACACTCGGAAACCCTCCGTTCCCGAGGGTCTCCGAGTGTTTCCGAGTGTCTCCGGCTCCCGCGCACCTCTGGCCACATGCAGTACTGCATAAGCAAGCAGTGGCTGTGGAACGGATTATCTGAATTTCCATTATTTCCTATGGGGAAACTCGCTTTGATATACGAAGCTTTGGCTTACAAGCATTCTTCTGGAACGAATTATGCTTGTAATCCAAGGTATTACTGTATGTAGATTTTTTTTTTTTTTTTTACTGAACGAGTTTTTCCTCCTGCAGGTGACACATTTATTTGACAATGAAGGCACAGTATTCTTTGCAATGTTTATGGCAGTCTGGGGTAAGTATAACAAATATATACGTCTCAGATTTTAAAACTTCTTGAAAGTATATCTATGCTTTAAAAAATAGAACTTTTCAAGTATTTAAACTTTTTATTTCTGGAGCACATATGCAACCAACCCTGTCTCATAGCAGGCATTATCCAGTGCTTCTGCCACATGTGTTGTGGCTTCTGTGTCTGTATTGTAGAGCCTTAATCACTTCCTCTCAGGGGAAACCATTGTCCCTGTGCCAGTAAGTGAGGAGAAATCTCTTCGGTGGTGCCCCAGATAGCAGTAAAAACCTGACAGGTGATCTAATCCTTCCCCACTCTATCTAAAAATGACTTTGCTTTGTGCACTGGTCCGCAGTCATGTTGGAACAGAAAGGGGCCATCCCCAAACTGTTTCCATAAAGTTGGGAGCATGAAAATGTCCAAAATGTCTTGGTATGCTGACGTCTTAAGAGTTCCATTCACTGGAACTAAGGGTTCAGATCCAATCCCTGAAAAACAACCCCACACCATAATCCTCCTCCACCAAATGATTTGGATCAGTGCACAAAGCAAGGTTCGTAAAGACATGGATGAGCGAGTTTGTGGTGGAGGAACTTGATTGGCCTGCACAGAGTCTTGACCTCAACCCGACAGAACACCTTTGGGATAAATTAGAGCGGAATCAGGCCTTCTTGTCCAACATCGGTGCCCGACCTCACAAATGTGCTTCTGGAAAAATGGTCAAACATTCCCATAAACACACTCCTAAACCTCGTGGACAGCCTTTCCAGAAGTGTTGAAGCTGTTATAGCTGCAAAGGGTCGATATTGAACCCTACGGATTAAGACAGGGATGCTATTAAAGTTCATGTGCGTGTAAAGGCAGATTTCCCAATACTTTTGACAATATAGTGTGTGTGTGTGTGTGTGTGTGTGTGTGTGTGTATATATATGTAGCATGCTCTCGGAGGAGCTATTTGCTTTGATGGTCCCATTCCCCCAAACTGGGTGCACACACAGCCAGGCATACAGTATTTTCTTTCTCACTGGTTCCAAGAAACAGTCTAGATTGTCCTTTTTGTAATTTTTATTGAACTTGAATAGGTGAGAGGAGAACCTGGGATATCCCAAAGAGACTGACTTGACCAAGGACACCTCTCCTCCTATTCTCCCAGACTTTGGGAAAAGACTACAGCTGGGACCTTGATGACTTTCAAGCACCATCCCTAGCAGACTGCCCTGATGGGCAGTGCCCTTTAGACAGGGGGCTCCTCTGGCAGGACAGGACCCAGGATCCACACACTCTGCTCCAGGTTTAAGCCACCTACTGAACACACCTCCCCAGGAATTGGCTGTGTCTCCATAAATACTCAGCCTACCTTTTTACTCTTCTTCCCACTGTGATTCTACAACCTAAAAAAATCAATCCATGCTCCACTGATTAGAGGAGCTAAACTAAATTTACCTAACAATCTACACTAACTGGGAGGGTGTTACATATACATTGCTGTCTAAGCTACACATTGCAGAAGAAGCTATCAAGCTTTTTTTTCAATTAAACCCTTGCCCACCTGCACATTACATCTACAGTGCCTTGAAAAGTTATTCATACCCCTTGACATTTTCCACATTTTTGTCATGTTACAACCAAAAACGTAATTATTTTATTGGGATTTTATGTGATAGACCAACACAAAGTGGCACATAATTGTGAAGTGGAAGGAAAATGATTATGATTTCAAACATTATTTACAAATATGTGAAAAGTGTGGCGTGCATTTGTATTCAGCCCCCCGGAGTCAGTACTTTGTAGAACCACCTTTTGCTGCAATTACAGCTGCAAATCTTTTTCGGTATGTCTCTACCAGCTTTTCTAGAGAGTGACATGTTTGCCCATTCTTCTTTGCAAAATAGCTCAAGCTCTGTCAGATTGGATGGAGAGTGTCTGTGAACAGCAATTTTCAAGTCTTGGCTAAGATTCTCAATTGGATTTAGGTCTGGACTTTGACTAGGCCATTCTAACACACATGAATATTGTAGCTCTGGCTGTATGTTTGAGTCATTGTCCTGCTGGAAGGTGAACCTCCGCTCCAGTCTCAAGTCTTTTGCAGTCTCTAACAGGTTTTCTTCTAAGATTGCCCTGTGTTTGGCTCTATCCATCTTTCCATCAACTCTCCACACATAGTGTTTTGCTTTTAGGCTAAAAAGTTAAATTTTTATCTCATCTGACCAGAGCACCTTCTTTCACATGTTTGCTGTGTCCCCCACAAGGCTTCTGGCAAACTAAAATTGAGACTTCTTATGGCTTTCTTTCAACAATGGCTTTCTTCTTGCCACTCTTCTATAAAGGCCAGATTTGTGGAGTGCACGACTCATAGTTGTCCTGTGGACAGATTCTCCCACCTGAGCTGTGGGTCTCTGCAGCTCCTCCAGCGTTACCATGGGCCTCTTGGCTACTTCTCTGATTAATGCTCTCTTTGCCTGACCTGTCAGTTTTGGTGGACGGCCATGTCTTGGTAGGTTTGCAGTTGTGCCATATTTTTTCCATTTTCGGATGATGGATTGAAAAGTGCTTTGTGAGATGTTCAAAGCTTGGGATAGTTTTTTTTTTTTTTTTATAACCTAACCCTGCTTTAAGCACTTCCATAACGCAGGCCATCTAATGACATCCTCGGCTTTCAGTGGTGATATCTGAATGATGCCTGCAGCTGCAGGCATCATCCAGATATTTTTTTTTTCAGCCAGCGATTCCCTACACCATGAGCACAATCATAGTGGCTGTTCAGCTGCTTGATCGTACTTGCCGGCGGCGGGAGGGGGTGTCCCCTCCCGCAGCCCTATGGTGCGTCTCCAGGCTATCGGGCCAACGGCAACCCTAAGAAGGAATCCGCCGGCGCCAGAAGAAGCCATAGAGAAAACCAAGGGACAGATGGTCCCCGGCAATCTCTCTGACTCTCGGAGGCCCAGGCGCAATGTTAGGATGTCACGTCAGGGATGTTTACATTTCTTGTAATAGGAATAAAAGTGATCAAAAATTTTTTTTTTTATGGGAAAGTGTAAAAAAAAAAAAAAAGAATGAGGATAAAATTAACAATATAAAAAAAAATTAAAGTGCCCCCATCGTCGCGAGCTCTCACGCAGAAGCGAACTCGTACATAGATCGCTCCCGCATATGTAAACTACGTTCAAACCACACATGTAGACATGTGTCGCGAACGTTGGAGCGAGAGCAATAATATAAAATAATAGCCCAAAATCTCCTCTGTAACTCTAAACATGTAACCTGTAAAAAAAAATTTAAAGCGTCGCCTATAGAGATTTTTAAGTACCGAAGTTTGGCGCCATACGAGTGTGCGCAAGTTTAATGCATGACATATGAGGTATCGATTTACTCCGCGTAACATCTGTCACATTATGCAAAAAAATTGGGCTAACTTTACTGTTTGTGTTTTTTTTTTTATTCATGAAAGTGTTATTTTTTTCCCAAAAAAAAAAAATTACTGCGCAAATGCCATGTGACATAAAATGTTGCAATGACCACCATTTTATTCCCAAGGGTGTCTGCAAATATATATATATATATATATATATATATATATATATATATATATATATATATATATATATATATATATATATATATTAATATTATATAATATATATAATGTTTGGGGGTTCTGAGTAATTTTCTAGCAAATAAATTATGATTTTTACATGTAAGAGAGGGTTGCTGGACTTTGCGCGGTATGGAAGTGGTTAAACTTCTCCACCTTTATCCCTGACCTGTCTGGTGTGTTCATTGGCCTTTGTGCTGCTGTTTGTTCACTAAGGTTCTCTAACAAACCTGAGGGCTTCACAGAACAGCTGTATTTATACTGAGATTATATTACACATAGGTGGACTCGATTTACTACTGTTGAGTTCTGAAGGTAATTGGTTCCACTTGATTTTAGTTAAGGGCATCAGAGTAAAGGGGGCTGAATTCAAATGCACGTCACACTTTTCACATATTTATTTGTAAAAAATTTATGAAAACCATTTTATCATTTTCCTTCCACTTCACAATTATGTGCCACATCTATCACATAAAATCCCAATAAAATACATTTGTTTTTGGTTGTAACATGAGAAAATGTGGAAAATTTCAAGAGGTGTGAATACTTTTTTTTTTCAAGGTACTGTAGGTATTTCTTTACTATTGTCTTATTTCCTGTTTGGATTTGCTAAATCTTAAGGTTGTATATTTATGTACTACATTTATTGCTCAAATAAAGTACTTCAATAAATACGTGTATCTGAAAAAATGACTTGCAACCTTCTAATGTCTGTTTCAGCTACTGTGTTCTTAGAACTGTGGAAGAGGCAGAGGGCAAGAGATGTCTTTTGGTGGAACCTGTACAGCTGGGATGAGGATGAGGTATACCTTTTTTGAGTACCACATGGAAAGACAATACACTTTTCTATTTGCTATAGATACGAAGGTGTTCTACTTCTGGTATCTGCATTGTATAATGCTTGCAAGAAAATAGAGCTATCAATAAAATATGGAAGGAAAAAACGGTTTGTGTTTCATTAAGGATTATCATAAACTAGTGCATTTCCAAAATAACTTGACCGAAGCCTTGCTGTACTTCATGTATAGAAAACTTTAACTGTGTTTTCACTATGTGTGTCTTTCCATAGGGTCTAGTATATGTACAGTGATCATTGTGTATTCTTTGCAGGAGGAGCTGGCTCTGGAGCTGATTAATAATCCAGAATGTCAGATCCAAAAACACCAACATTCTTACCTGCGCTCCACTTTGGTTCTACTGGGAGTAGCTGCCATGGTACGTAATTTCAATATATTGTTCTGTATGTTTAATCCTATATATCTCATTGTTTTTATTACTGCTTATCTAACCATCACTCTCTTTAACATATTTACCTGGTAGATTGCCATATTAATTGGTATAGCACAGGCCCTGGTTGTATACCGTGTGGTGGTGACTGTGACCTTTATGCGATCTTCTTGGGACTTACTTAAGGAACATGCTACCACAGCTGCAGTTATGTCTGGAGCTGTACTTCATTACCTTACCATTGTCATCATGACCAAGGTGAGTCTCCTCAGTGTTTAAATGGTACAGGACACCATCGCAGTATATTATCGTATGGACATCTGTGTTGACTGTTGCTCCAGAGCTCTCAGTTTAATAAAATATCAGTTTAATAAAATATTATAATGCATACTAACTACTCAGTTGCCTTGATAACTGCTTGATATCTAATTTACCTTCATGCCCCTTGACTAGTGATGGGCTCATCTAAGCCCAGCATGATCGCTTCTACCAAAAGTTCTCTTGTTGGGAAAACAAGGGCGGCCCAGAAGTGCTAAATGGAAATGTAATGGGTTGATGACAAAATAAATATATGCTCCTTTGTGCTTCTTTACATTAAATATTTGGGTGGAGAATTACTCCTATAGAACATGTGTGCTTCTGAGCATATATATAATCATAATCTTGTTATATTTGCTTGCTTAATTTTCATTGTATGGTTTACATATACTTTATAAAATAATGCCTTATCTGCCACAGTTTCAAGCAAATAATTTTTTTTTTTTATTTGTTATTTCCACTTTTGTCAACCTGGGGACCCCACCAGTCTTAAAGCTGATGTCCATGTTTCATGTCACTTTAGTTTGTTTGAACCAAGCTACTGCTTCAGTGTCTCTAAGCACTGTATGTTTTGTATTTCCTATTCTCTAATTTTAATTTATTTTGCTTACATTTTCATTTTATTTATTTCCATAAAAAGGCACACCAAAATTCTCAGCACTAGGCCCATGATACTCTCAATCAGGTGTTGCTTCCTAGTGTACATACATCTAGCCACTGCGGCATTGGATGTGAACCGATCGAGCGCATTCGCATGGTCACTAGAAAACATGGCAAAAAAGTGTTTAAGACACTGCTGCTTGGATAGTGCTCAGCAAACCCACCACTGAAATAATTATTTACACTATAACAATTAAATATATATTTAACCATTACAGTTGCCAGTGGTTTTTGCTGAATCGGATTACAGTGGACTATATAAATTCATAATAATGATACATTTAGAAGGCTTGACTTTAGCAAAGTGGTTAGTAATTGCTAGATTGCATTAACTCTAGTAATTGATTTGACTTGTTCCTGGAGTTACTCTTTACAAAAATGAACCGGAGAACACATTATATCAAGTCTGCGTTTGTTAAAGTTGTTACCATAGCATATTATTTATCAGGCGTATTCGTTTCTCTGTGCAGGTGAATCGTGTTGTATCTACTTATTTGTGTAATCTGGGTGAGTCACTCTTTTATATTGTAATAAGTGATGGGTGAAGAAGACATGCCTGTGCATGGCTATGTATAATATCACTGAAGAAGTGTGGCTGTGGGTGTAAGATACCTCAATGTCAGCGTCATACTGAAAGTACAAAAGGATACGGAGTGAAAAAGCTCACTCCTGTCATTAGACCACCTTTCGCAACTTTCTTGAAATAATGTTTGAGGACTTGGAGAACCCCTGCTAAAATTGATTATATCCACAGGTCTAGGTACATTAGTGTGATAAGTAGGTTAAAGAAAATTTAAGAATTAAAAAAAAAAGTATGTCATACGCAAAGTTTTAGATTCCCACTTAGAATTTTATATATCAACACCATGCTCTATACCCCAAAAACATTATTCAACTAATGTTTATGAAGTGAAAAAATAACAGAGAAAAACCACATAGACAATGAAAGTTGGTCAACTACACTTTTGATCAGTAGAGAAATGCTCCTTACACTGGCGGTCAGTAGAGAAACGCACCCTTGTGCTGAAGGTCAGTAGAGAGATTCCTACTTATGCCTGATACACACGGTCGGATTTTCCGACGGAAAATGTGTGATAGGATCTTGTTGTCGGAAATTCCGACCGTGTGTGGGCTCCATCACACATTTTCCATCGGATTTTCCGACACACAAAGTTTGAGAGCAGGCTATAAAATTTTCCGACAACAAAATCCGTTGTCGGAATTTCCGATCGTGTGTACACAAATCCGACGCACAAAGTGCCACGCATGCTCAGAATAAATAAAGAGATGAAAGCTATTGGCTACTGCCACGTTTATAGTCCCGGGGTACGTGTTTTACGCCACCGCGTTCAGAATGATCGGATTTTCCGACAACTTCGTGTGACCGTGTGTATGCAAGACAAGTTTGAGCCAACATCCGTCTGAAAAAATCCTAGGATTTTGTTGTCGGAATGTCCGATCAATGTCCGACCGTGTGTATGGGGCATTACAGTGGTTAGTATAGTGTACATGTGAGATAGCGCTATACTTTGGTAATGTTGAGTAGGTCTGTTGCATCTCAACCCATGGAGGGCACTCAGAGTGAGTCACTTTAAGTGTGTAAAAGGTTGTGGAGATAGGTGAGGAACACTGTGCATGAATAAAGTCTTGGAAACTATTTGGAGGACCATGATCACTTTATTAGTTTTATGATATAAATCTAGACTCTTTTATGTCATACACTAATAAAGTGATAATGGTTCTCCAACCGGTTAGAGTTTCCAAGACTTTTTATTTATGCACAGTACTCCTCCCCTAACCCAACAACCCTTAGAAATGGTCAGTGTAAAAATGCTGTCTAACACTGGTGGTCAGTAGAAGAACCCCTTATATTGTTGGCCAGTAGAAGAATGCTTTTACGTTTTGTGGTAAGTGGAGAAGTGCCCCTTTAATTAGGAATCAGTGGAAAACTGTCCCCTTACATTGATGGTCAGTATAGTGCCCCTTCCATTGGTGATTACTGACTTCCACCATTTGATGCCAGTGGAAAATTCTGGCCCTAATATTGGTGGTGGGTGTAACTTGGCAATCTTTGCTGATTTGCTGATGCTCAAGGAACCCCTAGCAACATCTAGATCAGCAATTCTTAACCTTGTTATGCTCACGGAACCCTTAAAACAATGTTCAGGTCTCGGAGAATAATATTCTGATAAATCTCATGACACATTGACGTGATCAGTCAGTTGTAGGTATGGTAATACATAAAAGTATAAACTTGCATTAATAACAGTGCATTGGTGTGCAGTGGAAAAGCTAACAGTGTATCAGTGTTTAGTTTATGCAGGAACAGTGCATTAGTGCTCAATGAAAACCCTAACCGCGCATTGGTGCTCAGCGGAAATGCTAAACGCACATTGGTGCTCAGCAGAAACTTTAACAGTGTGTCGCTGCTTAGCAGATACATTTGCCTATGGTGCTTAGTGGAAAATGTATTTATTTGAACAGTGTTGCAAAACCCCAGTAAAGAAGCCCTGCTTTACAGCATAGCGGTAGCTTGCATGGGGGCTACTGAAACCACTGTTAGGCGGCTAAGTATCCACTGTGGTGGGGGTAGTGGAACCCTTGGAGACCTCTCATAGAACCCTGGTGAGAAACCCTGCTCTAGAAAAACCCTGGTTGAAAAAGTTGCATTAGACAATTGCCCCTGTGATCTATTGGTTACATGTTTCTGCTGAGGTCTGAAGGTGCCTATAAACCTTTCAATCTTCTGGTCTTACAGACATCAAATCACTAAATGACTTCACACATAAGTTGTGTTGAGTGGTGTTGCTAGGTAAATACACATACCTAATGGGGCCATCACAGGTCCCATAGATACAAGCGCTTTCTGTAGCTCTGTTAATGTTCTTTCTTTCACAATTTTGAGTAAAATTACCATAACATTTGTATATTCCTTCCTTCCCAAGTTGCGATATGGAAACATTTTGTTATATATTGCTTATGTACAGAGCAATAAAAAAAAATTGAATGTTCTGCTTTTGTGGGGCACTTTTTGTAACTGCTGTTCACATAAGGCTGTGCAGAGCTGGAAGTCAAATTGGAGGCATACTAGCATTTTAAGAAGGAGTTTGGCAAGGGCAGGTCTTTTTATTTTACAAATGTTCAGAGAATGACATAAAAAAAGCAAAAATAAAGAGCAAACCCTATTGTACACTGAAACCGCTAAGCAGATAAAGATTGATATACTGTAAAGGGGATAAAACAAAGGGCATTATTGGAGGAATAACACATCTGATCTCATATTCCTCTTTCTTAGAGAAACCCCGGACATTTACAGAGAGAGAAAACAGCTTCACCTCCAAAGTGTTCACATTTCAGTTTGTTACTCACTTTTCATCTCTCTTCTATGTGGCGTTCTTCTTGGGAAGGTAACAAAATTCATAAACCTTACATTTCCTTACCATGTTATTTTCGGTTCAATAAGGAATTATTCAAAGAGGTTTTTTTTTTGTTAATATACAGTACATGTCCAAATAAAGAGTAAATTGTATGAGCTTTAGCATCGTCGTTGTGGCTCCTCAACAGTTCTATTGGTTCAATTTTCCTGTTGCAGCCTGAAATTACTTTTTAACAACTTAAAGTGAAACTACACCGCATCTGAGCACCACAAATAAAAAATGCAATTTCATTAATACTATTCAAAGAAAACTCCCTCATCCATCCATGTATCCATGCTTTATTTTGCTAAGAAATCACTCTGAAAAACACCCCTTTGCATTTCTAGCCGTGGCCATCTTGCGTAAGGGCAAATGATTCGTGTAGCATTTACTTCTGGAATCCAGGTGCCCTTAGCTCAGGTATGCAGGCAGGAGGGTGTGCTTAGCTGAGAAAACCCCATCTCCCCTCTTGAAGACTCCTGGGAGGTACGACATCATTTACCTAGGCCTGGAAACCTGGAAGTAACTGAAGAAATGGTAAAAAAAAGGTTAAAACAAGTAAATATTATATATACAATAATTTATATATAATATTACTAATGCTAACAGCATAAAAAACATATTTGCATTATCTTGTTGTCTTAAAGAGGAGTTCCACCCAAAAGAACTTCCACTCATTTGGCACTTTTCGAGGGGAAGGTTACCGCGGGGCTCCCTTCTCCTCTCCCTGTCGCCGGGCCAGTAGCAGAGAGGAGTGGGGCCTCGCGCAAGCGCAGTAGGGTTCCCGGGGTGAAGCCATGAGGCAGCACCCAACAGCTGATGGAAACAGAGAGGCGAAGTGGTTAGGGCATATCTAAACACAAAAACAAAAATAGAATACATTGCAGATTATTATTCATTAGATCAGTGGTCATCAACCCTGTCCGCAGGGCCCACTAACAAGCCAGGTTTTATGTATTACCTTGGGGAGATGCAGACTAGAATACTGCAATCACTGAGCAGAAAATGATATCACCTGTCATGTATTTCAGTTATCTTGCAAACCTCGCCTGTTAGTGGGTCCTGAGGACAGAGTTGATAACCACTGCATTAGATAACGTAGTTGCACTTTTTTTTTTTTTCTTCTTTTTTTTTCAATGCTAAGAACATTGTCAGCAAGTACAGAAAATACCTGATGATTTTGCCAGAAGTGCATTGTGTTTGTAACTCCACGTGAGCTAAAAAGGAAGCACAATGAACCTTCTTATCTTTGTTTAAACTACTAGTCCCCATAAATACATCATGTAATGAAGATGAACAAAGGCTGACATGTTTCAAGTTCAGCCTGTGGCAACCTTGGCTCTATCCCTAGATACAGTAGAGAAATTAATGTAGCCACCCAGGGACAGGAAGTGTATTGTTTCCAGGATCACCGGGTGAAAATAAGAGAAAAGCCTGAAGAAAAAGGAAAATGAATGCAGACACCACATCTAGAACTGGTAAAGGAAATATACTATAGTCTTGTTTTTTGGTTTTAGACACGCTGTATTACTCCAGAGCATACTTTTTTATTGTCGAGATGAGTACATTTTTCACCAGATTCGTTTTTTTGTCGTCCACCCAAATTATATATATATATATATATATATATATATATATATATATATATATATATATATATATATATATATATATATATATATATATATATATATATATAAGAAAAGAATATATTATAATATATATATATATATATCTCTATATATATCTTTTTTTTTTTTATGGACAGATGGGAATTTTGTAACAAATAAAGCTCATAAATAATTGCGCTATTACAAAAAAAGGAGAAAGATAGCTGCCAGCATCAAACAGTGTGGTGCACCGTGCACAATTGTGTAATAATAAAAAATGCAGCGCTAAATATAATATATGCCAGGATGGCGTGCTCACATCCTATATAAAAATAAATGGTGAATATAACAGATAATGTCCGTGAACAAAAATTAAGCAAAAATGATCAAACAATCACAGATAACTAAAAAGTGTCCAAAAAACTCAGTTAATATGTGCAATAAATTCTTCTTGAAGAACACAATATGAGATGTGAGTAATGATTGCAATTCGGGAAGGAATCCTTCCTTCGGATCAACATAAAAGTGGTAGAAGTGGGTACTCTCACCAGAGGGGGTGGACACAGGCACCATACGGTGGAGTGTCATGCGAGCTTTAGGGAATAAACAATCCCAGGGATACTATGCTGGAAGACACTGCTGGAAGGTTCCATCCAGGGCCACCGTGGTTGTAGAATGGTGTATGGATCTGCAGCAGGTGGAGAAATGATTCTTAAAGGAGAACGACTTCTGCTCCATATAGGTTGAAGGACCATCGTCCGAAACATGTCGGGTTGCTGAAGCTTTCGATGTCTTGTTACCACGCGATTTTTATCTTCATCCTGTGATCACGTTTTATCCAGTGCTTGTCAAAAAGTAATTTCTGGCATTTTTTTAAAAAAATAAAACCTTTTTTTTATCGGATTCATGCCCTTTGTGGAGACTTTTTTTTTTTTCCTCCCATGAATTGAACCTATATGGAGCAGAAGTCGTTCTCCTTTAAGAATCATTCCTCCACCTGCTGCAGATCCATACACCATTCTACAACCACGGTGGCCCTGGATGGAACCTTCCAGCAGCGTCTTCCAGCATAGTATCCCTGGGATTGTTTATTCCCTAAAGCTCGCATGACACTCCACCATATGGTGCCTGTGTCCACCCCCTCTGGTAAGAGTACCCACTTCTACCACTTCTATGTTGATCCGAATGCATAAGGATTCCTTCCCGAATTGCAATCACTACTCACATCTCATATTGTGTTCTTCAAAAAGAATTTATTGCACATATTAACAGAGTTTTTTGGACACTTTTTAGTTATCTGTGATTGATCATTTTTGCTTAATTTTTGTTCACGAACATTATCTGTTATATTCACCATTTATTTTTATATAGGATGTGAGCACGCCATCCTGGCATATATTATATTTAGCGCTGCATTTTTTATTATTTTACATATTGTAGATTTTAAATGTGAAGTGATGGGAAAACCTTTTGGGTTTCAGTAACGTTCATGAGTGAAACCAATTTTAAAAAACAATAGGTAGTTTTTTTTTGTCATGCAATTCCTCACCGTGCAAATACAATACAGTATAATGTAGAGACTATAGGTTTGCTCTGAATAGCTATGGCCACTAATGCAGTTTTTATAGCCTAAATGGGCATGGGAACCCATTAACCAACTGGTCCGACCAGAATGACCAGCATCTGCTATTAGTCCTAGGGTCATCTCCAGTGAGTTGTCATGTTCTGCTTGTTCTGCCAGTTCATCCTTGGGTATGAAGTTCTTTTCTCAAGGATGTGGGGTTTCTCATGCAAAGACCAGTTCTATTACAAAATGGTTGCTATATACAAAATATTTTTCACATTTCCCATGCAGAAGATAGATGGACAAATCAGAAGAAATAAACACAACTACCTGTACTTATTGTGTTTATATTCTTAATTCAAACAGGTACCCTCTATTTCAAATCTGCAGATTACTTTTTTGCTGCTGTGATCTGACTTCCTGTTTATAGGGTTGCTACATTCATTCTCTGTGCTCAGCGCACAAGACTGTGACTAACATGCACTGTTCATTATACACAAGTAGGCAGCAAAACACAGCAAGAAATCATTTCCTGAAAAATAGATTACAGAACCATTCAGTAATGGATGTATATGGATTATTTTTGAAAATGAGGATATTGTTTAGTGTCACTTTAAGCAAGTTACACAGCACTGTCATTGATATGCACATTATTACTGTATGTCAAAGTCAACTACACCTTTTAATAATCTACTCTGGATGGTGACTACTGTCTACTGCCCCTCATAAAGCAGAAGTTAGTGCTTGCCCGAGGTCTGCCTGTTAGTGCCAGAGGTGTCTAGGGCATGTGATTGTCATCTTCTCTTACGAGAGGCGAGGTGGAAGAACTTGGGCATACCTCCCAACTTTTGAACTTCAGAATGAGGGACACTTGAGGAAGGAAGTAACCTTGCGCCGCGGTAAATGTGGGCGTAGTCAAACTTCTGACAATGGGAGGTGCTTAAGGGGCGTCAGTAAACAAAACTCAGGCTTCCTTGTACCTATAAAATATGCTTTTATTATTCCTCAAGCAAGAGTCTCAAGGATGCATACAAACCCCAGCACATTCATTTAAAAAAAAAAGGATAAAAAATGCAGTGTTTTGGAGTGCATTATGTACAGAGTGCAGGGATCTGGGATGAGCTATGTACAGAATGTTGGGTTCTGGGATGAGCTGCATGCAGAGTGCAGGGTTCTGGGATGAGCTATGTACAGAGCGTGGGGTTCTGGGATGAGCTATGTACAGGGTGCAGGGATCTAGGATGAGCTATGTGCAGGGATCTGGGATGAGCCATGTACAGGGTGCGGGGATCTGGGATGAGCCATGTACAGGGTGCGGGGATCTGGGATGAGCTATGTACAACGTGCGGGGATCTGGGATGAGCTATGTACAACGTGCGGGGATCTGGGATGAGCTATGTACCGGGTGCGGGGATCTGGGATGAGCTATGTACCGGGTGCGGGGATCTGGGATGAGCTATGTACCGGGTGCGGGGATCTGGGATGAGCTATGTACCGGGTGCGGGGATCTGGGATGAGCTATGTACCGGGTGCGGGGATCTGGGATGAGCTATGTACAGGGTGCGGGGATCTGGGATGAGCTATGTACAGGGTGCGGGGATCTGGGATGAGCTATGTACAGGGTGCGGGGATCTGGGATGAGCTATGTACAGGGTGCGGGGATCTGGGATGAGCTATGTACAGGGTGCGGGGATCTGGGATGAGCTATGTACAGGGTTCTGGGATGAGCTATGATGGGACGGGGTAGTGGAGGGCAGTATGATGGGAGGGGTGGTAGTGGAGGGCAGTATGATGGGAGGGGGGCAGCCACAGTGAAGGGCAGTATGGGGGGACAGCATGACTGGAGCAGAGTGACCATGAGCGTACTCAATGCACTGCACTGCAGAGAGAATTTCTCCCACCTTTTCTAGGGCAGGAACAGCCTTCAAGCGAGACCCCAAGGCGGGGGCGGAGCTAGTGGTCCTAGGTATGGATGACTGTTTGACTCTACACTGTGGATGCAGCTAGCGCCAGGCTGGATAGGAAGACCGGCGGGGCAGCATATAGGAGAACCGATCCTTCTGCAGCCGCTGAAAGTCATCTCCGTACCTGGGGCCGCCAGCTCCGCCTCCCAACTCTGCTCCGGCTCAAAAGTGCACTCCACTGTGAATGCTGGGTCTCTGCCTCTCTCCTCCTAGTGACGTCACTGGTTGCGAGGCGGGCCACGGCTAGCAACCAGTTTGGGCAGTGAGCCAGGGGCCAGAGAATAAAGTAAAAGGGGTCTCCGCCAGCCAGGGGCCCACCACAGTGCGTGGCAGCGGTGATGCAAGGGCTATTTTAGGTGCATTCAATTGGCTCAGGGCCAGGAGGAAATTCCAGGATACTGTGTCTCGGAATGAAGGTGCCCGGGACAGAGCTGCCAATTGCGGGACTGTCCCGGGCAATCCGGGACTGTTGGGAGGTATGCTTGGGACTAATAGGGTCTCTGGGGACAGACTACAGAATAATAATTTTACACCATTTAAGCCTTTTCGTTTAGTTTAGGGTCCATGTTTGGCAGTTTTCCTTTAAACAACTGTAAAGAGGGTTGCATGAAAGCAACTCCAGATATTAATTTTCAGGTGTAAATCCATTCAATTTATACACGTTTCCAGTGGTAGGATTGTTGAATAACATTGTGTAAGTTTGGACAAACCTTTACACAATTTGCCCATTTTATCTAATGTGTATGTTGCATTTATTATGATGTAAGGGTCAGTTGGGAGTGGGTTTTTTTTTTTTAATTTTTTTAATTTTTTTTATCTTGTATTGATAATATCAGCAGCAATAGATAACTAGTCATCTGTTGCTGGAGAGGGTTACACGGTTGAACTGTATTAGTTCTGCCTGGCTTTAAAATGGTTGCCAAAACTTAAAGTAAATCCTGATAACAACAGTGATGATGTCACTGTATTTCCTCTGTAGCCACAATGTAAAAGTGCTAAGATCAAGTGGGAAACAGGGTTTTAAATCTGTCACTATGATTGCAAGGTGTTACAGAGTGTTCTTATAGAGAAGGACTGCAAGCCCAGGAGATGATCCAGGGCATGACAAAGGACTGCATCCAGGGCTGTCTTTTTATTCTTGGCCCAGAAGAGATTAGAACTAATTTCATGTTTCCTTCCTGAAAAACAGAATAAATGGCCACCCAGGAAACTATGTGCGTATTGCAGGACACTGGAGACTGGAAGAAGTAAGTGAATTGGCTCATATATAGGTTATATAGGTGGAGATATATGGATGTTCCTTGACTCTCATTTCGTTCCAGTGTCACCCGAGTGGCTGCATCACTGACCTGTTCATACAGATGTCTATCATCATGGTTCTGAAACAGACCCTTAGTAACTGTGTGGAATTTCTGTCCCCGTAAGTACAGTAGACAGTATGGTGCTCTTAATGTGTGTTCTGCATCCTTTACGCTGTCATGCCCACATACAAGCTTACACATTTACTTAATAGGTTGAATTATCATAATTGGTGACATACACTGTAGAGAAAATACACTGCATTACTTGTTTTTAGGTTTCCCTTTACATTAAATCAATTACAAACAACTAGTGCGCGATAGCCATCGGATGTGAAGTGTAAACCTTCATGTTCCATTGGAGAGAAGCTAGGAATTGACCATTTTAGGGGAATTACGTGTTAAAGGTGACCTAAATAACTCGGACACAGAAGGAAAATTTTGTTCAGACTTTACTGGTACAGAATGAGAAGACGCTCATATTAAAATTTATAATATTTTATTCCAGCTCATTTACAATCCATAATAAATCAACATGACCCTAAAATTAGTATATAAGCTACCCTGCAGTATCTGCTTATCATAACTGACAGAACAAACTGTTAGTTACCATACACAACATAGGCCTAATTAACAAATATAATGAGAAATTTGCATATGGCCTTGTGATGGTGGATCCCCTTAAGTCAACTCATTTCTTAATATGAGCATATTCCCATTCTGTACCAGTAAAGCCTGATCGATCAAAATTTTTCATCTGTGTCCAAGTTATACAACTCCAGATGTGGACCTCAAATTCTGCATAAATTCCTGATATGTCTCAGCAACAGTATAAATTACAAAAAAAAAAACTCTTTGATTGAAAAGCAATCCTTGAGCTCTGTCACTAGTTTGCTACAGGCAGGAGAAAGCATTTCCTCAGTCTCCTCTTCCCCAGTTATCAGATTTCAATGTTATATCTTTGTAGCAGTTCACAAGGCTTTCTAGAAAAAAGGGTGTTTGGCAATCTCAGAAAGGAATGGAGGGGACACATCACAGTAACCTAAAAGGAGACCGGAATTAGTGTGAGTTTCTAAAAGAAAGAGCGTTAGTGCAACTAAAACCAGTGTTGTAGCAGTGTAGATGAGAGGGAATGGTGGAACCACTATGTGTTAAAGAGCGGACACTGCAGTAGATCTCTCTTTTAGACAGGCTGTCTCTTTGTATCAAAACCTTGGTTGGAGGTGTTGGAAGGGAGAGGGGGAATAAGTTATTATGTGGAAATTTCAGTATGAGCTACTGCCCTTTGTAAACTTTTTATAACCAGAAAGGAAAGGAGATATTGCAAACATGTATATAAAGGAGCCCAAATCAAAATATTTTGTATTTTAACTGGCTAAAAGTAAATAATAATAATTTCAACAATTTTGCTGCCACCAACGTATGTCATACGTCAGCAGCAGCCCCGCTGTACATGTACAGTATCTCATAAACATGAGGATACCCCTCACATTTTTGTAAATATTTTATTATCTTTTCATATGACAGCACTGAAGAAATGACACTTTGATACAATGTAAAGTAGTGTACAGCTAATGTCTAAACCGCTGGCAATAAAAGTGAGTACACCCCTAAGTGAAAATGTTTAAATTGGGCCCAAAGTTTCAATATTTTGTGTGGCCACCATTATTTTCCAGCACTGCCTTAACCCTCTTGGGCATGGAGTTCACCAGAACTTCACAGGTTGCCACTGGAGTCCTCTTGCACTCCTCCATGATGACATCACAGAGCTGGTGGATGTTAGAGACCTTGTGCTTCTCCACATTGCGTTTGAGGATGCCCCACAGATGCTCAATATGGTTTAGGTCTGGAGACATGCTTGGCCAGTCCATCAACTTTACCCTCAGTTGATGGAGGTGTGTTGGGGTCATTATCATGTTGGAATACTGCCCTGCGGCCCAATCTCCGAAGGGAGGGGATCATGCTCTGCTTCAGTATGTCGCAGTACATGTTGGCATTCATGGTTCCCTCAATGAACTGTAGCTCCCCAGTGCCGGCAGCACTCATGCAGCCCCAGACCATGACACTCCCACCACCATGCTTGACTGTAGGCAAGACACTCTTGTCTTTGTACTCCTTACCTGGTTGTCGCCACACACGCTTGACACCATCTGAACCAAATAACTTTATCTTGGTCTCACCAGACCACAGGATATGGTTCTAGTAATCCATGTCCTTAGTCGGTTTGTCCTTAGCAAACTGTTTTCGTGCTTTCTTGTGCATCATCTTTAGAAGAGGCTTCCTTCTGATACGACAGCCATGCAGACCAATTTGATGCAGTGTGTGGCGTATGGTCTGAGCACTGACAGGCTGACCCCCCACCCCTTAAACCTCTGCAGCAATGCTGGCAGTACTCATACATCTATTTCCCAAAGACAACCTCTGGATATGATGCTGAGCCTGTGCACTCAACTTCATTGGTCGACCATGGCAAGGCCTGTTCTAAGTGGAACCTGTCCTGTTAAACCGCTGTATGGTCTTTGCCACCATGCTGCAGCTCAGTTTCAGGGTCTCGGCAATCTCTTAGCCTAGGCCATCTTTATGTAGAGCAACAATTCTTACACCAAAAAACACCAAATTTAACACATCTGCTCCCCATTCACACCTAAGACCTTGTAACACTAACGAGTCACATCACATGACACAGGGGAGGGAAAATGGCTAGTTGGGCCCAATTTGGACATTTTCACTTAGGGGTGTACTCCCTTTTTGTTGCCAACGGTTTAGACATTAATGGCTGTGTTTTGAGTTATTTTGAGGGGACAGCAAAGTTGCACTGTTGTACAAGCTGTACACTCACTACTTTTACATTATAGTAAAGTATCATTTCTTCTGTGTTGTCACATGAAAATATATATTTACAAAAATGTGAGGGGTGTGCTCACTTTTGTGAGATACTGAATGTGGAAATCTGATAAGCCAACTGTCAGGTGGGTGGATCATTTTCACCAAAAATGTAGACTGTGCTACACATGTTACATATCACAGCATATACGGATAAAGTATAACTAAAGGCAACACTTTCTTTTTTTAGTTTTGGATAAAATGGGAGAAAACAGAACACTTGTCAGTTTTTATTGCTGCCTGTGTGTTAAGGAGATTCACCCTCTTTGTCCTGTTTACCATTATCATCAAAAATGAAAGTAAAAGAAAATCACACATTTTGGGTTGTCCCCATAAAAGTAATAGAGGGGAAATCTTCCAATGGGGCCAGTAGTTCTGGTGACCTGGGGGTGCCCAAAGGATTCCATTAACCCCCCTGGTGGTATTCCCGAGTCTGGCTCGGGGTGGATTTTCAATACCAAAAGCGGTATCCCCGAGCCAGACTCGGGATCGTGTATATATACATATATATATATATATGAGCTGCTACAGGCACAAAGTCCAGATCTCTGTGCCACTGGCTGTTAATGGGGAAATGGCTCTGACAGCTCAGTAAACATGTGTAATGCCATGGCTTCATCGTTCCCGGTGTCAATGGCCGCTGAATGATAATGTCCACCTAGCGTGAGCTGAGGAAAGTCCCTTGAAATGCTGCAGCTCTTCTCTCCCCTCCCTTCCGTGTCTCACTGACTTTGCTGGGGCACCAGGAGCCATTGGCTCAGAGTGCTGGCAATCAAAGCCAGTGATGAGGGAGTGGGGGCAGGGCAGAGTCCTGCTGTCTCTGTCAATGGACACAGCAGCAGGGCTCAAGAGCAAGCACGCTTAAGTGCCAGGGGCACTGGACAGAGAGGAGGGGTCAGGAACGCCGGCAGGGAACTCGAGAAGAGGAGGTTCAGGGGGCTTGGGCCAGCTCTGTGCATTTCCATTTCACAGAGCAGGCAAGTATAGTGGTGATGATATTATAATTTTATTTTTTTATTTTTTCCTTTTGTAATCATTACAAATTCTGACCATAAGAAAAGAACAAAACAAATGCAAAACTCTGCAAGCAGTTTGCATGTGCTCCTTGTGCTTACTTGGGTACCACGGTTTCCTTCCACACTCCAAAGACATGCTGGTAGGTTAATTGGCACTAGTATGCATGTTAGATCAGTACCATAGATTGTAAATTCCTTGAGGGCAGGGACCGATGTTGTTTAATGTGCTGCATAAATTGTTAGTGCTATATAAACACCTGTATTAAATGTATATAGCAAAAAGAATACGGTGGTGACTAGTAAGCTCCGTAATCAAGATTTACCTAGAGATTTAATAACTGCTTACAAAGCCTAAAGGTTGTAAAGGTTTTTTTTAATAAAAATAACAAACCTGTTATACTTACCTGCTCTGTGCAAGGGTTTTACACAGAGCAGCCCTGATCCTCCTCTTCTGGGGTGCCCTGCCTGCGCTGCTGGCTCCTCCCCTTTATCGGGTGTCCCCACGGAAAGCCACTTTCCATGGGGGCACTTGTGCGGGCTCACTCCCGGGTCCCGTTGCTGTGTCCATTGATACAGAAAGCGGGACTTGGCCCCGTCCCCCGCTACTGTGTCACAGGATTTGATTGACAGCAGTGAGAGCCAATGGCTCCTGCTGCTATCAATCTGTCCAACGAGGAGAGAGACAGCGGCTGCAGCTGCTGGGCTCATGCACATCGCTGGATCAGAGCGGGCTTACAACCACTTTAACTGATCTACTTGGATTTGTGATCACAGAAATTTAGTAGGGTCTATGAGCAATGTGTCTCTAGCTTCAGCATTAAGGTTAATGGCTCTCATCATTACATTTTTAACCTTCTAAGAACAAAGGTGTGAAACCTATTTAGTAACAATATGTAATCCAGACTTTCTCAACCTTTTTAACATGGAGGGACCCTCGAAATAACCTTTTGGCCTCAGGGAACCCCTACTAACAATCCTATTTATAGCCTAAAAAGATCAATGCTGTCAGTTGTTATATGATTGCAGTGGCGGCCGGTCCATTAGGGCGCCGCTCGCCCCCTATCTATGTGTCTGGCTCCCTAATCTACATGCAGCGCGCTGGACGCATGAATTCCAATGGGGGTTGTTGTTTTTTTGAAGCCTGTGATTAGAGCCAGAGGCTCTAATAGGCTTCAAAAAAGGGTGGGCTCGAGGTGCAGAGCACTGCGCTCCAAGCCCACCTAATTGTGTGACGATAGCGAATGAATATTCGCTATTGTCACACTGATCCTCCTTCCAGTCAATTGGGAAGCGGGTCCTGAGACCTGTCACCCGACTGGCTAAAAGGACAGGCGATCCTATTGGATGCCTAGGAGGAGGGAGGTGACTCGGGGCGGAAGCTGGCGTGATGCAGAGGAGGAGGAGATGCGATAGAAGTCGTCACCCATAGGAGCTCTGCCTGCCCGCAGCCTAGATGAGGTAAATGTGGGGCTGGATGACCGACCAACACCGGGGGGGGAGGGGGGGTTGTATCCCGACCCCCCCCCCCCCCCACCCAAAAAACAAACACCAGCCGCCCACTGTCTGATTGGCAGAAATTGTTTATTGCCTGAGGAACCCCTAGCAACCTCTGGACAAACCCTACTGTTCCATTAGAAACTCTGATGTAAGCACTTGAAGAGCACAAAAACTCTAAAGAGTTCTTTTAGATGTTCTATTAAATTACCTGACTACATTCATCTGCTGAAAGCAAATGTGCAATTAGTTGAGATGGGTTTATACACAACCTTGATCCGTGTTAAAAAAATTTAACAAATTATCTTTAATACTTTTTTTTTTTTTTTTTTTAATGCAGATTCATTTGTTACAAGCTGCGTAAGATGAAGGATCGAAGAAGCAGAGTGCATAGTGAACAGGGTGCCGAGGACCGTACAATGGAATCCTGGAAAGACAATTACAGATTGGGCGAAGTTCACATCTTCAGTCTCTTTGACGAATTTCTAGAAATGGGTAGGTCTCAGCCATGGCATGTAATCGATTTCTTGTGTTGCAGCTCTGCCTTCATTCTTTCACTTTTTTTTTTTTTTTTAAGTCATTCAGTATAGTTTCACAACAATCTTTGTGGCTGCATTCCCTCTTGCTCCCCTCCTTGCCTTCATCAACAATATGTTGGAGATCCGCTTAGACGCCATCAAAATGACCCGTTTACAGCGTAGACTGGTACCAAGGAAAGCAAATGATATTGGTAAGAAATTTTTTTGTATTCATTGTTCATTGTTCATGATTTAATGCCATGATTTGTGGCCATTCATAATTCTGTGTGTGACAAATGTTTATGTGCATCATGGCGTGTTGCACTAAGGCAGCACAATCATTTTGAATGGGCTGTTAATGCACTTTAATAGATAAACAACTGACCTGCACTATTTTTGACAATGCAGTGCACCACAATGCACTCACAGGTGTGCATTGTGGTGTGCTATAACAGCTGCACTTCAACCTGCTATATACAGTATATGTACAACTTGGGTACAACCAGCCTTCCAGCTTCTCTTGCGATTTATCACTGTCTTCCCCCTATCCCCCCATCGGGAGAAGACCATGGTCCAGTAGGAGGGATTCCCGCATCAACACTGTCAGTTTTGTCTGTGTTGATGGGGGAATCGAGCCAATTTCTTTCCTGCAACTCGTGGTTGCAGGAAAGAAATTTGCTCCCTGTATGATCGGCCTTACAGTACATCTAATAAATAGTAAGCTAATCAAAAGCTAGCAACTAACAGTGATCTGATTAACAGTAATCTAATCAACAGCTAGGCACCTGAACAAGCCTTGGGGAGTCAGAGTCCACCCCCCAGACAGTCTGGCACCAGTATTCAAGAAGACCCAGGGCTGTCCAAATCTCATTAAAGCAGAGTTCCGCTTAAAAAAAAAAAAAGTCGGCAGCTAGAAATACTGCAGCTGCTGACTTTTAATAATCAGACACTTACCTGTCCCAGGGTCCAGCAATGCGGGGGAACGAAGCCTCGCTTGTCTCCCCCCTCCTTTCTGCGGTGCCGGTATTGTCACTGTGGACGCCCGGCTGTGGCTTCACAGCCGGGAACGCACTGCGCATGTGTGAGCCGCGCTGTGACTGGCCGGGCAATCATCTGGGACCTGTGACGTGTCCCAGATGATTGCCCAGAGGGAGGGGGGAGAGGTGAACTGACTTTTGGCTCTGCAGAGCCCCGGGAGGAAGTGGGAGCTGGAACCCTCTTTTTAGAGGGTTTCCGCTCCCCCCCTCCCCCAAGCAAATTACATGCCAAATGTGGCATGTCAGGGGGTCACCTTCCTTTAAAGTGGAAGTTCCATTTTTGGGTGGAACTCCGCTTTAACCAGCTTTCTTTTCACATCCATCTTCTCACTGAGTTTCAAGATGGCAGAGACCTTCATGGCTTCCTTGACTGGTAAATGTGGTAATGGTATCTTAAATTATATCACAGGACCTCTTTCTGAGTGCTTGTAGCTCCCTCAAATGCCAGGGCCCATAGTCAGTAGACAAGAAGCTACTACCCTGCAGTCCCTTCCAAAAGCCCCTGTCCTGGTTGGGTCTGTCATACCAGCCTATATCTTTGAATGGCCAGTAAAGCATCTGTGGACTCATTTGATGAATCTACAAAACTGGTAGCCATTGAGGTGGACATAGACTAACAAGCATCTCACCAAGAACAATGAGCAATTATGTCTGTCCTTCAGATAAATATCAAACCTCTAGAACAGGTTTCTTATCATGTGAAAGCACCATATGTGTGGTACTTTGCATTTTAATCCTGTATACTGTAAAATGTTTCTGGTAAATGGTCTGGTAAATATATTTTTTTTCTTAGGTATCTGGCTGCAGGTCCTTGAAGGAATTGGAGTTCTGGCTGTTATTACTAATGGTCTAATTATTGCCATCACCTCTGACTTCATTCCTCGGCTTGTATACAAATACAAATATGGACCCTGCGCAAACAACGACACAGAAATTGAGTAAGATGTACCATTTGAAAAAAAATGGATATAGATAAAAGGGATTGAATATAAGGTTATCTTTTGTTCTATTTGTAATACGATACAATTGTGCTCTTCAAAGAACACTGATCTGTTCACAGCGGTTCGTGTTTTTAGAGAAGCTTAAAATATTTCCTTACACTTACAGCACTCTCTAACCTGGCTAATTCAATAAAAAGCCAATTAATAGCTTTTATAGATTTGGATTGTGGCAATAAACTAGAACACCTGGAGGAACTCCCAACTATGAGGAGAGCATGCCAAGTCTGCATAGATGGCATCCCTGGTGGGAATTCCGCCCAGGACCCCACATCTACAGGTCAAGAATCAAAAATCCAACCACTTAGCTGTCATAAATGCCTTTTGGAAACTCAGTGAGTTCATTTATTTAAAATGCATTCCATATCTAAATTATTAGTGAGGATATTAGTAACATGCAATGCTGCCCCACTGGTTTTCATCATCTGGCTCATTTTCTCCAACAAATGGTAGCATACAACTGGTTTCCAAGAAAAATAGGAGACAGAGGTCAGTGATGTGCTTTGATGGCCCTTAAAGAAAAAATGACATACTGACGTTTCTAATGTTTTAGATGATACTTGTATCAGTGTAATGGTGTGGCTTTTCTGTGGACTTTTAGGCCCCTTGATTGGCAAGATACCTACTCTAGATGCAAACCCATACCAATTTCCTACTTCAAGTTAACCCTTAGACATTTTCATTTTGCTCATGCAGAGCACAGGGGAGCAAATCACATGTGAAGGTGGAGATTGACATAAACACTCTTCTTCTCTACCTCATCTGATCAGAGATCGTCTTGTACTCATTGAGAAGATTACAAGACCTTCTATGTATGGTGGTGGTGCTGACTGAGTGACTCCCTGTGGTTAGTGTGTAGGGGGAAGCCTCTCACACAGAATCCAGGAGATCACTGTTCTCACTCAATGTAGAGCTAACTATTACAGTAATTTACAGCATCTCCAGCACCCCTCTGGATATCAGATATGCATACTTGCATCGAGCCAAGCTGGCCCAATGTAAGTATGCAAAAATGTAATTCCTGGAGTTCAGATTTAAATGTACCATTAAAATAGTTTGCTATTTGTTTGAGAAGTGCAAATAAATCCCCTTTTGATCCTGCCAGAAATCCAATACTGTTCTGTACCTGTGCATTCTGTAATGTTATCTCAAGCATTGCTATTAGCCCTCCCAGTTTAGCTTTGTGAACGATACATTGTAGAACACCGGCTCTCTATATTATGAAGAGGAGGAGATCTTCTGTAGTCATAAACCCTCTTCTTGACCTAAGGTGACAACACTGCTTCTCCATAGATACAGTACAGTGAGTGAGCACTGTCACTCCAGCACCATGATGCCCAACCCACCATCCAGGGGCCACCTGCTGCACTTTGGGAATTTGTGTGCAGTCCTCCGGGCCTCTGTAGATGATACTCAGTGTTTTGATGCTTACTTAGGCCAGGGAAATAAAAAATATTATTTAGACTGGCTTCTGTTTGGTAAATGGTTTGGTGTATTTCCTTTACACCATGCTAAGAGAAGTGTTAAAACTAATTTTAAGGGGGCTGTAGGGAGCAAAAGGCATTGATTTATAAAGGAGCTGTAATAACTGTCTCCTGAAGCATGTCCCCAAACTCAAACAATTAACATTTTTTGCAGTCTCTGACCATCTCTTGTAGCATGGCTACAGTGTCTGACCATCCCTTGCAGCATGGCTGCAGTCTCTGACCATCCCTTGTAGCATGCTGGCTGCAGTCTCTGACCATCCCTTGTAGCATGGCTGCAGTCTCTGACCATCCCTTGTAGCATGGCTGCAGTCTCTGACCATCCCTTGTAGCATGGCTGCAGTCTCTGACCATCCCTTGTAGCATGGCTGCAGTCTCTGACCATCCCTTGTAGCATGGCTGCAGTCTCTGACCATCCATTGTAGCATGGCTGCAGTCTCTGACCATCCATTGTAGCATGGCTGCAGTCTCTGACCATCCATTGTAGCATGGCTGCAGTCTCTGACCATCCCTTGTAGCATGGCTGCAGTCAGTCAGCTTTCTGTAGCAATACATTTACTGAATATTATGGGTGTTGGTGATGCTAGGCGCTGCCCTTATAGTGGACTACCACTGCCCTAGAACAAGTGTGTTACTGGCAGGATCAACAGATAAAAGTTATAAAAACAAAAGAGAAATTATGCATGAACTACATCTAAGCTGCTTATATTACATTTGTTTCTGGGCTTTGATACACTTTATGGTACAGAGTCCTATGTATGGCCATTTCTAGATAAAGAAAAGATCAGTGTCTGACCTCTAAACTGTTTCTTTCTCTTAGTTGTCTCACAGGATACATTAATCAGAGTCTGTCGATCTTTCATACAAATGACTTTGAGAAGCTGACCCAAGTCTCATCATTGGTGTACCCAAATACCACTGTGTGCAGGTACCTATGCTAGTGAACGCATGACATATGTAGGACTTAAGCCCAGTCTCCTGATACCTTTTTTGTCTCCAACAACTTCCCCTCCCCTCCAAACCCTTCACAAATGACTTGACAAGGTTTTGGAGTAAATGGCCTTGACGGCCTATTTATTAACCAATTATAACATTAATTAAATAACATCTTCATAAATAACCATTAAACTTCAATATATACTTTTTAGTGTCATAGCGGGAAACAACATAGATTGGTCACTGCGAACAACCTCTTTTAACTTTAGGCCTCCAGTCGGAAACCCCTGACTCGGAGGCAGTACCCAACCTTCGCAGTGACCTACCCTTTTTAACCCTTCCAGGTTAACCCCCTCGTAACCTGAAAGTACCATAAACAACCCCCATCCTTTCATGGATGGGTACCAACAACAACCCCCATCCTTTCATGGATGGGTACCAGACACAACCCCCATCCTTTCATGGATGGGTACCAAAACAACCCCCATTCTTTCATGGATGGGTACCAGAAACAACCCCCATCCTTTCATGGATGGGTACCAAAAACAACCCCCGTCCTTTCATGGATGGGTACCAAAAACAACCCCCGTCCTTTTATGGATAGGTACCAGAAACAACCCCCATCCTTTTATGGATGGGTACCAGAAACAACCCCCATCCTTTCATGGATGGGTACCAGAAAACACCCCCATCCCATGGATGGGTACAACATGTTCCATACATGTAACCTCTATCTTCTCCTTCTCCATCGACCCAACACTGCCGGTCATCCTGACTTGTCCTTTACCCCTTTCCAACCAACTCCAGGGCGGGTGGGTGGGAATCGCTTCCTCCTCCGCTCTTACGATTGACGTCACTTCCCCCTCTCCTTTCCTTTCTCAAGCTCTGGGCGACGCCCTCACCCAGCCCCCTCCCCTTTTCTAAAAGGGGAAACCTGATCTTAAAGCGGCAACTGTGCCGTCCAGCCATGTCATGTTGTCCCTACGCCTATTTCTCTCCTTTCTTTGGCTCCGGGACTCTCTTTATTCTGTGTCATTAAGTATTAAGAAAAAAAGTCACTATGGGGTTTATTTACTAAAGGCATATAGACTGTGCACTTTGCAGTTGCTCCAGAGCTTAGCAAATGAGGTAAAGCTTCACTTTGCAAAGAATACCCAATCACATGCAAGGAAAATTTTAAAAAAACAGCATTTTTGCTTGCACATGATTGGATGATGGAAGTCAGCAGAGTTTCTGCTCTGGAGCAACTGCTCTTGTCGAGTGCAGCTGCACTTTGCAAGTGCACAGTCTATTTGCCTTTAGTAAATCAACCCCTTTTATGTCAATTTTCTCTCTGCTGACTTGCATATATATATCTGCTGATACAAACTCCTGTGCTGCTCTCTGTGCAGGTACCGTGATTATCGTACAGCCGATGAAGAATACAGTTACTCTGTACAGTTCTATCACATCTTTGCTGCCAGACTTGTGTTTGTCATTGTATTTGAAGTGAGTAACTTTTTATTTTTTTTTAAACTGAGTTTATTGCGGATAATCCAAGAAGTGAGTAATTTTACATGCATTATATGTGTTTTATACTGTGAAGTAAACTCATTTTTGAACCAGAAACACCAAAATGTAAGCTGACAAATACAGGCAGTCCCTGAGTTACGAACACCCGAGTTACAAACGACTCCTACTTACGAAGGGCCTCAAATGCCGGCCACTTGTGCTCCACGCTGGTCCTGGATACCTCCGGACACATCCCACACTGCAGTACTACATGTACTGCATGGCCAGAAGAGACCCAGATAACATAATAAGCGCCCAGAACATCCCACATCCATGTACAGGCGGAAGTTACACTTACGAATGCAGTGTTCCAACCGGAAGTTACACTTACAAATTCAGTGTTGCGACCTACGAACAACTTCGACTTACAAACAAACCTACAGTCCCTATTGTGTTCGTAACTCGGGGACATCCTGTACCAACAATGTATCAGAAGTATGTTTTAAGGAATTTAATGTAAACTTTACTCAATTTTAATATTGTGTTACAAAAGCCTTTTGTATGCCCTTCTCTAATTTTTAGTTTTTTCTTTCTTACTGGGGCCTGACTTTTTCTGAATTTATGGCTGAGCTCAACCAACTGCCTTCCACTTGCCCAGTAGGAGTTCCATCACTGGTCACTGAAGCAGTCTCATTGGACACTGGAATGACGATTGGTAGAGCTTAGGCAGAAAGTCAGAGGAAGAGAGGCCACGTTAAGAAGGCTTGTATATGCCCATTAAAATTAATTGGCAGCGCCACAAAGCACAAGGAGTCTGATGGGGAACTGAGAGACTGGTTCCCCATCAGGTCTGCTCTCCTTTTGAATGACCGCACATGGCAGCGGGCAGATCCATAGCCATTATTCAGTTGAATAGTGACTTTAGAATATGCTCACTGCCATCCACTGTCAATCAAAAGCAAGGAGGACCTGATGCAGAACTAGTCTCCCAGTATCTACCCCACCTGACAGGTGCTGATTAGTTCCCCTTTAGGTCCGCCTCTCTCCTGTGAGCTTGTCACTTCTGAAATATGGGCATTACCAAATCTGGGTAATGACATCATTAGTATCTCCTGCTGCTTTGTGTACATGTTCGCTTTCTGCCCAGGTGTCTCCCGGCTGACAGTTGAATGGGGCCAAGGATTGAGCATTGTGTACATTTGTGACACCTGCCCCAGTACAGACATGCCTCACTCTGAGAAATGGATATATGAAGGAAGGGTATGTGGGACTTTAAATGAAGCATGAAAACATGCCTCCTTCCCTGTATAGCAGAAAATTGGGGGGGGGGGGGCGGTTGGGACTTTGCATGAGGCAAATGACAGGCAATAAATGGGAAAAATACATATTGTCATAAATTGTAAACATTGCAATAAATATTCATTTTATATATGTATATGTGCAGTGTATTCATGTATGTATGTATGTATGTATGTATATGTATATATACCCTGTTTCCCCGAAAATAAGACCTAGCATGATTGTCGGTGATGGCTGCAATATAAGCCCTACCCCCCAAATAAGCCCTAGTTTAAAGTCCTTGTAGGTCTTATTTACAGGGTAGGGCTTATTTTGGGGGAAACAGGGTAGGGCTTATATTGAAGCCATCACTGATAATCACGCTAGGTCTTATTTTTGGGGAAACAGGGTGTGTATATATGTGTGTGTGTGTATGTATATATATATATATATATATATATATATTATAATATATGACATAGATACACTGCACATGTATACATTCACAGAAATTGAAGCAGCACATTTGGATTGCCCCATGGAACGATGGACCGCATCAAAAATGGTATGACATGATAAACCCAAATAGTAATGATGTAATAAAACATGACTGCATCACATAATGCTCTACGCGTTTCATGGTTACGACCACTTCTTCAGAAGAGGATGCCTCAAAATGTCTGGAAAAAAGACATCAATACCAGTAAAAAATGTCAAGGGGAGAAAAAAGATAGGAAAGGAAAATCTAATCCTAATTGCTTACATAGGGTTGGAAAAAAAAAAACCATGCGGTACTATAGAGCAGGGGCCCCTGAAACGCTGAAATAATCTGTCCTGTGAGCTGAGATGGTCTGATCGGCATACGAGGCGGATGCACACTAAGTGTCCCCAAAGGGTGAAGAAATCTCCATGAGTACTAAATGGTGACATATCTTCAAATATATCTGTAAAATGAATGAGTTATAAAAACTCTCATATAGTATTTACTGATGTAGGTAAGTATAGATCATTGTACCATGAAGAATATAGAACGATTACAAGAAAAGTGACAGTGTACAGTGAAAAGAAAGTGAAATGTAAAAATATGATCAGAACTCTGTATAGGGCAAAACACAGACCTGGTGTGCAAAGTGTTGCATGAAGACCTCATGCAGATACCCAAGGGAAAAACAAACAGCCAATGTAAGAGAGAGGTGATGAGATATGTCCAAACATAATGGGTATACAATTATTACCTTGTGTGTGAATGTCGTGTCGTACCATTCTTAAAGTTGTCTATCATTCCATTTGAATGTGCTGCTTCAATTTCTGTGAATGTATAATGTAGCGTTTACCCCTGAAGGATCGGCTGATTTAATTTGGGTCTTTGTCGTCACCCCCTTACCTGTATTTCCACCATATACGGGACTTAAAGCCTGTATTAGGCCTTACGCCCATCAATGTATGCACCAGTCACTTAGTTCAGTTTCCAATGCTTTATTGCAAAACTTTTAAAGAAGTAGCAGTAAAGAGGTAGAAGAGGAGTTCCAGGAGGGTTCAGATACCTTATGCAGATCACTGAGGAATTTGAGATCCTGAAGACAAACGCACCTTCAGTCACCAGATCTTGCCCACCCGGATAGGCCTCTCTCACTGACCTAGCAGCCGGAATGGCGCACGGACGAAAAGTCTCTGCCACAGACTTTAGAAGAACAATCCTCTGCCACAGGATTTAGTATTAGTTGCACGATTCTCTGCCACAGGATTTAGTATTGGTTGCACGATTACACGGTACCAGAACCTTTAAGCCGACCCGGCAGTACTGTGAGGCAGGTTAGTTAAGTATAGGTGCATCCTCCAAGTAAGTTACCAGGCCCTCCCGAGAGACCAGCCTTCATCCTGGCTCTCCAGCAAGGGTCCTCCCCTGGATCTCCTTAGCTTGGCTCGGCTTCTTCCTAACAGGCAAGACAGCCTAAGGACCACCTCTGCGGTGGTAGGCCCCAGACGGGCTTCTGGGCCTACTTGTAGTCACATAGCCTCGGGCCAACGTGGCCCTGCGGCAGGAGAAGAGTCACCACATACCTTAGGCCAGGAGGCAAGAGAGAGACAAAAATGGTGTCTGCTCCTTAAGTACCCTCTCCCAGAAAGCACAGTGGTGGACCACCCCCACTGGGCTGTTTCCAAGAAAGAAGAGCACTGAAAACACGTCAGCCTGTTGCTCTTCCAACACTGGCCTGTGGTGACAACGACACCTACAGACAACAGTGTGGAACTACATGCAACACAGCCAATGCTGGCACAGAAGCTAATTTAGCCACAGATTAAATCTGAACTGTGTACAGAACAGATAACCCCCTAAATTTACATGCAAGCGCCTGATCAACAGGAGCAGGGCGCTATATATATATGTGCAGTGTATCCATGGTGTGTGTGTGTGTATATGTGTGTGTAGCGATACCCACGAAGGAGCTGCTTTTGTTTGTTCAGTCCGTTACTCTGCCTCTCAGCCCCTGTGGCACACCTAGCAAACAGTGTACTTGCAAACACAGTAAAACAGACACACAAATGTAGTGAAGAGGAAGTTTGTTTACTGGGAGACTTTCCACAATCAAACAAACAGTGATCTGCTAACTCAATAGTCAAGAATGGCAAACTGTGGTATTTAATAGTGTTAATCAAACCCAAAAAGCAGACTTCAAAATAACACAGTCAAACAACTTAAATGGATCTCGAGTGGCCTATGCACTCAGGCATAAAGGGGAACTGATCTGACTTGACAGTCAGTCTGTTTCCCTCAAATCCTGAAATCGCAGACCCAGGCAATTAAATGTGAGGATATAGGCCACAAATGCAATTTATCACTAACATTTAACATGAGAGTTCCCCTTTTAAAGGTAGTCACTGGAATCACTAAATTACTGATACTGAAGGAGTAACAGAAAGGGTCCTCACAATGGAGATATTCAGGATGTTCAGCTAGCCTGGCGTTGGAGCACTTGGTGTCCTGTTGAGCGGGATAAACAGAGGGGTACTTGAAAGTATCCTGGTAGGCAAAAATTTAATGTAGTATACTAGCAGTATCCTGATAGGCAAAGTGGAATGTAGTGATTGTTCAGCAGGGTGCAAGTGTTCCTACAAATGTGGGCACTGGTGAGGCAATGTTGCCTGACTACTATGTCTTTAACCACTTCAGATCCGGGCCATTGCCAAATGACGGCAACAGCGCGGATCTACATTGCTGGGACGACGTCTATTGACGTTGTCCCGTGCACGAGCGGCCTGCGCGCCCCCTGTAGGGCGCGCGGCGCGCTCGGTGATCAGCGAGTCTATGAGACAGATCAGAGTAAGGGGTCGGTCCCGACAATGACAGCTGATCATGTGATGTAAACAGAGCCGGTAATCGGCTATTAAGAAAAAAAACAATCACCGGCGGCTGATGTCCCGATCACGGATATCATCTGCCCCCTGCCAGTGACACAGCAATAGGCAGCAGTGCCGCCTACCAGTGCCCACCAGCATCACCCATCAGTGCCCACAGTGCCACCCATCAGTGCCACCCATCAGCGCCCACATTAGTGCAACAACAGTGCTGCACATCAGTGCCACCTATCAGTGCCCATCAGTGTCACCTACCAGTGCCCATCAGTGCCGCCCATCAGTGGTACCCATCAGTGTCACCCATCAGCGCCCATCAGTGGCCATCAGTGCCGCCTTATCTGTGCCCATCAGTACCACCTTATCTGTCCCCATCAGTGCCGCCTTATCTGTGCCTATCCGTGCCCATCAGTGCAGCCTATCAGTGCCCACCAGTGCCGCCTCATCAGCGCATATCAATGAAGGAGAAAAATTACCTGTTTGCAACATTTTATAACAAACTATTGAACATGATTTTTTTTTTTTTCAAAAATTTCCATCTTTTTTTGTTTAGCAAAAAATAAAAACCCCAGCTGTGATTAAATACCACCAAAAGAAAGCTCTATTTGTGGGAAAAAAATTATAAAAATTTCATTTTTGTACAGTGTTGTATGACCGCGCAATTGTCATTCAAAGTGCGTCAGCGCTGAAAGCTGAAAATTGGTCTGGGCAGGAGGGGGGTTTAAGTGCCCAAGTGGTTAAAGATGGCCAAATGCCCGCTCACCCATCCTGCGACCAAAGGATCAAGCGACCAGTTCTCCAAAAAACACCTGACTGGCCACCTTGTAACCGGATGGACCCACACCCTCAGGAACACCAGGAGATATAGCTGGGATCACTCTCAGGCTGGATGTCCGTCGTCGTCCGACTCCTGGAACCATGGCAGGATCAGCGCACCGACCTCTGGAGCTGTGGCAGGATCAACACACCGACCTCTGGAACTCTGGCTCTATTTCCTCCGTGGGTAAAAGCAGACCCTCAGATCACGTCTGTGTCTCTCTCACTCCCTCATCGACTGACCTTTATCTCAAAACACAAAATGGAGTCTTTACTTTCCGCCAGCAAAGTCTGCTGGGATTTGTATTTCTCCCTGTATACCAGTCTATGGGGCCATTTTGTGTGGGAACTGCATGTCCCAGAATCCATTGCAGCTTTACCTGCAGTTCAGTACAGTCTCTCCCATTGGCTGTTTAACTGTGCCTTTTAATTGTTTTTCTTCTTTCAGGCCAATAGGGGCACAAGAAAGGCTGCTAAATGCACAGCTCTGTGTGTCAGCTCACATTAGATTACTCAGTCAGTGAAAACAGGAAGAAGGAGGGGGATCAAAAAGCCCATGCAGACATGACAGACAGCTCTCTCCCCTCTTTCAAGCTGGAAAGCCTATGCATATGCAGCCCATCTGTGTTAATGTATGTCTTTGGCTGCAATACCCGCTACGTGTGTGTGTGTGTATATATACAATAAATACCAGCTACGTGTGTGTGTGTGTGTGTGTGTGTGTATACAATAAATATGTGTGTGATATATATATAATGGGTTTTTTTGCATTTATGTTTCGCAATGTTTACAATCTATGACCAGAAATATGTATTTTTTCCATTGATTGCATGTCATTTGCCTCATGCAAAGTCCCAACCTCCCAAGACCCATACACACCCCCCCCCCCCCCCCAATTTGATACAGTGTGAGCTCGGGGACACGCACCTGCACAGATGTCAAATTAGGAGCAGCGGCTGTGTCCGTTCTGTCCCTATGTCCCAGCTGCCATGAATGCGACTGCCTACATGGGGATGCACAGGAATACCGTTCGGGCAAATACAACCCTTGCACAGGCATATGCTTAAAGTGGTTGTAAACCCATTACAACCACTTTAACTTACATGTAAGCCTAGATTAAGGCTTACCTGTAGGTGCAAGAAATATCTCCCAAACCTAAAAGGTTTAGGAGATATTTGCAGAAATAGCGGCACCGATGTCTACGGCGCATGCTTACTATCCAATGGTCCTGCACCACCGCCAGCAACTTCTTCTGAGAGCCAGTCTTTGGGTCTCTTCATTGGCCGGCGTGCATGCACAGGAGGCTGTCAGCCTGACACTTGGAGACCAATGTGGCACTGTGTTCCATGGAGTTACAAAACAGCAGTGATCTGGTACTATTTCTAACAGATTCAAAAACTTTAATTGTAACTGAGTAATATCAGTTAGGAAATTAAACTGTTCCATGTATACATACTAAGGTGTCCGTTATGAAGCAGTGAACAGCGGTGATCCTGAGGATCGCCACTGATCACAGTCTATAAACGGTTTATAAAACAGAGATAATTGGGGGAGAACGTGTTTGAACATGTTCTCCTGTCGATGATCTCTGTACACTGAGAATCCCCATTAACTGACACAGAAACGGCCAGTTTATGAAGGTGCGATCTCAGCGCTTCAGTGGCGATCTGTGTCAGAATTCACACTCCCCGATTCACCAGCTCAGAGGTGGAGAATTGGGGAGTAAAGAGAGAATTCCAGGGGATCTGAGGAGGAAAGAGGAAGATTATTAATTTCCTACTACCTCGATCAGACCCCCCCCCCCCCCCCAAGACAGTAACCATGTCCCCTGTCATATTTATGTGTGTGTGTAATTATATATAGGGGGGCTCTTTATTTTAGTAGCATTAACCATGCTGTCTGTCTGTGTACTGAGCAGTTTATCACTGCTTAATAAACGAACAACTGTGTTTCGGTGAATTTGTGGTACTGTAAAGTCTCACGAGATTCCAGTATCGGGGGCCGTTCTCCACGATAAGTGTGATAAGGCACTGTGTCGCTTTAACCAACAATTGCACGGTCATGCAACGCTGTACCCAAATAAAATGTCCTTTTTTTTTTCCACAAATAGAGCTTTCTTTTGGTGATATATTTGATCTCCTCTGAGGTTTTTATTTTTCGCGATATAAACAACAAAAAAGAAAATTTTGGAAAAAAAATTATATTTTTTATTTTTTGCTATAATGAATATCCCCAGAAATAAAAAAATAAAAAACGTCTTCATTAGTTTAGGCCAGGGATCTCCAAGCTACGACCCTCCAGCTGTTGCGGAACTACACATCGCATGAGTTATTGTAAACTCTGACATTCACAGACATGACTAGACATGATGGGAATTGTAGTTCCTGAACAACTGGAGGGCCAAAGTTTGGAGACCCCTGGTTTAGGCCGATATGTATTCTACATAATACTGGTAAAAAAAATTGCAATAAGCGTATATTGATTGGTTTGCGCAAAAGTTATAGTGTTTACAAAATAGGGGATAGATTTATGCATTTTTATTATTATTTTTAATTTTTTACTAGTAATGGCAATGATGAGCGATTTTTTTTTTTTTTTTTTTTTTTTTTTTTTTTTTTTTTTTTTTTTTTTTTTTTTTTTTTGAGCATGCGTGGCACTTTGTGCAACGGATTTGTGTACACACGATCGGAATTTCCGACAACGTATTTTGTTGTCGGAAAATTTTATAGCAAGCTCTCAAACTTTGTGTGTCGGAAATTTCGATGGAAAATGTATGATGGAGCCCACACACGGTCGGAATTTCCGACAACAAGGTCCTATCACACATTTTCCGTGGAAAAATCCGACCGCGTGTACAGGGCATTACTCTTGAACCACTCTGCTGTCTTTGATACGGTTGACAACCCCCTCCTCCATGATTGTAGCCTTGATTGGTTCTAATCATACCCATCTCGCCGCACCTTCAGTGTCACTTACAACTCTACCTCTTCCTCTCCTATTCCTTTCTCCATTGAGTCCCCCAAGGTTCTGTCCTTGGACCTCTTATTCTCAATCTACACCTCTTCCCTGGGTCAGCTGATGGCTTCTAATGGCTTCCAATACCTTTTCTATGCTGATGACACCCAAATCTATCTTTCACCCCCATAAGCTTGCACAATCAGTTTCCTCATGTAATACTGATTTACTAACCGACATATCAATATGGATGTCCCTCCCCTTCCTCAAACTCAATCTATTCAAAACTGAGCTCATAATATTTCCTCCCCACATATTGCACCCAGGGGCGGACTGACCATTGAGCGATTAGGGCACTGCCCGAGGGCCCTGGGCCACTAGGGGGCCCCATCAGGCTTGCCAGCCTCAGTAAAACCAGGGACAGTATGTATAAATCTGTGTTTTTTTTTTTACATCTGTCTGTGTATACTGTGTGTACATGTATGTGTATACTGTGTGATTGTATACTGTGTGTGTGTGTATACTGTGTGGCCCCATACTCTCTGATTGCCTGGGGGCCCCATAAGCTCCTATTGCCCGGGGGCCCCATAATCTCCTATTGCCCGGGGGCCCCATGAGTTATCAGTCCGCCCCTGATTGCACCCCTTCCCCTAACTTCTCTGTGAAGATTGATGGCACAACTATCTTTCCGTTCCTGCATGGCAGTGTGTTAGGGGTAACCCTGGACTCTGAACTCTACTTTTTGGCCCCACATCCAATTACTGTCCAAATCATACCTCCTCAACCTCCGCAACATCTCCAAAATACGCCCCTTTTTAACCAATAACACAGAAAGCTTCTAAATCACTCCCTGGTTATCTCTCGCCTTGACTTCTGCAACTCCCTCCTCATTAGCTTAACTTTATATAGGCTATCCCTACTTCAGTCCATCATGAATGCTGCTGCCAGGCTCATCCACCTTACCAACCATGCAGTATCTGCTACCCCTCTCTGCAAGTCTGAATGAACATGGTGAGTGATCAGTACTGATCACTCCTGTCCATTCATAACTAAAGCATAGAAAACTGTGTTTCCTATGCTTTAGTTTGCGATGAACAGGAAGCCACTCAGCACAGAGCCCTTCCCATTTGTTCACGGCCCAGTGCAGCTGAGGCTGCAGAGAAAGAGACTGGGAAATCTCTGTCCTCAGTCCCTTTCTCTGTGTCAAAAGTAAAACATCAGGGGTCTTTTTAGACCCCTGATCTATCGCCAGACCTTCCCCAACAGGGTTGCTTAAAAAAAAAAAATTGTAAAAAAAAATAACACTGACACCATCCACTGTGCTACTGACATTATCCACTGTTATACTGACATCAACCTCTGCCCTACTGACACGTCCACTGCTCTACTGACACTGTCTATGCTTTTATACATTTAAAAAAAGTGATTTTGTTTTGTATTCATTTATAATAGGCTGCACACACCTATGTTTGACACGTTATTCAGCCCGAACTGTGGCTCACCAAGTACCACAATTGCCGAGTGCATAGGTGTGTGCGGGGGTACACCCTAATTACCAGGGTTGCCAACCGTCCGGAGGGCTGGCTGCAGTTACATAGATACATAGTAAGTGAAGCTGAAAAAAGACACAATTCCATCAAGTCCAACCTATGTGTGTGATTATATGTCAGTATTACCTTGTATATCCCTGTAGGTTGTGGTCGTTCAGGTGCTTATCTAGTTATCTATCTTATAGTTTTTTGAAACTATTGATTCCCCCCCGCTGAGACCACCGCCTGTGGAAGGGAATTCCACATCCTGGCCGCTCTTACAGCAAAGAACCCTATACGTAGTTTAGGGTTAAACCTCTTTTTTCTTCTAATTTTAATGAGTGGCCACAAGTCTTGTTAAACTCCCTTCTGCAAAAAAGTTTTATCCCTATTGTGGGGTCACCAGTACGGTATTTGTACATTGAAATCATATCCCCTCTCAAGCGTCTCTTCTCCAGAGAGAATTAGTTCAGTGCTCGCAACCTTTCCTCATAACTAATGTCCTCCAGACCCTTTATTAGCTTTGTTGCCCTTCTTTGTACTCGTTCCATTTCCAGTACATCCTTCCTGAGGACTGATGCCCAGAACTGGACAGAATACTCCAGGTGCGGCCGGACCAGAGTCTTGTAGAGCGGGAGAATTATCGTTTAATCTCTGGAGTTAATCCCTTTTTTTAATGCATGCCAATATTCTGTTTGCTTTAGCAGCAGCTTGGCATTGCATGCCATTGCTGAGCCTATCATCTACAGGACCCCCAGGTCCTTTTCTATCCTGGATTCCCCCAGAGGTTCTCCCCCCAGTGTATAGATTGCATTCATATTTTTGCCACCCAAATGCATTATTTTACATTTTTCTACATTGAACCTCATTTGCCATGTAGTCGCCCACCCCATTAATTTGTTCAGATCTTCTTGCAAAGTTTCTACATCCTGCGGAGAAGTTATTGCCCTGCTTAGCTTAGAATCGTCCGCAAATACAGAGATTGAACTGTTAATCCCATCCTCCAGGTCGTTTAGAACAAATTAAATAGGATTGGTCCCAGGACAGAACCCTGGGGGACCCCACTACCCACCCCTGACCATTCCGAGTACTCCCTATTTATCACCACCCTCTGAACTCGCCCTTGTAGTCAGTTTTCAATCCATGTACTCACCCTATGGTCCATGCCAACGGACCTTATTTTGTACAGTAAACGTTTATGGGGAACTGTGTCAAACGCTTTTGCAAAATCCAGATACACCACATCTACGGGCCTTCCTTCATCTAGATGGCAACTCACCTCCTCATAGAAGGTTAATAGATTGGTTTGGCAAGAACGATTCTTCATGAATCCATGCTGATTACTGCTAATGATACCGTTTACATACCGTTGTCTAAGCTGAGTGTCTGTGACACTCTCTCAAACTGCCCAGAGCCAGCACAGCACACACACACAGATTGGAGAGGAGAGAGGGCTCAATCTGCTCCTCCTCCTGCTCCTACCCTTCTGTGTCTGGCCACCCACACTCAAATCCCTGGTGTGCTGTGCCAGAGATGTGTAGGTGAGAAATTTGAAGCCCAGAAGCCGGAAGATACACTGTGGATGAAAAGTGCAGATTCTTGAGCCTCCATCCTTGGGTGAGTGAGCTCACCATCCACTGTCTGTGACTGAGGTCTCCCCCTTCTCTCCCTTCTACCCCCAAGAGTGTGAGTACACTAAGGTAAGGGGTGCTCTGTGGACTGGGATGTAAGGAGGGGCTTTGGGAACCCTGATTTAAGGGGAAACTGTGAGCAGAACCCTTACATCAAAATCCCCCCTGCCCCCCGCCCACCCAATTTTTTTTTTCTTTAATTGCTATGCGCCACTAAAGTGTTTGGCTTGAAGAAAAGGTGTCAGGCAGCCCTAATTGTGACGTCTTCAGCAGACACTCCGAGTGTGTGTTCACTTGTTGTTCGCCCAGTGCATCCTAGGATATCTCTTACCTCCAAAACAAAGCAAAGCTAACTGAATAAGGTGTTGCAGGTGCAGTTAGAGAGCGCTATCATAGACTTCTATTAGAGCTTTTGAAATTCGGCAAAGCACAATGAAAGGAACATGGGGTATACATTTTGAAGCACAGGAGAGCAGCACAAACTCACCTGTTTGTACAGGATTGTAAGCTCACCTTTTATTTAGTGACAGGTGCTTTGGTGTTCGAAGTGCTTTAAAAATGCTGTTCTACAACCACATTTTGAAGCAAGTATAAACCAGGCCTAATATTTCAAAGTTTGGGTAACCACGGCAGTGAATGTTCTCATTGTTGCATATGGTATGCATTTATTTTTAGCATATTTAAATGTAAATTTTTTTTTATGTTCTTATGCTTTTTTTTTTTTTTTTTTTTTGTTTCTTAGCATGTGGCAGTATGCATAAAATTCATTGCTGCCTGGTTTGTACCCGATGTGCCTCAGGCTGTGAAGAACCGAAGTCTAGAGCAGAAACATGAGCATCTTCTGAATGAGCTTGGGTAATTATCCATCATGCATAACTATGCAGTAACACACTTCATACACATACATAATGTAGTAGATAAACTACCCAGGGCTGCTAAGGGTGTAGCACCAGCCCTCCGGTGTGGGTCCTAGTCACCAGCCGTTCAACAGATGGTCTGGACAACTGACAAGCAGGTGGAAGTGGATTGTTGACAGGAGGGGGGGGGGGGGGGTAATCAAAGCGGCGGAGGGGGAGAGCAATTCCTGAAACTGTTAAGAGATTAACCACTCCCCTCCCCTAATGCTCAGATAACCCCCCCGTCCTTTCCATGATCCCCTTGCCCGCAGATCCCATCCCCCTGTGCCCCCCCCCCCCCCCCCAAAGCATTGCTGGCTTCTTCACCTCTCCCTCCCATGGGCAGTCAGCTGCTGCGGGCACACAGGGGGATTGGTTTCTGGATGGAGAGGACTTCTCTGAATGAACCTAGTAAGTGATTGGTATCATTTTCATTCAGAATTTTACTTTAGATCCTGAATGAACAGGAATCCTCTGTACAGAGTACCTCCTGTTTATTCAGTGCAGCTGAGGCTGCAGTGAAAGGACTGGGCATCTGTGTCCTTAGTCCCTTTCTCTGTCTTAAAAGTGAGACATTGGGGGCCCATTTATACCTCTGATATTTCACCAAAGCCCACAGGGGCTGTTGGAAAAAAATGTCAAAATAAAATTGTAAAAAAAAAGCAAAAAACACAAGGGCTCATTCACACAGGTACTTTGTTCATGCGGCTAGAGCCGGCTGGTTACTCTATGGGGACTCAGCGGCTGTACGAATACAGCCTCAGGTCCTAGTTTCTCAGGTGTGCGGCTGTGGATGCACACCGTCTGTGTTGGGGGGCTGCCTGCATACAGTTCCAGGTGGCACCCACACAAACTGCTGATTCACCCTTTACAGGCCACAGCATCCAGATGAATGAGCCCCAAAACCTCATTCACACACAGAGCTTTATTAACTCGATACAGTTTTAGCTTTTAGATGCAGCAGGGAGTTTTTTTAAGTTTTATGTTGCGTTTGTGTCTGCTAATAATGATTTTAGTGTATTTGAAGTGAAATTATAATTTTGATATTTCCTGGGGGGAAGGGGGCCCTGTCAGGTAGGCTGTAAAGGGCCCCATGATTTCTAACCGTAGCCTTGCTTATACTAGAATGTTCCAGACTTATGTACCCCTAGTGTTTGGGCTTAAAACCTAAGTGCAGCCATAATAAAAACAGAAAAATCAGCACAAGGGACATAACTTCCAGTCATTAGGATGTGTTACTTGTGCTGTTGCTTCTTTTTAGGTGAAATCCTCCTCTGTCCATGCCTCCCACCACCGCTGCTGTAATCTTCTGGTGCGGCAGGGGTTAATACATAGGCATGCGCAGGGGGTGTGCCAGGTGTGCCTGGGCACACCCTAATCACCCCAAGCGCATTAGCATTATCACTCTGTGTGCCCGCGGGGAGATGGGAAATATCTCACTCTGACCAGTTCTGCCATTAATAAAGTGCTACCATACCTCTCTTTCACTGCATCGGCTCTGCCATAAGAGTGAGTGTGTGTGTGTGTGTGTAATATACATATTCACATTCATACACGCGCATGTGTGTTTTGAGCTTTGGGGTGCACACCCTAATGCAATAGGCTGCGCACACCTATGGGTTAATACAACTAAGAGGCTGTCAGTCAAGAGAACCTGACCATGCCCACCCTTTCTGCCTCCAGCTTCTCCATTCATAGAAGCCATTACTACAGTGTCTAAGAATGAAAAAATGATCTATAAATAGAGGGGGAGGACCTTTCAATCATCTACCCATCCTCCATTCATAGAAGCTGTCATATGGCTTCTATCAATTAAGCAGCAGGGCAAAAAGGATGGGTGTAGTCTTGCTTTCTTGATGAGAGCCAGCAACAGCCCCTTAGTGAGCGAAACATCCTACTGACCGTAAAGATATGTCCCTTGAACTGATGTTTCTGTTTTTTTATTTTGGCTGCACTTAGGCTTTAATTAGGAATATGATCTACAGTGGGTATAGAAAAGATTTACCCCCCTTTTAAAATAATCACATTTTGTTGCTTTACAGCCTGAAATGAAGACAGACACCATTTTGTTTTATCCAGATTTATTTACTTATTGCAACTAAAAAACTTCAAGTGAAAGACATAACAACAACATGTCAGAAGAAAATATAAAAAATTCAAGTTGGAAAAAGGATCACCCCCCCCCCCTCTTTAAAATGACTTATAAACTCAGTCAGGTGTAGCTAATCACCTTCTCAATGGCACACAAAGCGATTTGACATTCAACGTGATCAGCTGTGTTCATTATTTTTTTTTATTTTTTATCTTTTTCAAATATGTTTTATTGAGGTCTTAAAGTTTTTTAGTACAGAAGTAATATAAAATGCCAATAAATAACCATATGAAGAGTAAGATGTTTGTGAAGGTGTAAGGCACATATCATGGCCTTCACAAAGTAATGTAATAGAGCTGGATGGACAAAACAGCAGAACTTGAAAGCAGTGATAATCGTATAATATCTGAGAAGGTATCTGGTTAGGTTCAAGTAACAAATCTCGGGATCTACCAGAGAAATGACCTGAGGAGTGGAAGCCTATGATCCCAATGACTAAATAAAGGAAAGGTTGCAGATACATGTACATCTCTAATGAAAAGACAGTTACGAATCAGAGTAATGGGAATGTCTAAGGGGGAAGGTCAGAGTGAGAGGTATCCTGGATTCTAAGTTTGCCAAATGTGTTGGCGAGGTCCACACGTAGATACCAGTCCTAAAAGCCAAAGGATTTCAGGTTTAGAGAAATTTCTTCTCGTGAGAAAGTGCGCTTCGTGTAGCGACGCCATCTAGCAATTAAACGATTTAAAGACTTCAATTTTCGGTGATGGTGTCCAATTTTTCCATGGGAAATATGGCTTGAAGCATTTGTTTCACTGAGGCGGTGTGGGGTGTATCCAGGCTTGCATGATGGCTCTGCGAGCCGCTAAGAGGCAGATGTGGGTCCACTGAGGTAAAGAATCACAGCTGGAAATGGACGGTGAGCCAGGCAGTGTCACAGATGGAGAGGCATAGCAAAGGGTCCTTGGGTAGAGTTATTTGCTGGATCCGGTCAATAAACTAATACCTGGTCCCAGAAATTGGAAATCTTTTGGCAGGTCCTTAGTCTGTGGAAGAGAGATGGTCTGGGGGTGGTGCACCAGGGGCAGGATGAGAGAGAGGGATCTACTGTGCTGTGGCGATACGGAATATATGCTTGATGAGCAATTTTGTATTGAGTTTCTCTCCAAGTTTCGCAGACTATTAGAGAGCGGATTCTTTAGTAACCTGCTAGAATCTGTGCTGGTAAACTGTGGTCATTTTGATTAGTTCAGCATTAAAAGCGCTTTCCTGGAGCATTTCAGTCCCTGGTAGTGCAACTGAAACAAACAATCAATTATGGATGACAAAGCACTGTCAAAAGATCTCCAGGATAAAGTTGTGGACAGGCACAAGTCACAAGGAGATGGATACAAAAAAACATTTCAAAGGCTTTATAAATGCCTATAAACACAGTGAAGTCTATTATTACGAAGTTGAAGGTATTTTGTACAACACAGACCCTCCCTGGATCCAAACTGGATGAAAGAGCCAGGAGGAAAGTGGCCAGAGAGGCTACCAAGAGGACTATAGCAACTCTGAAGCAGTTACAGGAATTTATGACAAAGAGTGATCATTGTGTGCATGTGACAACAATATCACAAATTCTTCACAAATGTGGCTTGTATGGGAGGGTTGCAAGAAAAAAGCCACTCCTCAAGAAAGGCCACGTGCAGTCACAACTGAGCTCTGCCAAAACACACCTTGAAAAGGCCACATAAAAAGGTGTTCTGGTCAGATGAGACTACATTTGAAATATTTGGTCTCAACACCAAATATGTCTGGCGGAAATCCAATATAGCTCACCATCCAAATAACCCGATTCCTACAGTAAAGCATGGAGGTGGTAATATGTTATGGGGATGTTTCTCTGCAGCAGGAACTAGAGCACTATTCAGGATAGAAGGAAAATGGATGGGGCAAAATATCATCAAATTTTTTAGGAAAATCTCCTGCCCTCTGCCAGAGAGTTGTCAATGGGAAGAAGGTTTACCTTTTAACATAATGACCTAAAGCACACAGCAAGAATGACCACACACACAGTGATTGAAGGTGAAAAGGGTGAATGTCCTAGTATTGGCATGGCCTAGAACCCCATTGAAAATCTGTGGAATGACTTAAAAACTGCAGTCAACAAACGATCACCATAAAATTGAACTGAACTTGAGCAGTTCTGCAAAGAAAAGTGGGCAAATATTGCAAAGTCTAGATGGATGTGCAAAGTTAGTAGAGACATATCCCAACAGACTAAAGGCTAAAATTAAAGCAAACGGTGGTTCAACAAAATACTGACATAAGGAGGGTGGATCCTTTTTTCCCAACTCTGTGATTTGTTTTTAAATTTATTTATTTATTTTTTTGACATGTTGATGTTCTATCTTTAACTTCTAAATTGCATTGAGTAAATACAGCTGGCTAGAACAAACTATGCCTGTCTTCATTTCAGGTTGCAAAACAACAAAATGTGACTATTTTAAAGGGGGGTGATTCTTCTTTTCCTATATCGTATGTGTGTATATATATATGTATGTGTGTGTGTGTGTGTATATGTATATGTGTGTATATATATATATATATATATATATATATATATATATATATATATATATATATATATATATATATATATATATATATATATATATATATATATATATATATATAATGTATGTGTGTGTGTGTGTGTGTATATATATATATATATATATATAGTGGGGACGGAAAGTATTCAGACCCCCTTAAATTTTTCACTCTTTGTTATATTGCAGCCATTTGCTAAAATCATTTAAGTTCATTTTTTTCCTCATTAATGTACACACAACACCCAATATTGATTGAAAAACACAGAATTGTTGACATTTTTGCAGATTTATTAAAAAAGGAAAAACTGAAATATCACATGGTCCTAAGTATTCAGACCCTTTGCTGTGACACTCATATATTTAACTCAGGTGCTGTCCATTTCTTCTGATCATCCTTGAGATGGTTCTACACCTTCATTTGAGTCCAGCTGTGTTTGATTATACTGATTGGACTTGATTAGGAAAGCCACACACCTGTCTATATAAGACCTTACAGCTCACAGTGCATGTCAGAGCAAATGAGAATCATGAGATCAAAGGAACTGCCTGAAGAGCTCAGAGACAGAATTGTGGCAAGGCTCAGATCTGGCAAAGGCCAAGGTTACAAAAAAATGTCTGCTGCACTTAAGGTTCCTAAGAGCACAGTGGCCTCCATAATCCTTAAATGGAAGACGTTTGGGACGACCAGAACACTTCCTAGAGCAGGGCGTCCAGCCAAACTGAGCTATTGGGGGAGAAGAGCCTTGGTGAGAGAGGTAAAGAAGAACCCAAAGACCACTGTGGCTGAGCTCCAGAGATACAGTCGGGAGATGGGAGAAAGTTGTAGAAAGTCAACCATCACTGCAGCCCTCCACCAGTCGGGGCTTTATGGCAGAGTGACCCGACGGAAGCCTCTCCTCAGTGCAAGACACTTGAAAGCCTGCATGGAATTTGCTAAAAAACACCTGAATGACTCCAAGATGGTGAGAAATAAGATTTTCTGGTCTGATGAGACCAAGATAGAACTTTTTGGCCTTAATTCTAAGCGGTATGTGTGGAGAAAAACAGGAACTGCTCATCGCCTGTCCAATACAGTCCCAACAGTGAAGCATGGTGGTGGCAGCATCATGCTGTGGGGGTGTTTTTCAGCTGCAGGGACAGGACAACTGGTTGCAATCGAGGGAAAGATGAATGCGACCAAGTACAGGGATATCCTGGACGAAAACCTTCTCCAGAGTGCTCAAGACCTCTGACTGGGCCAAAGGTTTACCTTCCAACAAGACAATGACCCTAAGCACACAGCTAAAATAACGAAGGAGTGGCTTCACCACAACTCCGTGACTGTTCTTGAACGGCCCAGCCAGAGCCCTGACTTAAACCCAATTGAGCATCTCTGGAGAGACCTAAAAATGGCTGTCCACCAACGTTTACCATCCAACCCGACAGAACTGGAGAGGATCTGCAAGGAGGAATGGCAGAGGATCCCAAATCCAGGTGTGAAAAACTTGTTGCATCTTTACCAAAAAGATTCATGGCTGTATTAGATCAAAAGGGTGCTTCTACTAAATACTGAGCAGAGGGTCTGAATACTTAGGACCATGTGATATTTCAGTTTTTTCTTTTTTTAATAAATCTGCAAAAATGTCAAAAATTCTGTTTTCTTTCTCGGACATCACGGGACACAGAGCCACAGTAATTACTGATGGGTTATATAGGTATCACTAGGTATTGGACACTGGTCACACCCTAATCAGGAAGTTCAACCCCCTATATAATCCCTCCCCTTCCAGGGATACCTCAGTTTTTACGCCAGTGTCTTAGGTGTTGGACGTGCAAAGATGTCCTGTGCTGAAGCTCCAAAGGGAATATCCTAGATCCTATACTGGGGCAAGCCAGGCGAACCGAATCCATTCAAAGTGTCTTTTCATGGCCGAATTGGATGGTACCCGAGCCTCGTGTTCGAAGAAACGAGGTTTTACCTGTAACGCTTCTCTTTTTAGAGAGCTGGACCCCGCAGATCTGAAAATGGCTTTAAACTCCCTAATTTCTGGCGAGGTGCTCTATAGGGCCAGAACTGAAGGATCCCCCTACTCGTAGGGGGCCCCAGTCTCTGACGGTTTTCACAAACGGAGCCCACCGTGAGAGGTGAAGATTGGGTCTGTGTAAACTGAACCCTGCGGCTGGATAAGGTAAGAGGAGATTCCACAGAATTTTCTAATTCTAGTGGATTTTCTCCTTTAAGGTAAATGCATGCTATGCCTATTGTGACCACCAGGGGCAGCCAAGAGCACTAACCTTCTCATGCTTGATTCTGTCTCAGCGTTCGCTGCACAGGCTCTTCCACTGGCTCCGAGGTAAGATGGTGGGGGGTTTTCTCAGCTGGGATGTTCCCCCCAGGCTAGGGAGAGGCTCAGGTATGCTGTAAGGCGGGTGAGACCGCACTGTCACAGCCGCTGCCGCCGCCGCTGCCGAAGCCGCCATTGCAATGCAGGGCCCATCACTGCCGGCCTCCTCCTTATTCCCCCACCCCCAGCCTTCCTTCAGGCTTGTCAGGAAGGGTCGGCTCGCGCGGAAAGCGCTCGTTTTTCAAAAAACGAGGGGGGGGGCGGGGCGTCAGCACAGCGTCAGCGTGCTCAGACGCCCACAGTGCCAGAAAGCATGGCTATTTAAAGTACACTTTACAGGTGCTCTGAGCCTTGGAGGGACACAGAGCTGACAGTCGCATGTAAGGTGGGACACAGGCATTCCCCTAGGCTGCATTTACTAAGGAACACCGGACTGGGCATTTGGTAGCAAGGCTTTTGCCAGACTACATCGCTCAGCAGTCAGTGTTCATTTTTTGATACCTCTCACCTTGTTGCTTTGCACTATGGGTAGAAGAGGTTCAAGCACCCCAAGAACCAGAGGCACTAGGGGGTCTCGTTCAGGTTCTGAGGACCCCCTGTCTGCTACACCCTCCCCCCCTGAGGGACCAGGGGCGGCTGGGCAGGGAGAGCCATTGGGGTTAGGGGCTACACCTGCTTCCGGCACTTCAGCCCCTGTATATATTACACAAGAGGTTTTTTCCTCAACCATTACTGGATTAGAGGAAAGACTAATGGCCGTGATTACATCTTCACTCAGTGGAAGAAAACGCACTAGGCCTTCCTCTGTTCCCCAAGACCCTCAGACAGAGGAGCTCTGGGATAAAGGAGATGAATCCCTTTCAGAGGATCGGGATGGGACGGATGATCCTCTTCGGAGGAATCAGGTGGAGAGGGACTCTCTGCGACTTCCCAGGAGGAGAAAGTCTTAGTGCAGATCCTTACTGGATTGGTCCGCTCCACATTTAAGTTGCCCGTACCTGAAACTGCTACAGAAACCTCTTCTGCTTTGGGGTCACTGAAACCTTTCCAAGCAGCACATGCTTTTCCTGTTCATAATTTACTTGAAAAGCTCGTTTTATTCTGAGTGGGATCACCCAGATAAGCGATTTCTTCCGCCGAAAAAGTTTTCTACACTTAATCCTATGGAAGAAAAATTTATCAAGAGGTGGGGAATACCGTCCATTGATGCGGCCATTTCCTCTGTAAATAGTAGTCTGACTTGTCCTGTAGACAACGCTCAGATGCTCAAGGATCCTGTGGATAAAAAGATGGACTTCTTATTGAAAGATGTTTTTTCCTTAGCAGGATCAGTGGCCCAACATGCAGTAGCAGCGATTGGAGTCTGTCAATACTTAAGAGACCATGTTAAGCAGGTCATCAAAGTATTACCTGAACAGCAGGCCCAGGGGTTTGCTAACCTTCCTGCGGCTTTATGTTATGTTGTTGACGCCATCAGAGATTCTATCGTGCAGACCTCTCGCCTCTCGCTTGGGTTGGTGCATATACGTAGAATCTTATGTTTGAAGAACTGGTCAGCCGAAGCACCATGTAAGAAGCTCCTGACTGGGTTTCCCTTTCGTGGAGAAAGGTTGTTTGGAGAGGACTTGGATAACTATATTAAGAGGATCTCCTGTGGGAAAAGCACTCTCTTACCTGATAAGAAGAAGAGTAAGCGTCCCTCTTTTAAGCGGACTCTTTCCCCAGCGCCAGGGGCATCAGCCTCCAGGCAGTCACGAGGGTCTCCTCCGTCTGGGGCAAGAAACAAGAGTCAACCCCAGGGACGCAAGAAGTCCTGGGGGAAGAAGTCTTCTAGACAAGACACTAAGGCCTCTTTATGAAGGGGCGCCCCGCTCGCGCGAGTGGGGGGGAAAGACTGCTGCAGCTCTCAGGGCCCTGGCAGAAGGACTTCCAGGACAGATGGGTAATCTCCACAGTAACCTTAGGGTACAGACTGGAGTTCCAAGAATTTCCCTCTCCACGTTTCCTCAGATCAGGTGTTCCCAGAGAACCAGAAAAGAAGCAGTCTCTCCTTCTAGCGATAGAGCAACTTTTGTCGCAAGAGGTCATTGTGGGGGTTCCCACAAAGGATCAAGGATTGAAGCTCTATTCCAATCTTTTTATGGTCCAAAAACCAAATGGGGACGTCAGACCCATTTTGGATTTAAGAGATCTGAATTGATTCCTAAGGATGCAGTCCTTCCGTTTGGAATCAATTCGGACAGTAGTCTCCATCCTGCAGGGAGGAGAATTTTTGACATCAATAGGCATCAGAGATGCAGGCCTACCTGTGCCCATTTTTCCTGCTCAACTGAAGTGTCTGCAGGCAAAGATCACTGCTCTAAGGGAGCTGATTCTGACAGTCAGAACCAAGAAGGGTCCTTCTGTCCGCCTTTGTATGAGGCTACTGGGGAAGATGGTGTCTTTATTCAAAGCAGTTCCCTATGCTCAGTTCCAGTCAGGACTGCTGCAACACAGTATTCTGTCGGCCTGGAACAAGAAGGTTCAGGCATTAGACTTTCCAATGCACCTGTCGCAGGCGGTGCGTCAGAGCCTCAGTTGGTGGCTCATACCCAAAAACCTGCAGAAGGGGAAATCCTTCCTACCGGTTGCCTGGGATCCTCTTGCAGGCAGGACGGATGCGTTGGTGATTCCGTGGCATCGGTTCTCACTGATTTATGCATTCCCTCCTATTCTGTTACTGCCACGGCTCCTTCGCAGGCTCGGGCAAGAAAGGAAGTCGGCACTTCTGGTGGCCCCCGTTTGGACCAGAAGAACTTGGTAGGCAGAAATAGCAGGGGTGACGGTGGGTTCCCGGTGGACCCTACCGGTACGCCCAGACCTGTTACCTCAAGGTCTAGTATTCCAGCCTGCCTTACAAACGCTAGATTTGACGGGTTGGCTATTGAGACCCACGTTCTGAAAGGTCGTGGGCTTTCAGGTTCTGTCATATCTACCTTGATCAATGCAAGGAAGCCAGCTTCCAGAATGATTTATCATAGAGTCTGGAAAGCTTATGTATCCTGGTGTGAATCCAGGGGTTGGCATCCCAGGAAATATGTCATAGGTAGAATTCTTGATTTTCTACAATTAGGATTAGAGATGAAGCTGGACTTGAGTACCATCAAGGGCCAGGTCTCTGCCTTGTCAGTGTTGTTTCAAAGGCCGCTTGCTTCGCATTCTCTGGTCCGAAACTTTATGCAGGGGGTGATGCGTCTTAATCCTCCGGTTAAGGCGCCCCTAAACCCCTGGGACTTGAACTTGGTTCTATCGGTGTTACAGAAACAGCCTTTTGAACCAATACGTCAGATTCCTTTGGTCTTACTGACAAGGAAACTAATTTTTCTGGTAGCCATCTCTTCTGCTAGAAGAGTATCAGAAATAGCAACTCTTTCCTGTAAAGAGCCTTACTTGATTATACACAAGGATAGAGTGGTACTATGCCCTCATCCTAATTTTTTACCGAAGGTGGTTTCAGATTTTCATCTAAACCAAGACATTGTTCTGCCTTCCTTTTTTCCAGATCCCTGTTCTTTGGAAGAAAGGTCACTACATTCTTTGCATGTAGTAAGAGCAGTCAATACCTATCTGGAGGCAACTGCTCAGATTCGCAAGACGGATGTCTTGTTCGTGCTGCCAGAGGGTCCCAATAGAGGACAGGCAGCGTCAAAAGCGACCATTTCTAAATGGATTCGACAACTAATTATTCAAGCTTACGATTTGAAACGGAAGGTTCCTCCGTTTCAGATCAAGGCACATTCCACAAGGGCTATTAGTGCTTCTTGGGCAGTGCATCACCGGGCCTCTATGGCTCAGATCTGCAAGGCCGCAACCTGGTCTTCAGTTCATACATTCACCAGATTCTATCAGGTGGATGTGAGAAGGCATGAGGATATCGCCTTTGGGCGTAGTGTGCTGCAGACAGCGGTACAGGGTCCTCAGGTCTGATAGCATCCTACTTGGCCGTGGTTCCCCCCCCTCAGGTAGCATTGCTTTGGGACATCCCATCAGTAATTACTGTGGCTCTGTGTCCCGTGATGTCCGAGAAAGAAAATAGGATTTTTTATTACAGCTTACCTGTAAAATCCTTTTCTTTCGATGGACATCACGGGACACAGAGGTCCCGCCCCTCTTCTAATACACTTATATTGCTTTGCTACAAAACTGAGGTATCCCTGGAAGGGGAGGGATTATATAGGGGGTTGAACTTCCTGATTAGGGTGTGACCAGTGTCCAATACCTAGTGATACCTATATAACCCATCAGTAATTACTGTGGCTCTGTGTCCCGTGATGTCCATCGAAAGAAAAGGATTTTACAGGTAAGCTGTAATAAAAAATCCTATTTTTCTGTCAATATGGGGTGCTGTATGTACATTAATGAGGAAAAAAAATGAACTTAAATGATTTTAGCAAATGGCTGCAATATAACAAAGAGTGAAAAATTTAAGGGGCTCTGAATACTTTCCGTCTCCTGTGTGTGTGTGTGTGTGTGTGTGTATGTGTGTATATATATATATATATATATATATATATATATATATATGTGTATATATATATATGTGTATATATATATATATATATATATATATATATATATATATATATATATATATATATATATCTCTCTATACAGTGCCTTGCGAAAGTATTCGGCCCCCTTGAACTTTTCAACCTTTTGCCACATTTCAGGCTTCAAACATAAAGATATCAAATTTTTATTTTTTGTGAAGAATCACCAACAAGTGGGACACAATTGTGAAGTGGAACGAAATCTATTGGATTGTTGAAACTTTTTTAACTAATAAAAAAAATGAAAAGTGGGGCGTGCAAAATTATTCGGCCCCCTTGCGTTAATACTTTGTAGAGCCACCTTTTGCTGCGATTACAGCTGCAAGTCGTTTGGGGTATGTCTCTATCAGTTTTGCACATCGAGAGACTGAAATTCTTGCCCATTCTTCCTTACAAAACAGCTCGAGCTCAGTGAGGTTGGATGGAGAGCGTTTGTGAACAGCAGTTTTCAGCTCTTTCCACAGATTCTCGATTGGATTCAGGTCTGGACTTTGACTTGGCCATTCTAACACCTGGATACGTTTATTTGTGAACCATTCCTTTGTAGATTTTGCTGTATGTTTGGGATCATTGTCTTGTTGGAAGATAAATCTCCATCCCAGTTTCAGGTCTTTTGCAGACTCCAACAGGTTTTCATCCAGAATGGTCCTGTATTTGGCTGCATCCATCTGGATGAAAACCTGTTGGAGTCTGCAAAAGACCTGAAACTGGGATGGAGATTTATCTTCCAACAAGACAATGATCCCAAACATACAGCAAAATCTACAAAGGAATTTAACCATCTTCCCTGTCCCTGCTGAAGAAAAGCAGGCCCAAACCATGATGCTGCCACCACCATGTTTCACGGTGGGGATGGTGTGTTGAGTGTGATGAGCTGTGTTGCTTTTACGCCAAACATATCGTTTTGCATTGTGGCCAAAAAGTTCAATTTGGTTTCATTGGACCAGAGCACCTTCTTCCACATGTTTGGTGTGTCTCCCAGGTGGCTTGTGGCAAACTTTAGACGAGACTTTTTATGGATATCTTTGAGAAATGGCTTTCGTCTTGCCACTCTTCCATAAAGGCCAGATTTGTGCAGTGTACGACTGATTGTTGTCCTATGGACAGACTCTCCCACCTCAGCTGTAGTTCTCTGCAGTTCATCCAGAGTGATCATGGGCCTCTTGGCTGCATCTCTGATCAGTCTTCTCCTTGTCTGAGCTGAAAGTTTAGAGTGACAGCCAGGTCTTGGTAGATTTGCAGTGGTCTGATACTCCTTACATTTCAAAACGATCGCTTGCACAGTGCTCCTTGGGATGTTTAAAGCTTGGGAAATCTTTTTGTATCCAAATCCGGCTTTAAACTTCTCCAACAGTATTACGGACCTGCCTGGTGTGTTCCTTGGTCTTCATGATGCTCTCTGCGCTTTCAACAGAACCCTGAGACTATCACAGAGCAGGTGCATTTATACAGAGACTTGATTATACACAGGTGGATTCTATTTATCACCATCAGTCATTTAGGACAACATTGGATCATTCAGAGATCCTCGCTGAACTTCTGGAGTGAGTTTGCTGCACTGAAAGTAAAGGGGCCGAATAATTTTGCACGCACCACTTTTCAGTTTTTTATTTGCTAAAAAAGTTTAAAATATCCAATAGATTTCGTTCCACTTCACAATTGTGTCCCACTTGTTGGTGATTCTTCACAAAAAATTAAAATTTTATATCTTTATGTTTGAAGCCTGAAATGTGGCAAAAGGTTGAAAAGTTCAAGGGGGCCGAATACTTTTGCAAGGCACTGTATATGTATATGTGTATATATATATATATATATGTATGTATGTATGTATGTGTGTGTGTATATATATATATATATATATATATATATATATATATATATATATATATATATATATATATATATATATATATATATATATATATATATATATATATATGCTGAAATGTGGATGTGTATCCATACTGTTCCACCCATGCTTACATTAGGAAAAGTTCAAATATTTCCCTTTTGCCTGCGTAACTATAATGTCCCATCCATAATCCCCATGCAGATAAATAATACTGCCATCACATTCTTTACAGAAATGCATCAATTGTATTCCTTGGCATGTGTAACCTATATTCTTAATTTTTAAAACCTCGTTTTCCAGGTTCCTAATAAAACTGTTAAAATGTAGTGCTTTTTACACTACACTATTTCTGTTAAATTTTTCCCATTATTTATGTTTAGTTTACTATGATTCTATTGTAAAGCTGCATGTATATCAGCAAGTGAATTAGCAGGTGAATATTAGCAACTACTTCTTGCAACATAGTATCAAGCAGTGCAGGAAAGAATAACATAACAGAGTCATTACCATACGCATATGTGTGTAAAAAGTTTACGGACACTAAGGCTCCATACACACTATTATGCCCTGTACACACGGTCGGATTTTCCGACGGAAAATGTGTGATAGGACGTTGTTTTCGGAAATTCCGATCGTGTGTGGGCTCCATCGCACATTTTCCATCGGAATTTCCAACACACAAAGTTTGAGAGCAGGCTATAAAATTTTCCGACAACAAAATCCGTTGTCGGAAATTCCGATCTTGTGTACAAAAATCCGACGCACAAAGTGCCACGCATGCTCAGAATAAATTAAGAGACGAAATCTATTGGCTACTGCCCTGTTTATAGACCCGACGTACGTGTTTTACGTCACCGCGTTCAGAACGATCGGATTTTCCGACAACTTTGTGTGACCGTGTGTATGCAAGACAAGTTTGAGCCAACATCCGTCGGAAAAAATCCATTGATTTTGTTGTCGGAATGTCCGATCAATGTCCGACCGTGTGTACGGGGCATTAGATTTTCTGCAGATTTTTGTCTACATATAATATGAAGTTCTCATATAATATGAGGTCAAACCTTAATGCCGCGTACACACGGCCGGACTTCCCGACAGAAAAAGTCCGATGGGAGGTTTTTGGTCGGACATTTCGACCGTGTGTATGCCCCATCGGACTTTTTCTGTCGGCATTTCCGACGGACTCCGATAAAGAACATGTTCTAAATCTTTCCGTCGGAAATGCCGACGGAGTTTAGCCCGTTGGCAAATCCGCTCGTGTGTACGCAGCATAAGATTTTCGGTTTGTATGCAATCAGGCAGGCCCTTACACTACATGGTTTTGGTAAATCTGAAGACAAAAATCTGCAGAAAATCTAATAGTTTGTATGGAGCTTTAGACCCCTTTCACACTGGGGCCACCTGTGCGTTCGCGGTAAAGCGCTGCTCGTTTTAGCGGTGCTTTACCGCTGTTTAAGCAGCGATTTTCGCCCACTAGCAGGGTGCTTTTAACCCCAAAAATGGTTAAAAACTCCCGTGTTGCGGCGCTTCCAAAGCGCTTTTCAGGTGCTTCAGAAGCTCTGCCCATTCAATGCAATGGGCAGGGGCGTTTTGGGAGCGCTTTATACAGTGCTCCCAAACTGCCCCATGATGGTTGCAGGAATTTTTCTAACGTCCCGCAAGTGCACCGCCCAGGTGTGAAAGCACCCATTGCAGAGAAAGGGAGTGCTGCTTCTCCTTTCACTGTCCAGTCACAGGTTGGGGTGTGTCCAGGATGACCTGGGCTCAGAGGAAGAGGGCTAAATGATGCTGGACATCTAGTAGCAGAAAAAAGAACTACAGGGGAAATTCCTATATCTAAAGTAAATATTGCAGCAAAAGCGTATTCTCTTTTAATAGTCTATTTATTTTGATCTTGATGTTTTTTGCCTACAGTTCAGCTTTAAATTTTAATTTTTTTGGTTTGGAAGGAATTGCTCTTTTGTGCACCATGTCCTTTCTCAAATTGATTTCTCAGTGGATGGGTCTACCTTTAGTATAACCTGATGCATGTTCAGAGTTGTAATTATAAAAGCTGCAGTGTCTGTATCCCTTTAGGTGATAAGCCTCAGAGATCATCTCACAAGCAAAGAAAATCTGTTTTAGGAGTTGACTGCAGTTTGAATTTCATCTCAATGCAAACCCCTGGAATCATGCATGTGGTTCACCCCTTAAAGCAGCCAGCTGACGTCCTCCAATAGTTTTCATTGTGCCTCAGGATCCCCAAAACTCGGGGTTCGAATTGAGATTACAGCTTTCTGGTTGTGCTCTGACCTCCGTCACCCCGCCTTGCTCTCCTTCCTATTGGTTGTGAGGCAACTGATTTCCATATAGTGCAAATTTTGCTCCTGAACTTTTTAGGAAACTGCAAGAGCGGTAACAGTTGGGCTACAAAAGTACCAGCCAGCTTAATGGTTGAGGGCTGCTTAGGGAGGTGAGGACTACTCCTCAGATTTTCTTTAACTAACTAATCCTTAATCCTATACATTAAATTTAACCTGAGCCTACTCATGAATCTAACCCTTAACCTAACTGTACCCCTAAGCCTCATTAAAGCTGAAGTTTGGTTATTTTTTATTTTTCTCCACAGTTTTACTTATCTGTAATGAAGAATGCCCCAAGATGTGCAGGCTGCTGGATTCTGTAGAAATCTTTACTGCAGGGCTGCCTTGTCCTCTTCCTGCTGTTGAACTTGCAGCACGGTGGGCGTTATCAGCTTTGGATCTCCGGCCTCAGCTGCACTAAAAATTATTGGACAGGGACATTACCCCCTCCTGCCCTCTCCTTCCCTCAGAAAAGTTATTTCACTGATTACACTGACTGCCTGGAAAAGAATCCTGTAACTGATTAGACTTTCCCCCAGGTCAGGAAGCCTAAACCAAATGGACACAAAAAGTGCAGTTAAAATAACACATTTAATAAAATATAGCAAAAATACAGTTCAGGAATGTAGTCAAAAAACAGAAGCCAGGGTTTGGATGCCAGAGCGGATAATCAGATGAACCGGGGGCAGGAAACCAGAAGCCAGCGTAGCCAGGAGCAAAAATCAGAAGCGAAGTCAGCCAGGCCAAGTCATACACAGAAACACAGAAAGGAACACACTTAGAGATCACAGACCACACAAGGGCAAGGAAGAAATGAGCTAAGTGGCTTAAATAGCAAAAAGGGGCTGACTGTAGGCTGGACTTGAGAGGCAGGTTAATGCAGCTTTAGTGCAGTTGAGCCTGGAGACCCTAAGCTGTTAACCCCCACAGCACCAGAAGTTCAGCAGTAGGAAGAGGACAGGGCAGCCCTGCAGTGAAGATATCTACAGAATCCAGCAGCCTGCACATTGTGGAATATACTTACATTACCGGTAAGTAAACATGATTTTAAGCCAAACTTCAGCTTTAAAGTCACCCCAGCCCCCTAAATCTAATCCTAAAGCATTTCATCATGCCAACATTTGAGTTCACATTCAAAAAATAAATTTGGTATGACAATGCATCAAAATGAAATGAGCGCCACAAAATCAGGCTGCAAAGTCCGTTGATATTACCTTCGACTCCCTGTGTAATAACTTTCCACAGTTTAGAGACGTTATTACATCCCTTTCCAGAGCCACTAACTTTCCCCTACTCCATCCCACAGAGAGATGCCAGAAGAGAATGATGAGTTACCCCATGACAGCTCCCCCTATCCTTACAGAGACCTGCTAGTGGACCTCAGGTAACTTTCCTTGCTAGAATTTCCCTGTATTACATAAACCTAATATTAAAGGAACATTTCCAGGGTATCTCATATTCTCTCAATATTTTTTAGAAACCATGACATTACTAAAAGGACACCTGAAATCTAAATGCCATTTTTTTTTTTTCTGTTTAAGCATGATCGAACGTTCAACAGAGGTGTGAGTATTGCCAAACCTTGGGCATAACAGAGGATTCCGTTGTCGATTGTTATTCATCAAGCCTCAGTGGTAATAGAAGATGTCATTGGACTTTCCACCAAACCTCAGGGGATAAGAAGATGTGGCATTAGTAATTCCACCAAGAAGATGTATAATTGGGAGTAGCATAGAGAGAGACTGTGAAGTATAACCAAATATGATTTGGTAATGTGTAAATATTCTTTTATAATAAAACGGTCCTTTTTAAAAATGCTGTTTTCTGCTTTTTTTTTTTTCTGAATTAAAAAAAATGTTGTCTATGCTAGTGCCCACAGCGCTAGAATATGTATAGTATATGTAGCACAGACCCCAGACTGGGCCAACTGTTTGGTCCCAGGTTCCATTCCCTGATAGGCACATGGCAAAAACGGGCACACAGCATTTCACAGTCACTCAAGTCAAAGATTAGGCCGTGAATGTCTTCTTTTTTTTTTTTTTTGCAGTTTATTTGCTAAAAGAACTGGGATAGGGTGAGCCTTGGGATACACCGAAAACTTCAAACAAAACTGTAATGGAGTACTCTAATGCTGATTTGGTCCTTCACAATGAGATCACCCTTTTTAAATGTAAAGGGTAAATTAGATTCCAAACGGGGACATCTCAACAGGAGAAAAATCCTGGATCTACAGCAGTGAGATCTTCCAAATAGTGCAAAGGAAAATCTCTAGAATCCGCATGGCAGGCACTCGCTGTGCCCTGTATACCATAATGCCACCTGCATTACCAGTCAGCTTCTGTACTTATTGCCTTTGACCTGGATCCTCAGGAGAGCTTTCAGGATGCTCAGGCCAGAGGTCCCCGAGCTCTAACTGGAGCACATTGGGACAGAGCTACCCTGTTTCCCCGAAAATAAGACCTAGCGTGATTGTCGGTGATGGCTGCAATATAAGCCCTACCCCCAAAATAAGCCCTACCCTGTTTCCCCGAAAATAAGCCCTACCCTGAAAATAAGACCTACAAGGACTTAAACTAGGGCTTATTTGGGGGGTAGGGCTTATATTTCAGCCACCACCGACAATCACGCTAGGTCTTATTTTCAGGGAAACAGGGTATTACAGAGAACCTGCTGCCTGTGTCTTTATTAATAGCAGTAAAGTGAAGCAGCGCTATATGTGTACACTCATATATGCAAATATTAAGGTGCAATCTCTAAATGACCAAAAAGGATGTCATTAAAACCTATAACTAAAGTGCATAAAATAAAAATGTGCATAAATTCAAAGTGCAAATGCAATATTAAATTCAATCAAAAAATAAACGCAATGATTAATAATATGAAGTATAAAACAGTGATCGTTCAATCCAGTGCAAAAAAAGCTGCATAAATGTACAAAAAATAGTGCCCCATTGTTGGTGTCAGTGGTAGAAATGGTGTCCCATTGTTGGTGTCGGTGGGAGGAAGTGTGCCCAAATTTTGGTGTCGGTGGGAGGAAGTGTCCCATTATTGGTGTCAGTGGGAGGGGTAGTGCGCCATTATTGGTGTGGGTGGAATAGTGCTACAGTATTGGTGTCTGTGGGAGGAATTAGGCCCCACTGTTGGGTGTCAGTGGAAGGAATGGTACCTTGTCATCATTGGTGTCAGTAGGAGGAATAGTGTCTCATATCAGTGGAAGGAATGGTGCCTTAAGGGCAGGATAAAGGCAAGAAAAGGGCTGCATCTTTCCTGTGAGCCAGTGTGGAGACCACTGCTGTAGGAGAAAGAGAGAAATTCCATTATCACAAATGATGCTTAAATCAATGACCACCTTCATTCTTCCTTAGTATAGGTCACCTATAAAAATTGTGAACCTTTCTTGCGTTTATCATTCTGTTTATGGCCACCCTGACCTGATCTTGCCTGCTTTTCTGACTGTTACACAGTTATATATGAGGTGGTATCAAAAAGTTTTGAGACTAGTTTTGAAACACACCAACAGATGGCAGCACAAGGCTGCATGCACAGTCACAGGGAGCACCGACCTTCAAAAGTCAGTGTGCCAAAAGACAGTAGGGGTTATTTACTAAAGCTAGAAAGTGCAAAATCTGGTGCAACTCTGCACAGAAACCAATCAGCTTTCAGGTTTTATTGCCAAGGCTAAATTGAACAAGCTGAAGTTAGAAGCTGATTGGCTACCACGCACAGCTGCACCAGATTCTGAGTGCATTAGGTTCAGTAAATCTACCCCATTGTCCTGTGTACATCGGGAGCTGTGCAACTGGTGAAATTCTAACCACGTGCTTTACCACATCTGCTACTTTATTTATCATGGACAGCAATGATGACAACGGCGATGCTGCAATGAGTCGTTTGAAGTGTTTTGAGTGTCACGCTCGCTTCAAGAGAGGAAGAACATCACTGGAAGGTGAAAGATCAGGACGACCTTCAACAAGCTCAACTCCCGAAAATGTCAGAACGATTCGGCAACTTGTGCATGATGCTTGTCGGAGAACACTCGGGCATGCCTTGAGCGACTCATTGCAGAACAGCCGTAAACTTGCCGAATCATGGCAAACGTCTCTGTGGCATCTGTGCCCAGTTTCACACAGATATTCATGTTTGTTTGTTGCTAACTTGCTGTCCATGAAATTGCAGACGTGGTAACCCAGAATAGCACCAGTTGCACAGCTCCCAATTTACATATGATGCTGTCTTTTGGCACGATGACTTCTGAAGGTCTGTGTTCGCTGTGACTGTGTGCGCAGCCTTGTGCTGCCATCTGCTGGCGTGTTACAAAACCAAAACTTTTTTAAACCACCTCGTATGTTAATGCACACATTTTTAGGCCCCTTTCACACTTGTGCAATCTAAAATTTGTGCGACTTTGCAGTGATTTTGAGGTGGCTTGAAGCAATGCCTGTGTAATCTTGAGGTCTATGGACCTCAAGTGGCATCAAAGTTGGACCAAAGTAGTGCAGGGATTAAATTGAAGTCGCACAGAATCCAGAATAGTCAATTCTGCCTGAGCATGAAAAACATGCAATACTTACGAGTACAATTCAATTTTGGGGGGAAAAAAAAGAATATTGTTTACTTTATGCTTTAAAATATTCCCAATAAAAAATGTAAAAATCTAATTTCTTCATCAATTTGGGCCAAAATGTATTCTGCTACATATTTTTGGTACAAAAAAATCCCAATAAGCGTATATTGATTGGTTTTCACAAAAGTTATAGCGTCTACAAACTATGGGATAGATTTGTTGAATTTTTATTTATTTTTTTTACTAGTAATGGTGGCGATCAGTGATTTTTAGCAGGGCTGCGACATTGCAGCAGACAAATCTGACACTCTAGGTTCACACTGATGCGATGTGGGAACCAGCGCAATTACAGCACCGGTTGCCGCATCACATCTCTCCCGCAGGCAGTTCACGCTGCCTTCTGTGAACCGCTGCGGGTGTCATTACATTGTTAATGACACCCCCAGATTGGTTCACAGATCGCAGTGCGAACTGCCTGCGCGGAGAGATGTGATGCGGCAACCGGTGCTGTAATTGCGCTGGTTCCCGCATCGCATCAGTGTGAACCTAGGCTGAGTGTCAGATTTGTCTGCTGCAATGTCGCAGCCCTGCTAAAAATCACTGATCGCCACCATTACTAGTAAAAAAATAAATAAAAATTCAACAAATCTATCCCATAGTTTGTATTGCATGTTTTTCATGCACAGGAATCGGATTGCATAGGTGAGAACACCCATGCGATCCGATTCTAGTGCAGGGAAAAACAAGTCCCTGCACTTTTTTCTGTGCGAATCTAATGCGAGTTCCGCCATACAACTGTATGGCCAAACTCGCATCTCACAGACCTCCTTTTTTTTCTGCAGGTGCGAATCACATGCGATGGATGTGAACCTGAGCTAACTGACACTTTTTAGAGACCAGTGACACCAATACAGTGATCAGAGCTAAAATATGCACTGTCACTGTACTAATGACACTCACAGTGAAGGGGTTAACATCAGGGGCAATCAAAGAGTTAAATGTGCTCCTAGGGAGTGCTTGTTAACTATGTGGGGGATGCTTTGACTGGGGGAAGACAGAGATCTGTGTTCCTGCTGATTTACATAGGCGGACCGCTGTTCTGCCTCTGCTCCGGACCCGCTGATTGGTTCCGGCTGTCCAATCACAGCGAGAGCGGGGGGGCCTCAGACCCAGTACACAAAATCACGTACAGGTACGTGATTTTGTGAAAGAGGGCCGCCCTGCCGCAGTATATCTGTGTTGGGGCGTCCATAACAGGTTAAAAAACGCTTCTAACCTCAAATGCTCATAACTGCTGCTAAACTCACATAAACTCAGTATGTAAAATCTGTAAAATGAATGTTCCAGCTGTTAGGCCGGGTTCACACTGATGAGAATTGGATGCAGGTTTCATTGCATCCAATTTGCATGACAGGAGACTGTGACTGTCTCTTAATGGATCCGGCTCTCACATCTCTGGGACGGCCGCGGTCCGCACTGCAGAAGGGTCCTGTGTGTCTGGCTCCATTTCAGACGTGAATTCAGGCAAAAATTCAGACCTGATTTGCCCCTGAAATGGAGAACAGCATACCTCCCAACATTTTGAGATGGGAATGAGGGACACCTACTAACAAACGTATGTAGGTATAGGACACGCCCCCTGTCACGCCCCCTTAAAGGAGAATTAACCAAAGAAAAGGTTAATTAAATCCGCAAGGACTTTTTTTTAACCACTACCACCTTTATATTGGCTTAAAAAAAATTACAAATGCAGAAATTTAGAAATTGGATGAAAGGTTTAGCACTGGGAAACACCTTTTTAAAAGATAAAAAGTGCATTTTATATACAACTCTATGGATCAGATCAAAATGAGGGGGAAAGAGGGATAGAGGGACATTGCTCCAAATCATGGACAGTCCCTCGAAATCAGGGACAATTGGGAGCTATGGAACAGGGACAGTTGGGGGCTATGGAACAGGGACAGTTGGGAGTTATGGAACAGGGACAGTTGGGAGCCATGGAACAGGGACAGTTGGGAGCCATGGAACAGGGACAGTTGGGAGCTATGGAACAGGGACAGTTGGGAGTTATGGAACAGGGACAGTTGGGAGCTATGGAACAGGGACAGTTGGGAGCTATGGAACAGGGACAGTTGGGAGCTATGGAACAGGGACAGTTGGGAGCCATGGAACAGGGACAATTGGGAGCTATGGAACAGGGACAGTTGGGAGCTATGGAACAGGGACAGTTGGGAGCTATGGAACAGGGACAGTTGGGAGCCATGGAACAGGGACAATTGGGAGCTATGGAACAGGGACAATTGGGAGCTATGGAACAGGGACAGTTGGGAGCTATGGAACAGGGACAGTTGGGAGCTATGGAACAGGGACAGTTGGGAGCTATGGAACAGGGACAGTTGGGAGCCATGGAACAGGGACAGTTGGGAGCTATGGAACAGGGACAGTTGGGAGCTATGGAACAGGGACAGTTGGGAGCTATGGAACAGGGACAGTTGGGAGCTATGGAACAGGGACAGTTGGGAGCCATGGAACAGGGACAATTGGGAGCCATGGAACAGGGACAGTTGGGAGCCATGGAACAGGGACAGTTGGGAGCTATGGAACAGGGACAGTTGGGAGCTATGGAACAGGGACAGTTGGGAGCTATGGAACAGGGACAGTTGGGAGCTATGGAACAGGGACAGTTGGGAGCCATGGAACAGGGACAATTGGGAGCTATGGAACAGGGACAATTGGGAGCTATGGAACAGGGACAGTTGGGAGCTATGGAACAGGGACAGTTGGGAGCTATGGTACAGGCACAGTTGGGAGCTATGGAACAGGGACAGTTGGGAGCTATGGAACAGGGACAGTTGGGAGCCATGGAACAGGGACAGTTGGGAGCTATGGAACAGGGACAGTTGGGAGCTATGGAACAGGGACAGTTGGGAGCTATGGAACAGGGACAGTTGGGAGCTATGGAACAGGGACAGTTGGGAGCCATGGAACAGGGACAATTGGGAGCCATGGAACAGGGACAGTTGGGAGCCATGGAACAGGGACAGTTGGGAGCTATGGAACAGGGACAGTTGGGAGCTATGGAACAGGGACAGTTGGGAGCTATGGAACAGGGACAGTTGGGAGCTATGGAACAGGGACAGTTGGGAGCTATGGTACAGGGACAGTTGGGAGCTTTGGAACAGGGACAGTTGGGAGCTATGGAACAGGGACAGTTGGGAGCTATGGAACAGGGACAGTTGGGAGCTATGGAACAGGGACAGTTGGGAGCTATGGAACAGGGGCATTTGGGAGCTATGGTACAGGGACAGTTGGGAGCTTTGGAACAGGGACAGTTGGGAGCTATGGAACAGGGACAGTTGGGAGCTATGGAACAGGGACAGTTGGGAGTTATGGTACAGGGACAGTTGGGAGCTAGGGTACAGGGACAGTTGGGAGCTAGGGTACAGGGACAGTTGGGAGCTAGGGTACAGGGACAGTTGGGAGCTAGGGTACAGGGACAGTTGGGAGCTATGGTACAGGGACAGTTGGGAGCCATGGAACAGGGACAGTTGGGAGCCATGGAACAGGGACAGTTGGGAGCCATGGAACAGGGACAGTTGGGAGCTATGGAACAGGGACAGTTGGGAGCTATGGAACAGGGACAGTTGGGAGCTATGGTACAGGGACAGTTGGGAGCTATGGTACAGGGACAGTTGGGAGCTAGGGTACAGGGACAGTTGGGAGCTAGGGTACAGGGACAGTTGGGAGCTATGGTACAGGGACAGTTGGGAGCCATGGAACATGGACAGTTGGGAGCCATGGAACAGGGACAGTTGGGAGCCATGGAACAGGGACAGTTGGGAGCCATGGAACAGGGACAGTTGGGAGCCATGGAACAGGGACAGTTGGGAGCCATGGAACAGGGACAGTTGAGAGCCATGGAACAGGGACAGTTGAGAGCTATGGAACAGGGACAGTTGGGAGCTATGGAACAGGGACAGTTGGGAGCTATGGAACAGGGACAGTTGGGAGCTATGGAACAGGGACAGTTGGGAGCTATGGAACAGGGACAGTTGGGAGCTATGGAACAGGGACAGTTGGGAGCTATGGAACAGGGACAGTTGGGAGCCATGGAACAGGGACAGTTGGGAGCTATGGAACAGGGACAGTTGGGAGCCATGGAACAGGGACAGTTGGGAGCCATGGAACAGGGACAGTTGGGAGCCATGGAACAGGGACAGTTGGGAGCTATGGAACAGGGACAGTTGGGAGCCATGGAACAGGGACAGTTGGGAGCCATGGAACAGGGACAGTTGAGAGCCATGGAACAGGGACAGTTGAGAGCCATGGAACAGGGACAGTTGGGAGCCATGGAACAGGGACAGTTGGGAGCCATGGAACAGGGACAGTTGGGAGCCATGGAACCGGGACAGTTGGGAGCCATGGAACAGGGACAGTTGAGAGCCATGGAACAGGGACAGTTGAGAGCCATGGAACAGGGACAGTTGGGAGTTATGGAACAGGGACAGTTGGGAGCTATGGAACAGGGACAGTTGGGAGCTATGGAACAGGGACAGTTGGGAGCTATGGAACAGGGACAGTTGGGAGCTATGGAACAGGGACAGTTGGGAGCCATGGAACAGGGACAATTGGGAGCTATGGAACAGGGACAGTTGGGAGCTATGGAACAGGGACAGTTGGGAGCTATGGAACAGGGACAGTTGGGAGCCATGGAACAGGGACAATTGGGAGCTATGGAACAGGGACAATTGGGAGCTATGGAACAGGGACAGTTGGGAGCTATGGAACAGGGACAGTTGGGAGCTATGGTACAGGCACAGTTGGGAGCTATGGAACAGGGACAGTTGGGAGCTATGGAACAGGGACAGTTGGGAGCCATGGAACAGGGACAGTTGGGAGCTATGGAACAGGGACAGTTGGGAGCTATGGAACAGGGACAGTTGGGAGCTATGGAACAGGGACAGTTGGGAGCTATGGAACAGGGACAGTTGGGAGCCATGGAACAGGGACAATTGGGAGCCATGGAACAGGGACAGTTGGGAGCCATGGAACAGGGACAGTTGGGAGCTATGGAACAGGGACAGTTGGGAGCTATGGAACAGGGACAGTTGGGAGCTATGGAACAGGGACAGTTGGGAGCTATGGAACAGGGACAGTTGGGAGCCATGGAACAGGGACAATTGGGAGCTATGGAACAGGGACAATTGGGAGCTATGGAACAGGGACAGTTGGGAGCTATGGAACAGGGACAGTTGGGAGCTATGGTACAGGCACAGTTGGGAGCTATGGAACAGGGACAGTTGGGAGCTATGGAACAGGGACAGTTGGGAGCCATGGAACAGGGACAGTTGGGAGCTATGGAACAGGGACAGTTGGGAGCTATGGAACAGGGACAGTTGGGAGCTATGGAACAGGGACAGTTGGGAGCTATGGAACAGGGACAGTTGGGAGCCATGGAACAGGGACAATTGGGAGCCATGGAACAGGGACAGTTGGGAGCCATGGAACAGGGACAGTTGGGAGCTATGGAACAGGGACAGTTGGGAGCTATGGAACAGGGACAGTTGGGAGCTATGGAACAGGGACAGTTGGGAGCTATGGAACAGGGACAGTTGGGAGCTATGGTACAGGGACAGTTGGGAGCTTTGGAACAGGGACAGTTGGGAGCTATGGAACAGGGACAGTTGGGAGCTATGGAACAGGGACAGTTGGGAGCTATGGAACAGGGACAGTTGGGAGCTATGGAACAGGGGCATTTGGGAGCTATGGTACAGGGACAGTTGGGAGCTTTGGAACAGGGACAGTTGGGAGCTATGGAACAGGGACAGTTGGGAGCTATGGAACAGGGACAGTTGGGAGTTATGGTACAGGGACAGTTGGGAGCTAGGGTACAGGGACAGTTGGGAGCTAGGGTACAGGGACAGTTGGGAGCTAGGGTACAGGGACAGTTGGGAGCTAGGGTACAGGGACAGTTGGGAGCTATGGTACAGGGACAGTTGGGAGCCATGGAACAGGGACAGTTGGGAGCCATGGAACAGGGACAGTTGGGAGCCATGGAACAGGGACAGTTGGGAGCTATGGAACAGGGACAGTTGGGAGCTATGGAACAGGGACAGTTGGGAGCTATGGTACAGGGACAGTTGGGAGCTATGGTACAGGGACAGTTGGGAGCTAGGGTACAGGGACAGTTGGGAGCTAGGGTACAGGGACAGTTGGGAGCTATGGTACAGGGACAGTTGGGAGCCATGGAACATGGACAGTTGGGAGCCATGGAACAGGGACAGTTGGGAGCCATGGAACAGGGACAGTTGGGAGCCATGGAACAGGGACAGTTGGGAGCCATGGAACAGGGACAGTTGGGAGCCATGGAACAGGGACAGTTGAGAGCCATGGAACAGGGACAGTTGAGAGCCATGGAACAGGGACAGTTGGGAGCCATGGAACAGGGACAGTTGGGAGCTATGGAACAGGGACAGTTGGGAGCTATGGAACAGGGACAGTTGGGAGCTATGGAACAGGGACAGTTGGGAGCTATGGAACAGGGACAGTTGGGAGCTATGGAACAGGGACAGTTGGGAGCCATGGAACAGGGACAGTTGGGAGCCATGGAACAGGGACAGTTGGGAGCCATGGAACAGGGACAGTTGGGAGCCATGGAACAGGGACAGTTGGGAGCCATGGAACAGGGACAGTTGGGAGCCATGGAACAGGGACAGTTGGGAGCCATGGAACATGGACAGTTGGGAGCCATGGAACAGGGACAGTTGGGAGCCATGGAACAGGGACAGTTGGGAGCCATGGAACAGGGACAGTTGGGAGCCATGGAACAGGGACAGTTGGGAGCCATGGAACAGGGACAGTTGAGAGCCATGGAACAGGGACAGTTGAGAGCTATGGAACAGGGACAGTTGGGAGCTATGGAACAGGGACAGTTGGGAGCTATGGAACAGGGACAGTTGGGAGCTATGGAACAGGGACAGTTGGGAGCTATGGAACAGGGACAGTTGGGAGCTATGGAACAGGGACAGTTGGGAGCTATGGAACAGGGACAGTTGGGAGCCATGGAACAGGGACAGTTGGGAGCCATGGAACAGGGACAGTTGGGAGCCATGGAACAGGGACAGTTGGGAGCCATGGAACAGGGACAGTTGGGAGCCATGGAACAGGGACAGTTGGGAGCCATGGAACAGGGACAGTTGGGAGCCATGGAACAGGGACAGTTGGGAGCCATGGAACAGGGACAGTTGAGAGCCATGGAACAGGGACAGTTGAGAGCCATGGAACAGGGACAGTTGGGAGCCATGGAACAGGGACAGTTGGGAGCCATGGAACAGGGACAGTTGGGAGCCATGGAACCGGGACAGTTGGGAGCCATGGAACAGGGACAGTTGAGAGCCATGGAACAGGGACAATTGGGAGCTATGGAACAGGGACAATTGGGAGCTATGGAACAGGGACAGTTGGGAGCTATGGAACAGGGACAGTTGGGAGCTATGGTACAGGCACAGTTGGGAGCTATGGAACAGGGACAGTTGGGAGCTATGGTACAGGCACAGTTGGGAGCTATGGAACAGGGACAGTTGGGAGCTATGGAACAGGGACAATTGGGAGCTATGGAACAGGGACAGTTGGGAGCTATGGAACAGGGACAGTTGGGAGCTATGGAACAGGGACAGTTGGGAGCCATGGAACAGGGACAATTGGGAGCTATGGAACAGGGACAATTGGGAGCTATGGAACAGGGACAGTTGGGAGCTATGGAACAGGGACAGTTGGGAGCTATGGTACAGGCACAGTTGGGAGCTATGGAACAGGGACAGTTGGGAGCTATGGTACAGGCACAGTTGGGAGCTATGGAACAGGGACAGTTGGGAGCTATGGAACAGGGACAATTGGGAGCTATGGAACAGGGACAGTTGGGAGCTATGGAACAGGGACAATTGGGAGCTATGGAACAGGGACAGTTGGGAGCTATGGAACAGGGACAGTTGGGAGCTATGGTACAGGCACAGTTGGGAGCTATGGAACAGGGACAGTTGGGAGCTATGGAACAGGGACAGTTGGGAGCCATGGAACAGGGACAGTTGGGAGCTATGGAACAGGGACAGTTGGGAGCTATGGAACAGGGACAGTTGGGAGCTATGGAACAGGGACAGTTGGGAGCTATGGAACAGGGACAGTTGGGAGCCATGGAACAGGGACAATTGGGAGCCATGGAACAGGGACAGTTGGGAGCCATGGAACAGGGACAGTTGGGAGCTATGGAACAGGGACAGTTGGGAGCTATGGAACAGGGACAGTTGGGAGCTATGGAACAGGGACAGTTGGGAGCTATGGTACAGGGACAGTTGGGAGCTATGGTACAGGGACAGTTGGGAGCTATGGAACAGGGACAGTTGGGAGCTATGGAACAGGGACAGTTGGGAGCTATGGAACAGGGACAGTTGGGAGCTATGGAACAGGGGCATTTGGGAGCTATGGTACAGGGACAGTTGGGAGCTTTGGAACAGGGACAGTTGGGAGCTATGGAACAGGGACAGTTGGGAGCTATGGAACAGGGACAGTTGGGAGTTATGGTACAGGGACAGTTGGGAGTTATGGAACAGGGACAGTTGGGAGCTAGGGTACAGGGACAGTTGGGAGCTAGGGTACAGGGACAGTTGGGAGCTAGGGTACAGGGACAGTTGGGAGCTAGGGTACAGGGACAGTTGGGAGCTATGGTACAGGGACAGTTGGGAGCCATGGAACAGGGACAGTTGGGAGCCATGGAACAGGGACAGTTGGGAGCCATGGAACAGGGACAGTTGGGAGCTATGGAACAGGGACAGTTGGGAGCTATGGAACAGGGACAGTTGGGAGCTATGGTACAGGGACAGTTGGGAGCTATGGTACAGGGACAGTTGGGAGCTAGGGTACAGGGACAGTTGGGAGCTAGGGTACAGGGACAGTTGGGAGCTATGGTACAGGGACAGTTGGGAGCCATGGAACATGGACAGTTGGGAGCCATGGAACAGGGACAGTTGGGAGCCATGGAACAGGGACAGTTGGGAGCCATGGAACAGGGACAGTTGGGAGCCATGGAACAGGGACAGTTGGGAGCCATGGAACAGGGACAGTTGAGAGCCATGGAACAGGGACAGTTGAGAGCCATGGAACAGGGACAGTTGGGAGCCATGGAACAGGGACAGTTGGGAGCTATGGAACAGGGACAGTTGGGAGCTATGGAACAGGGACAGTTGAGAGCCATGGAACAGGGACAGTTGAGAGCTATGGAACAGGGACGCCCCGGACCCCTTGCTGCGAGTCACGGCTGCAGCTCGTGTGAACCCAGCCTCAGTTTCCAGCGCTCAGAAAAGCTTTTGAACTGCCTTGTGTACATGAGGCCTTGTATTTCTGTGGAAGCACTGCACTGAGGTACTCCAGGCTCATTTGAATACATTGTTGTTGCACACAGGCCTATGATGTTTTGTATTGTAACAAGACAAAGCAGTGTATGGGCGGCCAGCAGGTGGCGCTCCCACTGCTGGAGATGGCGGCGCACTGCCTGCTGGGAGATGTAGTTTATGTGTCACAAGAAAGGAAGGCTGGGGGGAAGGGTGACCTCTGACATCGCAGTATGGAAGCTGAGCAGAGAGAGACGATCATAGCTGAGCTGAAGGAGATCCATAGCAGTACGAGCAGCCTGTAAGTCTTCCCTATGTAAGTGTTCCGTGTCTGTATACAGAGTGGGGGGTGCATTGTGCCGCTCAGTATATACAGATGGCGGGAGGGGGGGATGGGGGGTTATTATAGCGGCCCGGATGTTGTACGGTGTGATCGCGATCACGGTGGGAGGCGGGAAGCTGCTTGTTATTATTACATATACAAGGTGTCTGATGCGGAGATCGGTAATATAATTCCACATTATTACATATAATACAGATCATTCCGCTGATTGATGAATGCTGGGATTGGATTGGCTGCGTCCTGGAAGTCAGCTGGCTTTCCTGGGCTAATGAGCTGCAGGTGGAGGATTTCCCCGCCCCCCCAGCTGTCTTACACAAAGGGGCGGAGACTCCAGTAACATCATTGATCTGATATCTATGTTAGCTGTTTGGGCAGGGAATCCCGTGCATGCAGCTCATTGGTCCAACAAAGACAGCTGACCTCAGACCAAACACAAGCTGATCACGCCTAGCCCAGTGTAATATAGGACAGTGATGGCGAACCTTGGCACCCCAGTTGTTTTGGAACTACATTTCCCATGATGCTCAGCTACACTGCAGGGGCATGAGCATCATGGGAAATGTAGTTCCAAAACATCTGGGGTGCCAAGGTTCGTCATCACTGGCCTAGGGCCCCGTACATGTACGGCTGAATAGGAATGGTGAGCAGAATTTCTGTGATTTCAGATCACAGCAGAACGAGCGCTTGATGAATGGCACCCCAAACGTGGCGTGATTTTGCTGCGATTGGTGAGACAAATCACTCCTGTGCACAGGGACAGACTTTGGTCCCTCAGCTTCTTTGGAGCAACAGTCGCACATAGGGCAACGTATTCAGTTTCCGCATGAGAATTGTGCTAACAAAATTACGAGTGCGAACGCAAATGTGAACAAGCGGACCTTCACCCTCCCGAGGAAGATTCCAACCAGACGTGTTCAGAGCACTGAGGGCTGTAGACCAGATTTGAAGCAGGTGGGAGGAGCAGGGCTGACATATGCAGCTGTCAAGATACACTTGGATGGTGCAAGTTCCAGACGTACATAAAAACACATGACCGCGCTCGGTGCCCACAGTGGTCACTGTATAGGGAATCGGCTGCAAAACTATAAAAGATGGCAGCTATGTCTATATAGGATGAAAGTCTCACCATGGATGACGCAACGGACTTAATAAAGGGCATTCGTGCGAAACACGTCGTCACGGCAACTGTCCACGCTGGTCCCCCGGGGGGTTCCACTGGTTCTTCCTGCTTCTGCTCGCTGGCAGACCGTGATGTCATCTAATCGCACCGCCACGCTCTGTCTGGCTTCCAGAGCAGTTGTACTGCCTTTCTCAGGGCTTTTGGATTGGCGCCTTTCCATTAGCCCTTATCGCAGTGCTGGATAACCTTCCATCCATACCCAGGGACCCGCAGCGGTTTGATTGGCTTTTTTTTTATCAACCTTTATTGCTTTCTTCTTCATCACATTGTGGATTTTTAAAGCGGAGTTCCACACAAAAATGGAACTTCCGCTTTTCCGAACCCTCCCCCCCTCCGGTGTCACATTTGGCACCTTTCAGGGGGGAGGGGGGTGCAGATACCTGTCAAAGACAGGTATTTGCACCCACTTCCGGCATAGACTCCCATGGGAGTCTATGCCTCTTCCCGTCCCGACCGCGCTGTCTGCTGGGAACACACAGCTCCCAGCAGAGAGCGGGGACCACTAGGGACGCGCAGCGCGACTCGCGCATGCGCAGTAGGGAACCGGGAAGTGAAGCCGCAACGCTTCACTTCCTGATTCCCTCACCTAGGATGGTGGCGGCAGCTGCCGAGAACCGAGCGGGTTCTCGGCGTCCCCTGCCGACATCGCTGGACCCCGGGACAGGTAAGTGGCCATTTATTAAAAGTCAGCAGCTGCAGTATTTGTAGCTGCTGGCTTTTAATATTTATTTTTTTTTGGCGGTGTGGGTGAACCCCCGCTTTAATAAACTGTTGTGAGACTTTCATCCTATATAGACTAGAGATCAACAAATATCGTTTTTTCGGTGCCAATACGATACCGATATTTCGGCCACCTCTCAGGCCGATAGCCGATATTCTGTACATTTAAAAAATTTATTTTTACACTTCTTTTTCTTTTTTTTATTGTTGCCACAAGGAATATAAACCTCCCTTGTGACAGTAGGGCTGGGAGATTTTCTAAAAAAAAATAAATCTTCGATTCTCTTAAAAAAAACTCGATTCACGGTTCGAATCGAGTTTTTTTTTTTTCTTTGAAAACCGCGCCGGTCCCGAGGCGCTGCGGGCATGAGCTTTTAGGCGATGCCGCGGCTTCGGCCTAGTCTGCGGCGTCCGGCCTCGCGGACTAGGCCGAAGCCGCGGTCTCACCTAAAAACTCCTTGCCCGCAGCTCTTCAGGCCCGGCGCGGTGTCAGCGCCGGTCCGGAGGCGCTGCGGGCATGAGTTTTTGGGCGAGTCCGCGGCGTCCGGCTGTAGCCGCGGACTAGGCCGAAGTCGCGGCCTCGCCTAAAAACTCATGCCCGCAGCGCCTTGGGACCGGCGCGGTGAAAAAAAAAAAATCTAAAAAAATCGATTTGCTTAAATTCTAAATCGATTTGACCTCTCAACTTGATTCAAGATTTAAATCGATTTTTTTCCCCAGCCCTATGTGACAGGTACTCTTTATGGAGAGATCAGGGGTCTATAAGACCCCAAACCTCTCCTCTGCACTTGAAAGTATCCAAGAGTCAACATCGGCGTTTTTGAGTATTTTCTTTTTTTAAAACTGGCGCCTTTAATAGGCCAGTAATCCGGTAAGTGATGTCATGACATCGCTTCTGGGTTACTAAATCCGAGACCTGATCGAAGCATCGGCTTTGTTCAGGTTTTCAGTCAGCTGGTTGCTCTGGCCTCCCAGTGGCACAGGAGAGCCCGGGCGAGTGGCGGAAGGTGGCACAGGAGAGCCCGGGCGAGTGGCGGAAGGTGGCACAGGAGAGCCCGGGCAAGTGGCAGGGGGGAGGGTTGGCCCCTCCCGCTGCTTGTAATAAAAGCCAAGTGGCTGCTGAGCCGCATCGGTTGTTATTAAAAATGAAGCTAACCGTCTGCTTTAAAGAATGAAGAATGCAGGCATCACCCCGATAAAACCCCTTGAAGCAATATTGTTAATATCTTTCTAGTTTGCGACCGATACCGATCTTTTCGGAAAATGCTGATATCGGCCTGCAATAATTGGCCTTACCGATAGACAGTCGATCCCTAATATAGACATAGTTGGCGTTTGTTATAGCTTTGCAGCTAATTCCCTATACAGTGACCACTGTGGGCACCGAGCGTGGTCATGTATTTTTATGTATGCCGATGAAGATTCCGCCTCTTCACCCCTTCTTCCTTTCCTCTGCAGGAATAGGGCTTTTTTAAATTTTATTTTTTTATTGAAAGTCCACCCCGCCTCCCCATGCGCCGGCAAATGACGCACTGCTAGCTGTGCCTCCCGGGATATGTACATCACATAACGCAGGAGGAATAACCTTTCATTGAAGAACAGAAGGAGGAGGCTGGCCTATTGGCGCATCATGGAGAGGCCCTCCCACTGACCCCAGAAGATCTAGAGGGCCTCTCAATGACATCAGAGAGAACATGGCGGCATGGGGCGGAGCTGTGGCCAGGCATGAGATGAGCTCAGCCGGTAAATGCTGGATCCACTGGATGGGTGAGTATCTGTGATCTGTGGCTCGCCCTTCAGAGGACTAATACAAGTGTGAATGATCCTCTCGTCTGGTTTGACTGATGGGCTCCGCGCCTGCCCATTTGTGCTTGGTTGATGAAGCGCATGAAGAGCTGTGCCGAAGTTACTGATATATTTTACTGAATGAGCACTATATGTTGTGCCAGTTATAAATTGATTCAGGTCCCTGGAACGTACCCTATTGCCTGGCTTTAGCTTTGGTCTCATTATTGCTGCCCATACAAAGCGATGTCAGGCTGACAGCAGTCGCAAGTGTCCTGGTGCTGACATGTAATCGCATGTGGGGTGATTGCCTGCAGTTAGGGACAGATGATCGCCTCTAGGCAGAAGCTGTTTCCATCCAGGAGCAATCATCTGTCCCTAACCACAGGTAATTGTTCTATGCTGCCAACGGCTGTTGCTACTGTCACCTAACAAAGCAAAAGATACGGGTGTATCAAGGTCCACTAAATCATAGAAAACCCAGCTACCCCTCCCCACATAAGGTGTTGTCACCGTAACCCTAAACAGCACACAAAAAAGAAGAGGAAGGAAATCCCAGTAAGGATCACTGGGAAATCATAGTGGTTAATAATGGTAACAAAGGGTGGTTCTGGGATGTATTTAGACAAAATATAAATTTATTAGCAAGCTTAAAAGAAAGCAATGGGGTTGATTTACTAAATGCAAATCCACTTTGCACTACAAGTGCATTGCAAGTGCAGTCCCTGTAGATCTGAGGGGAAGCTCTGCTGATTTTATCATCCAATCATGCGCAATGCTGTTTCTTTCTCGTACATCACGGGACACAGAGTCTCAGTAATAACTGATGGGTTATATAGGTATCACTAGGTGATTGGACACTGGCACACCCTATCAGAAAGTTCAACCCCCTATATAATCCCTCCCCTTACAGAGATACCTCAGTTTTTTAGCCAGTGTCTTAGGTGTTGGACGTCTAAAGATGTTCTGTGCTGAGCTCCAAAGGGAATAACCTATATCCTATACTGGGGCAAGCCAGGCGAACCGGATCCATTTCAAAGTGTCATTTTTAGGCCGAATTGGATGGTACCCGGGCCTCCTGTCTGAAGAAATGAGGTTTTTCCTGTAATGCTTCCTCTTTTTAGAGAGCTGGACCCCGCATTTCATAAATAGTTTTTTCTAGCCTTATTTCTGGCCGGGTGCTTTACAGGCCCAGAACTGTGGATCCCCCTATCCGTAGGGGGCCCCAGTCTCTGAAGGTTTTTCCAAATGGAGCCCACCGTGAGAGGTGAAGATTGGGTCTGTATAACAGAACCCTGCGGCTGGATCAGGTAAGGGAGATTTCACAGAATTTTAATTCTAGTAGGTTTCTCCTTTAAGTAAATGCATGCTATGCCTATTGTCGCCACGGGGGCTGCCAAGAGCACATACCTTCTCATGCTGATTGTCTGTCTCAGTGTTTCACGCTGCACAAGCTCCTCCAGCCGAGCTCCAGGTAGGATGGGGGGGGGGGCTCTCCTCTGGGATATTCCCCCCAAAATAGGGGGAGGCCGCAGGTGGTCTGTGAGGCGGTAGTATACCGCACTATCACCGCCGCCGCCATTGCCACGTGCAGGCCCCATCACTGCCGGCCTCTCTCCTTCCTCCTCTACCCCCAGCCTTTCCTCCACGCTTGTCTCGGAGGGTCGGCTCGCGCGGGAAGCGCACGTTTGTTTGAAAAACGAGGGGGGGTAGAGGGGGGGCGGAGCGTCAGCGCGGCGTCCAGCGTGCTCAGATGCCCACATTGTCGGCTGCAAGGCTATAAGAGGCACACTTTACAGGTGCACACAGCCTTTGGAGGGACACAGAGCTGACGGTTGCATGTAAGGCAGGGTTCGACAAACCCCGGGCGCCAGGTCGCATTTGCGACTAGAATTAGTGACCTGGCGCGGCACAGCTGGGGTATCCTGTGTCCGTTCGACACCCACCCCCCTCCCGGCGCGATCGCGATGGGCCGCGCCGGTAATTGAGGCCCCAGCTTTGCGGCCTACTGCAGTCCTATGCTTCTGCAATCAGGCGCCCTCTGGTGGTGGCCGTTGGTATGACAAGACATCCATCAATGCTAATGGAGCTTTCCCTACCTGTTTTCACTGCCCGCCCATCTCCTTCCCTTTACTTAGAACCCCCAAACATTTATATATATTTTTTATTCTAACACCCTAGAGAATAAAATGGCGGTCATTGCAATACTTTCTGTCACACCGTATTTGCGCAACGGACTTACAAGCGCACTTTTTTGGGAAAAAATACTTTTTTTAATAAAAAAAATAAGAAAACAGTAAAGTTAGCCCAATTTTTTTTATATTGTGAAAGATAATGTTACGCCGAGTAAATTGATTCCCAACATGTCACGCTTCAAAATTTCGTCCGCTCGTGGAATGGCAACAAACTTTTACCCTTTAAAATCTCCATAGGCGACGTTTAAAAAATTCTACAGGTTGCATGTTTTGAGTTACAGAGGAGGTCTAGGGCTAGAATTATTGCTCTCGCTCTACCGATCGTGGCGATACCTCGCGTGTGGTTTGAACACCGCTTTCATATGCGGGCGCTACTCACATATGCGTTCGCTTCTGCAAGCGAGCTCGGCGGGACGGGGCGCGTTTAAAAAAATTATTTTTTTTCTTATATATTTTACTTTTTATTTTTTATTTTTACACTGTTTTTTAAAAAAAAAAAAAACAAGGGATGGGGCACATTTAAAATAAATAAGAAAATTTTTTTTTTTAACTTTTATTTTTTCACTATTCTTTAAAAAAAAAAAAGTCACTTTTATTCCTATAACAAGGAATCTAAAAATCCCTTGTAATAGAAAAAAAGCATGACAGGACCTCTTAAATATGAGATCTGGGGTCAAAAAGACCTCAGATCTCATATTTACACTAAAATGCATTAAAAAAAATTGTCATTTGAAAAAAAAAATAATAAAATGTCCCTTCAAGAGCTATAGGTGGAAGTGACGATTTGACGTCGCTTCCGCCCTACAATAACTTGGAGATGGGTGGGGGGCCCATCTTCCTCTCACTCGTCTCCATGTCAGGCCAGGGACAGATCCGGATCGCCTCCGCCGTTACCGACGGCCACGGTAAGCGGTGAAGGGCACCAGAGCGCGGCGGTAGGGGGGGGGGGCCCTCTCCTGCCGCCGATAAAAGTGATCTCGCTGCGAATCTGCTGCAGAGACCACTTTTATCTGAAAGAGAACCGCCGGCTCTTAAAGAAGATACCGGGGTTATGGTAGCTAGCTGCTACCATAACAACGGTATTTCTCTTCAAAGACAGGACGTATATAGTCATCCTGCGGGAAGGAAGTGGTTAATTAAAATGAATTTATTATTTGTCATCTCCCTGCTTGGCCCCTTTCACACGGGCTGTCTGATCAGGTTCGCCTGTCAGTTTTTCAGGCGGACCTGATTGGATCCTTAGCGGGAATATGGTGGTCTTATGTCCCTGCATGGCAGGAAATAAAAGCAGTCACATTCGTTCTAGTCGTCTCTGTGTAAATTTAAGATTGGTTCATTTTTATATTGAAAATAAAGCTGTCGGTTGTTTAAAAAAAAACAAACCTGGCTCCTAACTTTTTTTGCTGGCTCCTAGATTCCAAGCAAATTTGTCAAGCCCTGATGTAAGGTGTGACACAGGCATTTACTAAGGAAACACTAGACTGGGCATTGGTAGCAGGGCTGTTTCTGGACTACATCGCTCAGCAGTTAGTGTTCATTTTTTTGTGATACCTCCACCTTGTTGCTTTGCACTATGGGTAGAAGAGGTACAAATACCCCAAGAACCAGAGGCTCTAAGGGATCATCTTCAGGTTCTGAGGACACCCTTTCTGCAGCATCCTCCCCCCCTGAAGTGACAGGGACGGCTAGCCAGAGAGAGCTGTTGGGGTCAGGGGCTACACCTGCTTCTGGCACTTCAGCCCCTGTATACATTACACAGGAGGTTTTTTCCTCAACCATTAATGGTTTAGAGGAAAGATTAATGGCCGTGATCACATCTTCACTCCGTGGAAGAAAACGCACAAGGTCTTCCTCTGTTTCCAAGGACCCTCAGGCAGAGGAGCTCTGGGATAAGGGAGAAGAATCCCTTTGAGAGGATCGGGATGGGACTGATGATTCCTCCACTGAGGAATCAAGTGGAGAAGGGCCCTCTTCAGCTTCTCAGGATGAGAAAGTCTTAGTGCAGATCCTTGCTGGATTGGTCCGCTCCACATTTAAGTTGCCCGTATCTGAATCAGTTAAAGAACCCTATTCTTCTTTGGGGTCACTGAAGCCTCCTCAAACAGCACAGGCTTTTCCTGTTCATAATTTACTTGAAAAGCTCCTTTATTCTGAGTGGGATCACCCAGATAAATGTTTTTTTCCGCTGAAAAAGTTTTCAACACTTTATCCTATGGAAGAAAAGTTTATTAAAATGTGGGGAATACCGGCCGTTGATGCGGCCATTTCCTCCGTAAATAAAAGTCTGACTTGTCCTGTAGACAATGCTCAGATGCTCAGGGATCCTGTGGATAAAAAGATGGAATCCCTGTTGAAGGATGTTTTCTCCTTAGCAGGTTCAGTAGCTCAACCTGCAGTGGCAGCGATTGGAGTCTGTCAATATTTAATTACCATGTTAAGGAGGTCATCAAAGTTCTACCTGAACAGCAGGCCCAGGGGTTGGCTAACCTTCCAGCGGCCTTATGTTTTGTTGTTGACGCCATCAGAGATTCTATCATGTAAGCCTCTCGTCTTTCATTTGGGTTGGTGCATATGCGTAGAATTTTATGGTTGAAAAATTGGTCAGCTGAAGCACCATGTAAGAAGCTTCTGGCTGGGTTTCCATTTCGTGGTGCAAGGTTGTTTAGAGAAGACTTGGATAACTATATCCAAAGGATCTCTAGTGGGAAAAGCACTCTCTTACCTGTTAAGAAGAAGAGTAAGCGTCCCTCTTTCAAACGGAATCTTTCCCCAGCGCCAGGGGCATCAGCCTCCAGGCAGTCACGACGGCCTCCTCCGTCTGGGTCAAGAAACAAGAGTCAACCCCAGGGACAAAAGAAGTCCTGGGGGAAGAAGTCTACTAGACAAGACACTAAGGCCTCTTTATGAAGGGGCGCCCCGCTCGCTCGAGTCGGGGGGAAGACTGCTACAGTTCTCAAAGCTCTGGCAGGAGGACTTCCAGGACAGATGGGTAATCTCCACGGTAACCTTAGGGTACAAACTGGAGTTACAAGAATTTCCCTCTCCTCGTTTCCTCAGATCAAATGTCCCCAGGGATCCAGAGAAGAAGCAGTTGCTCCTTCTAGCGTTAGAGCGGCTTTTGTAGCAAGAGGTCATTATGGTGGTTCCCACGAAGGATCAAGGATTGGGCATCTATTCCAACCTTTTTACGGTCCAAAAGCCAAATGGGGATGTCAGACCCATTCTGGATCTAAGGGATCTGAATCGATTCCTAAGGATTCGGTCCTTCCGCATGGAATCAATTCGGACAGTAGTCTCCATCCTGCAGGGAGGAGAATTTCTGGCATCGATAGACATCAGAAATGCATAGCTGCATGTGCCCATTTTTCATGCTCATCAGAAGTTTCTGCGTTTCGAGATAGGAGGGCGCCATTTACAGTTTGTGGCTCTGCCTTTTGGGATAGCCACTGCACCTCGAGTGTCTACAAAGATCTTGGCTCCTCCTCTGGCCAGATTAGGGCCCAAGGTATAACTGTCATAGCATAACTAGACGACCTGCTCTTGATAGACCGGTCTGTAGCCTCTTTGAACGGGAACTTGAGGACCACAGTGAAGTATCTGGAACACCTAGGTTGGATTCTCAACCTAGAAAAATCTTTCCTAAAACCAGTAGGAAGACTGGAGTATTTGGGTCTGATCATAGATACAAGCCAAGAGAAAGTATTTCTACCTCAGGCAAAGATCACTGCTTTAAAGGAGCTGATTCTGGTAGTCAGGACCAAAAAGGGTCCTTCTGTCCGCCTTTGTATGAGGCTGCTAGGAAAGATGGTGTCTTCATTCGAAGCAGTTCCCTATGCTCAGTTTCATTCAAGACTGCTGATGCACAGTATCCTGTCGGCCTGGAACAAGAAGGTTCGGGCATTAGACTTTCCGATGCACCTGTCTCATGCTGTGCGTCAGAGCCTCAATTGGTGGTTAATACCCGAAAACCTACAGAAGGGGAAATCCTTTCTACCGGTTACCTGGACGGTGGTAACAACGGATGCCAATCTGTCGGGTTGGGGAGCAGTTCTGGAACAGTCTGCAGTCCAAGGGGTAAGGTCCAAAAGCGAGAGGACCTTACCCATCAACGTTCTAAGGATCCGTGCGGTATATCTAGCCCTAAAGGCCTGGACTCTCAGGCTACAGGGTTGCCCAGTCAGGATCCAGTCCCGACAATGCCACAGCAGTGGCTTATATCAATCATCAGGGAGGCACCCGGAGCCGAGCTGCTCAAAGAGAGGTGAACTTTATCTTAGTCTGGGCAGAGAAGCAGGTGCCATGCATATCGGCAGTCTTTATTCCAGGGATAGAGAACTGGCAGGCGGACTATTTAAGTCGCCAGCAGTTACTCCCAGGGGAATGGTCTCTGCATCCCGACGTCTTTTGGGCCATATGCCAAAGATGGAGGGTTCAAGATGTAGATCTCTTTGCATCCCGATTCAACAAAAAGATAGACAGATTTGTGGCAAGGACAAAGGATCCTCTTGCATGCGGGACAGATGCGTTGGTGATTCCGTGGCATCGGTTCTCACTGATTTATGCATTCCCCCCTATTCTGCTACTGCCACGACTCCTTCGCAGGATCAGGCAGGAAAGGAAGTCGGTACTTCTGGTAGCCCCCGCTTGGCCCAGGAGGACTTGGTATGCAGAAATAGTAAGGATGACGGTGGATTTTGGCTATTGAAACCCACATTCTGAAGAATCGTGAGCTTTCAGGTCCTGTGATATCTACCTGGATCGATGCAAGGAAGCCAGCTTCCAGAGTAATTTATCATAGAGTCTGGAAAGCTTATGTATCCTGGTGTGAATCTAGGGGTTGGCATCCCAGAAAATATGTGATAGGTAGAATTCTTGATTTTCTACAATTGGGATTAGAGATGAAGCTGGCCTTGAGTACCATCAAGGGCCAGGTCTCGGCCTTATCAGTATTATTTCAACGGCCACTTGCTTCGCATTCTTTGGTCCGAAACTTTATGCAGGGGGTGACGCGTCTTAATCCTCCGGTTAAGGCGCCCCTAAACCCCTGGGACTTGAACTTGGTTCTGTCTGTTTTACAGAAACAGCCTTTTGAACCAATACGTCAGATTCCTTTGGTCTTGTTGACAAGAAAGTTAATTTTTCTGGTAGCCATTTCTTCTGCTAGAAGAGTATCAGAAATAGCAGCTCTTTCCTGTAAAGAGCCTTATTTGATTATACACAAGGATAAAGTGGTATTGCGCCCCCATCCTAGTTTTTTACCGAAGGTGGTTTCAGATTTTCATCTAAACCAAGACATTGTTCTGCCTTCCTTTTTTCCAGATCCCTGTTCTTCGGAAGAAAGGTCACTACATTCTTTGGATGTAGTAAGAGCAGTCAAGGCCTATCTGGAAGCAACTGCTCAAATTCGCAAGACGGATGTTTTGTTCGTGCTGCCAGAGGGTCCCAATAGAGGACAGGCAGCGTCAAAAGCTTTTATATATAAATGGATTAGACAATTGATTATTCAAGCTTACGGTTTGAAACAGAAGATTCCTCCGTTTCAGATCAAGGCACATTCCACAAGGGCTATTGGTGCTTCTTGGGCAGTGCATCACCGGGCCTCTATGGCTCAAATCTGCAAGGCCGCAACCTGGTCTTCAGTCCATACATTCACCAGATTCTATCAGCTGGATGTGAGAAGGCATGAGGATATCGCCTTTGGGCGTAGTGTGCTGCAAACAGCGGTACAGGGTCCTCAGGTCTGATTGCACCCTACTTGGTTGTGGTTCCCCTCCCCTCAGATAGCATTGCTCTGGGACATCCCATCAGTTATTACTGAGGCTCTGTGTCCCGTGATGTACGAGAAAGAAAATAGGATTTTTTATAACGGCTTACCTGTAAAATCCTTTTCTTTTGATGTACATCACAGGACACAGAGGTCCCGCCCCTCTTCTAATACACTTATATTGCTTTGCTACAAAACTGAGGTATCCCTGTAAAGGGAGGGATTATATAGGGGGTTGAACTTCCTGGTTAGGGTGTGACCAGTGTCAAATCACCTAGTGATAACCTATATAACCCATCAGTTATTACTGAGGCTCTGTGTCCTGTGATGTACATCAAAAGAAAAGGATTTTACAGGTAAGCTGTTATAAAAAATCCTATTCCTTTTTTGTTTTCCTTGCATGTCCGCCTCGGCTCTACAGTGACTGCACTTGCAAGTGCCCTTGTAGTGCAAACTGGATTTGCCTTTAGTAAATAAACCCAATGCAATTAGCTTGGATTGCAGCTTTCCAGTATCATCTGAAATATATCAATACCTGGGAAGGTACTACATCAAAATGACAATAGACAAGGACATATAAAACAACAATACAAAAACAGTTTCAAACAATGGACATCCGGACACCTTTTCAAAAATGTACATACGTGATGTCATGCAATTGCGTTATTGTGCCCTGGTATTGAACCAGGCTATGAGCAGACATCAGGCCTGTGCATTACCTCAGGAGTGTGGAAAACTTGGGGGTCTTGAATCAGAGTAATATACATATGAATGGAATTGCATCAATCAATGATGGTATACTATGCAAGATGTGAGAAGATGATGATCCGTGCCATAGATGGAAAGCTGCATGGAGACTTAGCAAATATGCGCTGAGTTGAAGAGTAGTGGAGCGCACTAGATTATTAGCGGGGGTCCCAAAAACTTCCTGTGGCTATAATGGCTAGTATAGTCCCTATTTAAAGTGGTTGTTAACCCACTTTCACATATTTACACTATCTGTTTTGTCTCTTTATACAGTGCCCCGCTGTCTCTGTGTTTTCTTTAAAAAAATTCCTCCTTTACTGTATCTCATGGTGGCTTCCGGTGCTCATGTAACCGTCTGTGTCTCCTCTCTGCCCGTCTGACAGAAGCAGCGGACAGGGCCGAGCTTTCCCCGCTGACGTCAGCAGGACGCGAGGAGGAAAGAGGAAACAGGCCATTCACGTGACAGCCAGGAGATATGGTAAAGGAGGACGTTTTTTAATAAAACACAGAGAAGGCGGGGCACTGTATTAGAAGACAAAACGGATAGTATTGGCATACATTAGTTATTCCTGCAGCAGGAGGGGCATGGGGCGCACACTGTCACTAGGTGACACGCATGGAGGGGAGGGAGCATAGAGGAGACAGACACAGGAGAGCAGGTTGCGGATGACGGACGCACATAAACAGACCACGGTGTCAGGGCTCAGCTGCCATGATTATCGTTGTCAGTTTACATAGGGGAGGAGAGAAACTGGCAGGATCAGCCCACAGCCCAGCGCATGAGGGCCCCCATAGCAAGCGGCTTGCTTTGGGGGCACATGGAGACGCGAATAACGTTGGTGGGGAACCCTAGAAAAGGAGTTTCAGGGCCACTGATGATCCAATATCAATGCTTAGAGCAGGTATGCAATTTTTATTATTTTAATAAAAATTCTAGCATTACAATCACTTTATTAGTAACTGAGATCATATTCCATACTGAACTGTTATAACTGTGATCACTTTTTGTTGCAGGGTGAAGTCATTAAGACTGTTGGTGGAATTTACAGACCCTGAGAAAGGGGAGCTTACACAAGCACAGGACAAGGTAGAAGCACAAAAAGGTTGTCTTTGACTTTTTGTATATCACTTATGTTGGAATCTAAATTTAGTAGAATATGTAAAAAAAAAAAAAAAAAGCATGTTTGTTGTCATGGACCAGAACTTTGAGTAGGTGTCAAGGTTTTGTGGTTGTTAGTAACTCCATTGGTGAAATCTCCCTTCAGATTTTGTGTGCTCACTTCCTTTCACAGTGACGAGAAACTCTCCATCAGGGGTACAAGAATAAAAGACCTGACCGGTTCTAAATTGACAGGGATTTAAACCTGTCCTTACTGTAGCCAAAACAAAAAAAAAAACGTTTGGCTACACATGCATGGGGCCACCTGGTCAAAGTTGTATATGGAACACCACTCGATATAACATTTCTTAATGGGTTGTAAAATGACAACTTTTTTCAGTCCTAAGTTAAATATGATTTATTCTGTGAACATGCATATACAGTATCTCACAAAAGTGAGTAACCCCTCACATTTTTGTACATATTTTATTATATCTTTTCATAACAGTGTAAATTTGCTGTCCCCTCAAAATAACTCAACACACAGCCATTAATGTCTAAACAGCTGGCAACAAAAGTGAAAATGTCCAAATTGGGCCCAAAGTGTCAATATTTTGTGTGGCCACCATTATTTTCCAGTACTGCCTTAATTTGGGAGTTCACCAGAGCTTCACAGGTTGCCACTAGAGTCCTCTTCCATTACTCCATGACGACATGACGGAGCTGTTCCACCTTGCGCTCCTCCACCTTTTGTTTGGGGATGCCCCACAGATGCTCAATAGCATGCTTGGCCAGTCCATCACCTTTACCCTCAGCTTCTTTAGCAAGGCAGTGGTCGTCTTGGAGGTGTGTTTTGGGTCGTTATCACATTGGAATACTGCCCTGTGGCCCATTTTCCGAAGGGAGGGGATCATGATCTGCTTCAGTATGTCACAGTACATGTTGGCATTTATGATTCCTAAATGAACTGTAACTTCCCAGTGCTGGCAGCACTCGTGCAGCCCTAGACCATGACACTCCCACCACCATGCTTGACTGTAGGCAAGACACACTTGTCTTTGTACTCCTCACCTGGTTGCCGCCCCACACGCTTGACACCATCTGAACCAAATAAGTTTATCTTGGTCTCATCAGACCACAGGACATTCACACAGGACAGGAGGTTCCAGTAATCCATGTCCTCAGTTTGCTTGTCTTCAGCAAACTGCAGGCTTTCTTATGCATCATCTTTAGAAGAGGCTTCCTTCTGGGATGACAGCCATGTAGACCGATTTGATGCAGTGTGCGGTGTATGGTCTGAACACTGACAAGCTGACCCCCCACCCCTTCAACCTCTGCAGCAATGCTGGCAGCACTCATATGTATGTTTCCCAAAGACAACCTCTGGATATGACGCTGAGCAAGTGCACTCAACTTCTTTGGTCGACCATGGCGAGGCCTGTTCTGAGTGGAACCTTTCCGTGCTTCAGCTCAGTTTCAGGGTCCTGGCAATCTTCTTATAGCGTAGGCCATCTTTATGTAGAGTAACAATTCTTTTTTTCAGTTCCTCAGTGTGTTCTTTGCCATGAGGTGCCATGTTGAACTTCCAGTGACCAGTATGAGAGAGTCAGAGCAATAAGACCAAATTTAACACACCTGCTCCCCATTCACACCCGAGACCTTGTAACACTAACGAGTCACGTGACATCGGGGAGGGAAAATGGCTAATTGGGCCCATTTTTGACATTTTCACTTAAGGGTGTACTCACTTTTGTTGCCAGCGGTTTAGACATTTATGGCTGTGTGTTGAGTTATTTTGAGGGGACAACAAATTGACATTGTTGTACAAAAAAACTGTACGCTCACTACTTTACATTGTAGCAAAGTGTCATTTCTTCAGGCTCGGTTCACACTGGGGCGACTTGGGATCCGACTTGTACGCCCTCAAGTCGCCCCAGAAATAATTTGAATGGGAGTGAACGCTAGCGTCTTAATAGACGCTACTGAAGTCGCTCCGACTTCAGAGCGTACTCCCTGTACTACTTTGATCCGACTTGGTAGGCGACCTGTACCATAGAAATCTATGGAAGTCGCCTCCAAGTCGGATCTCTCTGTAAAGTCAAGCGACTTTGCAGGGAAAACCCCTCCCTCCCCCCTCCCTCCCAGAGAGCTGATTGGCCACAGGCGAAGTCGCCTGTCATGGAGGCGACTTCAAGTCGCCTTGTAATTTGCTAAAGTCGCGTCGAAGCCGCCGTGCAAAGTCGCGCTGAAGTCGTGTTGCCCCAGTGTGAACCGAGCCTCAGTGTTGTCACATAAAAAGATATAAAAATATTTACAAAAATGGGAGGGGTGTACTCATTTTTGTGAAATACTGTACATGTGCAATGGGAGCAAAAAAGAATGTGTTAAGGCTATTTTCTCTTTTTTAGGTGAGAATCAGGAAAATACTGAACTATGGCCATCAGATGAAGTAGATGAGCATAGTAAAAAAAGTATTTATTTAAAGCGGAACTAAACAGATCGATTTAACAGTTTTAATTAACAGTTAGCATTCCCAGCATGCAGGGAATGTAACTGTCACATTTTGCTTATGCTTTCAACCAAACTGTTAAACTATCACATGGCTGGAGTCATACCTGATTACATGTGTAGCACCATGGCAGTTGCAGATCAAACAGCGGCTAAGGTGGCAGCTTCATTGGCTGAAAAGGTAAGGAGGGTTTAGTTCTGCATTAATGATCATCAGCTCCATCTAGTGGCAATAGGTCATTTTTTCAAATATAACTTGGGAGACTTGGTGTCTGACCTCCGCAAAAGAGGCAGTCTAGATTTCTCCACACTCTAGCTATTACAGGCATACCCCGCTTTAAGTACACTCACTTTACGTACACTCGCGAGTACGGACATACCCCCGAGTGTATGTAAAGTGCCTCGCAAGTACTGTACAGACATTTTGCAACCGCAGTAGAAGGAGCTGACGCTCCGAGACCGTAGCCCGCCCTCTTCCAGTGTGCCCCTGACACCCCCAGTACTCCCTAGAAGTGAAAAAAGGTATTGCTTCACTTTAAGTACATTTTTGTTTTACATACATGCTCTGGTCCCATTGTGTATTTAAAAGTGGGGTATGCCTGTACTCTTTTTGCTGCATAACTAGCTTAAACTGGGTGTTGATACACTCCTCCAGGCTAACAGGTAAATGGCGCAGTGATACTACCTCCCAAAATTCCTTCACGGCCAAGGTATCAGTGTTCAGGCATAGGTTGCTGAAGCCTCAAAAATGCTGAATTCACAGAAAGAGCCCTTTTAATGCAAGGCTGCCCCAGGTCTAATCATTGGTGTGGAACCCAAAGCAGCTGCCCCTTGAGCCCATGCTGCCTGAAATAGTTTTCATGGTGTAGTAGGTGCAGTCGATTCCCCCCCCTAACTTGCTCTCCCGGTCAGGTTAATACAAGCTGCCACACTGTGACGGGAAAGGCACAGCTCCCTCTGTCAGGACCGGAACAGTTGTGACAGAGTGAGGCAGAATGGCTCTGTGTTCACCTCTCCCCCTGCCCTTCTCTGGTCAACAACGAGGAGATCAAACATACAGAGCAGTGTGTGTGTGTGTGTGTGTGTGTGTGTGTGTGTGTGTGTGTGTGTGTGTGTGTTTCCCTCTCCCTCATTTTCCTGTCAACGGCGGGAGAGGTAGATTATTAAATCAGCGGCAGGACCATAGCAGCTTGCAGAGGGGGACACTGAGTTGCAGCGGGCTACAAGTAATAATCCCATTTTGCCACCCATCTATAAATTTACAGACAGTTTGTAGATTTCAGTCGATTTACAAACTGTCCTTAAATGTCCATAATGGACAGCAGCCGCCCATAAAAAATTTGGCCTTGGGCCATCTCTGCCAAGCTAGGACAGGGAGGGCAGGCCAGGCACATCAGAAAGAAGGACTGGAAGGGAAGTCAAAGGCGGGAGTGCCGCCGGGACAGGGGTCACGGGAGGAGTCAGACTTGTGTGGACTGTGGAGGGGAGAATAGGATGAAACCAGATCTGCCAAGCTGGAGCCCTGAAAGAACTGTCTGACTGAGCTCTGCAGGGTGCACCTGGGAGGAGGTCAGTGACAACGTCGCCAGGCCGCAGTCTGGGGGGGGTACTGATATACAGGGAGAAAGAATACAGTAAGGTAATAACTTCTCGGCAGTATGTGGAAACCTTGCAAAAAGATCTGAAATACATTTGGGTGGCAAAAATATGAATGCAATTTATACACTGGGGGGAATCTAGGATGGAAAAGGACATGGGGTCCTAGTAGATGATAGGCTCAGCAATGGCATGCAATGCCAAGCTGCTGCTAACAAAGCAAACAGAATATTGGCATGCATTAAAAAGGGGATTTATTCCAGAGATAAAATGATAATTCTCCCGCTCTACAAAACTCTGGTCCGGCCGCACCTAGAGTATGCTGTCCAGTTTTGGGCACCAGTCCTCAGGAAGGATGTACTGGAAATGGAGCGAGTATAAAGAAGGGCAATTAAGCTAATAAAGGGTCTGGAGGATATTAGTTATGAGGAAAAGTTGCGAGCACTGAACTTATTCTCTCTGGAGAAGAGACGCTTAAGATGGGATATGATTTCAATATACAAATACCGTACTGGTGACCCCACAATAGGGATAAAACTTTTTTGAAGGGAGTTTAATACTCATGGCCACTCATTAAAGTTAGAAGAAAAGAGGTTTAACCTTAAACTACGTAGAGGGTTCTTTACTGTAATGCCCCGTACACACGGTCGGATTTTCCGATGGAAAATGTCCGATCGGAGCGTGTTGTCGGAAATTCCGACCGTGTGTGGGCTCCATCGGACATTTTCCGACACACAAAGTTGGAGCAGGAGATAAAATTTTCCGACAACAAAATCCGTTGTCGGAAATTCTGATCGTGTGTACACAAATCCGACGGACAAAGTGCCACGCATGCTCAGAATAAATAAAGAGAAGAAAGCTATTGGCCACTGCCCCGTTTATAGTCCTGACGTATGTGTTTTACGTCACCGCGTTTAGAACGATCGGATTTTCCGACAACTTTGTGCGACCGTGTGTAGACAAAACAAGTTTGAGCCAACATCCGTCGGAAAAAATCCTAGGATTTTGTTATCGGAATGTCCGAACAAAGTCTGACCATGTGTACGCCCTATAAGAGCGGCAAGGATGTGGAATTCCCTTCCACAAGCTGTGGTCTCAGCGGGGAGCATCGATAGTTTCAAGAAACTATTAGATAAGCACCTGAACAACCGCAACATACAGGAATATACAATGTAATACTGACATATAATCACACACATAGGTTGGACTTGATTAACTTGTGTCTTTTTTCGACCTCACTTACTATGTAACTATGTAAGGGGGGGCACTGATATAAAGGTTCCCACTTAATCCCCCTTACTGGAGTGTATTCACTTTAGGGAAGGTGGTCTGTGGTCACCTCCCCCCACCCCGTCCCACACATCAGCATTGCCAGTGTTTCCCCTAAATCAGTGTCCTCAGGAGTTCCCCTTTACCTCCCAGAGTCTGCAGAATTCCCTCCTACAGTGCGAGGGGGGCTTTAATTGTCAGGACCTATTAAAGACCACCCTGAAAATGGTACATTGCAGTAAGATGACAGCTTTTATTGGATGCAATGGTGAGATACAGCCAGCAAATGCGTTTCATGAGTCTGAGTCATGAGTAGGGTTTGTTATGACTGAAACGTGTTGACGATTGCTGGCTGTATCTCACCGTTGCATCTAGTAAAAGCTGACATCTTACTGCTATGTACGATTGTGCCAGCTCTTTCTGTGGATTCAACACTCCTCAGGCTGCCTGTTCAAAAGGGTTACATAGGGGTCTTTGCAGAACGATTTGTCATTAACTGTACAGAGCATTTGATAGACCCTGATCCATAACCGTTTTGCTTTTTTGCTATATTAACCTGTTAACGATTTTTTTTCAACCAGGTATCTGAATCCCTATCTGTGTGGAAAACCCTGTTTTCTGCAGCTGCACAATCACCTGCTTCCAGTCCCTGAGCAATGTCTGACCCAACAGAAAAGGATGATGGCCATAAACCCTTTAGTGCATTATCCTTTGAACGTCCTCATGATCCTGGCACACTGTCACTTAGTGACTCAGACCCTGAGTTATCAGATGATGCAGAGGTGGAATCTGTGAGTGCAGAGGAAGAAGAGAATGATGAAGAAGACAATAGAAAGGAAGGTGGGCATGAATCTCCTTTGCAGCCTTTCCTCTTGAAAGGAACAGATGCAGGCTTCTCCCAGCGCAGTCATGGCATTTTTGGAGGCTTGTTAGATGTACAGAAGTTGCCACCTCTTTCCAAGCATAACACAAAAGGGAAGCAAGGGGTTAGTGCTAGTTTGATTCCTGAAATTCCAGCTTCTGATTCTAACCCATTCGAACAAAGGGAGAAAACCACCATGTCTTCAAATACTGGAAGCTCAAGCGTTACCACTAAAAAACGCTCAGCACCCGCTACGCACCTTCCTGATTATCTAGCCCACCCAGAGCGCTGGACAAAGTACAGTCTAGAGGATGTTCAAGATACCAGTGACCGCGGCAACCGAAATACGGCTACAAATTTCATGGCAGAGTTAAAACTTAAAAAAGAAGCTAAGGAGGCCTCCAAGAATACCACCAACCCACGCTCCTTCAACCAAGATTCCTCCAGTGGTGGGGAGGGAAGAATCATGTTCACAAAGCCACAGAAAAAGAGCCAGAAAGATGGTGAGAAAAGTGGGGCACAGCCAGGACAACAGCACATGGCCAAGTCATGGGGTGATGATGGCCTGGAAGATGCTGAGGGTACCGCAGAAAAGGCAACATCTGAATCTTTGGGGTTTCACGGATCTAAGAAACGGAGCCGGAAAAATATCAGACCAAAAAAACGTGAAAAAGAGGAAGAGGACTCTTCATAAGGAGTGCTGGGGGTGGGGAATGTCAAAATATAATCTAATTTGTTGTGGAGTGACCTTAAAAGCAATAATGAAACATAATATTGTTTAGAGTATTATTGTAAGTTCAGTCTATAAAAAAATATTCTGATTTGATCTGAGTTGTCTCTTTAACCTACGAATCGCAACAACGGCAGTTTACATCCATCTGAGCTGATTACTCATTTTGAAATGAATGCTGATAGGAAGTGAGAGCTGAATGATGGAGAGATGAGTTCACCGGTGTGCTACCTCTTCTTTTCATTGTCCTTTTACAAGGTGGTGGAGGGGGAGGGTGGACCTGCAATTCAAGTGTGAAAAGGCACATTAACCACTTGACCTCTGGAAGATTTACCCCCCTTATGACCAGGCAAATTTTTGGGATACGACACTGCGTTACTTTAACTAACTGACAATTGCACAATCGTGCAATGCTGTACCCAAATAAAATGTACTGTATATACTCGAGTATAAGTCGAGTTTTTCAGCACATTTTTTTGTGTTGAAAGTGCCCCCCTCGACTTATACTCGAGTCAAGCACTTTTCTGCAGCAAAAAATTGTATTTTCCAAACCGAATTTGGGGCCCCGTATCTCAGTGCCACTTGGTGCTAGGAACCCCAAATTTGGTGTGCAAACCCAGTGGAACTGGTACCACAACATATCCAAAGATGGAGTTCCTAGCACTAAGTGGCCCCGAGATATGGGGCCCGAATTCGGTTCGGAAAATGTTATTCTCTGCTGCAGAAAAGTGCTTGACATTTTCTGAACCGAATTTGGGGCCCTGTATCTCGGGGCCACTTGGTGCTAGAAACCCCAACTTTGGATATTTTATGGTGCTAGTTCCACTGGGTTTGCACACCAAATTTGGGGTTCTTAGCACTAAGTGGCCCCAAGATACGGGGCCCCAAATTCGGTCAACTGTGTCCATCTGCAGCAATTTCATTTTGGGACCCTTTGGGTTCAGAGACCCCAAATTTTGGCTGCAGCTAGGGGGCATCTAGGAACCCTTAACTACCGAGCTTGAAGTTCGGGGGACCTATGGCTGCAGAAATGGTGGGATCAACCTGCGCTAATGAGCAATACGTGATAAAAAAATATATATTCACAAAGTGCAGCTGCAAAAAAAAAACTCCAAATATCCATGAAGTGATAAACATATAAATAAACCTTAATTGCGCTGGCAGTAATGATATAATTAAAAAGGTGCTTAGGAGACACAATGAGTGTGAATCCCAACTAAAATAATAATAAGTGCATAAAGTCTTTATCCTAAAATACAACAAAAAATAATGTGTATTGAAAATCGATAATCATACATCAAAACCACTTGTGATCAGTCCATAATTGGAAAAAGATAGACAAGAAGAAAACCTATGGCTGCAACTGGGCACAGTGAGGCATGCAAATGGGCACAGTATGGCTGCAAATGGGCATTGTTGACCCTCTTTTCCACTTACAGTAGCTGTGCATTTCTCACCCTCGTCTTATACTTGGGTCAATAAGTTTTTCCCATTTTTTGTGGTAAATTAGGGCCCCGACTTATACTCGAGTATATACGGTATGTCCTTTTTTCCCCACAAATAGCTTTCTTTTGGTCGTATCTGATCACCTCTGCGGTTTTAAATTTTTTCTATAAACAAAAAAAAAAAGCCCAACAATTAAGAAAAAAAAAATATATTTTTTTTTTCTTATGTTATAATATGTATTCGATAAAAAAAATTGAAAAAAAAAAAATCACATTTCTTCTTCAATTTAGGCCAATATGTATTCTGCTACATATTTATAGTAAAAAGAAAATCCCAATAGGCGTTTATTGATTGGTTTGCACAAAAGTTATGAGAGAGAGACTTATAGCAGGACTGCGATATTGCAGTGGACAGTGAAGACACTGACACTTTTTGGGGACCAGTGACACTAATACAGTGATCAGTGCTAAAAATATACACTGTCACTGTACTAATGACACTGCCTGTGAAGGGGTTAACATCAGGGGCAATCAAAGGGTTAAATGTGTGCTTGAGCAGTGCTTTACTACTGTGGGGGAGGTGCTTGTACTAGGGTAAAGCATTAATCGGTGCCTCTGCTTAGCAGAGACACAGGATCCATGCCTTCTGTACTGACATAACGGCGATCTGCCTTGTTTACATAGGCAGACCGCCATTCTGCATGTGTACCGAAGTATTGGCAGGTGCCAGCGGACATCGAGTCCACCGTATCCACCGATCAGCTCCCACTATGTCTAATCACAGCGGGAGTGGGCCGCCACCCACATGCGCCCCAGTCCCAGAAGTGCAGGATCATGTACTAGGTGCGTGATCCTGCGCAGCAGAGCCCCCTTTCCACCTTAAATTAATAGTTTGTAAACTTTTGGAGTGGGTGATAAGGTTCCATATCCAGGAATTTGCAGATAAGAATGGCATCATTAGTAGTAACCAACATGGATTTATGAAAGATCGTTCTTGCCAGACCAACCTATTAATATTCTATGAGGACATGCACTTGGAGTTAGAAATATGAATGCAAGTTACATAGTAGGGGAAGAACCTCTGGGGGAATCAAGGATGGAAAAAGATCTGAGGGTCATGTTTGATGACAAGCTGCAGCAAGAAAGGCCAGCAGAATATTAGCATGCATTAAAAATACTATTTACTCCAGAGATAAAACATATATATAATACTATAATTATTGGCCACATCTTGAGTATGCCTTCAAGTTCTGGTTGCCGGTCCTCAGGAAGGACTAGAACGGGGAGGATTTCAGAAAAGGGCAACAAAGCCAATAAGAGAGCTGGAGGATCTCAGTTACGAGGAACGACTACAACTATTAAATGTATTCTACCTGGAGAAGAGACACTTAAGAGGTGATATGATGGTGATATACAAATATCTTAATCTCTTATCTCATTGGGAGGAAACTATTCAGTCTCCGGTCACTCATGAAGACATGTGGCCACTCAGTGAAGTTGGATGAGAAAAGGTTCAACCTTAAACTGTGTAAGGGTTTTTTTTATTGTTAGAGCAGTTAAGGATGTGGAACTCCCTTCCACAATCAGTGGTTACAGTGGGAAATGTAGCCAATTTAAAATAAATCCTTAGATGGACATCTTATTGAACACAATTTTCATGGATAAGGGGAAGGACATAATACTTAAACACACACCCACACTGGTTAAATGGATAGACTAATGTCTTTATTTAACCTTAACAACTATGTAAGTGAAAATGAAACTGCAGCAGAGCAAGATCTGGTTCTGTTCCCTGCTGGACAGGACTGTGCTGTGAGGTAGCGCATTATAAATATCAGGACTGGATGGTAAGAAATAAAAATCTGGGAGTTAAGATTGTTCCTATATTTGCATTTCATCTGTGTATTTAGCTGCTTGCCTGGAGTTCAACTTTACAGCCCAACTCCAACTTTTGCTCTGAGCCAAGAGTGGGTGGTGTGTCTGGACCCTATCCACTGTACGGCTCTCTGCAAGCTTATTGCAATGTATTATTTATTTATTTCAGGTACTTATATTGTGCCGTCAATTTACACAGCACTTTACATATATTATACATTCACATCAGTCCCTACCCTCAAGGTGCTTACAATCTAGGGTCCCTAACTCACATTCATACATACGTACATTAGAGCCAATTTAGACAGGAGCCAATTAACTTACCAGCATGTCTTTGGAGTGTGGGAGGAAACCGGAGTACCCAGGGGAAACCCACACAGGCACAGTGTGGTTGGGATTCGAACCAATGACCCTAGTGCTGTATTAGACTTTAAAGTGAGTAGGTCACAAAGAGGAAATTCTTGAGTGTTGGATTTCCTTGGCCTAAGTTGTTTTCATTGGTTCTCTCTGCCAACCCCCCCCATCACTACACAAATGCAGTAAATTGCTTAAAAGCCAATTGGTTGTGACCATGTTGTCTTGGACCGTAAAGATGATATACTGCCCTTGGCAACACATATACACTAACTCTGCCCCCTCTACCCCTGTTATTTATTAAGTTAGTGTAGCTGTGCAACTAGAGATAATGAATGTAGGTATTGTGTATTTGCGTTGCACAGGGCAGTAGATCATTGTGGTTCACGCCCTCTGACTTTACTTATACAGGCATTTATATTGCAGTCAGTGTGCACTGTATAGAATGATGACACCCCAAGCAGAGCAAGGGGCATGTTTATTATAAGGGCACTGCAGCTGCTGCCAATGGTGTTGTATAAGGCTGGACATCATGCAGACTGAATGTGCATCAGCTCTTGTGTCAAAGACAGAAAGTTTCCAGGTCTGCAGCAGAGAGGGAGTGGGAACGTTCAAGTGGCAAGAGTTGGGCTTCAAAAAATTGTTTATCTTAAAGTCCTGTAATGTATTATTCTCCCATTAACGTGGATGTAAACCCAAATTAATTTTTTTTAAACTAAGGCTTGCACCTTGTACAGTATAGGATTTCATGTCATCTGTGCCCAGTCTTGCCACAGAGTTAATCCAGCTCTGAGCAGTCCTCTTATCTTTTTTCAGTAGGATAAAAAACAGACAGACAGAGAAATTGGAGTTTCTCCCTGTGAATGACAGGTGATTTACATATCTCATGCACCAGCCTGAGAGTGACATTCTGTGTACTTCAGATCTCCTCCTCCTTTCTTTTCCAGCTCTCCCAGGATTGGCTGCTCCACACCTTAGCATGATTGGGCATGCTGAAGTCATGTGGTGACTTTTCTGGGTTTTGACTGGATGTTGGTGATCATAACAGAAGTTCAGTGTAGGAAATACATAGGAGACAAGGGGAATGTAGAGGTGGGCGGGGAGGCCACTGACATTACGACTCCACCCAGCGAGCTCCAGACAACAGACCCACCCACAGAATCTGCAGTTTTTCGGGTCTCATAACAGACAGAGGGGAGACATTTGACAGGTAAAGATACATGCAGGAGGCATGTATATCCTTATAGATAACCACTTTGGCAGTAGTTTAGAAAGGATGAGAGTGGGTTTACATCCACTTTAAAGCAAACCACAAAGTGTAATCTGCCAGTGAAATATTTTTTGATGCAAGAACAAATGGCCTGCTGTCTCTGCTGTAGCTAAGGGTAGATCCTTTATGAAGCAAAGGCAATGATTGGCTTTTCAGACAGAGAAATAGAAATATTTTTGTTTAACCACTAGATGGCGTACACTACAAGACTGTCAGCCAAAATCACTGTGGTAAGAACAAGCCTCAATAACAATATAGGATAACTGAATTTTTAATTAATTTCCCCCACTATTTTTGCTCCTCCTTGAAAAAAACTTTTCAATATAAGTACTTATCTGAAGAACTGTCTTTTCCAGGTTACCATTTCTGCCACTATGCAGTACACCAAGACTTCTTCTTTGTTGATTCTTCATTAAAGTAGCATATGTTGCAAAACGGCAATCCCAAATCGTTGGTAATCAGTAATGAATAAAAGCAAATATCTTAAAATGAAACAGAACTATTTTTAAATTTACCCCCCAAAAAATTTAATAAAATTGCTAAGTGCAAGAAGCAAATGACCAGCAACCTTACTAGACAAGTTCAGCAAGAGGTTTTATTCTTTGATTGCACTGCATGGATCCATAAGATTGTATTTACATTAAGTATTCTGCCTGCAGGTGAACCACTCGGAAAACAAAAGGCAGCCATTATTCAAATGTACAGAAGCCCTGGGCACTCTGGTCCCTGAACATATTCATTCAGCTCAGTATACACTTTTAGACCTGGTATTTGTACGCTGCTTGCCAGGATTCGTAACTGACTGCCAAGTGCCTGTAAACTGCAGGGAAGGCCAAAAATGCAACTGGTGCTCCAAAGAGGGGTCATTGAGCAACTGCAAAACCCCAAAGCTCCAATGAGAGAATGTGTGAAAGTTGTGTAAATTATGGGTAAACGCATTGATAAATAGACACCCATTTTACATGACTGGGTTTACTGATAACATGCATTAAATGATTAAAATGCTTTAAAAGGGGCCAAAATTGTGCAGAGGTCAGGGATGATGAGCCACTGCCAGCGTAAAAAACACCCAAGCTTCCAAGAGCCTGTACTTGTATTGTAGCATAGTTGCAGAGGTATCGTGCTTCAGCTGTCATAGCCTCAGCAGCACGGAAAGTGCAGAATTCCAACTCATGGAGGTGTCACAGATCAAACAGTTGGTAGGCATCTAGTGTTGACGACAGAGTTCATCCAGGCACACCATGACCATATGTGACAGCAAAAAGTGCCCACCAACCCTCCTGGCCTAACAAAGCACATCTTGTAGAGGGTGTTAAAAGAACAAGCACTACACTACAAGGTTTACGACTAGGGCCAGGCAAGTCGTGTGTTTTTTTTCTGGTAATGGGCATCCAACAGGTTGGTTCCATTGCCACATGCAGTCTTGCCTGACCAAAGTTGGCAGGGGTCAGCCACCTCTTGGCCTGGACCTGGAAACTTCCCAAAAGCTCTGGCCTGGTGTAGTTCCTAACCCCCAGGTATACAAGCTGCAGCACAGTGTGGCAGCATTTTGCCTGGGACATTATGCATCCTCTGGGGTGCTTGCAGGTATCCTGATGAAGATGAGTATTTGGCCAATGAAAAGGGGCAAGTGACCATGCAGCCAGTGCACATTTAATAATATGTAGTGTCCCTGCCGATTGTTTGACCACATGTGGTGGTCACATGTATCGTGTCATTAACAGCACAGTCTAAAGAAAAAGATGGCTTTTGAGGAAAATAAGTGCACCTGGGTAATTGGGTCTGTTGGGTAGCACAAACCATAAACTGGTGGAAGTGGATTTTACCAGCTGCTGCTAATGCTGGACATGGGGGTGGTTGGGAGACATTTTTTCTTTTGCTCCAGTAGCTGGAGAGTGTTACTGCTGGAGACAGGTGTGGGTACTGACGAGTGCTGCTGACATTCTAGCCTTCACTTTACACCCACCTCATTCTGACTCCATGGGGGTTATTTACGAAAGGCAAATCGACTTTGCGCTACAAGTGCAATTGAAATTGCACTGAAAGTGCACTTGAAAGTGCAGTCGCTGTAAATCTGAGGGGCAGATCTGAAATAAGGGGAAGCTCTGCTGATTTTATTATCCAATCATGTGCAAGCTAAAATGCTGTTTTTTATTATCCTTGCATGTCCCCCTCGGATCTACAGCGACTGCATTTCCAAGTGCACTTTCAGTGCAATTTCAAGTGCACTTTGCACTTGTAGTTTGCACTTATAGTGCAAAGTGGATTTGCCTTTAGTAAATAACCCCCCATGAGTGTACTTTGCTAGATGTGAACAAGAGAAGTCTTTTTAGCCCCTTGTTACGCTTACTTAAGTGTCACTGGATGCAGTTAATGTGGTGGCAGGCACACTAAGGGATAATTGCAAAGAAAAAAGGAGGAATAGAGGACTTTTGCTGCTAACTTTTGGTTAGGTGCTGCTACCACGACCATTGTGGTACAATTTCAGTTTCTAAAGCCTTAGGAATCTTTACCTTAACCACATAAGGACCACCCACCCCCAATGTACTGCAGAAGGGTAGCCCGTGCAAGCAAAGTGATGTACTGGTATGTCACTGCCTGCTTCTGGGTTTAGGGCGCGTGCATGTACGTTTCCCCCCGCCGACACCAGCTGTTATTGTACAAAGTGGAAATCTTTCAGCAAGTCAATAATTTATGTTCGGGACCTGTTGATTGGTTGTGTCCAATCATAGCCCAGAGCTTTGTGTTGACAATCAACACAGGGCTCTGTACAGAGGGAACGATCCCTCTGTTTCTTATCCCTGCAAAGATGTAAAAAAAAAAAAAAATAGAAATGAAAAAAAAAACAAAAAAACAAAGACACCCAAAAAAGATTGCAAGGTGGGGAGGGCAGCTAAACAGTAAATACAGCTGTTGCTGACATACAAAAATGTAGTCCTAGCAAAAACTGTTGGGTCTATGAACCATAAACTCAGATGGTACTCAGGAATATGTAGCCCACCACACTGCAACCTACAGTAATGTAGCACAATATGGCCCATTAAAGCACAGTATAGCACCGCATAGCAAACTAACTCTTCCTAGACAGACTGCCATATCTCAATACACTGTTCCAATACATACTGATAAATGGCTGCTGTTAATCCACCCTTTATAGTGAGGGAGCCGGGGAAATATCAAAACCCCCACTGAACATTCTAACACTGCTGACTATCATTGGCATATCATCTAAAGCCAGTACAGTGAACCTTGAACCTGCAGGATTTGCCACAAACCCACACAAGGGGCAAATCCAAACCTCATCTCTAGTCCATGTATACACATAAATGTTGGCCCCTTTTTTCATAATGAAACATGACATGGTCTAGTTCCAAGGTTGTTACTACAAAGGTAATGCAAAACATCTACAGAAAAGACACAGTGGTCCTATGAAACACTGAATTTTTCACACTTTAGCCCTGGTTCACAATGGTACGATTTGACATGTCAAATTGGCGGCAATTGCCGGCAATGGCACCGTCCTAATCAATGCGGCGCCACACTGATTTCAAAAAGTAGTTTCTGTACTATTTTTTTGCAATTTCAGCTTGCGATTTCCATTGACAAAAACCTGCAGAAACCTACACAGATGTCCGTGTAATCGCCGATGAAAACTGACATGCGGGAGTGAAATCGTGCGAGTTTACCTGAACTCGCACGGCTTCATTCCCGCAGCTCAGTGTGAACCTGGGCTTGCTCATGCTTGGCATTGGTGGAGGAAATTTATTTCTGCGTCACTGCATATGGTGTGATTATTTTATTTGCAACTGGTGTGTAGAGATTAGATTTATACGTGACTGTTGCTGGGTCAGAGAAATGAAATCTGTGACCAAAGCAGAGTCAGAGAGCTAATATTTACATGTGACTTGCGTTGGGTCGAAGAGATTATACTTACCTGTGATTGATGCTGGTGTGGAGAGATTATATATCTACATGCTTTCTGTACTGCAGACTTCCCAATAATGTTTAAGCTAGTGCCCTGTTTTGTGATCTGTCTGCCTCTAGCACTGATCCTGTTTAGGGATTACATACACTGTATTCCTGCTCATTCAATGCCCAGCATTACTACAGTTTGTCCTCTCTTCCTTGATATCCACCCATGTTGTATTTTTGGATGCTCAATTCTTGTCCTTGACTTGTCTCTCTCTGAATCCTTGTCTTAAAGCTGAAATTTATTTAGGTATGGATATTATTGCATAGTTACATTGGACCAATGTATGTATGTATGTGTCATACCTGGCTGATCCCTGCTAAAGATGGAAATCATTGTAGTAGGCACAGTAATTGCCGCTAGTTTCCGGGTTGCATGCCGAGTGACTGGCCTTCTGCTTTTTTTCACACAGGAGGTCACAAGCTTGGCACGGGTGCCATTCAGAGAAGACTTTGCATTTTCTCCGTGAATGTCAAAGGCTCTCTGATTGGACAAGGTGGAGAAGCAGGGAGGTGACATCACAATCTCAACCTGCCTACTAAAGTCTTTTTCGGCTTCCACAAGGATCGGCCAGGTATGGTACATGCATACCAAGCTGGACCAACGTAACTACAGTGGTGAAAATAATTATTTGATCCCTTGCGGATTTTGTAAGTTTGCCCGTTTACAAAGAAATGAAGGATCTATAATTTTTCGTCATAGGTGTATTTTAAATGATAGAGACAGAATATCAACCAAAAATCCAGAAAAAAACACATGATACAAATGTTATAAATTGCGTTGCAGTTCAGTGAGTAAAATAAGTATTTGATCCCCAAGCAAAACATGACCTAGTACTTGTTGGAGAAACCCTTGATGGCAAGCACAGAGGTAAGACGTTTCTTGTAGTTGGTTACCAGATTTGCACACATCTCGGGGGATTTGGGGCCACTCATCTTTACAGATCTTCCCTAAATCCTTAAGGTTTCTTGACTGTCACTTGGCAACTTGAAGTTTCAGCTTCCTCCGTAAATGTTTTATAGGTATATGGTCTGGAAACTGGCTAGGCCACTCCATGACCTTAATGTGCTTCTTTTTGAGCCACTCCTTTATTGCCTTGGCGGTATGTTTTGGTTCCTTTTCATGCTGGAAGACCCACCTTCAGTGTTCTGGCTGAGGGGAGAAGGTTCTCATCCAAGATTTTACAATAAATGGTCCCATCCATTGGCCCCTCAAAGCGGCAAAGTCGGCCTGTATCTTTAGCAGAGAAACACTGGTCCCTGGAGGAAGGGAGGTGCAGAGCTGGCAGTGGCACTGCATAATAACTAATGTCTATAATAAAGCTGCCTACCTGCTGACACCTCGAACACCCCTGTAGGTCTGTTGACAATCAGGGATACAAACTATGACTGGCTGCACGATCAGCCTCTGTTCACATACAGTGGGGGTGGAAAGTATTCAGACCCCCTTAAATGTTTTACTCTTTGTTATATTGCAGCCATTTGCTAAAATCATTTAAGTTTATTTATTTTTTTATTTATTTCAGTTACTTATATAGCGCCATCAATTTACGCAGCGCTTTACATATACATTGTACATTCACCTCAATCCCTACCCTCAAGGAGCTTACAATCTAAGGTCCCTAACTCACATTCATACATACTAGGGACAATTTTTTAGACAGGATCCAATTAACCTACCAGCATGTCTTTGGATTATGGGAGGAAACCGGAGTACCCGGAGGAAACCCACGCAGGCACGGAGAGAACATGCAAACTCCAGGCAGGTAGTGTCGTGGTTGGGATTCGAACCAGCGACCCTTCTTACTGCTAGGCGAAACTGCTAATCACTACACCACTGTGCTTAAGTTCATTTTTTTCCTCATTATTGTACACACAGCACCCCATATTGACAGAAAAACACAGAATTGTTGACATTGCAGATTTATTAAAAAAGAAAAACTGAAATATCACATGGTCCTAAGTATTCAGACCATTTGCTCAGTATTTAGTAGAAGCACCCTTTTGATCTAATACAGCTAATTTGGAAAAGATGCAACAAGTTTTTCACACCTGGATTTGGGGATCCTTTGCCATTCCTCCTTGCAGATCCTCTCCAGTTCTGTCAGGTTGGATGGTAAATGTTGGTGGACAGCCATTTTTAGGTCTCTCCAGAAATGCTCAATTGGGTTTAAGTCAGGGCTCTGGCTGGGTGCATTAAAGAATAGTCACAGAGTTGTTGTGAAGCCACTCCTTCGTTACTTTAGCTGTGTGCTTAGGGTCATTGTCTTGTTGGAAGGTAAACCTTCGGCCCAGTCTGAGGTCCTGAGCACTCTGGAGAAGGTTTTCGTCCAGGATATCCCTGTACTTGGCCGCATTCATCTTTCCCTCGATTGCAACCAGTCGTCCTGTCCCTGCAGCTGAAAAACACCCCCACAGCATGGTGCTGCCACCACCATGCTTCACTGTTGGGACTGTATTGGACATGTGATGAGCAGTGCCTGGTTTTCTCCACACTTACCGCTTAGAATTAAGGCCAAAAAGTTCTATCTTGGTCTCATCAGACCAGGGAATCTTATTCCTCACCATCTTGGAGTCCTTCAGGTGTTTTTTTAGCAAACTCCATGCGGGCTTTCATGTGTCTTGCACTGAGGAGAGGCTTCCGTCGGGCCACTCTGCCATAAAGCCCCAACTGGTGGAGGGCTGCAGTGATGATTGACTTTCTACAACTTTCTCCCATCTCCCGATTGCATCTCTGGAGCTCAGCCACAGTGATCTTTGGGTTCCTTTTTACCTCTCTCACCAAGGCTCTTCTCCCCCGATAGCTCAGTTTGGCCAGACGGCCAGCTCTAGGAAGTGTTCTGGTCGTCCCAAACGTCTTCCATTTAAGGATTATGGAGGCCACTGTACTCTTAGGAACCTTAAGTGCAGCAGAAATTTTTTTTCAACCTTGGCCAGATCTGTGCCTTGCCACAATTCTGTCTCTGAAGCTCTTCAGGCTGTTGCTTTGACCTCATGATTCTCATTTGCTCTGACCTGCACTGTGAGCTGTAAGGTCTTATATAGACAGGTGTGTGGCTTTCCTAATCAAGTCCAATCAGTATAATCAAACACAGCTGGACTCAAATGAAGGTGTAGAACCATCTCAAGGATGATCAGAAGAAATGGACAGCACCTGAGTTAAATATATGAGTGTCACAGCAAAGGGTCCAAATACTTAGGACCATGTGATATTTCAGTTTTTCTTTTTTAATAAATCTGCAAAAATGTCAACAATTCTGTGTTTTTCTGTCAATATGGGGTGCTGTGTGTACATTAATGAGGGAAAAAAATTAACTTAAATGATTTTAGCAAATGGCTGCAATATAACAAAGAGTGAAAAATTTAAGGGGGTCTGAATACTTTCTGTCCCCACTGTATATGCGGTGCGGGAAACGCAGCGAATCCTGTGAGTTTCCTGCACGGCATTTATACAAACTGCAGGGGGTCTCAATGTTTAGATAACGACACCTCAAAATGGTTTGCAAAATGCAGTGCGATTCCCAGTGTGGGAAAAAAGGGTCCTGCACCTTTTATGCGTAGATTTGGTGTGATTTGAGCCATACAAATAAATGGCTCAAATCGCCCTGCACACACACACCGCATGCGATTTGCACAGAAATGAAGTGTATTCCTGTGCAAATTACATGTGATGTGCCACACTGCAGATATGTAAACCCAGGCTTAGGGCAGTTGTATAGCTCCTCAACTGCTACCCCCTTTAGCTGCCGGGGCTGTACACATGCAATGGCTGTGATGCTTTGCTTGCAGCTGTGGCATGACTAAAGGATTCGTCAACCTTGGGTCCTTACCATTACAATTAAAGACACAGACTGCGTGACATGGGTTTTATATGGCCACAGCAGCCCAATTTATTAACCAAATAATAAATAACATAACATGAAAAAACATGTAACACATACCCGTAAGAACAAAATAATGTCCAACAGCAAGAGGTCTTTGGGTGTCTTAAAAAGGCACACTTTATAACTGTAATGGTCTATATCCTCAGCTGTCCCCCAACAGGCTCGAGGACGCTCGGACATCACACCTACTTCCATATTCCCCTCCCCCAGGGGATTTATCTCCTGGGAGAACCACCGCTAACCAAATGTAAGCGCCATCCTTAGATGGGCCCCACTAATCCTGTGACCTCACTGACCCCCAAAGACCCCTTGAACCGCCGACTGCTGTGACAAGATTAAAAAATACACCACAACATTAACTTTATACTATAGACAACGTGGTTTTTATTATTATTATTGGGGTTTTTTTTTTTTTTTATTGAAATTATTCTTTTTTTTTTTTTTTTTTTAAATAACACATGAACAACAAAAACACATTCACTCGCATTCAGAAAATACCAATACACCCCCTACCTGTCCAGCATTCTGACTCCTAACACCAGGGCGGGAGGGTGGGAAGATGTCTCCTCTCCAAACTTCTCCGAATGATGCAGAATCCACCCCCTACACCGGACCCCAACCTCTGGACCCTGCCCCCTCTGACTTTTACCTCCAATCAGGTAAGAGCTAAACCTATGCCCCCACCACTGACCTGACTGACCGTTCCCTGACCCCTGTTCCTCCCATAGTCATGCATCCCCTCCGTCTATTCTCTCCTACGGGTCTCACTTGACTAAAGGATTCGTCAACCTTGGGTCCTTACCATTAAAATTAAAGACACAGACTGCGTGACATGGGTTTTATACGGCCACAGCAGCCAATTTATTAACCAAATAATAAATAACATAACATGAAAAAACATGTAACACATACCCGTAAGAACAAAATAATGTCCAACAGCAAGAGGTCTTTGGGTGTCTTAAAAAGGCACACTTTATAACTGTAATGGTCTATATCCTCAGCTGTGCCCCAACAGGCTCGAGGACGCTCGGACATCACACCTACTTCCATATTCCCCCCCCCCAGGGGATTTATCTCCTGGGAGAACCACCGCTAACCAAATGTAAGCGCCATCCTTAGATGGGCCCCACTAATCCTGTGACCATGTAAATTTCTCACTGACCCCCAGAGACCCCTTGAACCGCCATCTGAGCTTGATTGAAACCTCATTCAAGCGAATCCCTCCACACCTGCAAAGCCCTCGCCACCCCTTCCTGGAGGCCCAAGGACCATATGTCTATGCCCACCGCATTTAAGTGAACACCGTCGTCTCGCCAATAGCGAACAGACTGATCCCCCAGCTCCCTGTGTCGAACCACTATGCCCCCGAGCCGGGCCACAAACCTCCCAACCTCCCTATTCAACTTAATTCTGGCTTTGTTCAATCGGCCCACGGAGCGAGCGAAACGCCACACCGTTCTTGCCACAATATCTGACCACACAATGATGCAACCAGGAAAATCACGTAGCAGGCGCAAAATATCAAACTTGATATCTGGAGGCCTGTCGACTCTTGAAAAATAATGAAATTTAGGAAGGACCTGGCCCCACATCATTCCACGGATACCCAACCATTTCAAGACAGCCTCACTCCGAGAAATATCTATGTGCGTGTCACCGGCGCAAAACCAAACTTTATTTTGTTTTACTAAGTACCAAGTATTAGGTATGCTGCACTCAAAAACGACCCTTCATTTAGATGGGTAAAAATATTAGTGAATATGGAGGCAGTGTAAATCAAAGAGAAAAATCAAAGAGAAAAAGAGGCTGCAGAGGGGGAGGCAAAAAGAAAAAGAGTAAATTAGGAGAGGGGATTTTCAACCTAACGGATATAACATTCACCCATGAGGAACTGTTGGTATTAGATAGGGGCATCAAGTATGCACCCAGTGCAACCTTTAACCAATTCAAAGCATTCATTGATTTGCAAAAGTTTATTCGGAAACTAAATCTAAAAAAATATTATTTAGAGAAAGGAGAACCCCAACATCAAACTAATGAAATGGAATACACACATAGCCAGTTGAGGAACAGGTCCACGTTCAACCCTAGGTCGAACACCAATCAACACATCGAGGTGTTTAAGAGAATAGTAGAGAAGGAACTGAGAAACATTAAACCGGTAAAGTGTAATAAAGACAGAGTATGGCAAGGACTGAAGAAACTAGAAAAAAGGAAAAACATAGTAATTAGACCAGCGGATAAAGGGGGAGGGGTAGTGATATTAACCAAACAGGACTACCATGCAGAATTGGAGAGACTAGTTAAAGATATAAGCACATACCAACCCCTGAAAAAGAATCCCAATAGAGAATTAAAGAAGAAGTTAAAAGAGTATTTGAATAAGGGCATAGCCGACAATATTATAAATAAGAAAGAAGGTAGATATTTGTTGACAGAAGCACCAAGGATACCAGTAATATACCAGGTCCCTAAAATCCATAAGAACAAAACTAGACCACCAGGAAGGCCTATAATTAGTGGCATAGAATCAGTATATTCAAGATTGGGGGAATATTTGGATATATTCCTCCAACCTATAGCGGGAGAGGGCAAGGCATTCCTCAAGGATAGTAAGGACGTAATTAACAACCTAAAGAATTTACAGGTGGACGAATCCACACTATTGGTAACAATGGATGTGGAGTCGTTGTACACCAACATAAAACAAACGGACGCTCTGGCAGCTGTAGCATGGGGAATGAAGAAATTATCGGACCTAAAATTGAAACAAAGAAGGTTTATACTGGAGGGATTAAGGATGGCCATGGGGAATAACTTCTTCTGGCACAACCATAACTACTATAGGCAGATAAAGGGAGTAGGGATGGGCAACAAGTATGCACCAAGTGTGGCCAACATCTTCCTCAGTAAATGGGAGGAAGAAGAGATTTTTGGAAGATGCTGGCCACACCTGCTGTTATACAAACGATTTATAGATGACATTTTGATAGTGTGGAAGGGCAGCCAACAACAACTGGAAGCATTTATCCAACATATTGGCCATAATAAATATGATATTAAATTTACAGCTACAGTACACCAACAAAAAATTAATTTTTTGGATTTAGAAATTTATAAGAACAAAAACAAACTGGGAACTAGAACACACTTCAAAGATACGGATCGGAATGGTTACATTCCGATGGGGAGCTGTCACCACCCCCATTGGAAAAAAGCAATCCCAAAAAGCCAGTTTATTAGGATAAGACGAAACTGTGACCAAATAGAGGATTATTTTCAACAGACAGATATATTAATTAAGAGATTTATAGACAAGGGGTACCACAAAGACACACTGGAGGATACGCGTCTTAAAATAGCCAATATGGATAGAGAGCTAACACTAACTAATAAAATTAGAAATCATAACCATAAGGATAAAGTACCATTTATAACAGCATTCAATAAACAATATAAAACATTAGAAAAAATTATAACAAAACATTGGCCCATAATCAGTAATGATCCACAGTTGAGCAAGGTCCTGCCAAACAAACCAGCGTTCGTATATAGGAGAGCTAGAAGGATTAGGGATAAAATAGTAAAAAATGTACCAGACCCCCCTAAAAGGATGACAACCTTTTTTGAGCAGGAGGGTTTTTTTAGGTGTGGAAAATGTAAAGCGTGCAGGTCTACCAATAAAAGTGATAGAAAAACAACTAATTTTGTATCAAGCAGCAACAAGCAAACCTTTAAAATTGATAAGCTCATAACATGTGCTAGCACACATGTTACCTACATATTGGAGTGCAGCTGTGGGCTGCAATACGTGGGTAGAACAACGAGAGCCCTATCGGTGAGAGTAGGAGAACATGTTAGAAATATCAAAAAAGGATTTAAACACCATAGTGTATCTAAACACCTCAGGGATTCACATGGCAGAAACCCCCAACATTTAAAATTCTATGGAATAGATAGAATAGAAAAAGATTGGAGAAACACCAATATGAGAAGGGAGGTATCAAGAAATGAAACCCATTGGATATTTAAAATGGAAACTATGAAACCAAAAGGGATGAACGTGGAACTCGACATCAACTGCTATCTAGAAAATTACTAACTAGTATAGAAATACATTTTATTTTTATTTTTATATTTATTTTTATTTTTATTTATTTTTATTTTAATTTCATTGTTATTTTTAATTTTATTTTTATTATTTTTTTATTTTTATTTTTTTATTTTTATTTTTATTTTTTATATTTTATTTTTTATTTTTTATTTATTTTATTTTTTATTATTTATTTTTTATTTATTTTATTTTTATTTTTATATTTTTTTCATATATTATTTTTTCATTTATTATATATATTTTTTTCATTTTTTTCATTTTGATATGTTTTTCATTTTTTACATTTGTATATTTTTTGATCTATTTGATTTTTTATCACATAAAAAAGTTTTATACATAGAAAAGTATAGAGATAGGGGTCATACAGATAAATTATATACGGTTTTTAGAATATCTGTTTGAACTTTGTCTGATTATTGCAAAGAATGGGTTTTTTTTGCTGTCCCATATTGCACATGGACGAACGGCTAGGGCGGAATGGGCAGAAGGTTCAATATTTTAAAAAATGTGTAATGTGTTTAAGACATTGTAAAAGCCTCTCCAGCAGATATAGATGGGTTAACATCCCCATCAATCGGAATATAAATTAAGAAAATGTAAAGGGGAATTAGTGATATAAGCGGGTATTAAACAAAAGGGAAAAACCCTTAGTCAAAATGGCGATAACAGAAAGGAAGTTACAGATGGGAGCATTACCTTAGTTAAAATGGCGGAATGCACACTTCCGGCCACACATAGTATAAATAGAAAGGGCACCAATCAAACGGCAGCTTCCTGATGACGCATTTGATGATGCGAAACGCGTAGAGGCTGCTGGGAGATTTTCACGCATCACGTGACCGGACGAAAACGGAAACGAGGCTTGGAGTGCAAGCCAAGCGTGGAGACCGCTTACAGTACCAGGCGAACCATGCTATTAGACGCTCGTCCGTAACTGCTGGAAAAGCTTCGTGCCGGCAAAAGGGCACTTTCAAATAACACAAGTTGTATACTGGTGAGAAGTGGTACCTGTGTGGAATGGTTATCCCTGAATGAACCAAAGGCGTACCCCTAGTGAAACATCTGGTGAGTGGCCAATCTGAATGGTGGAGGGTCCCACTCAGTCACATATTGAAGTAACATAGGAGCACGCCAGTCACTTTAAAGGATACAAGAATTTGCAACATGTTTGAAGGACTTTTTTTGTTATATATATGATTTTTTGTTATACATATGATTTATTGATCTATAGTTTAAATATATGCACGTGGAATATTGATTATTGGTAGTTGGTAAGGAATACAGGTGGTGATATATAAAAAAGGGGGCAGCTCACTCCGAGAAATGCCCAGTTGCCTCCCTTCAGGACGTACATCAGCCCTAACAGCCCCCCAGAAAACGTATGAATCCCCCAGAATCCAGACAAGGCCAGGAGGAAGATCTGAAAAACACAAGAAAGGAACATAGAACCACACCCAAACACTCAATACAACTTCAAAGCAAATGAGGGCGAACATAAATCTTAAAACGATCTGACTCCCACCTCTCTATACGTCTCACTACCTGCGAACCCAAACCCCACCTAGCCGCTTCTGTGGCTGCCCCCACACGAAAGGAGTGAGTATTAAACTGGGAAACCTCCCTGCCCGCCTTTACCAAACAACGGCGAAAAACGGACAAAAATTGAAAACGCGACAAGGATGAGCCATCCTTGTGCACTAAAAAGGTCCCCGACCCCCACCCCCTCACCCCAAGATATCGTTGCACAGAAGAAACCGGGCAAACCGATTCCGGCAGCACCCGAAACAACGACACAGAAACCCCTTTTCCCAACTGATCAGTTTTAGACTTGCTAATATGAATCTGAACACAATCCCCAGACAGTGTCATGTCCGTCAATTTTAACCCCCCTGCTCCACACCTGTTCTTGCTAACTAGCTCCCCAATGCGCAACGCCCCAAAAAATGCTAACACAAAAGCCACGGTGAATAGACTCACCTCGTAAACAGAAGTACAAACCCCGGGCAACAGCTCCACCAACTCCTGAAGCAACTCAAACGAAACCGGACGCCTAGTATCTGGCTGTACTCGCCCGCGCCGGAACCCCTTCTTCATAGCCTGACGCACCCTAAAATCTTTTGTCATATCCGTCAGACCCTGCATCCTAAAGAGAAAAGCTAGGGCAGCTAAACTCTTGTTCATTTTTGATACCGACGTGCCTTGCGTAAATCCCGTCCCAATAAAATACAGCAACAAAGCCAAGTGATCATGCGTTGAAACACATTCCCCAACCGAACTTACCAGGGTAGCCCACTCACCCCATACCAACGAGTACGCCGCCCACGTACCCCCGGTCACCGATCGACGTAACAGCTCCTTTAGCTACTCCAATGCCAGTCTCCACAGCCTGTCGGGACAAGGAACCCCCAGTTGCTCCGACTCCGGCTCCAGCCTCCGGAACCACTCCCACTGGAAACGAGACAAAGAATTGGCAATGGAATTCAAAACCCCCGGGACATGAACAGCTTGTACAAAACAATTCAAACTTAAGCACTTTAAGACTAGGTGCTGCAGCAATCGCACCACCGGCAGAGAAGAAGCGGACAAGCTTGCTATAACCTCCACCACCCCCAAATTGTCACAGTGAAAACATACCCGCCTATCCCGAAATTTGGAGCCCCAAATTTCAACCGCCACCACAATCAGAAATAGTTCCAGTAACACTAAATTACGTAAGAACCCTGCCGAACTCCATTCCTCGGGCCACACCAAGCCCCTTGGCAGAAAGCCCCAAAACCAGAACTACCCGCAGCGTCAGTGAAAATGTCAAGGTCAGAGGCTGCCACAACCGGGGCCATCCATAAGGACCTGCCATTGTATGTGGCCAAAAACTCACCCCAAACCCTCAAATCGGCCTTCAGCTCACGCGAAAGCCTGATGAAGTGATGCGGCCTCAGTACTCCCGCAGTGGCGGCACAGAGACGACAACTAAAGATGCGTCCCATAGGCATGATGCGGCAGGCGAAATTAAGCTTACCCAATAACGACTGCAATTGCCTAAGCCTAACCTTCCTCGCCGCCTCAGCCTCAGCCACCCCTTGACGCAAGTCCTCCAGTTTGTCGTTCGGAGGCGACATTCCATCAGACGCGTGTCAATGATAATGCCCAAAAACTGCATGACCGTGGAACAACACTGAACAAACTGAGGAATCCGGGGGGCCGATGCAAAGAAAATCGTCGAGTGCAGCACAGACCTCAACTGAGTCTCTTCCCGAACTACCCATTCCACGAAGGTGCTGAAAACCTCAAAATATGCGCAAGAGATGGAACAGCCCATCGGCAAACAACGGTCCATATAAAACTGCCCCTCCCAACAGCAGCCCAGCAAATGTTGACTGTCCGGATGCACCGGCAGCAGACGAAAAGCGGATTCTATATCCGTCTTTGCCATCAATGAACCCTGGCCAAACCTTTGAACCCAACTGCGGCATAAAAGGAGGTGTAAAACACCGAAGACAGATCCGGAGAAATGGCATCATTCACCGAAGTCCCTTTCGGATACGACAAATGATGAATTAACCGGAATTTGTTAGGTTCCTTTTTGGGTACCACCCCAAGGGGGGGACACGTGTAAAGACAAAACGGGGGCTTGAGCGAATGGTCCGGCCATTCTCCCGAGTTCCACCTCCTTCGCCAACTTATCAGAAACAACCTGGGGAAATTGGCGCGTTGATTTTAAGTTTTGGGTCCGCGGGGATGGGGCCACAGGTCCCGAACACGGGATCCGAAAACCCTAGGCAAAACCATCAGCTAAAAAACTTGCCCCCGCCTTTCGCGGATATCTATCTAGATACGGTACCATCTCGGGAAGGTTTACTGGCATCCTCCCTTTTTGAGGCAGACTCAACGGGTTGGGACTTTCCTTTCTTGAAACACCTGGCATAACTGTGGGAGCCCCCGCAACCAGAGCACTCGTGACAGAAACGACAGTTCGCGCCAAAACGGCACGACCCCTCGTCAAACTGCCAACATACTCCGTTTCGCTGTGTGGCCGACTGTCCAGCGGCACCTGAACCGCCGCCCCCCCCCCCCCCGAGAAAGGGCTGTCCTGAAGCCCTCGCCTGGGACATAAGCTTCATCCAAAGCCCAATGTCCTTATGGTCCCAGCGCAAGCCCGGATGCAAAGCCTTGCACTGGCGGAATTGCTTGTCATAGCGCAGCCAAGCAATACCCCCATAAGTTCGATAAGCCTCCCCAATGGCACCCAGATAACAAAAAAGCGGAGAACAATTCTCCGGTGCTTTTTCGCCAATTACGCTAGCCAAAATGCCAAACGCCTGAAGCCAATTCCCAAAAGTGCAAGGAATAAGCCTCCAGCGTCGCTTCTCCTCATCCTTCTTGCTTTCGTCCACCTTACCCTTGTCGATATTAAACTTTTCCAACGACAAAAGAGAAAATATTTCAACATATTCCCCTTTCCAAATCTTTTCCCGTACGTCTTGCTTTAGATGCACCCCCAGTGGGCCCTCAAAGCACACATAAATCTCGCACTTCGCCGCATCCGCCAACCGCACCTTACACTCAGAGGACTCCTTCCCTTTATTCGCGTCCGCCCCAGTCACCTCCGTCTGCGACGCAGACATCACGCTAACCCCAGAGGACCCCCCCCCGCCCCGGATACCGCAAGTGGCCCTGCTGAGGGGGGTGTGAGAGGAACAACAGAGTCCACGCCAGAGGCAGCGGGAGCCCATGCCCCAACGGGCCCTTGAGATGCTGAAGAAGACCCCGCCGGGTCAAAACGGGCCAATAACTCCCGGAAACCTGCAAAAAATGCGGACAAAACCGGCGCGGCACCCGCATCTCCACCCACCACTCCTGACACCGAACTAACCTCCGAAGAAACCCCCAAATTAACCCCCCCACCTGACTAGTATGTAAAGGTAAAACTGGTGACTTACCAGGCTGCAGCCGCACCACCACACGACTAGCCGTTCGTCCGGATCCCAGCTGGCTCCGCAAAGCAGGACGCCTCCCGACCGACCGATCGTCTTCATCCGCGCTGGTGAGCTCACCGGACTCGGCCGAAGAATCTTGCCGCGGCGACGTCTCCTGCCTCCCTTGCTCAAGCGACTCCTCCTCGGGGCTCCTGGAAGCCTCCTCTTCTGCCCCAGGCTTGGTTCTCTCCACTGAAGAACTGCTGGGCACAGTAGTACCCCCAGCTGCAGCAAGGATGCGCTGTCTCTTTATAGGGGCGTGTCCCCCAGCCTGAGCCTTCTCACTGTTCCTGGTGTGACGTCCCGCCTGTGATGTTGATGGCGAACCAGCAGAGGGCGCTCCCACCCCACCGCTGTTCGTGGCTGTATTTTCCTCTCGCCGAGCACCTCTCTGCACAGCAGCGGCAGAGAGAGCTGAACGCTCCGGAGCCCTGTGTCGGCGGCTGGCGGGGGACGATGATGGCACCCCCCCCAGTGAGTACCCTCGCATCCTGGGCATCATCCTCTCTCTGGGCAGCTGAGGGGCAGGGATGCCCCCTACCGCGCATCCCGCTGCGTCTCCCCCACTGAGCCGCCCTCCCACACAAGACATCTACATGGGGGGGAGGGGGAGGGCTGCCGCATGCTCCAGCCTGTGCTGCAAGCAGAAGACCGCCGGGGGGTAGGATTCCTCCCAGGGCCCACACCGGAACTATTGGCAGGCAGCCCCATAGTAAGCCCTGAAGGGGCCCTGGAACAGGGGCTCCTTCTCGCCCGTTGAGCCCTAGGGACAGGAGATGGGCTCAGGCGCTCCGGCGGGCGCACCTTCCTCGCTCGTTTTCTCCCCAGGGAAGAAGGGTCAGGTGAAGTGGAAGCTCCCGACCCCCCAAGTACATCAGCCAGCTGCTGCTGCAGCCACTGAGGGCCCCGTTCGACAGCTGCAGCCCTGACCTGAGCTAACAAGGCCTCTAACTCACTCATCTCCCTGTCTGTCTACCTGCAGGTGATCAGCACAGATGTCCCAAGAAGATGTGAATGATGCAGAATCCACCCCCTTCACGGACTAGGGCTGCTGAAATTAATCGCAGCATCGATGCATCGCGATTCGGGTGTCCCCGATGCGGCATCGATGCATGCGACCCTAAAAATCGATGTCTGGCCCGCCCCCTCCCGGTAGAGCGCTCCGTGCATAAAGTTGTTTTTAGTGTGTGTATATTCTGGTCATGTGATTCTCAGCCGCGCCTCCCTCCTCTCAGTCTCTCCTGGTGTCAGCTCCGCCCACTGACTGGAGCTATCAGGTCAGAAGAGAGGCGGGCGGGGCTGACATCAGGAGAGACGTGAGAGGAGGGAGGCGCGGCTGAGAGTCACATGACCGGAATATACACACACTAATAACAACTTTATGCACGGAGCGCTCTCCCGGGAGAATTCACTGCTGACCTGAGATGTGACAACCGGCGGAACACCGGCCGCACGAATGGAGATCGGGGGGAGATGGTGAGCAGGCAGATCGCCCTGCTCATTACAGGCTGCCACCGGCAGAGCAGCATGTCTGTGACCATCTCCTGTGCCATGTCCCCAGTGTCTGATCATCTCCTGTGCCATGTCCCAGTGTCTGACCATCTCCTGTGCCATGTCCCCAGTGTCTGATCATCTCCTGTGCCATGTCCCCAGTGTCTGACCATCTCCTGTGCCATGTCCGCAGTGTCTGATCATCTCCTGTGCCATGTCCCCAGTGTCTGACCATCTCCTGTGCCATGTCCCAGTGTCTGATCATCTCCTGTGCCATGTCCCCAGTGTCTGATCATCTCCTGTGCCATGTCCCCAGTGTCTGATCATCTCCTGTGCCATGTCCCCAGTGTCTTACCATCTCCTGTGCCATGTCCCAGTGTCTGATCATCTCCTGTGCCATGTCCCCAGTGTCTGACCATCTTTTGTGCCATGTCCGCACCGCAGTCTGTGACCATCTCCTGTGCCATGTCCGCAGTGTCTGACCATCTCCTGTGCCATGTCCCCAGTGTCTGATCATCTCCTGTGCCATGTCCCCAGTGTCTGATCATCTCCTGTGCCATGTCCCCAGTGTCTGATCATCTCCTGTGCCATGTCCCCAGTGTCTGACCATCTCCTGTGCCATGTCCCCAGTGTCTGATCATCTCCTGTGCCATGTCCGCAGTGTCTGATCATCTCCTGTGCCATGTCCGCAGTGTCTGATCATCTCCTGTGCCATGTCCGCAGTGTCTGATCATCTCCTGTGCCATGTCCCCAGTGTCTGATCATCTCCTGTGCCATGTCCCCAGTGTCTGACCATCTCCTGTTCCATGTCCGCAGTGTCTGATCATCTCCTGTGCCATGTCCCCAGTGTCTGACCATCTCCTGTGCCATGTCCCAGTGTCTGATCATCTCCTGTGCCATGTCCCCAGTGTCTGACCATCTCCTGTGCCATGTCTGCAGTGTCTGATCATCTCCTGTGCCATGTCCCCAGTGTCTGATCATCTCCTGTGCCATGTCCGCAGTGTCTGACCATCTCCTGTGCCATGTCCCCAGTGTCTGATCATCTCCTGTGCCATGTCCCCAGTGTCTGATCATCTCCTGTGCCATGTCCCCAGTGTCTGATCATCTCCTGTGCCATGTCCCAGTGTCTGACCATCTCCTGTGCCATGTCCCCAGTGTCTGATCATCTCCTGTGCCATGTCCGCAGTGTCTGATCATCTCCTGTGCCATGTCCGCAGTGTCTGATCATCTCCTGTGCCATGTCCGCAGTATCTGATCATCTCCTGTGCCATGTCCGCAGTGTCTGATCATCTCCTGTGCCATGTCCCCAGTGTCTGACCATCTCCTGTGCCATGTCCCCAGTGTCTGACCATCTCCTGTGCCATGTCCCAGTGTCTGATCATCTCATGTGCCATGTCCCCAGTGTCTGACCATCTCCTGTGCCATGTCCGCACCGCAGTCTGTGACCATCTCCTGTGCCATGTCCCCAGTGTCTGATCATCTCCTGTGCCATGTCCCAGTGTCTGACCATCTCCTGTGCCATGTCCCCAGTGTCTGACCATCTCCTGTACCATGTCCGCAGTGTCTGACCATCTCCTGTGCCATGTCCCAGTGTCTGACCATCTCCTGTGCCATGTCTGCAGTCTGTGACCATCTCCTGTGCCATGTCCGCAGTCTGTGACCATCTCCTGTGCCATGTCCGCAGTCTGTGACCATCTCCTGTTGCATGTCCGCAGTCTCTGACCATCTCCTGTAGCATGTCCGCAGTCTCTGACCATCTCCTGTAGCATGTCCGCAGTCTCTGACCATCTCCTGTACTATGCCCGCAGTCTCTGATCATCTCCTGTAGCATGTCCGCAGTCTCTGATCATCTCCTGTAGCATGTCTGCAGTCTCTGATCATCTCTTGTAGCATATCTGCAGTCTCTGATCATCTCCTGTAGCATGTCTGTCTGCAGTCTCTGATCATCTCCTGTAGCATGTCTGCAGTCTCTGATCATCTCCTGTAGCATGTCCGCAGTCTCTGATCATCTCCTGTAGCATGTCCGCAGTCTCTGATCATCTCCTGTAGCATGTCCGCAGTCTCTGATCATCTCCTGTAGCATGTCCGCAGTCTCTGATCATCTCCTGTAGCATGTCCGCAGTCTCTGATCATCTCTTGTATCATGTCTGCAGTCTCTGATCATCTCCTGTAGCATGTCCGCAGTCTCTGATCATCTCCTGTAGCATGTCTGTCTGCAGTCTCTGATCATCTCCTGTAGCATGTCTGTCTGCAGTCTCTGATCATCTCCTGTAGCATGTCTGTCTGCAGTCTCTGATCATCTCCTGTAGCATGTCTGCAGTCTCTGATCATCTCCTGTAGCATGTCCGCAGGCTCTGACCATCTCCTTTAGTATTTTGGAAGAGAGCCTGGAGCTCCTCTGTCTCTTTTTTTCTTAAGAACAGATAGAATAAAAAAAATGGAGTTCTCCTGACTACTTTAATTTTTTTTGATGAAAACCATGAGCACCTGCGGCCTTGCGCTGTAATCGTGATGCATCGTGATGCATCGCGGAATCGAATCAAATCGAATCGTTGACTTGATAATCGTAATCGAATCGTGAGGCCAGTGAAGATGCGCAGCCCTAACACGGACCAACCTCTGGACCCTGCCCCCTCTGACTTCTACCTCCAATCAGGTAAGAGCTAAACCTATGCCCCCACCACTGACCTGACTGACCGTTCCCTTACCCCTGTTCCTCCCATAGTCATGCACCCCCTCCGTCTATTCTCTCCTACGGGTCTCACTGGAATTATACCTGCTGTACACCCACCAATTGTGACCCACTTAACACAGAGAGCATCGCACATGTGAACAAGTACCTACGGTGACATTATGACGGCTGTAGCAGTGATCGGGGACACCAACTGGTGTGGCAGTGATCAGGGACACTGGGACTGGTGTGGCGGTGATCAGTGACACTGTAAATGGCATGGCGGTGACCAGGGCATTGTAACTGGTGTGGTGGTGATCAGGGACACTGACTTGTGACAGTATGTAAAAAAAAAAAAAGAAAAAACAAACAAACAAAAAAAAAAGTATGATTTATTTATTTATTTATTTTTACATACAGTCACCAGTAGAACACACAGTGATGATCACTGTAATCTGTAAAGTAATCTGTAAAACGTAAAGTAATCTGTTAGAAGGTTTCAAACATGAAGTCTTTGTTCACTGTGATTGGTCAAAGCCATCACATTCTATACGGCCGCTGTGATTGGCCCTGGTATCATGCGATCGCTTGGTCACAGAGATAACACAGTGGTAGACAAGGCGTCATGAATGACAGCATTGCTTACTACTGTAACTGTGATTGGTCACAACGATCACATGGTACCAGGACTGCGTACAGTGCCCTGGTACCATGAGTGGTGATCCACTATGTCCGGTGCTGTGCACTCTAGAGAGCCAGCCCCAGCGGCCAACTTGGGAGTCCATCCGCATCGGCGTGTATGGTGGCCGAATAAGAGGAAGTTAAGGAAAATGCATGGCACGCTGTGAATGACCTCCATGCTGAGTGAGCGACCTCCTGTGAGGGCATTGCAGCAAGGCAGCCTCTCAAAATGGGATACAGAAGACAGCAATAATCACTGTAGTAGCTGTGACTACTGCAGTGATTTCCTGCTTCCACGGAGATCCGCCAGGTATGGAAAATGTATAGTTACATTGGTCCGAACTGATCCAACATAACTATGCAAATAACTATATACCTGGAAGTCAGCTTTAAAAGGAGAAGTAGGGTCAAAGCTATTTTGGCCTTGCTTCTCCTATGGATCACAGGAGTGCAGTTAGTTCTGCACTCCTGTGACTTATTTTCAGCAGACAGTGGGCTAAAGCCCACTGTCACCTGACGTCACACAGTCAGGATCCACCCAGATGCCTGGACCAGCAGCTGACTCAGGGTCTCAGCAAGCCACAAGGAGACTGAGCCAGCCCCTCCTGCCCCCTCCACAGCCCAGCACTCTAGTAAGCAGTGGAAGGGCAAATCAGGGAGCCAGTGAATGACAGTCACCAGTCTCTGCTCAGAGCAGAGGGCAGAACTGAGCGATCAGTAGTGTTTGATCACTTAGTTCTCACTGTAGAGCTGGTGGGGACAGATGCATCGGATCGATGCTGCATACCAGGGGAGTATAGATCTTCATTTTTTTCCCAACCCTGTACATCTCTTTTTAAAAATGGTCCTTTTGCTGAGCTTTATGTGTCTGTAATGCTGGCCATACACTATACAGAAAATCGTCCGAACCCATTTTCGAAAAACGAACGTTCGACCGTGACCGCAAACGATCGTGCCATCATATAATGACCGATAAATTGTTCAGTGGACATGAATAAATAATTTTTTGTTCGTTTTTTTACATATACCTAGTGCAGGCAGTTCGGACGGGAAACACATTAACCTTGCAATTTATCGTACGTTCGGCAGAAATTTTCCAAACTTCCCGTTCGTTTTTTTTCCACAAAAACGTCACAAACGATTATCGATTTGTGCCCATTAACTTGCCGAAAAACGAACGAAGTGTCTATACGAACGATTTTTCGGCCGATTTTTCGTATAGTGTATGGCCAGCATAAGACTCTTATTTTTGCCATTGTAATTAAGAGACCACTTAGTACCTAGAAACACGATAAACATAATGAACATAGCAAATATCCAGTGTAGGTGATTGTACATTCAGCATGGCATTGTACATTCAGCAGTTCATACATGGACTCTGTATGTGGTGAGAACAAGAAATAACATGAGAGTTATGTCCAGATAAAACCTTAGGAAAATGGGAATAACCATTTAACAAGAATTCCAGAATATTATTATAACTGTGACCTCATTAGGCAATAATGCCACTATAAGCAGGTGATGTACAATTGTATTAGAAAATAGGAAGTTAGATAAATACGTTGGTGCCCAACTGGGGTATAGTGAGAGTTTTTGTATAACGATTATACATTTAATTAAATCTGTGCAGGAATGTCCTGTGTAGAACTTGCTCTATGGATACATCATATTGTAAGTTCTTCTGGTTGTACTTTAATAAACACATTTCTTCCTACATAGACTGACTTTTAGGTCTATTTCGAGCAGACTCCTCGGCTGAGCATTGGGGGACCATAACTAGACCCTTCAAATCAGAAGATGCGGGATTCTGTGTGAAGGGCACACTGCACATGCAAGCGCTGTTTTGACTTGCAGACAGATTTTTCTCTGCTCCCGGCATAACTACTTTTCTCACAGAACAGAAATCCTTGCATATTACGGGCTTCCGCTGCCTACAGTGACTGGTCACAGAACGCTTGACACTTCCTGCTCTCCAGTAGTGGTTGTGAGTGCCCACAGTGGTATATTTCTCAATACACATGGTGGACCATAAGCACAAGATGAATAGACCGGCAAGCCTTGCCAGTTCACATAATCTAATTGTTTAGGGAAGTCTGTAACATTTCCATCCAATTGGCTGATATTTCTTACAAACTTAAGGATACCATCTCTATCCTTATTGAAGCAGTGCACATGTGCCTTGCCTTAGAACAGCCTGTGTCAGCCTGGCCAAAAGTCACCAACCTAGGTTTTACTCGAAATGCCTTCCCTGTGCACGCTCTGGTATAGCCTGTATTATACAGGGACTGCCCTCATTCTGAAGAGGTCTTCATCCCTTCAAAGCAATTTTCTCATTAATATCCAGAGGAACATTCCTTAAGAAATAGCTTCTCCCAGTCATGGATCCAGCTATTTCCTACCTTAACAAAATCCTAATGGTCAATGTGGAGGTTGGCCCTGTATTCAAGGACCCTGTGGACAAAAGGTCAGAAGCCCTTTTGAATGACTTGTTCTCCCTTGCAGGTCCTGCTGTTGCCACCATGTCAGTCAGAAAGCCCTTAGCTGTCAAATCTAAGAACATGGCTGGGGACCCTGGATCCATTCTGATAGATACAACTGTCCCCCAACAACTGGAGCTCTTACCACTAGTGTTGTACTACTGAGTTGATGGATTAATGAATACACTTCTTCAAATATCCAGTATGTGCATATGAGTAGGATCCTTTCGCTAAAATGTTAGTCTGTGTGGATCTTCTGTGCAAAAAGTGCCTCATAAGGGTGCCCTTTCAATGGGAACACCTTTTTAGAGACTCCATGGACACCTTTAACAAGGAAGTTACAGAGGGAGTGTAACATTACCTTTTCACTCCGGAAAAAGGCAAAAGCACCTGCAGGTAAGGCTTCGTCTCTTAAGGCAAAAAATATTTCCTTTTGTTGTTCTCAATTCTCTGACTCAAAGTCCAAGGCTGGACCTCCAAGTGTGGGGGGGGGGGGTGTTTGTCTACCTTTATGGACAGTACGCAAGACATGCCAGGACTCCTGGCAGACTCTTTTGGCCCCCCTCCAGATATTCTGTCCAAGGGGCCAATTCCATCGTCCTGTTCCTTGGTTAATGTCATTAATAGCTTGGCAGTGATACCTGTGCTCCTAAAAGCTAGGAAATTAACTTTTCTAAAAGTCTACCATTGCGCTCGGAAAGCCTACTTTGCATGGTGAGAGGGTTGGAAATTTCATCACAGGAAGAACTCTGTGGGACAAATCCTGTCTATTCCAATCTGGTCTGGATCAGCATTTGACCCTGGCTACCATTATGGGTCAGATATCAGCCCTTGCTATTATTTTTGAAAGTCCACTTGCTTTTAACTAATGAAAGTATTTGCAAAGGCTGTTGTGCACATTGCTTCCCCTTTGCACTCTCCAGTTATACCGCGGGATCGCTTCTTGGTTCTGTTTGTTATCCAAAAGCCACCCCTTAAACCTAGCAGAGATACTCCCCTGTCCACCCTCACTCACAAGGGTGCCTTCCTCATTGCTAGCTCATTGAGACAAATCTCTTCTTTAGCAGCCTTATTCTGTAAAGAGCCTTTCCTAATGTTACACAGGGATAAGAGTGTGTTGCTCACCCAGCAGTTAGACTGCTTTTTAACATCCCATTGTCTAAGATTGAAATCCTGTGTCCTGTAATGTACGATAAAGAAAACAGGATTTTTGTCTTGCTTAAAATCCTTATTATAGAGTATATTACAGAGCACAGGTCCCTCCCCTCTGTTTCTTATGATCTACTCATATTGCTACTTGCTGTGGAAGGGCTGTCTGTACAGTTTGCTTTCCCAGTGTCCAATATTCTGAAGGAATTTTGCATTGATATCTGTATCATTCAATAAAATAATACCTGCCTGGCGAAGGTCCTTTTCTCAGGCACTTCCTGTTATAGGGTGACAATTCTCTGTCTCTCAACTGTTCCTTTGTATTGTCACCTTGTTGCAAGCTCTCCCAATGGAGACTACAAGTGGCTTTGCTGGTGCGCAACACCCAGGCATAATTTTTTCATCATCAGGCAACCCAGACTGAGAAATGGTATGCAGCTGCTACTAGAGCACATGCATGCAGACAAGAAGTGGTTAAAAATTCTCTTTAATTAACAAAGCAAACTGCATGAGGTCACTGGATATCCAGGGTAGAAATGGTGAAAAAAAAAAAAATTGGGTGGCCCTAAACTGCCCAGGAATCACAAGTAGTGCTTCCAGTTGGCGAATTGCTTGCAATGATTGTCCCCTTTCTGACCTCCCTAATGGGCACTTCTGCATTTCATTTCTCCAAGAGTGAGTGCCTCTTCCTTCATTTATAAAGAAGAGGTCGGGACCAAATGCCACACGTCAGTGTAATGCCCTGTACACACGGTCGGACTTTGTTCGGACATTCCGACAACAAAATCCTAGGATTTTTTCCGAAGGATGTTGGCTCAAACTTGTCTTGCATACACACGGTCACACAAAGTTGTCAGAAAATCCGATCGTTCTGAGCGCGGTGACGTAAAACACGTACGTCAGGACTATAAACGGGGCAGTGGCCAATAGCTTTCATCTCTTTATTTATTCTGAGCATGCGTGGCACTTTGTCCTTCGGATTTGTGTACACACGATCGGAATTTCGGACAACGGATTTTGTTGTCGGAAAATTTTATAGCCTGCTCTCAAACTTTGTCGGAAAATCCGATGGAAAATGTGTGATGGAGCCTACACACGGTCAGAATTTCCGACAACAAGGTCCTATCACACATTTTCCGTCGGAAAATCCGACCGTGTGTACGGGGCATAATTGTTAAACAGATATTGCTATGAATAGTGGTGCTCCAAAAATGCGTTCGAGCACAGACACGTTGTGGGAAGCCTTATTATGGGAAATGTGTCCATTATACCATGAAACCATTCATCCAGGGGTGACCTGCTAAAAAAGCCTTGAGCAAGAAATATTTGCAGCTCTGTGGAGAACAAGTTATGGGTTTGTATGAGATTATACAATAAAAACTAGGTAAAGCAGTTGATCAGAGCAGAAAATCCAAATTTTTGTTTAGTTTTCCATGGAATGAAATATAATACAACCGAGTGCTGCTGGCAACAAATACATCTTTATTTCCATTTTCTTTTCTGAAGGTTTTAGAATTCAACCACCATCATTAAATTATATGGACCATATCACAGACTACATATTTGGCATCTATTGGTCTTGATTTTAAAATATTCTAAAATTTGTTAGAAACTTTTTTTCTAACAGATTCTTCAATATTTTAGAGTTATACATACAAATAAACATTAACACTAAACAATCAGAAAACTTTCTCGATATAGATATTTTTGTTTTATTTTGATAAAAAGGCAAAAAGGATAAAAGGCTAAAATAAAATAAAAAGGATAAAATATAATATAATATATTTTATATTGTTCTTGTAATTCCTACACAACATATTTTGCTTCATTCTGCTTTCCCAAGTTGTAAACATTTGTCCACATGGCATGACTTGCATTTCTTTTCTCAAGTTTATTATAATTCAACTGCCATCATTAAATTATATGGAATATATTCACAGACTAAATATTTGGCATCTATTGGTCTTGATTCTAAAATATCCCAATGTTTCAAAGAAACTTTTTCTAACAAATTCTTCACTAGCTCAGCAATGGCATGCAATGCCAAGCTGCTGCTAACAAAGAAAACAGAATATTGGCATGCATTAAAAAGGGGATCAACTCCAGAGATAAAACGATAATTCTCCCGCTCTAAAAGACTCTGGTCCGGCCGCACCTAGAGTATGCTGTCCAGTTCTGGGCACCAGTCCTCAGGAAGGATGTACTGGAAATGGAGCGAATACAAAGAAGGGCAACTAAGCTAATAAAGGGTCTGGAGGATATTAGTTATGAGGAATGGTTGCGAGCACTGAACTTATTCTCTCTGGAGAAGAGACGCTTGAGATGGGATATGATTTCAATTTCTAAATACCATACTGGTGACCCCACAATAAGGATAAATATTTTTGGCTGAAGGGAGTTTAACTAGACACGTGGCCACTCAATAAAATTAGAAGAAAAGAGGTTTAACCTTAAACTACGTAAAGGGTTTTTTACTGTAAGAGCGGCAAGGATGTGGAAGTCCATCAAGTCCAACCTATGTGTGAATTACGTAAGGTTTGTTCCATTATTTTAGAGTTACACATACAAATAAACATTAACACTAAATAATTAGGAAACCTTTTTGATATAGATATTTTTGGTTTATTCAGACAAAAGGCTAGAAATATATTTTATATTGTTCTTGTAAGGCCCACAGAACATATTTTACTTCATTCTCTTTCTCAGGTTGTAAACATTTGTCCACATAGCATGACTTGAAATTTGGAAGGATATAATTTATGAATGTTCAGGAAATGTATATATCAGACAGACTGTGCGCAAGTTAAGACATATAAAGAAACAGCGGATTTGTTTTGATATGATAACTGGTTCATGATAGGGCCGCCATTTATTCTAGCTTGATGGGATAAATGTGCAATTTCTGAAAGAGGAGGATCGTATACCAGGTTTATCCCAGCTAATGACTGCATAACTATCAGCTTATACCGCCAAAATACCAGGGAGCCACCACTTTGGATAAATGAATTAAGAATATGTGAATATATGTGGGAATGATAGAATGTTGTTGCTGAAACCTTTTGGAATGGGTAAGGAGTGTCTGGTGTATCCCTACCAAAGGCTCTTTGTGTTAATTGACCAAGGAAATACTACATCCCTGCCACAAGAGGTAGGTGAATTCACTGTAGCAAGGCAGGGAAAAGTTCATACACAAACCAGCCATGAGATTAGGGTCAGGCAACCTGCTGGTACTATGACCAGAAAAAAAGCAAACTTTTGCAGAAACACTCAAAAGGAAAGAACAATGGAAAATGAGAAATTACTGGAAAGGAGTTGGAAGAAGTTTCTGCTGTACAGTAACTAGTGGGAATTGAAGTGGTTTCTGCTACACAGTGCCTACCATAGAATTAAAGAAATAATCCTGCTTAACAATGGAGGAGAAGTCGAGAAGTTGAGAAATGGTTCTACTAGTCAAGGGAATGGCCTGTCTTGGTGTGGCCAATGGAAGTTTGAGGTGGGGACTGCAATGTCCACCAATCTGTGGTAAGAGAATTCATTTTCCTCCTCTTTTAGGAGGGTGGGAAAAAAAGAACCCTTGTGCAAATCTATTGCCACTAAATAAAAGGGGCATCATACTGCAAACTGGCCAATATCAGATCAAGAGTGTACTAAGGCACATCATCCAGTGGGATCTGCTGTATTTTGTAAGATTGATGAGTGTAGATGTAATCTTGCCGCACACATACAACAGAAGAAGCTAAAAATGGTGACAAAAAAAAAAAAAGACACCAGATTTTAGGTTGCAGGTAACCCCTGATAATTTTATGGCGGCCCTGACTCAATGGAGGAGAAGTCGAGTAGTCGAGAAATGATTCTACTAGTCAAGGGAATGGCCTGACATGCTGTGGCCAGTGGAAGTTTGAGATGGGGACTGCAATGTCCACCAATCTGTGGTAAGAGAATTCATTTTCCTCCTCTTTTAGGAGGGTGGGAAAAAAAGAACCCTTGTGCAAAACTATTGCCACTAAATAAAAGGGGCATCATACTGCAAACTGGCCAATATCAGATCAAGAGTGTACTAAGGCACATCATCCAGTGGGATCTGCTGTATTTTGTAAGATTGATGAGTGTAGATGTAATCTTGCCGCACACATACAACAGAAGAAGCTAAAAACGGTGACAAAAAAAAAAAGGCACCAGATTTTAGGTTGCAGGTAACCCCTGATAATTTTATGGCGGCCCTGACTCAAGATACAAGGTTTGCTATCTCCCTGGAATAGGAAGTTTTATATGAGATTTTAGTCCCAGAGCTTTGTCAACTTCTTCTGCTGCCTGAAGAGTGTGCCACTGCGCTATGGGTCTTCGAGGATGTGCAAGCATGTCTGACCAGTGTCGCAAAGCATTTCCTGATGCTCGGCAGCCTAAAAATATCTTTCCAATCTGCTCATTTTTATTGACTTTATCGTGGTCCCACACGGAGATGATCAGATCCACATTCTGAGGGAGAAAGAAAAATTGTTAAACATACAAAGGATTTGCCACCCAGGTGGATTTGCAGTATATATATATATATATATACACTACCGTTCAAAAGTTTGGGGTCACCCAAACAATTTTGTGTTTTCCATGAAAAGTCACACTTATTCACCACCATACGTTGTGAAATGAATAGAAAATAGAGTCAAGACATTGACAAGGTTAGAAATAATGATTTGTATTTGAAATAACATTGTTTTTACATCAAACTTTGCTTTCATCAAAGAATCCTCCTTTTGCAGCAATTACAGCATTGCACACCTTTGGCATTCTAGCTGTTAATTTATTGAGGTAAGCTGGAGAAATTGCACCCCACGCTTCTAGAAGCAGCTCCCACAAGTTGGAATGGTTGGATGGGCACTTCTGGCGTACCATACGGTCAAGCTGCTCCCACAACAGCTCAATGGGGTTCAGATCTGGTGACTGTGCTGGCCACTCCATTACCGATAGAATACCAGCTGCCTGCTTCTGCTGTAAATAGTTCTTGCACAATTTGGAGGTGTGTTTAGGGTCATTGTCCGGTTGTAGGATGAAATTGGCTCCAATCAAGCGCTGTCCACTGGGTATGGCATGGCGTTGCAAAATGGAGTGATAGCCTTCCTTAGCTTTTACCCTGTACAAAGCTCCCACCTTACCAGCACCAAAGCAACCCCAGACCATCACATTACCTCCACCATGCTTAACAGATGGCGTCAGGCATTCTTCCAGCATCTTTTCATTTGTTCTGCGTCTCACAAACGTTCTTCTTTGTGATCCAAACACCTCAAACTTGGATTCATCCGTCCACAACACTTTTTTCCAGTCTTCCTCTGTCCAATGTCTGTGTTCTTTTGCCCATCTTAATCTTTTTCTTTTATTGGCCAGTCTCAGATATGGCTTTTTCTTTGCCACTCTGCCCTGAAGCCCAAAATCCCGCAGCCGCCTCTTCACTGTAGATGTTGACACTGGTGTTTTGCGGGTACTATTTAATGAAGATGCCAGTTGGGGACCTGTGAGGCGTCTGTTTCTCAAACTAGAGACTCTAATGTGCTTATCTTCTTGCTTAGTTGTGCAACGCGGCCTCCCACTTCTTTTTCTACTCTGGTTAGAGCCTGTTTGTGCTGTCCTCTGAAGGGAGTAGTACACACCGTTGTAGGAAATCTTCAATTTCTTTGCAATTTCTCGCATGGAATAGCCTTCATTTCTAAGAACAAGAATAGACTGTCGAGTTTCAGATGAAAGTTCTCTTTTTCTGGCCATTTTGAGCGTTTAATTGACCCCACAAATGTGATGCTCCAGAAACTCAATCTGCTCACAGGAAGGTCAGTTTTGTAGCTTCTGGAAGGAGCTAGACTGTTTTTAGATGTGTGAACATGATTGCACAAGGGTTTGCTAATCATCAATTAGCCTTCTGAGCCAATGAGCAAACACATTGTACCATTAGAACACTGGAGTGATAGTTGCTGGAAATGGGCCTCTATACACCTATGTAGATATTGCACCAAAAACTAGACATTTGCAGTTAGAATAGTCATTTACCACATTAGCAATGTATAGAGTATATTTGTTTAAAGTTAGGACTAGTTTAAAGTTAGCTTCATTTAAAAGTACAGTGCTTTTCCTTCAAAAATAAGGACATTTCAATGTGACCCCAAACTTTTGAACGGTAGTGTATATATATATATATATATATATATATATATATATATATATAGTTAATAAAGATATTGCTAGCAGTAGGTGAAATATGTATGCAACTTCTTGTAATACGAGTATGCCATGCAGACCTGAATTTGCTCCAATGTCACATCAAAAGTAAATTCCTCGTTGAAGTATGGATTTAGTGTATTCTTCTTTATCCCCGTCTTTTTTCTCTTCCATTTCTTCTTATTCAGAGCCAGCTGCACCTTCACGTATGGGTCTTTCGGGGCAAAAATGTTCAGTTTGTGAATATCATCAATATATTACAACAATGTGGTCTTATCTCAAATCGCACACTTTTTATTCATTAATAGCAACAGTCAAAAAACTAGCTGGTCAAATTGCATAGCCAATGGGCAGTCTGCTAAAGGAACAGCAAATCAAGAACTGTGCAGGCAAATCAGGTTACGGCAGTAAATCTAATTAAGTGCACAACTACTTATCTGATGCAGAGAAATTCAGGACTGCAAATTTGTTAGATCCATTCAGGTTGAATTTTTTAAAGAAAACTAAGAAAAAGGAGATATCCGTGCTAATGGTAAATCAAACAAACTGCTGCTGAACACCTATGCTCCAGGCATATCTAGAAACCATCAAAAAGTGCATCGCATAGAAACATGATGACGATGTCATCGGGTGATGGGGGCACCTAATGATATCATATCTGATGAAACGCGTACTGCTGAGCCACGCACACACACTACAACGCATGCACGGCCAGGTATCGACCATGTTGGTTTTTGGAGCAAGACCTTTTTTGACATTGTCATTTTTGTACATGCCGTTTTCAATCTACATGGATGCAAGTGCAATCCTTTTCTACTAAACCCCTGTGTTTTTACAATACCACACTATGTTGAGCCCATATTTTTCATGAGTGGCCCAGGATGTCTTTTGATTGCTTGCTAAAATTGACATCCTTGCTCTGGTTACGGGAACATCTTCATTGCGTAGAGGAGCTTTTGCTGACTGTCCTGAATAAGGGGGTCGCTGTCATTCTGGTAGGCCTCTAGTGTGGATATTCTTCTGGGTTTCACATTGGCTATCCCTGGATTCCTTTCCAACTTAGCACAGATTTTAAATGGGACTTTCTATTCACATTTTTTCACATCTACAGTGTTTTCACCAGTACATTTCACTGTGTACCTTTTGATTTTTTACATTACTTATAAGTTCATCACTTTATATTGATCTATATCATTTTTATTGATATCATTTATTGTCACTTTATTTATATTTAGATATATAATTTGTTTCTGTGCGCTGCACTTTTTGATGGTTATTAAAGGAAACTGTTTACTTTGCAAGATAATTTTCACTTTTTAAAGAATACCCAATTACAAGCAAGGAAAAAATATATATTTTTGCGTGCACATGATTGAATGATGGAAGTCAGAAAGAGCTTCCCCTCATCAACTTAGCTAAAGCAAAATCCACTTGCAAATTGAACAGTCTATTTGCATTTTAGTAAATGAACCCTATTGCATTACAGATTATTGGGCATGTTCACATTTAGTTGGATTTATACGCTATATAGCTAAAAGGTATATGGACACCCCTCCAAATGATTGCCTCCATAGATATACCCATGGTTTTGGAATGGCACGCCCAACAAGCCCATATAAGTGTGATAGTTGTCTGCAAAATTTGGGCAAATTTGTGTATATCCTGATCTGTATACTTAAAAAACCACCACTCTGCATGCAAGTCAGAAACAATTTAGTCTCTTTTGGTGAGAAACCATTTTGTACAATAAACTGCTGAATGCTGAGCTCTGGTTGGTTATGATCTTTGCCCAATTGTGCAAATTTTGCGGTTTTCTAAAATAAGGGCCACTGCATCCTAGAACCATGCTTCATCACAAAAAACAATGACTATATACTAAAACATACAATGCTAAAAGGGTTAAAGAAAGCCTGTGCAGAGAGGAATATGTGGATTGCAGTTGCTGACCTCCTCACTTTCTACTACTTTCTATGTCACTGACCCAGGACAATTATACCAAGCAGAAGAATCAGATTCAGGTCACAATTCCTAATCTGCAAACCTTTGCTGGGATAATGACTTAAAGCGGAGCCCCAGACTCCCCCCAAAAAATTAAAAGTCAGCAGCTACAAATACTGTAGCTGCTGACTTTTAAATATGAGGAAACTTACCTGTCTAGGGGTCCAGTGATGTCCTCATCCGAGCCGATTCTTCAATCGGCTTCGGGTGCAGGCGCCAAAATCGTAAGTAAGGGAAAGGCAGCCGGTTTCCTACTGTGCATGCGCGAGTCACACTGCGCATTGTAAATGGTCTTCTGGGACCTGTGATGTGTCCCAGAAGGCTGCAGGGAAAGAAAGGGGAGGCCAAATTTCAGGCTTAGATCACCGCTCCCCCCCTCCAAAAAAAAATTGACAGATATGGCAGTGGAGGCAGGGGGATGCAAACAAGTGGAACTTCCCCATTTGGGTGAAGTTCCGCTTTAAAGAGTATGTAAACCCAACATTACAAATTCCTGATATGTGTGTGATATGAGAAAGTATCCTGTTCTCTTTGTGTTGTTGCCTTTGTGTGAAATCCCTGGTGTTCCTGCAAGTCCCTCTGCACAGTGTGGTCAGTTCTCTAGCTATGCTGGAAACACAGCCTACTCTCCTCCTAGGATCAGACTTGTCCTGACACTCCCCACCCTCCCACCTCCCTCCTGCACAGCCTTTGACTGGGAGGATCAGTGTACTGCTGCTTCTCCTTCCCCACCTCTCTGTTCTCAACTGCATAAGGAGCTTAGAAGGTATGTGATCACTTATACAAGGGAAAAAAAGGGTATCTATAATGTTTTATGTATCTTTACTCAAATGTTCTGCCTTTCAATTATATTTTAAACCGATCAGCTTATTTTACAAGGTGAGGGTTTACCTATACTTTAACCATTTCTCCTTAGGTGGACATCATATGACATCCTGGAGTTTAGGTGGTTAAATCTGAATGATGCCTGCAGCTGCAAGCATCATTTAGTTATCAATCTTTTCTGCCAGCGATTCCCTGTCATGTAAAAACAAAAAATCATAGCAGCTGTTTAACCACTTTGTTTTTACAGGCGGAAGAAGGGGATGTCCCCCCCCCCCCCCCCCTTCCCTCCGATGCTTCTACAGGCTCTCCCATGGGAACAGCAGGCCGGAAAATGAATCGGCCAGTGGTGGCCGTTTACAATAGAGCTGATCAAGGACCAGATGGTCCCCGGTCAGCTCTATGACCTTCGGAGGCTGGGAGCGACGTCATGATGTCCTTTCTGGCGCGGGCAGATGTAAACACTGCGTTTGCCCGAGATCTTTTTTTTTTTTTTTTTTTGATCGCAGGCTTTCCAGCCTAGAGGAGAGATCTGGGGACTTAGATCCCAGATCTCTCTGTAAAGAGGACCGGTCATGCCCGGTATATTCCTATTACAAGGGATGTTTAAATTCCTTGTAACAGGAATAAAAGTGATCTTAGAAAAAATTTAAAGGGAAACTGTAAAAAAAATATAAATAAACAAAAACTTAAAGTGCCCCGTCCCACGTATCAGTGAACGCATGAGTAGGTCATGCCCGCATATGTAAACGGTGTTCAAACCACACATGTAAGCCATCTCCATGAACGCTAGAGCGAGAGCAATAATTCTAGCACTAGACCTCCTCTGTAATGCTCCGTACACACGGTCGGATTTTCCGACGGAAAATGTGTTATAGGACCTTGTTGTCGGAAATTCCGACCGTGTGTAGGCTCCATCACACATTTTCCATCGGATTTTCCGACACACAAAGTTTGAGAGCAGGCTATAAAATTTTCCGACAACAAAATCCGTTGTCGGAATTTCCGATCATGTGTATACAAATCCGACGCACAAAGTGCCATGCATGCTCAGAATAAATAAAGAGATGAAAGCTATTGGCCACTTCCACGTTTATAGTCCCGACGTAGGTGTTTTACGTCACCACGTTCAGAATGATCAGATTTTACAACAACTTTGTGTGACCGTGTGTATGCAAGACAAGTTTGAGCCAACATCCGTCGGAAAAAATCCTAGGATTTTGTTGTCGGAATGTCTGAACAAAGTCCGACCGTGTGTACGGGGCATTACTCTAAACTGGTAACTTGTAATTTATTTTTTAAAGCATAGCCTATGGAGATTTTTAAGTACTGAAGTTTGGCACCATTCCACGAGTGTGCACAATTTTAAAGCTTGACATGTTAGGTACCCATTTACTCAGCGTAACATCATCTTTCACATTATACAACAAAATTTGGCTAACTTTAGTGATTTGAAAAATTCCTGCGCAAATGCCGTGTGACATAAAAAATTGCAACGACCGCCATTTTATTCCCTAGGGTCTCTGCTAAAAAAAACATATAATGTTTGGGGGTTCTGAGTAATTTTCTAGCAAAAAAAAAAAAAAAAAAGATGATTTTTGCTTGTAAGAGAGGAGTGCCAGAATTGGCTTGGGCTGGAAGTGGTTAAAAACCACTGAAGCCATAAAATCAGTATGACGGCCAGGGAATTTTCTGATGGGGACAATAGCATTGGCAACATTCATACCTTCTCAGTACATGTGTCCTCTAAAATAGGACACCTGTCTTTGTATGAAACAAAAATAAAAAAGTTTGTATGATAAAACAAGAAAGGCAAAAAGTATTGGATACGTGGATTTACTTTCGGGTATAATGATCTATTTGTACAAAGTTATTTCAGATTAAACTGAACATAAAACAAAGTGCAGAACCCAAATTATTCTTAAATGGAAAATCACCTGAGAATCCATCATTGTCCATTTGCTTAAGTTTTCTTGCCTCGAGAATAACCACAACAAGCTTTGAAGTCACCGGGATGTATTTTAAAGAGAAGCAAATGTCCCCAAGCTTTTCATACTGCAAAAGATGGAAGTGTGATAAAGGAAATGTAAAGATGGCCATATAATTCCCAGTAAATGGCTCAACATTGGTGTACTTGTCCTTACCTCGGACTTTCCTGCAGCTTGCAGCTCTTTCCATTCCTCAATAACATGATTCAAATTCATGTCCCCCAGTGGTAGTCGCACCTCCCCAATCACATCATGTTTTGAAAAACGGTTGAAGTCGAAGACCTGCATCACAGCATCTGTTTCTGCAATATCCGAGTGGGGAAGCTGGAGAAGAAAATATATTTGGCAGTGTCAGTGTAAGCCAATGTATTTTGATAAGTAAAGAGTTTTTGCAAATCATTTGTTTACAATCAAACACACAAGTTAAGCCTAGTACACACCAACAGTAAAAGTGACAGCTCAGGTCGGAGCTGCTGTACTAATAATCCAATGTTAGTACAGCGATCTCACCTGCTGTGCTATTGTGTTCTGACAGGGGGACGGACACCCTGCCAGAACACTTCGGGCAGCACTTTGAGCCATTGGCACCGGAGAGCACTGATATGGAGCCGGTCGGCAGACCTTTTTCCGGTCATGAGCCTTCAACAGATGCCATTCGGCCCGTGTGTACTAGGCTTTAATCTGGACAGACACTAGTAGACTTTCAATTGAAAATTTTCATTTTAAGAAAGTTTTGTTTGTTTTTCTAATCATTATTGGAGTAAAATTGACATTTGTTTCCAACCGCTGTGAGGAGAAAATTTGAACAAGCAGGATGGGAAATTTTTCTCAAACAAATCAATTTTTAACAATGTACAACAGGTATAGTTTTTATTTGTAAACTCCATTCTTTCCATTTTTTCCTTAACTACTTGCCAACCAGCCGCTGTCATTGTACTGTGGCAGGTCGGCACATTCCCACGAATCGCCGTTATTGTACGTTGGCTCGGGAACTGTAGTTTGTGGGCACGCGCGCCAATCAGCAGGTGGGGCAGATTCGATGTCTTCCGGCCACCCGCGATCATTCCCCACAGTGACAGAACGGGGATCTGTCTGTGTAAACCAGGCAAATCTCCGTTCTGACAGGGGAGATCACACAGATCCTGTCTTTCTACTATGCATTAAGACGGACCTCGGTGTTTCCCCAGGCAGCCCATCCCCCATACAGTTAGAATACACTTAACCTGTTGATCACCTTTGATGTTAACCCCTTCCCTGCCAGTGTCATTAGTACAATAACCGTCACTGTCCCTGGTTCCCAAAAAAGTGTAAAAAATGTCAGTTAGGTGTCTGATCTGTCCGCTGCAATGTCGCAGTCCCGCTAAAAATTGCAGATTACCACCATTACTTGTGAAAAATAAAAATGCCATAAATCTATTCCCCATTTTGTAGACGCTATAACTTTTGCGCAAACCAATCAATATACGCTTATTGCGATTTTTTTTACCAAAAAAATGTAGAAGAATATATATCGGTCTAAACTGAGGAAGAAATTCGTTTTTTTTATATTTTTTAGGGGGATATTTATTATAGCAAAAAAGTAAAAAATATTGTCTTTTTTTTTTTTTAATTGTCGCTCTTTTTTTGTTTATAGCGCAAAAAATAAAAACCGCAGAGGTGATCAAATACCACCAAAAGAAATCTCTATTTTATGGGAAAACAAGTACGTCAATTTTGTTTGGGTATAATGTCGCATGATCGTTCAATTGTCAGTTAAAGCGACGCAGTGCCGTATCGCAAAAAATGGCCTGCTCATTAAGGGGGAAAATCTTCTGGTCCTTAAGTGGTTAAAGGCCAAGTTCACTTTTAGGAACGTGTTACAAGTTCCACCCGTATTCAGGGTGGAACATGTAACATGTACCCAAGCACTCCCTCACTCCTTGAGCCCCTTGTGACCCTAGGTTCCTCTCACCCGCAGCCGCCGTCCTTCAGTCATTTTTTCATCTTTCCATCTATTAAATCTTCTGCCCTTGTTGTTTTAACTTTGGGTAGTAAATAGGCAACATCTTAAGCTGCCCACAGTTAAAATGGCTGCAGCCAGACTTAGTGGAGGGAGATTTCTTCAGCATAATTGGCAAGGATAGAATCACAGTATATATAAAAATAATATGCAAAGTGGTTAGAGGGAAGCTTTAGAATGGCAAAGATGTTTTTATTACAAATTATATGAGCAGACTGCAGTTCCTCTTTAAAGAAAAACAATACATTTTTTTCACTTCTCAATGCATGTACTGCATGCATTAGTAATTTACAGGCATAACTGATTGCCTAGGCAAGCCAACCAACCCCGAAATCAGATATGTTGTAGTCCTGGGTCCCCTCTCAGGGCCCCCAAGTTTGGTGTCCCTGTCACTTATGGTTCGGGAGCAGTGCATGTCAAGCTGACCAAGATTTCCCATAAACGCCAATGTGTCCGTACTCACGAGTGTACGTAAAGTGGGGTATGCCTGTATATTTCTCAATTAACACAAAAAGCTGTATGATCACAGCACTGGGTACTACTAAAATAAAAAATTGGCCTGGAACCCCCAGCTGCTAAGCAAGATATTAACTTCTTCAGGAAGTGTCAGCATTTGTATATTAGAATGCCGTAGGCTTCAGGCCCATCCCTGGGTGCTTGTGATGATGTTTAACCACTTGCTGCCCGCCCACCGTCATATGACGGCGGGACGGTGCAGCTGTTATCCTGGGCCGCCGTCATATGACGGCGCTGCCTTCCAGGATCCCTAGGGGGCGCGCGCCCGCCACGTCACTTGGGTCCCGGTGCGCGTGCCCGGCGGCCGCGATGTCCGCCGGGCACCCGCGATTGCCCGGTAACCGAGCAGGACCGTAGATCTGTGTGTTAGTAAACACACAGATCCACGTCCTGTCAGATGGGAGGAGACCGATGGTGTGTTCCTTGTAAAGAGGAACACCAATCGGTCTCCTCCCCTTGTGAATCCCCTCCCCCCACAGTTAGAATCACTCCTTAGGAACACATTTAACCCTACAGCGCCCCCTCCTGGTTAACCCCTTCATTGCCAGTCACATTTACACAGTAATCAATGCATTTTTATAGCACGGATCGCTGTATAAATGTGAATGGTCCCAAAAATGTGTCAAAATTGTCCGCCGCAATATCGCAGTCACGATAAAAATCGCAGATCGCTGCCATTACTAGTAAAAAAAAAAAATAATAATAATAAAATGCTATAAATCTATCCCCTTATTTTGTAGACGCTATAACTTTTGCGCAAACCAATAAATATACGCTTATTGCGATATTGTTTACCAAAAATATGTAGAAGAATATGTATCGGCCTAAACTGAGGAAAAAATTTGTTTAAAAAAAAAAATTTGGATATTTATTATAGCAAAAAGTAAAAAATATTGTGTTTTTTTCAAACTTGTCACTCTTGTTTTGTTTATAGCGCAAGAAATAAAAACCGCAGGGGTGATCAAATACCACCAAAGGAAAGCTCTATTAGTGGGGAAAAAATTATAAAATGATTACATTACAAAATATGTTGTATGACCGCGCAATTGTTATTCAAATTGTGACAGCGCTGAGAGCTGAAAATTGGCTTGGGCAGGAAGGGGGTGAAAATGCCCTGCATGGAAGTGGTTAAAGAGAAGTGCAGAAACCTGTTGGTGCTTTGTATTTTTATCCAGGTATCCAGTTTAGCATATTTACAGCTGACAGGTGGACCTTAAAATCTGATGTACTCAAGCATGTAATATTGAGTGATATCCATTACTAGGTGTCGGAATCCTTCTAGCCCCACATAGCACCTTTCAGGTACTTCAGCCACCTCCCTCTCTGTCACTCTCCTCTTTCGAAGCACACTGTATTCGCCTTTTCACTCCAATTTCTCTAAGGATAGCTGTGATCTACAGGCCCCCTGGACCAGTATCAACCTTTCTTGAAGACTTCTCTGCCTGGCTACCCTACTTTCTTTCTTCTGAAATCCCCACTATCATTCTCGGGGACTTCAACATCCCTATTAATACTAACACTCCTTCCACTTCCAAACTTCTTAGCCTAACATCCTCCTTTGACCTGAAGCAGTGGATACATGCTCCAACTCACTCAGAAGGCAATACCCTTGACCTCGTGTTCTCTCACCTTTGCACTCCATGCAACCTCTCTAATGCCGCGTACACACGGTCGGACTTTCTATCCTACTTGGTCCGGCACACTTTCTGACGGACTTTGTCAGCCAGGTGCGCCGGACTTTAAAACGGACGGACTTGCCCACACACGACCGGACTTTGCGGCGGACTAAGTCCGCCTGTCTGTCCGACGGACTTTCACCGGAGTTACGGCGGACTTTCAGAATGAACGGACTTGCCCACTCATTTTGAACGTGACTCAGGTGCGACGGGACTAGAAAAGGATGTCAATCTTGCCGCTTTTATCGGCGAGATTGACACCTTGCGAGCCCCGTCGCGGGTCATACCAGGCCCTTAGGTCTGGTATGGATTATAAAGGGAAGCCCCTACGCCGAAAAAACGGCCTGGGGTCCCCCCTAAAATCCATACCAGACCCCGATCCGAGCACGCAGCCTGGCCGGTCAAGAAAGGGGGTGGGGACGAGCGAGCGCCCCCCCCCCTCCTGAACCGTACCAGGCCGCATGCCCTCAACATGGGGGGTGGGTGCTTTGGGGGAGGGGGGCGCCCTGCGGGCCCCCCCCACCCCAAAGCACCTTGTCCCCATGTTGATGAGGACAAGGGCCTCTTCCCGACAACCCTGGCCGTTGGTTGTCGGGGTCTGTGGGCGGGGGGCTTATCGGAATCTGGGAGCCCCCTTTAATAAGATTGATACTATTCGCGCTGAGATCTCTACTGTGCCAACACCCTCCACGCTTTACACTTCATGCCCACAGGCACAATCATTATTTCCCTCTTTCAACCCCACCACTACAGACGAAGTTGCTAAACTACTTGCTAATGTCCACCTTACCACCTGCCCTCTGGATCCTGTTCCCTCACAAATGCTACGTTCACCCTCTGGCCCTATACTACACTCTCTAACCCACATTTTCAATCTCTCCCTCTCTTCTGGCATCTTCCCTAACTCTCTAAAACATGCACTTGTCAGACCCATACTTAAAAAGCCCTCACTGGACCCATCCAATCTTAACAACCTACGCCCCATCTCCTTGCTCCCCTTCTTATCCAAACTCCTCGAACGTCTGGTCTACAACCGACTGAGCGTCCACCTCGCTGATAATGGCCTTCTTGATCCCCTTCAATCTGGATTTCGTCCTCAACACTCCACAGAAACTTCTCTCCTAAAACTAACAAATGATCTACTAACGGCCAAAACCAATCAACACTATTCTGTACTCCTACTCCTGGACCTCTCTGCTGCCTTTGATAGAGTTGACCACCCCCTCCTCCTGAAAAAACTACACGCCTTTGGTCTCCGTGACTGTACACTTCGCTGGTTCTCTTCCTACTTATCCAACCGCACCTTTAGCGTTTCTTATAACTCTACTTCCTCCTCTCCTCTTCCTTTCTCTGTTGGGGTCCCTCAGGGTTCTGTTCTTGGACCTCTACTATTTTCAATCTACACTGCCTCCCTGGGTCAACTGATAGCCTCCCATGGATTCCAATACCACCTCTACGCTGATGACACCCAAATCTATTTCTCTACCCCTCAGCTCACTCCCTCTGTCTCCTCACGTATCAGTAATTTACTCTCAGATATATCAGTCTGGATGTCTCACCACTTCCTTAAACTCAATCTAGCCAAAACCGAACTTATAATTTTTCCTCCCCCATATGCCTCTTCCCCTGATATCTGTCAAAATCGATGGCACAACTATAAGCCCATCCCCACATGCCAAGGTTCTAGGTGTAGTCCTAGACTCTGAACTCTCCTTCAAGCAACACATCCAATCACTGTCCAAATCCTGCCGCCTCAACCTCCACAACATCTCCAAAATACGCCCCTTTCTAACCAATGACACAACAAAGCTCTTAATTCACTCGCTGGTCATCTCTCGCCTCGACTACTGCAACTCCCTTCTCATTGGCTTACCTCTACATAGTCTATCACCTCTTCAATCCATTATGAATGCCGCTGCCAGACTCATCCACCTTACCAATCGGTCTTTGTCTGCCACTCCTCTCTGTCAATCCCTCCACTGGCTTCCGCTCGGCCAAAGAATTAAATTCAAAATTCTAACAACTACGTACAAAGCCATCCACAATTTCGCCCCCAGCTACATCACTAGCTTAGTCTCTAAATACCAACCTACTCGCTCTCTTCGTTCCTCTCAAGACCTCCTGCTCTCTAGCTCCCTTGTCACCTCCTCCCATGCTCGCCTCCAGGCCTTTTCCAAAGCCTCTCCAATCCTACGGAACTCCTTACCCCAATCTGTCCGCTTATCTCCTACTTTATTAGCTTTCAGAAGATCCCTGAAAACCCTTCTCTTCAGAGAAGCCTATCCTACCCACACCTAACAACTGTATTTTCATTTTTTCCATCAGCTCATCCCCCACAGTTATTACCTTTTGTTTCCACTTGACCCTCCCTTCTAGATTGTAAGCTCTAATGAGCAGGGCCCTCTGATCCCTCCTGTATTGATTTGTATTGTAAGTGTACTGTCTGCCCCATGTTGTAAAGCGCTGCGCAAACTGTTGGCGCTATATAAATCCTGTATAATAATAATAATAATAATTTCTACATTGCAGGGAAAAGTACACCTGTCATCTTACATTACAAAAATAGAATTTTCTCCCGGAAAGAGAAATCTGATTCAAAAATAATGTAAACCTGGACAAGATGTATAGGCACTTCCTTCATTCCACCATTATCTTTTGTTTGTAGATGTATATCTGGCAGATGTCATTTTTTTTTCAACATTCCACAAACTTTCTTCCTGTTTATGGGTAGCAGTGTTGTGGAAATTTTTATTAATTTATGTTGTCAGATGTCCCCCAGTGTCAGTTTTGCTGTAATACGCTCAAATGAGGGTATTCTCACATGCAGACGTTGGTGGAAGACCATTGGCTGCGGAAACCTTCCCGTGGACATGGCAGATCTGTTTGCTCTTTTAAGGATGTTTGTTTATGCCTTACCAAGGGACTGGCCACTCCATGGCGACCGCATCTAACTCCTAAGTAAGCAGATCTGCGTACATGGGAACCATAGCATAACCATACAAAATTATGGCCCACTGAGCCATGATAGAGTATGGCTTGCATCATTGGTAGCAGTGGGAATGTGCACATGATCAGGTTCAGAGCCATGTAATGTTCAAATTGTGAGTCCTTTGAGACTCACATGGCTATGCTTACGACCGTCTGCACACGTCACTACTGTATTTCTATTTGAATTTATATATGTGTGTGTGATTGGTTCTTTTGAAAGAATACAAGTGTCTGATTGGCTTATTCTGAAGCCACCACCTTCCTTTGTTATTCAGGTTTATAGTATAAATAAAAAGGAGCTGGCTATTCTCTCGAGGATTCTGCTAAGCTCAAGGTGATACCAGCATCTGTGTCTATGTTACTTGGAGAGATACAAAGGGTGCTTTCCCGGCATTATACGAGAGAACTGTTTTTGTGCTTTTAAGCGCAAAGAAATTATATGCTTATAGGGAGAAGCTTAAAATATCCCTGACAGCAGGAAACACTGCCAAGCTGACAATTCTTAAGTGAATTTGCAATCAGATGTGTTTTTTTTTCGGTCAACCATTTTTGTTTACTTGGCATTAGACCAGCTTCGGGGTGTCTGCAATTCTGGTATGCATAGTTAGGTCATCTTATATCAGCAAATGCACTGCTAATTTTCAGGAGGCCTTTCAGACAAAAAAGGTACATTTTTGTAGGGTACCGTTTAGGCACTGCTATAACAAAGCAAGTATTCACTTTTTTAACTACTTCAGGTGCCGCCGTGTAGCAGTTTTACATTCTGACAGGAGGGAAGGTATTGATCCTGTGTCTCTGCAAAGCATGAACTAGGATCCATGTCTTCCCCTGGTAAAAGCATTTCCCACAGTTTAGTAAAACCGGGGCTTTGTTTTCTCAGAATATAGAAAATAGGTGCAGGAACTTAACCACGACCCCCCCCCGCACACACACACACACACACACACCCTCCAAACCACATCAAATAGTGGGTGTGGTCAAATTTCTCTAACAGTAAGTGGGGCTTAAGGGGGCATTAAATACCAGGACTGCATTATGTGAAGAGTTGGGGGTTTACACACAGAGTGCAGAGTTTAGGGGTGCACTACATATATAGTGCAGTGCTCAGGGTTGCACTGCATACATAGTGCATCCAGCCTTTTTCCACAGCTGCTTACCTCCGCTTCCCCTATCCACATCATCATATCATTTATACCCCTCTTTAGCTCTGGCCTCTGCATGCAACACCCACCAAACAAAATTAACAAATTTCAATTGATAGATTCTTGGAGAACTCATAACACTGGGGTGAAGGCATATATCCATTACTCTCACCCACATGATTGTTATGCCCGTTTGGACTACATATTTAGCACTCCAATACTACTAGCCAACTCCTGCAATGCACACATTCACTCATGTCCACGATGATCATATGGTTTCCTTTGACACCTCCCATATAGTTCAAGCCCCTACCCCATGTAATTGGCGCTTGAATGACTCTCTATTAACAGACCCCTCGACCCTTCAACAGATATCTACGTATATTGAAGAATACTTCTCCCACAATACAACTGATGATATACTCCCCACCTCACTTTGGTTGGCACACAAAGCCGTATTGAGAGGTCACTTAATTAGCATAGCAGCAGCCAAAAACAAGGCCAGACTTATAGATATTAAGCTCCAAGCACTAGACACAATTTTATCAGCCAACACTGAAAAATCTTAGATTCTCCAAAGCCAAATTCATGCTACATGGCAATTTCACTTCTGCCATGTTCGCGAGGAAACTAAACCAGGAATATAAGCCACCCCATGTTTATAAATTACGTGATCAGAGAGGTAATTTGGTCACTCACCCTCACGAGGTTCTAGATATTTTCAACTTTTTATAAAAATCTCCTCTCTGGACCACAAACTCAACCTCAAACATCTTTACTTAATTGGCTGGACAGTTTTCAACTTCCGACACTTTCCAGCCAAAAAATTGCCTCCTTCAATGAACCTTGTACAGACCTATAAATAACTAGCATTAAAAATCTCTCAAAACCTCCACTGCACAAGGCCCTGACTGTTTCACTATCTCTTATTACAAAAAATTGACATCCCCATTAGTACCCAAACTAACCAAATTATTATTTAACCATATCTTACAAGGTAACCACTTCGCTGATGAAATGCTTTTAGCTAATCTATCCCTACCACCAAAACCACATAAAGACAATACCCTCTCACAAAATTTTTGCCCCATTTACGTTCTTAAGAACGATTTAAAAATCTTTGGTAGAATGTTGGCAGATAGATTAGCGGTGGTTGTCACGACCTTGATTCATACAGACCAAACTGGCTTCATCCCAGGCAGACAAATAGTAGACAGTATTAGGTTGGTCACAAACATCATTCAAGATGCCAATCTTCATTGTCGCTCAGTTTGTCTACTTAGCCTCAATATCCACAAGGCCTTTGACAGTGTGAACTGGTCTTATCTCAATTATTTACTCCCCAGATTTGGCATCTCAGATAAATTCATACATGGCTTTAACGCCCTTTACCACTCCCCCCCAAACAATAATTAAACTTCCAGGCAATAACTCTGAATTTTTCCCTTTTGAGTAGAGGGACTAGATAGGGTTGCCCTCTATCCCCACTACTATTTGCGTTGGCGATCGAGCCCCTTGCACACGCGATAAGAAACAATATAGGTATTAAAAGATATACCAAAGGCCCTAGAGAATTCAAATTGTGCTTATGTGCAGACGATGCTCTCTTATTTTAATCAGATCCACTCGTCTCTTTACCCAACCTTATGGCCAAACTTAACATTTTTCATAATCTCTCCGGTCTGGGAATTAACATAACTAAATTCTCGACTCTACCCATTAACTTCTCCCCCGTTATGACTTCCTTAATGCAAGAGAAATTGGCATTCATATGGTGCTCCCATTCATTCAGATATCTAGGCATCCATATCACATCCTCTTATAACTCACTATAAAAAACTAAATTACCCCCCACTCTTCACTCATATAAGCTCTCTACTTAAACCATGGTCTTCTTACCACACATCCTTTCTTGGTAGAATGTGCGCTGTTAAAATGACAATTCTCCCTAAACCTCTTTACTATTTTCAAGCTCTCCCTATTAATAACTTCAAATCCAGAATAGAAGCTCTACAAAGTGAAATCAACAAATTTATTTGGTCAGATAAAAAAAAAAAAACTAGGATGTAGCTAGTCTCTAATGCATAGACCACATCTAAAGGCAGACTTGGCCTTCCAAACATATGGCTCTACTTCCTTACAGCTGGCCCAATGCTTTGACCCTATCAATAACATCCCATGGATCTCCTTTGAGCCTATCTCAATTTCCCCTCTATACCTACAAGGCCTTCTATGGTCGGGTATAAATTCCGACCGCAAGATCCTCAATCAGAACACAATAGTTGCTCATTCTTTTCAACTATGGCTCTGACACAAGGATACCCTTAAACTATCACCTGAAGTCCCACCACTGGCCTCATTTCTGGGGGACCCTAGATTTACACAGACATACAAAGATAATAGTCCATTTACACTATGGCTCAACAACAACCTGACCACCCTAAGATCCATAGTGATTAAAATGAAATTTCCCTCCTTTGAATCTCTCCAATCTAAATACCTAATTTTCTCCCTTATAATTCTCCCGTTATTTACAACTTAAACATTTTTTTTGCAGAACATTATTCAACATTATTCAACATTATAACCCTCCAATCTCCAAACATATTATTTGAACACATATGTATAACCTCCCTGAGAGACAGGGGTCTGATTTCTCAACTATATGGTTATCGCAATATACTTTCCCTACCTGAAAAATCCGGACCAATGTTACATTGGGAAGCAGAATTAGGATGCTCTTTTACTATAAAGACATGGTGTACAATGATAGATAACCTTCGCAAAAGTAATTGCGCTATTTCATTTAGAGAAACCCCAATAAAACGATTATCTACATGGTATATGACTCCTACAAAAAAATCACTCTTTCTACCCTACAGCCTCTCCTAACTGTTTTAGGGGATGTACAGAACAAGGAACGTTTATACACATCTTTTGGAGCTGCAAGTTTCTTAAACCAATATGGCAAGCAGCAGCCAGCAAAATTAAAAATGCATCAGGTAAAACTATCACCCTTACACCCCAAATATGCCTTCTATATGCTACTATACCAAATATTCCTACATCGTGCAACAGACTGCTACACTCATTATTTAGTTCATCCAAAGGATGATTGCATATAATTGGAGGTCAAACAATCTTCTATGGCCACAGGTCTTATCTAGGATGGAAATTATTAAACTTTCTCAAAGAATACATCATACCCTCTATGATAATATGCACATCTTTATTAAAAAATGTATTTATTGGGATTTGCCATAATCATTTACATACTTATGATGTACCACTAATCTAAGATTTGTTACTGTTGTATTAACAGATCAAGATTTTATCTTACTTTTTTCTATATGCCATCTTTTAAACCAATTGAATATGTTTAGTACGTTTAGCCTATAATACCTCATAACAGCAATAGGAATCAACACCATTTATTGTGGAACTATTGTAGAACATTGTAATACTGAATGATAACATTCACAACGTACCTGATTTTTGTTATGGATCTTCCAAATAAAAACTTTTGTAAACAAAACAACTTTATTTGGGTACCACGTCGTATGACCGCGCAATTGTCAGTTAAAGTAACGCATTGCCGTATCGCAGAAAATGGCCTGGACATAAAGGGGGCAAAATCTTCCGGAGCTCAAGTGGTTAAAATCAAATCCAATTTAAGTTCTCCTGCCCATGATTCAAAGCAAACGTTACCTAACTTGGGGAGAACCTCTGGGGGAATCTAGGATGGAAAAAGGATCTGGGGATCCTGTAGATGATAGGCTCAGCAATGGCATGCAATGTCAAGCTGCTGCTAACAAAGCAAACAGAATATTGGCATGCATTAACCGCTTGCCGTCCGCCATATGACGGCCAGGCGGCGCGGCTCTCGTTCTGGGGGGGCATCATATGATGCCCTCGTCTTCCCTGCCCACCAGGGGTCGCTCTCGCGTGCCCGTCGTGTCGTGTCACTGGGCATCCGATGTGCGTGCCCGGCGGCCACAATGTCCGCCGGGCACCCGCGATTGCCTGGTAACACGGCAGGACCGTGGATCTGTGTATGTAAGCACACAGATCCACGTCCTGTCAGAGAGGAAAGGAGACCGATGTGTGTTCTCAGTATAGAGCAACACCGATCGGTCTCCTCCCCTTGTGAGTCCCCTCCCCCTTCAGTTAGAAACACTCCCTAGGAACACAGTTAACCCCTTCCCTGCCAGTAACATTTATACAGTAATCAGTGCATTTTTATAACACGGATCGCTGTATAAATGTGAATGGTCCCAAAAATGTGTCAAAAGTGTCCGATATGTCCGCCACATCGCAGTCACATAAAAAAAAAAAAAAAATCGCAGATCGCCGCCATTACTAGTAACAAAAAAATAATAATAATAATAAAAATGCTATAAATCTATCCCCAATTTTGTAGACGCTATAGCTTTTGCGCAAACCAATCAATATACGCTTATTGAGATTTTTTTACCAACAATATGTAGAAGGATACATATTGGCCTAAACTGAGGAAAAAATTTGTTTAAAAAAAAAAAAAAACGGATATTTATTATAGCAAAAAAGTAAAAAATATTGTGTTTTTTTCAAACTTGTCACTCTTCTTTTGTTTATAGCGCAAAAAATAAAAACCGCAGGGGTGATCAAATACCACTAAAAGAAAGCTCTATTTGTGGGGGAAAAATAATAAAGTGTTGCATGACCGCGCAATTGTCATTCAAAGTGTGACAGCACTGAAAGCTGAAAAATGGCCTGGGCAGGAAGGGGGTGAAAGTGCACTGTATTGAGATGGTTAAAAATGAGATCAACTCCAGAGATAAAACGATAATTCTACTGCTATACAGGACTCTGGTCCGGCCGCTCCTGGAGTATGATGTCCAGTTCTGGGCACCAGTCCTCAGGAAGGATGTACTTATTCTCTCTGGAGAAGAGACGCTTGAGAGGGGATAGGATTTAAATTTATAAATACTGTACTGGTGACCCCACAATAGGGGTAAAACTTTTTAGCGGAAGGGAGTTTAACAAGACACGTGGTCACTTATTAAAATTAGAAGAAAAGAGGTTTAACCTTAAACTACGTAAAGGGTTCTTTACTGTAAGAGTGGCAAGGATGTGAAATTCCCTTCCACAGGCGGGGGTCAGCGGGGGGGGGGGGGGGGCATTGATAGTTTCAAAAAACTATTAGATAAGCACCTGAACGACCGCAACATACAGGGATAAACAATGTAATATTGACATATAATCACACACATAGGTTGGACTTGAGTCTTTTTTAAACCTCACCTACTATGTAACTATGTAACTATGTATTAACTTAAATAAACTACCTCCTTATTAATTGAAGCATCTTAAAACTTGATCTCCAGTCTAGTATTTGGTGTTTGAAATCCAGCACTTCTGTGATGCCATAATCCACGTGAAGGGCCCTTCACCACTGCATATCCAGTCTACACTAATCAAAAGTTAGAGTATAATGCTAAACATCGTTCACTTCAGGCCTAATCTGCAACATTTTGTGTCCAACAACCTGTGTGGTCTTGTCAGGGATACTTCATATACCTTAAAAACGAAGGTCTCATTGAAGGAAGGGTTCAGAGTCTTGCGATACACTTTGGTTTCATTTTTCTTACGGACATCGTTCGTGAGATACACTATAACATACGGGTCTGATGTCCCTCCACTGTCCATAGCCTTGAGAGCGGCAGCTTGCTTCACTGCAATAGTAACCTGTATTGAAAGAGACCCAGTCATGTCATAAGACCATTAACACAGATGACCTTCTCAAGCACTTTAGCTATAGTTAGACTTTTAGCCCCAGCCTGCGATTTTCTTCCTACCTCCTCCCTTTGGAAATTGTATTCCACCGAGTACTGCAATCGGCCACGATAATCATTTTCCTGCGATTTCTTTAGTCCATCTATATCTGGCTGCACCTACAGAACATTATCAAAACAGTAACCGCATAAGATTTGTGAAGTAAACATAAATGGTTTATAAGAAAACATGATATGCGCCACCCATTAAACAAAAAGAACAGGTCGCAAATAATGTTTCTTAATTTTGAATTCATCATTTGAAGACTTTAAAATGTATCTAAAGCCAAAACTCTTGAGATTGGCTGGAATCAGGACAGGGTTAACAATGCTGTCATGTTTTTATTGTGGTTTGTGTCCCTGCTTGGCAAATTCACTTTCTTAAAATTATACCGCTGACCATTGTAACCAGGACTGCAAGCAGGGTTGCCAACTGTCAGTAAATTTACAAACAGTTTATAAAATCCATAAATTTTGTGCCGGTCCATGAATATCCATTACGGACATGCAGACTGTATGTTCCGTAACGGACATTCAACAACAGATGTCAACATTACAGGTTTTTTAAAAATCCAAACGTTTGAGCTTTCACAAAAAGGAGGACACTTGGTGCAATGACAACTGTCAAGGAAAGGATTTCCCTCTTTTGGAGAGATTTCTATTAACTTCCTGTCGTGTCTATGGTACAAGAAATAAATCATATTTCCCTAATGTAAATACAGATAGCAAAAAATAGACTGTTGAAAAAATGCTTTAAAGTCATTGTAAACGAAAAAAATATACTGTATTTAAAAAAAAAATAACAAACATGTTATACTTACCTGCTCTGTGCAATTGTTTTGCACAGAGCAGCCCCGAGCCTCCTCTTATCGGGTCCCCCACCAGTGCTCTGGGCCCTTCCCCCTTGCCAAGTGCCCCCATAGCAAGCTGCTTGCTGTTGGCGGCATTTGTCTGTTCGTCCATAAGACACAGAGAGCGCGGCTCAGCCCTGCCCCCCCCCCCCCCGCTCCCACCTCACTGGCTGTGATTGACACAGCCAGTGAGGTGCCTTGGGTCTCGGGCACAGCGCTGGATAGATATCAGGCTTAGGTAAGTATTAAGTGGGGCTGAGGGGGGAGCTGCACACTGAAGGTTTTTTACCTTCATAGAATGCATAAAGGTAAAAAAAAACCTTCAGCCTTTACAACCACTTTAAGCATTCCTTACTAAAAAAACAAAAGGCCCATTCACTCTATTGCTTTATAGTAGCACTTGCTTTACTGCAACACAGGTTACACCTTCCCGACTGATGCGTGTTGCAGTTCAGTTAAGCGCAATGTGCCACAATGCACTAATTGTGTTCTACAAGAATGGTGTACTCAAATGAATAGGTTGCCTTACCGTATTGCACATTACCATGCAGCATAACACACATTAATGCACGTGTGTGAACACACCACAGTGCTGTGAATGGGACGTTCACTAATTTACCGTAAAAAAAAAAACGAAAAAAAAGCCACATGTAATGTCAAAATTTTAGCACTGCTTATAGACAATATAGTGTATATAGTGACTACTGAGTGTATCATTAAAGTATGCATACAGTATTATTGAAATTTATATTTTTCTTTGAGGACAGTTAGATTTTGGGGTGATTTTATATATATATATATATATATATATATATATCTATAGATATATAGATATATCTATAGATATATATATATACACATACACTTGATAGACCTATTTTTCAGCCGCTATAGTTACAGTATGTAACGGTCTAAGAATAATTAACCTAATATAACAGTAGCTTTCAAACTATTCACAAAATTCCAGTCTTCAGATGTTTTCTAGTTTTTCATATCTCTCAGAGCTGGGGTTACCTGAGTTTTGAGGGCCACCTACTGTACTTTGTGCATCCATGACTATAGAGTTAAATTTGTAATTGATGACTCCTTTGTATATTTTACATTATGGAAACCTAGTTCCTTTCTCCTCATATACACTATATTACCAAAAGTATTGGGATGCCTGCCTTACACACACATGAACACATGATCAGTGCCTGACCTCACAAATGCGCTTCTGGAAGAATGGTCAAACATTCCCATAGACACACTCCTAAACCTTGTGGACAGTCTTCCCAGAAGAGTTGAAGCTGTTGTGAAGGTGCAAAGGGTGGGCCAACTCAATATTGAACTGTACAGACCAAGACTGGGATGCCATTAAAGTTCATGTGCGTGTAAAGGCAGGGTGTTTTCAACTAGACCTGCTGGGCAAAGAAAACCCAGTAGGTAGATATAAACAATATTACACGTATAGTTAACCTAATAGCATTTAATTCTAATCAGTATTTAAAGTCGTTACCTTGTGCAATAACATATAAAAACCTGCAAAAACCTGAGTATGCTACGAAGAGGCAGGTGAAGGGAAGTGAGGGGTTGAGGAGAGATAGTGGGTAAGACATAGTAAGGAACTTTTGTACCATTTCCTGAGAATATCAACGTCAAAACAAAACTTAATGAAGTTCTAAAACAACCCAATAAGTATTAGGTTTAAACAACATATAGAGAAAAGTGGAGAAAAAGAAGGAAAGCAGAAATAAGGAAATAAGAAAGAGAAAAGAGGAATTCCAGAGGGTCAGCCCAAAGCTCATTAGGGAACCGAAATGTAATGGATCCACGGGTCCCATATTTTATCAAATTTTTTAGAGTTATTATGGAGTGTGTGAGTGAGTTTGTCATTTAGCATAATCCAGTTGATTTTATTTTTAACGTAATCTAGAGAAATAACCAATTGTTTCCAGTGCCGGACCACTGTAATGTGATTAATTTAGTTGATTTCCTGGGTACCTCTTCGGGCAGTTTATGAAACAAGGCCGCCTCTGGGGATCTACGGATATTCACCCCTGTCACCGAGTGTATTAAATTAAATACCCTAATCCGAAACCTAGTCACCAGGGGACACTGCCACCAAATATGGAACATTGTCCCCGACTGCGTCGAAAACAGTTAGGTGATGTGGATGGATGCATTTTAGCCACCCGAGTTGGGACCAGGTACCAACGTAACAGTGTTTAATAATTGGCTTCAATTAGCGTGGTATTGATAGAGATTTTGGATAAATTAGAAGCAATAACCTGCCATTCAGACAGATCAAAATTAAGATTCAGATCTTTTTCCCATTGGTTCATATAGGAAGGCTTTGAGTTAGGTTCAGTGAGGGAAGCATACACCGTAGATAATTGTCCCTTCATTTGACCCCTTGTCTGACGAGATAACTCAAACATTGTAAGTGTAAGCGGCTCAATTATTAGATTAAGTTTGCTTCTGACAAAGGATGCAATTTGGTTATTTCGGAATATTTCACTGGTAGGTATCTCCATTTTGTCTTTATAATGTTGTAAAGAATATACCTGGTTACCATTAAGGTAGTCGCCAATCCTCAGCAATCCTTTATTAAGCCACCAATTAAATGACTGTGGCACTAATCCTGGTGGAAACTCTGGATTGCAGAAGCTGGGAGCTAAAGGTGTGTGTGGGGATGACAGGGATGCCCGGTGACATACTCTATCCCAAACCGCCAATGAATGTGATAAGGAAGGGCATAGTATAGGATGGCGTAACCGGCTGGGAAGCCACATCAGTGATCCTATGGCCAAGGGGTGACAGGAGATTGCCTCCATGGAAACCCAAAGAGGTGAGGGACCTGTAGCAGTAGTTTGGGCAAGTTGTGAAATCTGGGCGGCTTGAAAGTAGTTTAGTAAATTAGGGAGACCAAGACCCCCCTTTAATTTTGGGGCATATAGGATCCATTATGTTTTTAATTTATCTTTACAGCACTTACCAAGCTTGTGGTGACGCTATTCTTTACTGATGCAAGTTTGATCTTTTCTTTTTCTTTGGCTTTGTTCTTTTTACGCTTACAACAACAGCAACAAATACAGATGATGAGCAGCAGGATTAGGAAAACTGCCACACCGAATAAAGTGTAGATGGCCCATCGTGGCACTGATTATACAGAGAAGAAAAAGAACAGTTAGGACAAATACACAAGCAAAGGGGATAAAAGAACAATAACCATGTGTTGGGGCAAGTATTTAGTTGCTTTTACTTAACTATACCTGATGCTGTTATAAGTATAGTAATGGTATATATGGTTTAAAATTGCATTCAAAATTAGGTAATTAGTTAGAGGTCAAAAAATGCTACTTCATTTCAGGAGAAGTGAAAGGTTTTGGGAATTGGTTTAGAATTACCAGTTGGTAAACTGGCCATTAGGTTGGCAATCTAATTGAGCAATCAAATTTTGTTTCCATTTTGTCAAAAATTCAAGGCAATCGAAGACATAAAACTGATTTTGACTGACCACGAAAGATGGAATAAAGTGGCCTTGATCAAACAATCTGATGACTTTCTATGTGAATGCCATATTTTGTTCTTTTTAATTCCATTCCATTCCAGTTTGATTGCAGTTGTCCATCTTTAATAAAAAGGTGTTAATTTATTGCTCAGTTTTGACTTCAAAATCAACCAGTTTGAAACTCGTGGGTGGTACATTGCATAGTTTCATGCGCTTACTCCTGATCGTGTTTGCAGTTCCTGGTTGATAAAAAGTCATTAAAATCAATTCAAAATTGCCAACTTTAGGGTCAGAGGTTTAGAGTGAATCATTTTCAGGTATAATAATTTTCACACCAAAGCCATAGATCATATACTCTGTAGATGTTTGTTTTAAGTGCACATTAGCAATAAAATTTACTCATGAATAGTTTATTAGTGCTGAACATTAAGCTAAAATAAAAGGTGTGCACTAATACTTCCTCACCAAAATTAAACACTGCGGTATTAGCTTAAAATCCCAATATCATTGGCTGAACAGTGCAAGGCCTCCACCACTGTTATCAGCTGGTGCATTGGGCTGTTTGATATACAGCACTGGAGGCTGAAGTCTTCCAGTTCTTGTATGCACATGTTGGGGGTTGCAGGAATTCTGTACAGCATGTCTGTGTTAATATAGCGTTGCTTGTATGTGATTCATAGTGACAAAAGCATGCCATCCAGTATGCTTAAAACATAACATTATGCACATTGCACAGTTCATCACTGGCACACCAGATGCTGTTAAGACAGGGAGGGGGTATGTGGTTTTGAGCAATGAAGTAAGGCACATGTATGTGGTATTATGAGAAACACCAGGACTGTTGGGAGCTTAGAGTGGCCTGTCCAAGTGTTCTAAGGTCCTCATAGCTTTCCTTACTCCCCAAGTTCCTCAAGCCTCACTTCACTGCATTGTTACAAGTTGTCAGAAGCCTTTTTATCTGATAGATCTTGGGAATGGACTGTGAAAACCATAAAAACTGAACTACTCTTTTCCAGAACTGTGACTGCGCTACCTTACATGTGAAGGGATTTACAAAGTACGGTTTCAGTACTTACAAGGTATTTTATTTAAAATGCTCTCTATCCATCCCCAGATCCCCGAAGCTGGAGCAAAGGTGGTGCTGGTTACAGTGGGGCTAGTTGTATTTGCACTTTTAGCCATGTTTATTGTTGGAGAGAGGAAGAGTTCCTCTTCCAGCGCACTGTACCTGGTAGAAAAAAAAAAAAGAAAAGCATTAAAATATACTTTGGCAAATATGAAACATTACGTATTATGTGACCATTTATATCAGTTAGCTCTTCCAGAATCCCATTTCAGAAATGGTAAGAGGCAGAGGTGTAGCTACATCCACAGGGCCCCGGGTTAAAACGTAAGATGTCAGCACAGCTTCCTGATACCTCCAATGGTAATCCCTGAAAACTCACTTATTCAGGTAAGCCTACCCCACTTCCACCTAAGAACTGTACCCGAGTCACCTCCATCAGATCATCCCCTGCAGCTATTACCTTTTGTACCACCTCCCCCTCCCTTTAAATTGTAAGCTCCATGAGCAGGGCTATATTGAACTATACTGTAATTGTACTGTCCCCTTTCTACATTGTAAAGCGCTGCGTAAACTGTTGGCGCCATATAAATCCTAAAAAATAATAATAATAATAAAATAAGTCCATTTTCACCCATACAGTGGGTCAAAATGCACCTAATTTATTACAGATGTATTTAAGTAACATAACATAACTCAAAACCTCATATATACAATTAAATAAAAAAAAAGATCCAGAATATAATTATCATAGATGCAATGGAGTTGATTTACTAAAACTAGAGAGTGCAAAATTTGGTGCAGCTGTGCATGGTAGCCAATCAGCTTCTAACTTCAGCTTGTTCAGGGAAGCTTTGACAATAAAACCTGATTTCTCTGCAGAGCTGCATCAGATTTTGCACTCTCCGGTTTTAGTAAATCTGCCTGTGTTTAGTTTACTTCTTGAGCCTCCAACGGCAGAAAGAAAAGAAGATGGGACATAACATGAGAAACGCTGCTTCTTCTGTATAAAATGTTACATTCAAATAGAATTGGTAGTTAGAAAGGGAACAGAGGTTTGGCCCTCTTGACGTCACTGGCCCTTTCATGGCTGCTCCCTCGGCTACATCACAGGTATTCCCCAGGCAACAAGATACAACAATACATAAATTCTGACAATGCTTTTATCCTCTGCTTTAGTAGATCTGCCTACACTCTGCAGACTAGCAATAAATCTTTACTATATAAATGTATTTATAGACAAACTGTACCTATTCACTGAAGAAGAGCCACAACTCCCCAAAACGTCTTGTCTTAGCCGTATAAATGTTTTGGCTGAATTCAGAATGCATTTGTATTAGGAAGAAAAAGGAAGGAAATCATTTCCTGACAGGAAAACGTGTGGAATAGCCAATCCAACGTTCTTTCCAGTCTTTTGTGTAGATTCTTAAAGTGTTACTAAACCCACAACAGTAAAAATCAGTCTGTATATGCAGCATAACATGCTTGTTATACGCACTGTGGAACTTAAGGGGTTAATCCTCTGCATTGTGTAAAAAGGCTGTTTTAGCCTGTATGCACAGATCCTTCCCTCCTGCACTGTCCAGCTTGGGAAGGCCAGCTAACACACAGGCAGAGTAGCCAACCTGCACTTGCTCAGTTGTGTCTTTTATGCTGGAGAGAACAGTTACTCGTTCTCAGAAATAGCCAGGTTACATGATATTGGCATCACACATGTGGGCGTGTATACAGGCTGCAGGGAAAATTTCCACCCACCTGAACGCTCAGCACTGGAGAAACTCTGCGTGGTATAGATCAGCCAAAAAGGTATATAGTGGCAATATTTTAATGTAAAAAGAAGATTTATAAGCTGTGGGCATTGGGAGTGGGGGCAGATGAACTATTTTCATATTACTGGGTTTAGTAACAGTAATGTTTCATAGTGGTCTTGAGTATGCATTTTTTCCTTGAAATTATTCCCTGAATTACTCACTCCTTCCTATATCCTTTCATGCATTTATATCTACTGCACATAGAACACAACTGTGAGTGTAGACATTCATAAACAGACCATTGCTCGGGTATGTACATATGGTTATACTTAATTTTCTATTTGTGCACCCACATCAGCTTTTTGTTTTTCTGTCACTGAACGTGGGACACTGCTACAGTGTTTGTGTGGCAAGTGTAGAAGTTTATATATTACTAGGAAGGATAGCATAAGCCAGTGTTTTTCAACTTTTTCTGAGTCAAGGGACCCTTTAAAATTCTACACAACCTGGAGGCACCCTGTTCTAAAATGTAAAAAACTAAATGAATAGTTTTACATAGCGCAGCAACATCCACACACATGTAAGACACCCAACATTTGAGCCAATGTATTGCTCCTTAGCAAACTGGTTCTGTTTAGTATTCTAGTGTTTATTTTCTTCTTCAAGTTTCTCTCACTCACTCAGTGAATGTGACCCTAGTGCTGACAGAGAGGGGCACAGAAGGGACAAATAAGGATGCTCAACGTCTTCCTTATAAACCAATGATGTTATTGGTTGTGAGGATGCTGGTGGCTGGAAGGTTGTAATGATGCACAATGAAAACATTTGACTGTGTGTAACTTTAAGGCCCTGGGGCAGTGCGGGCGACGGCAGTAAATTGGCGCTATTTCTAGCACCACTTTACCGTCGTTTTAGCGGTGCTATTCGGCCGCTAGCAGGGCGGTTTTAACCCCCACTAGTGGGCGAAAAAGGGTTTAAACCGCACGCAAAGCGCTGCTTTGCCGGCGGTATAGCTGCGCTGCCCCATTGATTTCAATGGGCAGGAGCGGTGTATACACTGCTCCTTCACCGCTCCAAAGATGCTGCTTGCGTTTGAGGTTTTTTAACGTCCTGCAAGTGCACCGCTCCAGTGTGAAAGCCCTCGGGGGTTTCACATTGGAGACACAGCAGCGGCTGTTTCAGGGCGCTTTGCAGGCGCTATTTTTAGCGCTTTAGCGCCTGCAAAGCGCCCCAGTGTGAAAGGGGTCACAAGGCAGGCTTCATCCAGCCAATGGCTTGTATAAAATTTTGGGCAATTTTAAGGCATCCTGGTTGTAAAAAGGCTGGCATGAGCATAGCTGGGTAAACATGTCCTAAGCACTTCTCTATATGCAGTAAATACTTCTATTTAATAAACTATTGAAGGTGGAAACAGTAGTGGACTAGGGCAGTGTTTCTCAACCTTTTTTCAGCCAAGGCACCCTTTAAAATCTCGAGGCACCCCATTCCAAAATGCAAAAAAATAAAAACCTATAGTTTTACATATTGCAGCAACATTCATGTGGACCACTCAATGGTAAGGGTGATTTGTTTCATTCACAAACTGGTACGGACTAAAATTCTAGGATTTCCCTTCTCCCTCAACTTTTCTCCCTCTCTCAGCTACAGTAACATGACCCCAGTGCCGACAGAGAGGGTCAGGGGAGAGGCAAATAAGGATGCTGTGAAAGTGTCCCACATCCTCCTTATCAACGGATGACATCATTGGTTGTTAGGATGCCAGTGGCAGGCCCATATGGTGCCCAATGTTGTAATGCTGCACAATAAAAACCTGTAGCTTTGTGTACCAAAATGGCAGGCTTGATGTACTCTCTAGTTAGTGGGCACATTTTTAGACACTTGTCAAGGCACCCCTGAAGAACCCAGAAGGCACCCTGGTTGAAAAAGAATGAACTAGGGAATCAAGAGAAGCATGCTATGGATGCATATGTGTATTTAGAGCAGCCATTTGAATCAACCAGGTTTCCATGAAGCCCCAGGGTTCTTTCACAGGCTGATAGGGGTTTCTTGAGCTGTGGTGGATTGAATTCTCATCTGATGGTGCTTGTCAAGTTTCAAGAACAACGCTGTTTGGGAGAGCCAGTGGTATGACACCAATGATCTTTTCAGCTATCTGAAAAGTGTGGAATTTTGGCCACCGCTGTAAGAGCACACTCTTCTCAATGACCTCTTTTAAATCTAAGTGTAGCACCCCCCTGGGTCTACTGGGAGCAGAAAGGTACCTCCAGATACAGGGAGAGGGCTTACATTCACCCCAGGGCTAAGTCCATGGCTATAATGGGAAGTTATAAACAAATGTGGGCACCAGTCACTTTAGGTATTTTGTAATGATTTAAGTAGAACTTGAAAACGGTTGCAGGAAAGAGGTTGAGGGGAGGTTTCGGATACCCTTTTTATCACTTACAGACTCCTTGAATCAAAGGACAAACAACTTTCTTTCAGCAGATCTTGAATACCTGGGTAGGTCTCTCACACAGACCTAGCAACCAGTAAGTGCCTGGATAAGCCTCTCTCACAGACTTAGCAGACAGTAGATGCCTGGATAAATCTCTCTCACAAACTTAGCCTGTGTATTACCTTGATTAGATTGTAGAACAGCTTAACAGTACCAGAACCTTTAAGCCGACCTGGCGGTACTGTAAGGGTAGTTAGATGTAGACGCGTCCTCCAAGTGAGTTACCAGGCCCTTCTGAGAGACCAGCCTTAATCCTGGCTCTCTCCAGCAAGGGTCCTCCCCTGGATCTCCTCAGCTTGGCTCGGCTTCTTCCAAACAGGCAAGACAGCCTAAGGACCACCTCCGGACTAGTAGGCCCCAGACAGGCTTCTGGGCCTACTTAAACAAAAGAAGGGGAGCTAAAACCAGGTCCCACTGTATACATACCCTGGTGATAGGGAAAAGTAATATACCCTTTAAAACCTTACCAAAGTTTGTAATGTTGCTATAGCCAAGGAAGACCAAAGCATATAATAGACAAAATTGACCCCTGTATCACTACAGGGATCAAAGAAAGTGGCTACTTAGGCAACAATGAGTCAACCCCAGGATATGTATATAAAAGTAATTGTATTTATTATTTAATTAAAAAGTAGCTTCAACGTACATACAATTGCATCCACACGCAGAGCGTGAGCTCATGTACACTGTGTGCACCACCAGGTGCTACGATGGAGCACTATATAATGTTTAGTGAACACATATCAAACAAAAGGCAGGGTCACATAAACCTAAACAAACAAAAACACATAAGGGACACACATGTAACACAACCAAAAACCACTAGTCCAGATGAAGCTACGCTGATTGGTTAAGCGAAACGCGTTGACGTCACAGCGGTCATGTGACGCCGGCCGGACGACACGCCCACTCCCCCATCGTTCACCGCCACGGTTAAGGAGACGGATGTGAGGGAAAACAGGAAGGACGAGCACCTTTACCGGTCCTAGTGCTTTACGGCGGATCAACTCCTCAAATCTCACGCTCTTAACAACTATTTAGAGACAGCTACCTTTTAATTAAATAATAAATACAATTACTTTTATATACATATCCTGGGGTTGACTCATTGTTTCCTAAGTAGCCACTTTCTTTGATCCCTGTAGTGATACAGGGGTCAATTTTGTCTATTATATGTTCTGGGCCTACTTGCAGAGCTTGCAGCAACATAGCCTCAGGCCAGAAAGGCCACAAGGTGAGGACTGGCCAGAGCACATGGCATCTGTCCAATAAATACCCCTTCTCAGAATGCACAGCGGCAGGAACCTCCTCCTAAGTGCGTGCAGTACAACATGCGATACCCCCAGGTATGCGATTACAGTCTGTGCCATACAAATGATTCCTAGCTTTAGACAAGTGGCTATCTCAAGTGGGGTGCCAGGCCCATTATAATGCTGTGAATCACTGTCTACCACTGCAGTTTTTGGGGTATATTTGAAAAGTTCAAAGGTATTATGATATGGTACATTAATGAGTTGCGTAATAAGTTTGAATTAATATTGCAGCTATCCATCACACAGCCATAAGGGAGAGTTAAAGATAGCATTTTGTGTAGTGAACCACTCTTCTCCATGATTGTGTGATACAGGAAGGAAAACCCTAAAACTCTTATTAAGCCAATGCATAATTTATCAGCTCAGTTAGCAGGCCAGCTAATGCTAGTTTGAAAAAAAAAAAATTAACAGCATCATAAAGCATTACCTGTTCTTAAACCGTGTAGTACCCCCTCTGAAACAATGTATTACTGAGACATGAAGCAGTGGGATTGAGGAGGTAGTTGAGAACATTAGCCTTTACCCCACCTAAGTCCTATTTGGTCTCAAACTAGTTCTTTCAAGGATGGTATATTTAGTGGTATATTTAGTGTAATTTGGGAAAAGAAAAACCATTGACAGAACTGCTGCTCACTGGATGTTTTCTGTTTTTTGCACCTCTGTAAAATCTGGAAATTGTGCGTTAAAAAAAGCAAACAGCAGGTACAGAAAGACTTAAACCAGCCTGCCTAGCTCCAACAATCATACCATGGACAAAATCACTGAGTTCCTGTTTTTTTTCCAAATCTTTGGTTTGATGTAAACATTAACTGAAGTTCCTGACCTGTATCTGCATGATTTTATGTGTTCCGCTCCTGCCACATGATTGGCCGATTAGATATCTGCATAAATAAAACGGGTGTCATCACAGAAACCTTCATTTGATTTAAAGGGCTCATGGGCTAGTATGCAAATGTTAAAGTTGAGTATTAAATTTAAAAAAAAAGTGAAAGAAGAGAAGCATGTCTCTTCTGCATTAAAGTTTTCTACCCAACTGTCAGCACTATACACAGAGCTCAGTATAAAATGTTGACGTCTGCTGAGATGAACACCTGCTCATGCGCAGGAGTGATGCTATCTCTGCCCAGCCAATCCAAATGGCTGAAGACTGGGACCGAGAACAAGACCATCATAAATTTTCAATGGCATGTGAGGGAACTCTGGAACACCACCGCACTGATATGGAGGGGAGTATAGTGGAGGGGAGTATAGTTCCATTTTAAAAGGAACCATATACTCACAGCTCTCCTGCTAGAGGAATACCACTCGGTATGCTGGGTGTGCTGGGCTAGTATACGTGGAGCATTTTTATTTTACATAAACCAAAAAGAAAATGAAAAAAACATTGCAGATTGTTAGTGGTTTAGGTTGATAGATTGGTAGTGGTTTAGGCTGAAATTCACTGCAGATGTCCTCCGGCTAAAACCTCATAATCAGTTCAGTCAACTCCAAAGACGAGATTTTATTTCGCTAACTGCTCACAAGAGCAGAAAATAAACAGTTTGCCCCAACACTTGACATTCACTGATGTTTTCATGGCAAACATACTTGAAAGGTAAGAAGCACTTGAGTAAAGAATATTTGGCAGCAATTTTGCGTACGACTTCCCAGTTTTGTCTTCAATAACGGTGATCAAATGTTAAGTATGGCCTCACATATCATTTAATTAGTATACCATAAAAAAGTACCAACATCCGAATGACATATAGAAATAGGGAAGGTGAGGATGTGAGGGCAGTTGCCAAGGCTGACCAAAACCACATATGCACCCAGAGGAGGTTGAATGGACTTTCTCGGTACTGGTACAATGACAAAACTAGTTAAGTATAATATAAACGCTTATTTGTATTCAATACTAACATACAGACAACATTTGGTTAAAAGTTATATAACAAAATTTACACCACACATTAACGGACTCATAACGGGTTCTCCCGTAGATTTCTGTCAAGGTGGGGTATACAGCTTCCTCTACCGGTTTCACGGTATAACCACTTCTTCAGGAGGATAAAGGGTCTATGAAGGAACAATAAATTAAAACAGCATAGAAAAGTAGAATGAATAATGATTACAAGGCAAGCTCAATACAATGGGCCTAAAATACAAAAGAAGGCCTGCTCACCCAGGTAGACCAAAGCACGGCTAGCAACAGGATCCCACAATTTCCCCCCCTGCGGCGGACAAGGGGGAGTGCAAAAGACCGTCTCTGATTAAAGTAATAATAGTTAGGGTCAGTATAGGTAGTAGACATAGATAAACATAGGGGCTAAGGAGGGGAAATAAGGTGGAAAGAACACCACGGGGTGCATGGGGAATGAGGGGAGAGGGTAAGAAAAGGGAAGGGAAGGAGAAGGGAAAGAGAGTGAGGAAGAGGAAGGGAGTGAGGAAGAGGAAGGGAGGGAGGGGAAGGAGAGGTGGGGGCAGAGGGAGGGAAGGGGGGAGGGAGGGAGAGAACAAAGGGGGTGGCGGGGGGGTGAGGGACAGGGGGAAAAGAGGGAACGGGGGAAGGGGAGGTAAGTGGAAGGGAGGGGGGGGGAGGGAAGGGGTAGAAGAGAAAGAAGAAGAGGGAGGGCGGCAAGAGGAGAATAAGTGTAGGAGGGGGAGGAAGGTTAGAAGAAAGAGAGGGGAAGAAATAAGAGGAGAGGGAGGGAAAGGAGGGGCAAGGGAGGGGGGGGGGGGGGGGGGAAGGACAAGAAAAGCCAATACAAGGGATCCATAAAGGTAAGAGAAGTAACACCACACACCGTAACACAGCGACTAATATTTATTTGGTAAACTCACCAAGACTAACAATTGTTAAAAAGTAAATAGCTGGGGCTGGATGTAATGCAGAGCGGAGGGACTGAGATACACAGGTAAATCTTTCTGAATGGCTGTTCAAGTATACACGTGCCACTGAAATTTGGCAGGCAACGGTCACTGGTAAGTATATGTCTCCCTTGATCACCAGGTTCACTCGTTTCTACATTAGTCGCTTATTGCAGCAGATTCTGTTAATATGTGTTCATCATTGTCTTGTGATCCCATATGACTGAATTATTTTGCAATTTACACATTATTAAGCAATCCTTATGATATTTTCATGCAACACTGGAGTGAAAATGTGGTCAGTTTGGTCCTAGCTAAAGAGTTTATAAATATAAAGATGTACTGTGGTCTGCCTGTCTATGCATGTGACCATAGAACACTCTTTTCTGTTCTCCCACAGTGTATGTACTGTATGTGTCCAGTGCCATGGCAAGATCCTATGACAATCAAGGAGAAGCCCCCAAGCGCTTTAATTTGGTGCTACAAAAACCAACATGAATTTAAAACAGTAAAGCAAGGGAGTAAAGCAGTTAATAAAAATAATAAGGGTTAACTAACATTCTACCTACAAATTTTAGGGTTAAAAAAACTTATTAGCACTACCTACAAATATTATTTGGGATTTGTGCCTTTAGTAAAAGGCAATACAATCATGTTTCTGGTACATAACATTTTTTGACTAAGTTAGCAACATTTTAACTGACAGTTGCACTGAAAAATGATACTTGAATATTGTGACACACAGCTCCCCTTTATTACACTGTCACTTCTGCTCTGTCACAGAGGAATGTACTTCCTATTCAGAAACACGAAGCCTAGGTCCATACTATGAATTGCACAAGAATCGCGCTGCATTATTGTACAATTCACATGCGATTCAGTGCGGTGCAATTTGAGCCTATTTATTTTGAATGACTTAAATTGCATCGCAACAAAGTCGTGCATGCAGCAATTTTGAGAATGCACTGCAATCAGATTGCATGGTTGTTTTGTACCATGCAATCCCGCGCTTGGGGTGTTGTTAAGATTGCACTGACACCCACTGGAAATTGCAAGGGCAGTGCACTTTGAATGCGGTGCAGGAAATTGGTTACCCGCTCCGTATTCTAGTGTGTAAGGAGGCTAAATACATTCAGTGTTACCCTTTGGGCAACATGTGACAAAATGTGGTTTTATTGTGAATTTGCTTATTGTCTATAGTATTCTCTTTGCTTGTACCTGTCTTCTTTTTGCGGGGATTCCTAGCATCTATGAGATCAGGGATTCTTGAAATATATTGGAGAACCTTAGACAGACAGAAAAGTATGTATGAGCTAAGGAAGTGAATTTTGCTGTAGCTACTTGATGTGTCCCTGTGGATATCATCACACAACTACTGAATCTTCTATCCACAACAACCACAACAAATACCAGTAGAAAAGGCTGAATGACTCTGGACGGTCCTATCCAGTGCCAAAGTACCTTCTTCCAATTTGATACTACTAGAGTGCAGGGCTCTTTCAAAACTTAGTAGACATCTGAGTATCACCATCCTGCCAATGGGTAAGGGGAGCTGCACAGTGGTCATGAATACATTTTACTACCTTTGTAAAGTTACCATTCTTCTCAGTAATGCCAACACTTAAGAATCACTAAATATATGCCCCACTAGCTATTAAAAAAAAAAAAAAAGATAAGACCATTTACAATGGCCAGTAAAGGTAAAAGATATTGATCGGGCTACATACCAATGTTTCTACCCCTGGGAAGCTACATCATGCCTGTTTGGAATCTAAGATCCCTTAAAGACCAATTGTGAGCAGCATCAACTCTGTCATCTATAACAGTGTTCTCCAAACTATGGCCCAGGGGCCGGATTCGGCCCTTTGCTTGCTTTTATCCGACTGTTTGCTTTTTACCATTGGAGGGCACAATTCCTCCTAATGACAGCAACGATGGGGCCACTTCCCAACAATGACATCAACAATGGGGCACAGTTCCTCCCGATGATACCAAAAATGGGTCACAATGAAACATTTTATGGGGCACAATTCCTTCCAATGACACCAGTGATGAGGGTATGTTTACTCCCTCTGATGCTGGGACATTTTGTCCCCCCCGAAGGCCACAGTTTGTCCTCCCTAGAGTCTGAAGGACAGTCAACTGGCTCTTTGTTTAGAAAGTTTGGAGACCCCTGATACATAACAGTCATAACAGTCTACTATCCTGTCACCCTTAGTTGGCAACGCAGTACACCATATTCAAATTTCCCAAGAATTTTACATACATATGTAGATTGAAATTAGATCCAGGAGAGACAATGGTGTCTGTTGTGGACTACAGAAAATACACCCAGTGTGTGTGTTGTGACTCCTACCCCCCACTGAAACACAAACAAGAGTTATTAGAACTCTGCAACATCAGATTGAGATGGTAACATACACAGGGGTTGATTTACTAAAGACAAACAGATTGCTAACTTTTCAAGGAAGGTGGCACTTTGCAAGGGGATTTTTCCCAGAGCTTAGTGAACAAGGTGAAGCTCTGTTGACTGCTATCTGCTATCATCCAATCATGTACAACAAATGTAAAATTTCACCACGATGACCAAGCTCTGGGACAAATTCCCTTGCAAAATGCAAGTTCCCTTTCAAAGTGAACAGCCTATTTGTCTTCAGTAAGTCAAACCCTGTGTTCCTTCTCTAAAGACAAGGAACACAGACATCTCAGGAGCATAGGCATCCACAGAACTTTTTTCGGGGGGGGGGGCATAATTTTATGGACACCCGTGCTCGGTCCCTTTTCGACAATGTCATGAAGTGGAGGGGCTTAGTCATTATCACATAAAGCTCAGGCAGGCAAAGGTTTGAGAAACCTGATGCAAAAGCTTAATAGAAGGATCAATCTGCCATTGTCTGATTAGCAATTTCTAATCTGTTTTTATGTTTACACTATGTTTACACGCAGAAACCCGTTCGCGGTGGACAGGTGGACTAAGATCGTCAGGTTGCCGACCCCCGTTATAGTGAGTACTGAAACATTTTCAGTCTTGTGGAGGAAACCTGGAGAATGGGCTGTAATAACAATTCAGACTTTTTAAAAACCACAAAAAAATTTCAAGTATAGGCTGTTTTCATCATGATCAAAATATGGTCATAACAGATCATCATGTATTGCTATACATTGCAAATTTGCAACATAAAAAGATGTACATTCTCTAGGCTATATTTATATGGACTGGTATGCCTGGCCTGAGCAACTTCCAATACAATGTGGAGCTGAATGATCTCTTATTTAACACATATATCTTTCAAGCCTAGAGAATGTACATCTTTTTATATTGCAATACATCTGTTATGGCAGTGGCGGCTGGTGCTCAAAGTTTTTGGGGGGGGGCGCAAAAATGTTGTAAAAAAAATATCATCAATTGCAGCCACTGTGCCCATCAAATGCAGCCACTGTGCCAAACGCTGCCACTGTGCCAAACGCTGCCACTGTGCCACCAATCAAAGTGCTGCCAGTGTGCCTATCAAACGCTGCCACTGTGCCATCAAACTCTGCCAGTGTGCCCATCAAACGCTGCCAGTGTGCCCATCATATGTTGCCAGTGTGCCCATCATATGCTGCCAGTGTGCCCATCATGATTGGCGGAGAGGTGGTTTAGTGTTAGGAAAGTGAGTAGTCATTCACTTTTCTAACACAGCTGAATGACCTGTGAGCGCCCAGCATGGCGCTTGTAGGTCACCATTTTTGACGCCTATTAGAGCCTATGGCTCTAATCGGGTGCTTAAAAAACACCCCCTGCCGCTGTAATTCAGGCATCCTGCGCCCAAAAAGGGGCCTGGCGCCTGAGTAGGGGGTGGCAGCGGCGGCCACAGATAGATTCATGCAATGCATGAATCTATCTATAGGTGATAGAGGGGTGGCAGGAGAGAGGGGGCGGCGATCCCGTGCGCCCTTAATGCACGGGCCGCCATTGTGTTCTGGCCATATTTTGATCTTGGTGAAAACAGCTATACAGACTGTATAATACAGTCTGTATAGCTGTTTCCATCAAGATGAAAATATGGCCACAACAGTTCCAGTTGTATTGCAATACAAAAAGATGTACACAGTGGTATCGTTGTACAGGCACTGCTGTTACCTGTGGTTCTTCAGCGATAGTCCCAGGACAGGCACTGGCAGCCACGCACCTGTGACCTGTGGGAGGAGCCGGCGCCGCGCTGGCCAGATCGGCATAGGCACAACATATTTACACAGGCGGAGGCAGGCTGAGGCAGCGGCCAATCACGGAACAGCCGGGTAAGTGTCACGGTGATGTTAAGCAGAGGCCCGAGCGGCAGAGCCAATCTGATGCTCAGGCCAGGGGTGAGGAGGGAGGGACGGATGCATGTGTAGTCGTAAAAGACTGAGAGCAGCCCCAGCCCCCAGGCCAGCAGCAGGCTTTAAAAAAAAAAAAGACCACGGCTGCCACAGCGGCCATTGCAACACAGGGGGCAAGTCAAGTGTCTTCACTCTGAAGGACTTCAACACCCTTACGATTCAAGGAGGGGGGGGAATTGACCCCCCTTGCACTATGGTGCGGACGCCCATGCTCAGGAGTACTTTGAAAGTTTGTGGTTATCCAGACTGGGCTTTTGTTAAATCATTCACAAGGTCAAGGTAAAACACAGGCCCATCGAATAGAGGGATAAGCAAAACACATGGATTAATAGAGTCATCCTATATGTAGATGGGAGTGTTGTAAAAACTGGGATTATTCTTTAACAAACATCACATTCCTGTGTCTGTTAAGGCCAGCAATACAACAAAAAAAAATTTGTATATCCAAAATATCCAACACACAAGCACATGTGAAATAATTTGGTATCTGCATGAGCAATATAGTGAAGAATGCAAAGACCTGTACATTGGGGAGATGAAGCAGCCAACAAATAGGTTCGGAGGGCAAACTCTACAGGTCAAGACTAGTTTTCCTAAATCTTAAGGCAAAAGGGGAAATCTTTTGAGGACGGTGAAGTGCACATTTTGGACTCAGAGGACAACTGGTTTGCAAAAGGGGTGAAAGAGGCACTCTCAAACTGGAACAACCATCATTTGGGGGGGGGGGGGGATTATGTAACTAGAACAGGGTGAATCCATCTGCCTTTTCATGGTTATTTGATCAAGGTGTCAGTGCTGCCTGTGTAGAACTTAAGTGGCTGGAATGAAACTACTACTAGATATAATGTGACCTTGACAAATGAGAATCTTCACAGAGATAATAAAGAACCTGGAAGTCGGCATATTTTTTCAATACACTCGCTTTCCTGGTTGGTAGAAATATGGGTTTTTTTATGATAAAGTGATGTTGTCCCTTTGCCGGTAATGACTTTTGATGAACATTTCAAAGCTGCTATAACCCTTTTTTGTCTATTAAATAATAAGTTCATTCAAGCACTTGTGAAGGAGTGCCTTAACAAAATCAGATGACATCAACTTCACTAGACATGCTTGGGTGCCAATGCATGGGAGTGTGCCATTAAGAAAAAATAGCACGCCCACGTGTCTGCTAAAGAGCAGTGCATGTTTGTGCAGATCGGGAACGTATAATTATGCACACATTCCCAACCTGCACATACTGTATGTGAACCTAGGGTAACCAGCAATTTACAAAAAAAACACTCTTGCTACTTTATCCAAAACTGGAAAAAAGTTTAGGCTTTAGATCTACTCTTGAGTACATCACAAAAAAATGTAATTGCCTGTCGCTAGAGACTTAACCTTGACTAATAGGCTTGTATTACTCTTGTTTAACCCCCACTTAATGGCCACAGCTAGCATGATACAGTGGTTGTGTATATGCTCTTTCAGCATTGTTTTCCAAGTGTGAACTAACTTATAAGGGTCTGTTTATCCATGTATTGACCCACAGGTCACACATGTTTCAGTTGCATTCAGTTGAAAAAATGTGTGAAGCTTGAGCAAAAGTTGTCTAAATCTTGGGTGTAAACAGTGAAAAATGGACCACATAGACTAGCACCTATGACCAACCACCAATGTAAGGGGTTATTTCTACAATGACCACTAATGTTGGAGGACACTAAAATTTTGCTCCCTGCCCTTCTTTTCTGCAGCTGTTATTTACTTCAATAATACTACTAAACATAATTTTGTAGGGGGTTGGCAACCAAATTATATGCCCTGGGTGTCAAACATGCTGGGTATGCCACATTATTTATTCTTTTATTTAAAACTTTCTTTAACTTATTGATCATGGCACTGTACCATAAGTTTTAGGAATGATCTTTTTCAGTAGGGGGTTTTTAAGATTTGATAATTATTTCAAGGGTTCCTCAGGTTGAAAAAACTGCTGTAGAGAAGACTCAAGCAGGGTGCCCAACAGATGGTACCTACATATTTCTGGGGCGAATATCATTTGGCAGATTCAGCGGCAGAATACTCTTTTGCTGGGGATTCTGAGACCTGAATATTATTTAAAGGGTTCCTCGGGGGTTAAAATGTTGAGAAAAGCTGAGTTAAATATTTACTTCTAATAGAAATGCATTGAACTCAGTGGCCCATATACAGTACAGTATGACTATATAAATTGGTCCCTTACTGATATGCCTCTCCTGTAAAAGGTGCAATACAAAAAAGTGGGACTTTTAAAAAGGTGCTACCTTAGATCTGGGAACAATTACACATTCATTTGATTATTAACATTTTTATTTCACCTGGTGATATCTTCAGACCAAACTGTTTTCATGCCTTAACCACTTGAGCCCCGGACCATTATGCTGCCTAAGGACCAGAGGTCTTTTTCCAATTTGGCACTGCGTCGCTTTAACTGCTAATTGCGCGGTCATGCAATGCTGTACCCAAACGAAATTTGCGTCCTTTTCTTCCCACAAATAGAGCTTTCTTTTGATGGTATTTGATCACCTCTGCGGTTTTTATTTTTTGCGCTATAAATGGAAAAAGACCGAAAATTTTGAAAAAAAAATGATATTTTCTACTTTTTGTTATAAAAAAATCCAATAAACTCAATTTTAGTCATACATTTAGGCCAAAATGTATTCGGCCACATGTTTTTGGTAAAAAAAATGTCAATAAGCGTTGATTTATTGGTTTGCGCAAAAGTTATAGCGTCTACAAACTAGGGTACATTTTCTGTAATTTACACAGCTTTTAGTTTATGACTGCCTATGTCATTTCTTGAGGTGCTAAAATGGCAGGGCAGTACAAAACCCCCCCAAATGACCCCATTTTGGAAAGTAGACACCCCAAGGAAATTGCTGAGAGGCATGTTGAACCCATTGAATATTTATTTTTTTTGTCCCAAGTGATTGAATAATGACAAAAAAAAAAAAAAAAAAAAATATTTACAAAAAGTTGTCACTAAATGATATATTGCTCACACAGGCCATGGGCCTATGTGGAATTGCACCCCAAAATACATTCTGCTGCTTCTCCTGAATATGGGGATACCACATGTGTGGGACTTTTTGGGAGCCTAGCCGCGTACGGGGCCCCGAAATCCAATCACCGCCTTCAGGATTTCTAAGGGCGTAAATTTATGATTTCACTCTTTACTGCCTATCACAGTTTCGGAGGCCATGGAATGCCCAGGTGGCACAAAACCCCCCCAAATGACCCCATTTTGGAAAGTAGACACCCCAAGCTATTTCCAGAGAGGCATATTGAGTCCATGGAATATTTTATATTTTGACACAAGTTGCGGGAAAGTGACACATTTTTTTTTTTTTTTTTTGCACAAAGTTGTCACTAAATGATATATTGCTCACACAGGCCATGGGCATATGTGGAATTGCACCCCAAAATACATTTAGCTACTTCTCCTGAGTACGGGGATACCACATGTGTGGGACTTTTTGGGAGCCTAGCCGTGTACGGGACCCTGAAAACCAACCACCGCCTTCAGGATTTCTAAGGGTGAAAATTTTTGATTTCACTCTTCACTGCCTATCACAGTTTCGGAGGCCATGGAATGCCCAGGTGGCACAAAACCCCCCCAAATGACCCCATTTTGGAAAGTAGACACCCCAAGCTATTTGCTGAGAGGCATGGTGAGTATTTTGCAGCTCTCATTTGTTTTTGAAAATGAAGAAAGACAAGAAAAAACTTTTTTTTTTTTCTTTTTTCAATTTTCAAAACTTTGTGACAAAAAGTGAGGTCTGCAAAATACTCACTATACCTCTCATCAAATAGCTTGGGGTGTCTACTTTCCAAAATGGGGTCATTTGGGGGGGGTTTGTGCCACCTGGGCATTCCATGGTCTCCGAAACTGTGATAAGCAGTCAAGAGAGAAATCAAAAATTCCCGCCCTTAGAAAGCCTGAAGGCGGTGCTTGGTTTTCGGGGTTCCGTACGCGGCTAGGCTCCCAAAAAGTCTCACACATGTGGTATCCCCGTACTCAGGAGAAGCAGCAGAATGTATTTTGGGGTGTAATTTCACATATTCCCATGGCATGTTTGAGCAATATATCATTTAGTGACAATTTTGTGCAAAAAAAAAAAAAAATTGTCTCTTTCCCGCAACTTGTGTCGCAATATAAAATATTCCATGGACTCGACATGCCTCTCAGCAAATAGCTTGGGGTGTCTACTTTCCAAAATGGGGTCATTTGGGGGGGTTTTGAACTGTCCTGGCATTTTATGCACAACATTTAGAAGCTTATGTCACACATCACCCACTCTTCTAACCACTTGAAGACAAAGCCCTTTCTGACACTTATTGTTTACATGAAAAAGTTTTTTTTTTTTGCAAGAAAATTACTTTGAACCCCCAAACATTATATATTTTTTTAAAGCAAATGCCCTACAGATTAAAATGGTGGGTGTTTCATTTTTTTTTTTCACACAGTATTTGCGCAGCGATTTTTCAAACACATTTTTTGGGGAAAAAACACACTTTTTTAAATTTTAATGCACTAAAACACACTATATTGCCCAAATGTTTGATGAAATAAAAAAGATGATCTTAGGCCGAGTACATGGATACCAAACATGACATGCTTTACAATTGCGCACAAACGTGCAGTGGCAACAAAATAAATACATTTTTAAAAGCCTTTAAAAGCCTTTACAGGTTACCACTTTAGATTTACAGAGGAGGTCTACTGCAAAAATTACTGCCCTCGATCTAACCTTCGCGGTGATACCTCACATGCATGGTGCAATTGCTGTTTACGTTTGACGACAGACCGCCGCTTGCGTTCGCCTTAGTGCGAGAGCAGGGGGCGACAGGGGTGCTTTTTTTTTTTTTTTTTTTTTTCTTTATTATTTTTTTGCTTTTTTATCTTATTTTTAAACTGTTCCTTTCATTTTTATTTTTTTTTAATCATTTTTATTGTTATCTCGGGGAATGTAAATATCCCCTATGATAGCAATAGGTAGTGACAGGTACTCTTTTTTGAAAAAATTGGGGTCTATTAGACCCTAGATCTCTCCTCTGCCCTCAAAGCATCTGACCACACCAAGATCGGTGTGATAAAATGCTTCCCCAATTTCCCAATGGCGCTATTTACATCCAGCGAAATCTAAGTCATAAAATGCTCGTAGCTTCCGGTTTCTTAGGCCATAGAGATGTTTGGAGCCACTCTGGTCTCTGATCAGCTCTATGGTCAGCTGGCTGAATCACCGGCTGCATTTTCAGGTTCCCTGTTGAGACAGGAGAGCCAGAGAAAAACACGGAAGACGGTGGGGGGGGGGGGCATTCCCTCCCACGGCTTGTAAAAGCAGTCTAGAGGCTAATTAGCCGCTAGGATTGCTTTTACATGAAAGCCGACCGCTGGCTGAAAAGAATGATACCAAGATGATACCTAAACCTGCAGGCATCATTCTGGTATAACCACTCAAAGTTGTGAATGGCGTACCTGAAGACAAAAAAATGGTTAACAATAAAGCACAGTAAACGGTAAAGTATAAAAAATTGCATACCTGAAAAGCAAACATGATAAAACATAATAACAATAAAACATTGCAGAATAGAATACAGTAAAAAAGAGCAGAACAATAGAGAGAATAGAGAGAGAGAGAACAATAAAACGACAACTATTTTTTTTTATTTTATATATATTTTTTTTTTTTTTTTTTACACTTTTTTTGTAACTAACTTTTATAACTGTAACCGATTCCAGGTTCGGGTTTCTCAAAATGCGATGGCATCTTGGGAGACCCTGTGAAAGTGTGCCTAGTCTGTGCAATGCTGTACCCTACGCTAATACTCAACTAGTGCATGGTAGCGTTCAAAACATTCACCAATGCAAAGACCAGGATTGTCAGGACAGGAGGGACAATAATAGCGGGTGTCACGCCTATATCCGCGCTAGCTGCAGACACAATATCTTTTTTGGGGGCGTTCGCTGGGTAGGGGTACTCGGGAGGACATAAAGAAAATGCCTCTCATGCAGCCGACTGCATTTGGTTGGGGATGTGAATGGGGGAAGTACGGGCGCTGCAGAAGCGGTGGGTTCCCAATTAGGATTGGCGAATGCAGTAGGAAGGGCACTATGGGCACGACGGGCCTGTGTTTGTCTTTTTGGTGGCAGCGGGACACTACTTGTGCTTGGCATCTCACCAGCTTGAACTGCACTTATGGGACTCGCCACGTCACCACGTGTTACTGCAGTGCTGGTTTGACTACGACCGGGGTGTACTAGGCCGCTGGCGCTTGCCAGTTCACCAAAACGCTACCAAAAAATCTGTTGGCGATCGCAGGGATCAGGCCTGACTCTGCGAACGCTGCAGTTATGCGTTTTAGTCTTTTGTAAGTGACAGTGATCGATCGATACTGCACTTGGGTGGGCTGGGCTGGGCCGGGCGGAGGGGCAAAACGCAGGTGCTAGCAGGTATCTGGGCTGATCCCACTAACACTGCGTTTGTGAGAACCCTAAACTGCTGGGGATGCTAGTATAGATCTGATCGGATCAGATATTGATCCGTTCAGATACTATACCACTAAGGGTGGTGTACAGTGCGTGCGTGGGTGTTAGCGGTACTGGCGCTAACCTGACGCTGCCTGGGGCTGGTGCTTGCCAGTTCACCAAAATACTACCAAAAAAACTGTTAGCGATCGCAGGGATCAGGCCTGACTCTGCGAACGCTGCAGTTATGCATTTAGTGTTTTGTAAGTGTCAGTGATCGATCGATACTGCACTTGGGTGGGCTGGGCCGGGCGGAGGGGCAAAACGCAGGTGCTAGCAGGTATCTGGGCTGATTCCGCTAACACTGCGTTTTTGGGAACCCTAAACTGCTGGGGACACTAGTATAGATCTGATCGGATCAGATATTGATCCGTTCAGATACTATACCACTAAGGGAGGCGTATGCTGCGTGCGTGGGTGTTAGCGGTACTGGCGCTAACCTGACGCTGCCTGGGGCTGGTGCTTGCCAGTTCACCAAAATACTACCAAAAAAACTGTTAGCGATCGCAGGGATCAGGCCTGACTCTGCGAACGCTGCAGTTATGCGTTTAGTCTTTTGTAAGTGACAGTGATCGATCGATACTGCACTTGGGTGGGCTGGGCGGAGGGGCAAAACGCAGGTGCTAGCAGGTATCTGGGCTGATTCCGCTAACACTGCGTTTTTGGGAACCCTAAACTGCTGGGGACGCTAGTATAGATCTGATCGGATCAGATATTGATGCGTTCAGATACTATACCACTAAGGGAGGCGTATGCAGCGTGCGTGGGTGTTAGCGGTACTGGCGCTAATCTGACGCTGCCTGGGGCGACGCATATCACCGCCGGGCGATCAGGGGGCTAAACCTTTATTCGGTAATAAACGGCGGGTGCCCTGACACTATAAAAAATAAACAAACTAACCAGCGTCACCCGTAACGGTTATACGGTGATCAGTGGTGAAAGGGTTAACTAGGGGGCAATCAAGGGGTTAAAACATTTATTAGATAGTATATGGGGGTCCCTGACGCTATAAAACGCTGACGGCGAACCTAAATATTTATGTCCCTAACTAGCGTCACCAGCGACACTAATACAGCGATCAGAAAAATGATCGTTTAGTGACACTGGTGACAGGGGGTGATCAAGGGGTTAAAACTTTATTAGGGGGGGTTAGGGGGGTACCCTAGACCTAAAGGGGGGTAACAGTAACTGTCCCAACACTGTAACTGTCACAAACTGACACTATGCAGTAATCAGAAAAAAAAAAAAAAAAACTGCTGGTGTCAGTTTGTGACAGGGGGGGGGAGGTGATTGGGGGGGATCGGGGGGCGAATCGGGGTGTTTTGTGTGCCTGGCATGTTCTACTGTGTGTGTGTGTGTTGGTGCACTCACATTGATGTCTTCTCTCCTCGGGCCGGAACGGAAATTACCGAGCCGAGGAGAGATGACATCATTTCCTTTGCTGCTGTTTAGCATACAGCAGCAAAGGAATGATTCGATTGGCCGGCGGCGATCGCGAGGGGGGGGCCACGAACGGATGGTCTCCCCCTCACCACCGATCGCCGCTGGACAAAAGACGACCGCCTCGGGCACCGGGGGAGGGGTCCGATCGGACCCCCCACCCGCGGAAGGCAAATCACGTACCATGTACGTGATTTTGCCTGTCCGTGCCACTTTGCCGACGTACATCGGCGTGAGGCGGTCGTCAAGTGGTTAAAAGGCTACAGATATCAATCTTAAGCTGGCCATACATTATACAATGTTCTTATTAAATTTCCTATAGATTTACCTTTAACTATGTAGTGCAAGGCCTGCCTGATTGCATACAAATTGAAAGTGTTTAGGTTTGCCTTCATATTATACGGTTTTGGTAAATCTAAAAGGAAAATTGTACAAGAAGAGTGAATATTATATGGCCAGCCTTAGAAGAGTTTTTACTCAAACCCAACTGGGTCCTGATGTTTCTGGTGGAGGTGTTTTGGTGTTTGTGTATCTGGCCTTTGACTCAGTTGATTGGACCTACTATATATCAATGAAATCTTACGAAAGATTGGCTGGAACTTTTACTTAGAGAGGATTCCCTAATCAAAGCATATTCTACTATATATAAACAATTGTTTACAGAAACAGGTAAACTCCTAAGGTCTTTCCGAACTGCATGGATCAATGATGTTCCTAGGGTCGACATGACGATTGGAATGACATGTGGGAGACTCCCTTCACCAAATTGGTATCAGCTAGAGACCATTTGATCCAATATAAATTCTTACGTAGAATTTACCTGACCCCAGCTAGACTGGTGGACTCTTTAGTTCCAACTAAAACCATTTGCACCTTGCTTACCTTATTATTTTTCTATGCCAGAAAGCTTATCATTCTTTCCTGAAAGAAGGCCTTTGCACCTTGCATATCTGCTTGGAAGGCCTTAATAAATAAAGCCCTTCCATTTCACAAAGCTACGTATGCCAACAGGGGCGTACCTTCTAAATTTGACAAGGTTTGGGGAGGATGGATTAATTCAGAATTTACAGTTGGAATGACTTTAATCTCCTGGTAATTCCCGATAACTTTATTGCCTTCAGGATCTCTTTTTCCTAATGTCATACTGGATTGCTTTAATTATATACTGTATATATTTCTTTGTTGTCCCAATTGGAAATTACCTTTACATGTATCTATGTGTATAAGAAAACAATTGTCCCTGTACAGTAAAGGTTCAGGATATTCTCTATAAATGGGCTTTTTTTTGTAAGTGATGTACATTTGAGGATATTCTAGCTCTGGCTGGGCCACTTATTTTGTGCCTTAATTGTACTGACAGATTTACTTCTATCCTTTGTCTGTTGTCTTAAGCAATATGTAGGTTGCTATTGGTCTTAAGCAATATGCAGCTTGCTATTTCTAACAACTTAAAACCAAATAAAAATAATTAAAAAAACACAACATTTGGGCAATGGACTTAAATCTTATTCGCAAGACTTTAGGAATGAAGGAATAAGGAAAAGCAATACACAATTCTCTATTATTGGTATCATATAGCTGCCCTACTACATTCTTTCAATCCTTCTCTCCCAGCTCCTTGGATGTGGACAGCACCCAGGTACACTATTTCATTTGTACTGAACTTGTCCAGGGATATGGAATGTCCCTTCTGGCTATAAGGGAAAAGCTTTTACACACACTCCTAAAGATACATATTGAGCTTGACCCGCCACATTCTTGCTTGGTCTGCTACCACCTAATATGCCTAAGTATGTGAAAAGTCTGACTTTTCACATGCTCCTTTTTTTTATGTCTGCATGGGAAAAAGATTTGAATATAAGATTTTCAGAGGATCAAACAGATTGTATCTATTATTTTATACATAAATCTTCTAGCTCTTCGAAACTGCAGGAAACAGGCACAAGCTTTTGAACTAAAATGTATAGAACTCCAGAGAAGTGCACTGAATGTTCTCTAATGCTGAGCCTATTTGTTGGCGCAGCAGAAAAGAAAGGTGAACACTTTTCCATATTTTCTGGATATGTCCCAGAATTTGCCCCTATTGGCAAGGGGTGTGCGCTTTAATTTAGGAGATCAGGACCCAACAGCATGTTTGTTATACCTCAGCCCTCTCTCAAGGGGTAGATATCGCCAATCGGTGGCAAGACACCTCCTTAATGCAGCAAGGTCCTGTATAATGGCACTTCAGAAGATCTCCTCTCCACCAATGGTGGGACACTGGATTAGCAGTGAATGAGATAATGCATATGGAGAAGTTTACAGCATTAAAAACAGCAAAAAAAAATACATGAAAAATCCTAAAAAAAAAACATTTGGATATTTTTTTTTTTAACTTACCTCTAAATGCCTGTTGCTAGGGGGTCCCTCGTAGTCTGCCTCTTCCAGTGCCTGGGCTGGTGACATCACTTCCCCCTCGGCACAGGAAGGGCTCCGCTCTGCTCCCTCCCTCCTGTCAATCTGGGACCCATTACAGGTCCCAGGTGACTGAGCGGCCAATCACGGCGCGCGGCACCGCTCGCGCATGCGCAGTGGGTGCCAGGCTGTGAAGCCACAGCCCGGCGCCCACAGTTGCAATGCCGGCGCCGCCGAACGGAGGGGGAGACGAGCGGGGCTTCGATCCCCCGCATCGCTGGACCCTGGGACAGGTAGGTGTCCAATTAAAAGTCAGCAGCTGCAGTATTTGTAGCTGCTGACTTTTAATTTATTTTTTTTTGACTGGACCCCCTGCGTGGAACTCCTCTTTAATGAAAATCCAGGAAGCCTGTTTCCATAAAACCTGGAGTGGGTGGATTCATTTCACCTCAACTGTGAAATAAAAGGCATACTTTTCCTGATCCTTTGTCCAAAATACCATAATTTAGTATGGCGGTCAATAACACTATAGTAGGAAAACGTTTTCTTTTTAACCACCTCAATACAAGGCATTTTAACCCCGTTCCTGCCCAGGCCATTTTTCAGCTTTCAATTGCGCAGTCATGCAACACTGTACCCAAATGAAATTTTTATTATTTTTTTTCCCCACAAATAGAGCATTATTTTGGTGGTATTTGATCACATCTGCGGTTTTTATTTTTTGCGCTATAAACAAAAGAATAGGGACAAGTTTGAAAAAAAACACAATATTTTTTACTTTTTGTTATAATAAATATCCATTTTTTTTTTAAACAAATTTTTTCCTCAGTTTAGGCCGATACGTATTCTTCTACATATTTTTGGTAAAAAAAAAAAAAAAAAAAATCGCAATAAGCGTATATTGATTGAGTTACACAAAAGTTATAGCATCTACAAAATAGGGGATAGATTTATAGCATTTTTATTATTATTTTTCTACTAGTCATGGCGGTGATCTGCGATTTTAATTGTGACTGCGATATTGCGGCGGACACGTCAGACACTTTTGACACATTTTTGGGACCATTAACATTTATACAGCGATCCGTGCTATAAAAATGCACTGATTACTGTATAAATGTGACTGGCAGGGAAGGGGTTAACACTAGGAGGTGATCGAGGGGTTAACTGTGTTCCTAGGGAATGTTTCTAACTGAAGGGGGAGGGGACTCACAAGGGGAGGAGACCGATCGGTGTTGCTCTATACTGAGAACACACATCTCTCCTCTCTGACAGGACGTGGATCTGTGTGTTTACACACACAGATCCATGTCCTGCCTTGTTACCGGGCAATCGCGTGTGCCAGGTGGACATCGCGGCGGCCGGGCACGCGCATCGGGTGCCCAGTGACACGGTGGGCGCGCGCGATTGCTGTCGGCGGTGCGCGCACGCCCCCTGGTGGGTAGGGAAGGCGAGGGCGTCATATAACGCCCTCCCAGAACGAGAGCCACGCCGCCTGGCCATCATATGACAGCCGGCGAGCGGCAAGCGGTTAATCTATCTTTCCCTTTGTTTAGTTATTTATTTTTGGGACGGTGGGGGAGAAGAGCAATAGGGAGGGGGAGGGGTGAATGGAGAGGGAAAAAAAAGAAAAAAAAATTATGTAGGGCTCTGTGCATCATTCTCGCAAGCGACATATACACAATTTTGCCAAAAGTATCAGGACGCTTGCCTTTACACGCACATGAACTTTAATGGCATCCCAGTCATAGTTTTTAGGGTTCAATATTCCAGCCTCCCTTACCAGCTTTGTGAGGTCAGGGACTGATGTTGAACGAGAATGCCTGGCTCAATTTCCACTCGAATACATCCCAAAGGTGTTCTATCAGGTTGAGGTCAGGACTCTGTGCAGGCCAGTCAAGTTCCTCCACCCCAAACTCACTCATTCATGTCTTTATGTTTGTGCACTGGTTTGCAGTTGTGTTGAAACAGGAAGGGGCCATCCCCAAACTGTTCCCACAAAGTTGGGAGCATGAAATTGTCCAAAATGTCTTGGAATGCTGACGCCTTAAGAGTTCTCTTTACTGGAACTAAGGGGCCAAGACCAACCCCTGAAAAACAACCCCACACCATACTCCCCACTCCAAATGATTTGGACCAGTGCACAAAGCAAGGTCCATAAAGACATGGATGAGCTGGGGCAAACGGTTTAATTTTCTGCACTCGTGAGCAGTTAGTTAGCCAAATAAAATATTGTCTTTGGAGATGACTGAACTGATTTGGAGGTTTTAGCCAGAGGATGTCTGCGGTGAATTTTAGCGTAAACCAATAACAATTTACAATGTTTTTTCATTTTTGTTTGTGAAAAATAAAATGCTCCACATACACTATATTGTCAAAAGTATTTGGACGCCTGCCTTTACACGCACATGAACTTTAATGCCATCCCAGTCTTAGTTCAAGGTTAGGGCGAAGGAACTTGACTGTCCTGCACAGAGTCCTGACCTCAACCTGATAGAACACCTTTGGGATGAATTAGAGAGGAGACTGCGAGCCAGGCCTTTTTGTTTAACATCAGTGCCTGACCTCACAAATGCGCTTCTGGAAGAATGGTCAAACATTCCCATAGACACACTACTAAACCTTGTAGACAGCCTTCACAGAAGAGTTGAAGTTGTTATAGCTGCAAAAGGTGGGCCAACTCAATATTGAACCCTATGGACGAAGACTGGGATGCCAGTAAACTTCATGTGCGTGTAAAGGCAGGCGTCCCAATACTTTTGGCAAGATAGTGTACATATTGTTATTAAGTAGATATGGAATAGTCATTTATTGTATTCTTAAGAGCCATTAGCCGAGCAGGCGTGCCATGTACATATAGGTGTATTGTAAATGCGTATGTTGTATTTGACAATTATATTGTATAGTGTATATTTATAAATTTTTATCCGTTATATATTAAGGCTTATGAACAGTGGCGGCTGGTGAAGTTTTAGGATGGTGGGGCGCCAGCCCCCGCACCTTCCTTTTTGACCCCTCCCACTTCTTATAAGCCCCACCCCTTATAAAGTCCACCCACTCACCCACTCCATCCCTTGTATTCCACTTCCACCCATAGGGGGTTATTTACGAAAGGCAAATCCACTTTGCACTGCAAGTGCACTTGGAAGTGCAGTCGTTCTAAATCTAATGCAGCGTACACACGGTCGGACTTTTCGACCGGACTTGTCCAACGGACGCCGACGGACCAAATCCGGCGGACAATTTGGAACATGCTTCAAATCTTTACGTCGTAACTCCGCCGGACCCAGAAATCTGCTCGTCTGTATGCTAGTCTGATGGACAAAAACCCACGCTAGGGCAGCTATTGGCTACTGGCTATCAACTTCCTTATTTTAGTCCGGTGTACGTCATCACGTACGAATCTGTCGGACTTTGGTGTGATTGTGTGTAGGCAAGTCCGTTCGTTAAAAAGTTCGTCGGAAGTCCGCTGGAAAGTCTGTCGGACACGTCCGGTCGAAAAGTCCGCCCGTGTGTACACCCCATAAGGGGTAGATCTGAAATGAGTGGAGGCGCTGCTGATTTTATCATCCAATCCTATGCAAGCTAAAATGTTTTTTATTTTCCGTGCATGTCCCCCTCGGATCTACAGTGACTGCACTTCCAAGTGCACTTGCAGTGAAAAGTGGATTTTCCTTTAGTAAATAACCCCTATAGTGTCAGGAGTATACAGCTCAGCATCACAGGACAGAGTATATAGACCCAGCATCACAAAACAAAGTATATAGCTCAGCATTACAGATCAGGGTGTACAGCTCAGCCTCACAGATCAGGGTGTACAGCTCAGCCTCACAGATCAGGGTTTACAGCTCAGCCTTTACAGGAAGACTGACAAGTGACACCCCCTGATTGGACATGGCAGAAATCCCCAAAATGTCACCCTGTTGCTCCAATCCAGCCACGCCATCACTCAGTCATCCGCCCTGGCCTGGGCCCAATCTGAGTGGAGAATGACAGAGACTGAGAAGCACAGGGAAGTGTGTACGGAGCTTAGGGGCGGCTGTCAGTGTCAGAGACTAGTCTAGAGAGAGAATGAGTGAAGAAGTCTGAGCATGAGGTCTGCGGTGCCGACACTTACCATTAGCCGGAATTACAGGCGCCACTCAGGCCTTCCTTAATTCACCACTGTCAGGACCTGTGTCATTGCTTGGGTCACCTGCTGGTGGCACTGTTTTTAGCACCAAAGGGTGTAGTTCTGTTGGCCACCAGCGGGTGTCTACCAGCAGATGGACATATAGGTAATCAGGCTGAACCTGATATGGACTGCTGGGAGTATATAAGCCCGCCCTTCACTGAGGCGCAGGGCTTCAGTATTTTCCTGTAAGCCGTATCCCTGCCTGAGCCTGATCCATTCCTTTTTCCTAGTACCCTGATCCGGAGACTTGTTCCCCTGGAACCTGCTTTCTGCTGCCACTACTGGCTTCCTGCTCCCCTTGTCTCTGTCTGTCTTTTCATGTGTGTTCTCCCACTTGTATTTTATTAGTTAGTTAGGTTATTACTTGGGTTTTCTTGTTACATTCACTTTTTATTTACTTGTCGATTTACTAGTGTTGGTACTGGATGTGTGTCATTTTCCTAATAAACATATTGTTTACTTATCCATCTGGTCCTTATTTCTTAAGTTGCAGCCAAACTCATTTGATCACCCTTGCTGGATGCCTGCATATGGTATCCCTGACAACCGCACGCACAGTCGACTCCACAGCACAGTGAGTGGTGGCCGGGAAACCGGAAGTGGCGCTGCAGTGCCGCAAAAAGTACCGCCCACTGTCCTGCGGTCCCTGCCAAACACAGCAGAGAAGCCAGAGGGACAAATTATTGTAGAGTGGGAATGTTTGCGCCCCGAACACTCCCTAAACACAACCTATTTAGCTTTCCAGTTGCAATCAGCTAATTGCAAGGTGTAAAAGGGTCCCATAGACAGCTGTGTGTCCAGCGCCTGGACACACTTAAAAAAAAAAAAAAAAAGTGGTCCTTTTAAGGACTAGCTTGGGGGGGGGGGGGCTATTGACAGGCTGTCACTGCTTATGAATGTGTGAATTTTTTACTAATTCATTTGTTATAAAGAGAAAGAAAAAAAAAAAAAAAAGGGGGGTGGGACCGACTTCAAGTGTTAATGGCTAGAAAATGCCCGATTGCTTCTCATTGGTGAGGGGTGCAAGGTCCTGTCACACTTTGGTTCCATTCTTGTATGCAAGATCAAACTCATGGGGACTCTTATGGCCTAGTTACAGAATATTCAATATAAAAAAGCAGCGCTGTGAGTGTTATATGCTTATAGAATTAAGCCAATGTAAGTAAAAGTAAGCCAATGTAAATGGGATAAATGAATAAACCCAAGATTGGGATAAATGATATCAAAAAGTTCATAATTTAAAACATATATTGTTTGATAACAGTCCTAATCAGTGATCAAAGTCCAGATGAGTGAAGTGAAGTGGAGAGACATAGGCACAGGCCCCAGTCTAAAGGCAGGAATGCAAGTAAAAAGTGGATGAATCCTTCACCGCACCACTGTGATACCGAATAAAAATGCGCGCTTACCAAACGGCAAGCATAGGAGAGCTTGCGACCTTAACCCGGTCGGGGCCTTTCATGGGATGGAGACACCAACACACAACTTCATACACCTTGAGATAAGCCCGCTGTCCACCAAGTAACAAGCAACGCCTCTAGTGTGGGGATAATATACTCCTAGCCTTTAAGTGGCCATATTAATTTCAGTTAGTTACAGAATATGCTTCCACGATGGATGAGTCTGGGACCCATGGACTCGCTTTGAGGCCCCTACTTAAGACGTCTTGCAGCCATCATCCTGTTCCTTCTCATGTCCCTCTGCTGTCTTCTGCTAAATTCTGCTAAATTCTGATTTTGCACCACACATACAATTCCCTTTGCTCTCCTTTTCACCTTTTTCCAATAATTTTCTTGTTGGTTTAATATACCGTCAGTACAGCTTCTGGATAGGTTACAAGAAAGGATTCATAAGCTACTGCTCTGTAGGTTGCTACTTCGTAACCATACATGATCCATTCACTCTAATTGGCAAGTCCTGAGTTCATTTCCTTATTCATATGGTAACCAGGTACTTTAACTATGTTTTTCCATGAAGGGATTTGTTATCTCTAGTTTTATCAAAGGTTACTTCTCTTATTTTCTCTCCCCTGAGATAGCTTTTTTTTATGATTGCCAAATTCTAAAAGTGAAGTTTGTAACATGAAAGGGTTACTGTACCTTTGGAAAATAAATTTTCTAATAAATAAAAATTACATTAAGAAAAAATATTTTTTTATTAACAAAAAATAAAAAAAAAATAAAAAAAAAAACTCTTACAAAATGTTGGTTCATTAAAAAGCACACACAACACCACAGGTACAAAGTAATACAAACCCTCTGATCTAAAGCCACTATTGCTCATATATGTTGGTCATGTCCCAATTTACAATATCAGTACAAACATACAGTTATCACCACCCAGAATTTTTAAGCAACACTGCTGCTTCAGTATTCATATATTGCAAGGGCCTGCCTGCATTGACACAGATTGAACAGACGGTTTTGGTATGTCCACTTTGTAAATCTAAGCTACTGTCGATTCATATGGCTTACATAAATCACCCCCAGATCTGCCCAGTCATTTTGTATTCAGCAGGTGTGTGTGCGCCCTGCCACCACTTACAATGCAACATATTCTGTACACACAGAGCTTCGCCTCAAGCTCACACCCTGCTCTGTGCTGGTTTTGCAGGAATTCTAGACATTCCTGTGTTAGTCTCATTTCTATAAACTTCTGTTTATTCTTTCAATGCGTCATCCAGAAAAGTACTTTTTTCTAGCCTGTAATAGTTCCCTGACCTCTGCCATTGTAGACAAGCAACTGCTAATTATACGACCTGTTTATCAACAATACATTGAGCCTGGAACATGCTGGCAGTGAATGTAACACGGTGGAAACAAATGCACCAGGATTTCCAGGGTTTGACTAAGTTTTGGAAAGAATCCATAAAGCACAGTGAGCACCAGGAATAACTTGTACCATTGTCAAGTTTCCACCAGTGTTTCTGTGGGTTGTGGTAAAGTAAAATAAGATCGATTACCTTTTCTGCCAGTTTTCATGCCAGTTGTCAATGCCCCAGCATGAAAATACATGCAAATCGGAAGAAAAACATGAATTTAAGTGTGCAGCTTATACAACAGTGTAAATTTGCTGTCCCCACAAAATAACTCAATACACAGTCATTAATGTCTGAACCACTGGCAACAAAAGTGAGTACACCCCTAAGTGAAAATGTCCAAATTGGGCCCAAAGTGTCAATATTTTGTGTGGACACCATGATTTCCCAGTACTGCCTTAACCCTCTTGGGCATGGAGTTCACCAGAGCTTCACAGGTTGCCACTAGAATCCTCTTCCATTCCTTCATGATGACATCACAGAGCTGGTGGATGTTAGAGACCTTGCGCTCCTCCACCTTCCATTTGAGGATGCCCCACAGATGCTCAGTAGGGTTTAGGGCTGGAGACATGCTTGACCAGTCCATCACTTTTACCCTCAGCTTCTTTAGCAAGGTAGTGGTCGTCTGTAGACAAGACACACTTGTCTTTGTACTCCTCGCCTGATTGGCGCCACACATGCTTGACACCATCTGAACCAAATAAGGTTATCTTGGTCTCATCAGACCACAGGACATGATTTCAGTAATCTATATCCTTAGTCTGCTTGTCTTCAGCAAACAGTTTGGGGGCTTTTCTTGTGCATCATCTTTAGGAGAGGCTTCCTTCTGGGATGACAGCCATGCAGACCAATTTGATGCAGTGTGCGGCGTATGGTCTGAGCACTGACAGGCTGAACCCCCACCCCTTCAACTTTTGCAGCAATACTGGCAGCACTCATACGTCTGTTTCCCAAAGACAACCTCTGGATATGACGCTGAGCACATGCACTCAACTTCTTTGGTCGACCGTGGCCTGTTCCGCGTGGAACCTGTCCTGTTAAACCGCTGTATGGTCTTGGCCACCTTTCTGCAGCTCAGTTTCAGGGTCTTGGCAATCTTCTCATAGCCTAGGCCGGAGATCACTAAATGACGGACCGCGGGCCAAATGCGGACCGCCTCATTCTCCTATACGGCCCGCCGTGGTACCACCATTTAGCAGCCTTTTCTTCCCATTGCCGTCTCTGTAATCCTCACACAGAGCCGACAGCGGGAGGCGGGACAGTTCTGGACGGAGGGCGGAGCTGCCAGAGGTTAACAAGCAGGTGATTGGCTGCTAGGATGAAGGGCGGTCTTAGCAACCAAGCACCATCTTGCAACACCCGCCCTCCACCTGAGACATGCTGTGCCTCCCTCCAATCTTCAGTCTATGCAAGGTAAGTGAGGAAGAGGGCGAAGTTACAGGGAGTGAGGACACTAGTCTGAAAAGCTGAAAAGGAGGAAAGTGTGTGCTGACTCGCTGAGGACATTAAAGTGGAGTTGTTGAGGGCTGTGATGTGATGGGCTGAGGACATCAGGGTGGGGGGGCTGAGCGGACTGTGATGTATGGGGGAGATGTGGACATTACAGTGGGGGGCTGCGGACATTACAGTGGGGGTCTGCGGACATTACAGTGGGGGAGGCTGAGGACTGTGATGTGGGGGAGCTGAGAAATGTAATGTGGGGGCAATGAGGACAGTAATGTGAAGGGGCTGAGGATAGTAATGTGGGGGGATAATGTAAATAGGGGCAAAGGACAGTACTGGCGGGGGGTTTGGTGTCAAGGAAGTGTGATAACATTACTATGGAGGGGGGGATATAAAAGGAGGACCTGAGGACACTCATCAAGAGGAAGAGGACTCTGATGTGCACTGGGGACTGAGGATGCTGATGTAAGAATGGGTCCAGATCTGTACATGTGCATTAGGTGCACATGTCGTGGGTAGGTCAGCCCATTTTTTTTTCCCGTTGAACAAAGGTTTTTATCGAACAAAAGTGCATACACGTTATGTACAGTATACATACAATTATGTCTTCCCATTTTAAGGTAGGTATACAATGTGTAGTACAATTATTTATGTTTTTGAACCCTTATGTAATTGTCGTTGTCACTTGGTACAGAATAAAGATATACAACAATCTCCAAGAGTTGGTGTGATTGTGGCAAGAATTTTTATATTGATTAGGTACAGGTTTCCGATTCCTGTAACCATCGGTCCCATATCCTATTGTATTTGTCTGGGCAGCCTCTATTAATATATATGAATCTCTTGTAGGGGAAGGTTACGTTTACGTCCGCCTTCCATTCTGTGATATCTGGGGGCATCGGTCTCAACCATTTTCTGGCTATGACTTTTCTACCTGAGAAAAGAGTTTCGTGAACATCAGGAAATATCCCAAGTACGCACTGTTTCGGGTCTAGCATTATGGAGGAGTCCATGTTGTTGTGTAGGAAGGTTACAATTTGTTTCCACAGGCCTTGTATTTTTGGACAGGACCAAATGAGGTGAAAGAATGTGCCAATTTCGAGGCCACACATTGGGCATGTAGTGGGTTGATCTCGCTTGTATCTGGCCACCCTGAGTGGGGTAAGGTACGCCCGATGGAGTATGTATGTTTGTGTCAGCCTGTCTGAGAGCTTAGGGGACACATCCTTGCAGGTTTCCATTCCTGCCTCCCACTAGTCATCCTCCATTGGTCCCACCTCTCCCTCCCAGCGAGGCTTCAAACTGTATGCTATTTTGGCGGAGACTGCTGTGCTGAGCATGTGATAAAAAGCATGATATTCATTTTTTAGGATTTGTGTTCTTAATTCTTGCTATGATAGGGTTAAGGGTGGGTTGCAGAAAGGAGTGTGGGAACTGTGCTTGGGCTGCATGCCTCAGCTGAAGAAACCTGAAGGACATGCGGTTGTGCAGTGCAAATTCTTCCTTGAGGACATTAATGGGTTGATTTACTAAAGGCAAAAAGACTGTGCACTTTGGAAAGTGCAGTTGCACACGGAAAGATCAGTTGCTCCAGAGTTTAGTAATTGAGCAGAAGCTCTGCTGACTTTCATCTACCAATCATGTGCAAGCAAAAATGCTGTTTTTTTTAATTTTCCTTGCATGTGATTGGGTATTCTTTGCAAAGTGAAACTTTACCTCATTTACTAAGCTCTGGAGCAACTGCACTTGCAGAGTGCAATTGCACTTTCCAAGGTGCACAGTCTATTGGCCTTTAGTAAATCAACCCCTAAAAGTCTTGAGGGTCCCACCTGATAGTATATGGTGCATGTAGAAAATTCCCTGCCTGATCCAGAGCCCTGAGTCTTGGATTTGTTGGGATTCCTGTAGGCCCTTGTTGTGCCATAATGGGATGTAGTCATTGTGTGTTGGTAGTCCTAGTTTGGTAGTGGCTAGGTCCCATTTACGTCTGTACGGATACAGTAAAGACTTTCTGTCACTTCCTGCCTCTGTGGTCTCGGTTATACATTGTTATGGCGTAAATCGGGTCTGTAGTTTGTTGTGCCCATTTTGGGCATAGTAAATTGAGGAATCGTGCACTGTCTGTCTTGTCTATGTGAAAAAGCTGGGATAATTGGGATGCTATGTAGTAATGGTTAAAGTCTGGGAGGGCCGTGCCCCCCATGTCCAACGTGGGTTTTTAAGTGCTTGCCACGTAAGTTTGTGTCTATTATTCCCCCAAACAAAGGGTTTAAGAAGGGCTTCAAGTGACTTAAAGTACTTTAAGGGTATGTAGGTCGGGCTGTGCCAAAGAACATAGAGCACTTTGGGTAGTAGTACCATTTTAATTAAATTGTTACAACCCCATACCCCCAGAGGTAGGCGGACCCAGGCTTGTATTTTAGCTTTGATAAGGGAAAATAACGGCTCAATGTTCAGTGAGATGTAGTCTGCTGGAGTTCTGGAGATATGTACCCCCAGATATTTGATTATGTCAACCCTCTGTAATGGCATGTTAGTTTGGGACTCTGTGGGTGGGAAGATATCAATTGTTAGAATTTGGGATTTTCCCCAGTTTATCTTGAGACCAGAAAATTTCCCAAATTGTTAGATTGTTTGAAGGGCGTTGTGAAGGGAGGGGCCAGAATCAGCTAAATATAACAAAGTATCGTCAGAATACATGCTAATTTTTTCAGTCAAGGGTCCTTTTTTTAATCCTTCAATCTCTGGGTTTGCAAAAATAGACATGGCGAGTGGTTCTGCCGCTAGAGCATATAGTAGTGGGGAGAGTGGACAGCTCGTCTCGTGCCTCTACTGAGGTCAAAACGCTAGAGACAGCCATCCATTCGCCACCACCTTAGCGGTTGGGCTTTGATATAGTAGCTGGACCCATCTGATGAACTTTGGACCAAAGCCATATCCCTCCAGGCATCTCCAGAGATATTTCCACTCTACCGAGTCAAACGTCTTGGCTGTGTCAAGAGTCACCACTACCCGTGTACCAACATTTTCATGTATAGCTTGTAAATTAATAAAAAGTTTCCGAAGATTAAATGAAGTGTTGCGACCCGGCATGAACCCTGCCTGGTCGGTGTGTATAAAAAGGGAGAGTATAACTTGATTGAGACGAAGAGAGAGTGTCTTAGCTAGAATTTTAATGTCGACCTTTAATAGAGAAATGGGGTGATATGACTCTGGATATAAGAATGTGTGTTTAATCTAGTATGCCAGCAGCAGAATATAGCTACAGGCACTACACAGAAAAAAACAGAGGCGCTATTAATCAATAAAGTGAACCTGTGCTACTCACCAGTGATGGTGTGACCCCCTAAAAGGAGTCGGCGTATCCAAATAATTAAAGTGAACACTCAAAACTGTGTACAAAAAAGTGTGTACAAAAAAATGCTCGAACCACTATATAAAATGCACTCAATATGTGGTAAAAATACAGTGATGATGTGACTCCCTCCGCATAATTCACCATCAATGAGTACTAAAATAAAGAGTCACTATTATTTTAGTACTCATTGATGGTGAATTATGCGGAGGGAGTCACATCATCACTGTATTTTTACCACATATTGAGTGCATTTTATATAGTGGTTCGAGCATTTTTTTGTACACACTTTTTTGTACACAGTTTTGAGTGTTCACTTTAATTATTTGGATACGCCGACTCCTTTTAGGGGGTCACACCATCACTGGTGAGTAGCACAGGTTCACTTTATTGATTAATAGCGCCTCTGTTTTTTTCTGTGTAGTGCCTGTAGCTATATTCTGCTGCTGGCATACTAGATTAAACACACATTCTTATATTTGATTTATCTTAAAGGGGCAGCTTCACTTTAGGTGTGGGGAGTTTATTTACCACACGGTTTTGATATTAGTGGATTCATCTATATTACACTCTTAGTTTCCAGTAGGCGCGGTGGAGATATTGATAGGTGACAGGGCGGTGTCTGTTTAATATCTATTTATCTATATGACTCTGGATAGCCTGGATCCTTGCCTGGCTTAGGTATAAGAAGTATTGTGGCTTCTCACATAGATGGGGGTAGAAGAAAGGTCTCGAACAAATCATTGTAAAGGGCTAATAATTTAGGGGTGAGTATCTCGTTGTAGTGGGAATAAAACTCTATGGGTAAACCGTCTGAGCTGGGGGATTTGGATCTGGCGAAACTTGCTATTGCAACGGCCATTTCCTCTGTAGTGAGAGGTGCCTCCAGGAGACTAACCTGTTCTTCAATTAGTTGAGGGAATGAGACATCTACACGGAGTCCTCTTGTACCGTGGATGTATAAAGGTCCATAAAGAAATCCCTGAACTTGGAGGTCACACTGGGAGGGTCTGAAATTTTTTGCCCTCCAGGGCCATGTAGTGTAGTGTAATAACCACTGGAGGTCTATCTTCGTTATGTACCAGGTATGCCAGTAGTTTGCCAGCCCTTTCCCCATGCTCAAAGTGTTTTTGTTTGGTGAAGAATAATTTCTGTCTAGCTTTCTCATATTGTAACTGGGTAACCACCCTGGTTTGTAGTTTGAGGAGGTTAGTATGAGTCAGAGAAGGGTCAGCTGTGTACGTTTGTTCTGTGGAGGAGAGCTCTGTCACTGGTTTTTCATAAGCCACTGCAGAGTCTGTTTTTATCTTGTTGATGCGTGATATTAGGGAGGCCCGGGCATGTAGCTTAAAAGAAGTCCCAGACTGTCGAGGGAGAGGAAGAAACATCATTCTCTGCAAAGTACCTTCTCGATTCAGTTGTGAGCTCGTCATCTTCGGGTAAGAGCGACAGCCAGAACGGGTTCAAGCATCATGTCCGTGATGGTTTATCAAGAGGGATACTCAACGTGATCCAGTAAGGGCTATGATCTGACAGTAACCTGGGACCTGTTTCTAAGAGATGTGGAGTGAGTCTTTGGGATATGAGGATAAAGTCAATGCGTGATATGAAGTTGTGTTAAGATGAAAAACAGGAGTAAGCGCGTGTGTGGAAATCTATGTCTCCAAGTGTCTATTAGGTGAAGGGAGGACATAAGTTTGGAGAACCTGGTATCCCTGGCTGTTCCTGTATTGAGTAGAGAGGGTCTATTGCCCCGTACACACGGTCGGACATTGATCGGACATTCCAACAAAAAAATCCTAGGATGTTGGCTCAAACTTGTCTTGCATACACATGGTCACACAAAGTTGTCGAAAAATCCGATCATTCTGAACGCAGTGACGTAAAACACGTACGTGGGGACTATAAACGGGGCAGTAGCCAATAGCTTTCATCTCTTAATTTACTCTGAGCATGCGTGGCACTTTGTGCGTCAGATTTGTGTACACACGATTGGAAATTCCGACAACGGATTTTGTTGTCAGAAAATTTTATAGCCTGCTCTCAAACTTTGTGTCGGAAAATCCGATGGAAAATGTGTGATGGAGCCTACACACGGTCGGAATTTCCGACAACAAGGTCCTATCACACATTTTCCGTCGGAAAATCTGACCGTGTGTACGGGGCATAAGTCTGTCTAGATCCTTATTCAGCGTGGTGTTAAAACCTCCCATCCATATTGCCTGTGATGTGGGATGGCGGGCCATGAATGAGAATCCTTCTAAAATTACAGAGGTGGAGAATGGGGGAGGAACATAGAAGGCCAGAATGAGGAAGGGTTCCCCATATATTTTGGCAGATAGGAACACATACCGGCCCTGTGGGTCAGTGCGCATCTCGCATAGTTCGAAGTGCACTGATTTTGCAATAAGTATGGACACTCCCCTGGGATGAGATGTGTGGACCGAATGAAACGTCCACCCCACTCATGGGTGTCAGAGTGCCATCTGTAGTTTTCCCTCCACGTGTGTCTCAACCAATACTACAACATCTGCACTCTGTTTCTTAAGGAACGTGAAGGCTGCCGAGTGTTTAATCTTCTCGCGTAGGCCCCTCACATTCCAGGTAAGAAATTATTGAGACACCATTTACATTACTTCATATGATGATGTAACCTAGTCACATTAAAACACCTGTTTGTCTTGAATTGGGACTCGGGAATTGTCTGATTTACATAAGTTATAGGCTGTATTACAGAAAATAGTATACATGTACCAATTCAACATTAAGCATAATTGTATTACCTGTGTGTGGCGCATATCATACACTTAAGTTCAATGAGAGTATTGTCCCCCCTCCTCCCCGCCCTACACTCTTCCCAACTGGTACAGGCATAATCCCTAAACAAAACTTGTGCTGCAGTCCAGGAAAAAAAATGTGAGTTTAAACGTAAAAAAAAGGTGAAGTGCATAGAACCACTGCATAGTGCCATACCAGGGTATCATCCATAAGGGGGGGGGGGGGGGGGGGCGGGGGGAGAGTCATCCCTTTGGGTAATGGAGCCTCTGGTGCTTGTATGGGCAATTGTGAGTCTGGTTTTGCAGTGGTCCAGATTACCTGAGCTGCTCTTCCTAGAGGTGCATGGGGGAAAGTCACGCTGCACTTTACATGTAGGTGGTAGGACGGTTACAGTCCCGAGGCACCTGCTACTTGTGTAGCTTGAAAAAGTATGACATACCCCAAGGGGGGCATTAGGAGATAAGTGAATTATGTGTGGTGAGTGTCCCATGGTTCCAAATGTGCACATGTCCGAATAGGGGCAAGTGGATGTGGCAGAGTGTTCAGCCATGGCAGCCTGTTCAGTTAGTTCCACAACGATAACAGGTGGAAAACAATGTACTGCGAGGTATAGTTCAAAAGACTAGGCTGACCATGGAGCTCTGCAGTATAGATAACAGAACATTTTGTGCATAAGGATGGTAATGAGCATCATAATCACAGCAACATCAATCCGCCTTCTCAGGGGCAGCTATCCAAGTAATTAACTCTTCAGGGTCTTCAAAAAAAGATGCAGGGCCATCGCGTTCCACTCTGAGCCGTTTAATGTGTAGGTTTCTCAATCTGTGATTGGCCTCCATGAAGTTCTGGCAGAGACGCTGGACCTCCACAGAGAAGTCAGGGAAGACGGCAATTTTGACATTTTTCCAAAGGGAATATTACCCATCTCCCTTGCCAATCTCAGTGCTGCATCTCTATCTTTATAATTTATGAGCTTGGCGATAAATATACGGGGTGGGGCTCCCTGTGGAGGTGGTCTGGCCGGCATGCGGTGTGCCCTCTTAACTGCTAGCATGGGGGAGATGATATAATGAGCAACTGTTCTAAAAATGTGGTAGGGTCTTTACCTTTACTTGCCCCTCCAGGAGGCCAATTAGACGAAGATTACACCTCCTAATCCTGTTCTCCAGATCGTCTTGTTTGGAGAATAGTTGCTGCATCTGTTGCTGCATGCAGTCCGACCCCGTTTGCAATGATGGGATAGCATCTTCCACAGTGCTGATTCGGGTCTCTGTGGTCTTAACCCAATTGCAAAGTTTTTGTAAATCCTGCGTGATCAAGGAGATGTCTACCTTGACTTCTTCTGTCTGTACTGTGAGCGAGGTATGGCAGAAGGTTATCGCTTCTAGCAACTTATCTGTATCTCCCGCCGTCCACGCCTCCCCAGCCTTGACGACACCACCATTTTCCTCCTGCTCCTCTCTTTCCTGTCGGCGGTATTGATCCAGCTTCGCCGCGGCGGTTTTTGGTGCTTTTGGTGGGGACATGTTGTCCGGGTCCTGGGGTATCTTGAGAGGTAAGTCTGATGCCAGAATAGTGCCTGTGGGCTGTAGGATGCCAAGGATTGCAGGATCAACGGTCGGAGCTGCTCGGTAAGAGTCCTACTCCATGTAGAGTCAGGCCACATCCCCCAGGTCAGCCCATTTTAATGGGCTGCACTACCCGCAAGAAACAAGGAGAAATACGTCTTTGACATCTTTTCCAAAATAGTGCGGCAATAACATGCGGTTTGGCACATGCGAAAAAGTGCCACGGGTAACGACATGATGTTCGGACCTCTGCTGGAAGAAAATTCTGCTGACCAGACCTCTGTGAATTTTAATTCATTACCTCTGGCCTAGGCCATCTTTATGTAGAGCAACAATTCTTTTTTTCTGATCCTCAGATTTCATTGCCATGAGGTGCCATGTTGAACTTCCAGTGACCAGTATGAGAGAGTGAGAGCGATGACACCAAAATTAACACACCTGCTCCCCATTCACACCTGAGACCTTGTAACACTAACGAGTCACATGACACTGGGGAGTGAAAATGGCTAATTGAGCCCAATTTGGACATTTTCACTTAGGGGTGTACTCACTTTTGTTGCCAGCGGTTTAGACATTAATGGCTGTGTGTTGTTATTTTAAGAAGATAGCAAATTTACACCGTTATACAAGCTGTACACTCACTACTTTACATTGTAGCAAAGTGTCATTTCTTTTTTGTTTACAAACGATTTTTATTGTTGCAAAAGTTCATAGTTTGGTACAAATGTATAACAGAAACATAGATACATCCATTCAGTGTTGTCACATGAAAAGATATAAAATATTTACAAAAATGTGAGGGATGTACTCACTTTTGTGAGATACTGTATTCTAAATAGCAGTTGAGCATTTCCTCAGAAAGCTATATCCATGAACTTGGTAGAACATAGACTTATATTTTGTTGTAACTTTGGATGGCTGCAATGGGTAGTAGAAATCTATTTTGAAAAAAAATTCACTAGAAAAAAAATTTATTAAATTAATTGGTTTAATTAAAATAATTTGATTCATAAAAAGGTAAAGAAAGAACGCTGGATTAATCCAGGATAAAAATGTAGCATAAACTAAAGTTACACTGGTCTTTGTTAAACCATCAATCATTAATAGCAGCCATATGCTGGAGAGGCCTTTTCCAACCATGGTTTCTTGTGAGTTTGATAGGGGTTCCCTGAACAATGTACAGTGACCACTAATGCAAGGGGGCACCTCTACACCGCCGACTAATGTTAAAATGCAGTTTTTACAGTCTGCATTTCTTTTCTTGTTATTATAATTCATTTAATTTTAAAAACGAAAACTTAAAAGCAGGGGTGCCCAACCAGTGGCCCGCGGAGCCCTCTGATGTTTCTCACGACCTCCTGCTTTGGGATGGCTGGTTGGCAAGCTCAGATCGTGAGTTCCCGACCCGCAATCCCAGAGCATCAGTGTTGTGAATGTAGCCTGTGGTAGAGGAAGCAAGCGGCTGTGGAGCAGAGTGCTTCCTGTATGGCGCCGCCTCCTGTCACAGGCAGAGTGATATGAAGTGCACTCTGCCTAGGACAGCAACAACCAGGGATACCTGAATGGAAGACTGTTATTAAAGATAAGTTTAATACTAAAATCACAGTGTATATATGGGATATCTATTTTGCAGTGGTGATCGGGCTGCTTTCAAACTGATCCGCAGGCAGTGGCTTAGCGTGAGGGGGGGGGGGCGCAACATTTAGAGGGGCACAGCTCCTCTCCTGCGCTGTGCAGCCTAGGAGAGCGAGAGCTCCTCGCTAAGATATAGAAGACCCATTGTCTGAACTCTGACCCTGCACCGACCACCCCAGGACTGGAGGAAACCCAAGCCAGGAGGAAGAGGATGAGGCATCTACACAGACAGAAGCTCCCCCCTCACCGGCAGCCTGCATGAACATTGGGAGTACTACTCTACAGCAATAAGCTCTGTACTGGATAGTGGTGGGGGGGCTGAGCTCTGAACTGGAATCTGTGGGGCAGAGAGCTTTGTATTGGGGGAGTGTACACCCTGCACGCCGTACACAGCGCACCCCCCTCAACCCTGCACACCGTACACAGCACACCCCCTCAACCCTGCACGCCGTACACAGCGCACCTCTGAACCCTGCAATCCGTACAAAGCGAACCCCTCAACCTTGCACTCCATACACAGCGCAACCCTCAACACTAATAACTAGTTCTAGAATCGGTGGGTCCCGTCACCTCTGCATTCTGGTGTGCAGATCAAGTGCTGTAACCTAAAGCAATCAGTGAGCTGTAATGATGTGCTGTAACCTCTAGCAACCAATTAGGGAGCAATAATAATGTGCAGTAACCTCTATCAACCAGTGAGTGGTAATGATGTGCAGTAACCTCTAGCAACCAATGTGTAAGCGGTAATTTTGTGCAATAACGTCACAGTGTACCCCCTCAACCCTGCACTCCGTACACAGCACACCACTCAAACCTAATTGCTAATAGCTAGTTCTAGAATTTTTTGTCTATTGGTGGGTTCATCACCTCCACAGTCTGGTGTGCAGGCAGTGAGATGATGTGAGATGATGTGCCGTAACCTCTAGCAACCAATCAGTGAGCTGTAATGATGTGCTGTAACCTCTAGCAACCAATTAGGGGGTATTAATAATGTGTAATAACCTCTAGCAACCAGCGAGTGTGATGATATTCAGTAACCTTCAGCAGCCAATCAGTGAACAGTAATGATCTACTGTAATCTCTGGCAACCAGTGAGCAATAATAATTTTCAGTAACCTCTTGCAACCAATGGGTAAGCAGTAAATTATGTACAGTAATGTCTAGTAACCAATCAGTGACCAATAATATTGTGTGTAGTGGACAGTGTAGAAATCAGGTAGGTCAGTGTAGGAATCAGGTAGGTTAGTGTAGTGGTCAGGGTAAGAATTAGGTTGGTCAGTACTACTCTACTAGTGGAAGGGACGCAAGGAGTGCTAAAAGTCCACGAGTTAGGGGGCGCAAATTTCTTGCTCTGCCCTGGGCGCTGACTACCGACGCTACGCCACTGTCCGCCTGTGGGTTACCTGCACTGAGCCATAGACTTCTGTTCTTACCTGTGGGTTTGGTGCGCTTTCAGAAAGTGCATCACACCTGCAGGATATAATAGAAGTCTATGAAAAAGTGCAGCTAACCCTCAGGAAGGCCACAGGTGCACTACTCTGCACCAGCATTGTGGGTAAACCACAGCACATCAGTGTGAAAGCAGCCTTAAGCCCTTTTCACACGATTGGTTCTACCCAATCAGACCCTTCATTCACCTCTGTGGAGTGGCAAATGTAAATAGACTTGTGTCCGTTTACACCCGCCTAACTCCAAAAAAAAAAAAAAAAAAAAAGCGTCCTACAATGCCCTCCAGGTCAGCCCAATTTCCATTTTCCCATTGGACCTACTTTCCAAAATAGTGCGGCAGCAACATGCGGTTTAGCACATGCGAAAAGGCGCCACAGGTAATATGACATGATGTTCTGACCTCTGCTGGAAGAAAATTCTGCTGACCGGACCTCTGTGAATTTTAATTCATTACCCATGGCCTAGGCCATCTTTATGTAGAGCAACAATTGTTTTTTTCAGATCCTCAGTGTTCATTGCCATGAGGTGCCAGGCTGAACTTCCAGTGACCAGTATGAGAGAGTGAGAGCGATGACACCAAATTTAACACACCTGCTCCCCATTCACACCTGAGACCTTGTAACACTAAACAAGTCACATGACACTGGGGAGGGAAAATGGCTAATTGGGCCCAATTTGGACATTTTCACTTAGGGGTGTACTCACTTTTGTTGCCAGCGGTTTAGACATTAATGGCTGTGTGTTGTTATTTTGAGGGGATAGCAAATTTACACTGTTATACAAGCTGTACACTCACTACTTTACATTGTAGCAAAGTGTAATTTCTCTTATGTTTACAAATGATTTTTATTGTTGCAAAAGTTCATAGAAAATAAATAAATAAAAACCCAACACACACACACACACACACACACACACACACGGGGATCCATCCCCTTCCATCTGGGCATATCGGAGGTCCCATAGAGTAGAGTGGGCCGTGTCCGTGTCCGCTCTGCATATGCTGAGTGGACATGGACCTGTCATCTACCTGCTCCGCTCATGGTGGCTCACGACCAGTTACCAAGTCGCTTAAGTGACCCTCGCTCTTCAAAAGGTTGGACACCCATGACTTAAAGTGTTACTAATCCCACAACAGTAAAATCAATCTGTATATGCAGTAAAGCATGCTTGTTATACTCACTGTGGAATCTAAGGGGTCCTCTGCATTGTGTAAAAAGACTGTTTGATCCATCATCTCTGATCCTCCCATTCTTTTACTGTTCCCAATCCATCTGCTGATAGTACAGAGCCGTGGGGGCATTCTGCACATGCTCATTCTGGCGTGTATTGATAGAGTTTTTCTTTATATGGGGGGGGGGGGGTGCATGTGATCAGCACAGGGCCAATTAGCACTGTCCACACAGAAAGTCAGGGGCCATGCAGCCCAATAGGACAGTCAGAGGAGAATGAAAACTTCTACAAGCTTTAACCAGTGCTCGGCCGGACACTGATAGAAGTCATAAGACTGCTATATACTGCTGATAAGAAAAGGTATTTAGCAGTTTATATTTACTAAAATAATTGCATTTGCATGTTCTGTGTACTGTGGGAGACCAGGTATAGTTTTTGCAGGGTCATGGTTTTAGTAACACTTTAAAGTCTAGTTGTACAGATCAGGAGGGTGTGAAAAATGATCTTCCCGGGGTATCAAATATGCTAGTGTTGCCAAGTCCTGGGCCCCCTTTGGTCTAATGAGAACCTCTAGAGCTAGGGATAGCTGACATCCTACGTAGAGTGGGTTACGAGGCATAGTGAGTGTGATGCAAGATTGCATTCAAGAAGTGTCTGGCGCCCATGAATCTAAGATTTATTGTCTCATAAACAGAAGTGTGGGAGAGAGGGTTTAGGGCCAGGACACCCTTTATTAGTTGCAATGTTAATTGGCAGACTCCAAGACTTCTATAGGTAGACAGCCATGCAGGGAAAGGCACCCAGCCTGACACCACATCTGCATGTGTAGATAAGCTGTCTCCTATGGCAACAATCTTTAACAGTTCCTAACAGAGGTTACAATGAACTCTTTCACTTCCTCAACAATCTCTGAGACTGAGCGCCCAGTCTCTCTCACTAGACTTGCTGATCCGCTGCCACTGGATCCCCCGAGCTCTTCCAACCTTCTCGCTCAGTATCTTCCTCAATCGTCACCCCCGCTTCCCAGCTGGGTCCCTAGCTTGGCACCCAAGATACTTCTCAAGCGTCACCCCGCTCGCCTGCTCGGACCCTAGCTTGACACACAAGGCTTATCTACAAGCGTCCCCTCTGCTGGCTGGGTCCCTGGCTTAACACCTGCTGAAGTTTCCCATTAACTGTATAATGTGAACCAATCTTTAAAGCAGAGGTATTTCTCTGGAATGGTTTGTTCTATGGTAAAAAGATGATTGCTTGCTTTGGGCTACTCCATTAAAACAAACCCTTTTATGTGCCAATGTTTATAAAAACCACCAGTTCCTAATCAATGAACAGAAGCGCTGCTCCAGTCTGTCTACAGCAACCCAAATTATTGCCCTCTGCGGACCCTCTTACGCCAACTCTTGCACAACATAACAAAGGTGAATCCAGGTCTCGAATTACAGCCCACATGACAAACACCTTAAAGAGTAACTCCACTTTTGTTGAGAAAAAAAAAACATTCCTCTCTGGGTGATCTATGTTCATTGCAAGGATTTTAACAAATTTTGGTGCAGATTCCTACCTTTTGTTATTCTGAAGAAATCCCTGTGTGTTTGTCTGTATCCATGCGGGAAAGTGAATCTAATGGCAGTGGTTTCATAATTATCAACCAGCTGCAGCACCTGCAGGACAATAATGAGGAAAGCTAATAATAGATAAAAAAACCAAGCAATGATGTGGATAAATTTGAATATATACAAATGAACGTGCTTAGAAGGTATATTAAATTACATTAAGTGCTGTGATTGGGTCAATAAAATTAAGCTGCTATCAATACACGGTGATCAGACTCCCAAAAGATAAAATTATAAATATAAAATTGATGCACACTAAAATTTGATCAGTGTGCAAAAAAAAAAACTATAGCAAAAAATGCTCAAATAAATCAATATTGCATATAAACCTAAAATATAAAGGTATAAATAATTCTGGTGCTAATACATGTAATTAAATTCCCCATTGAAATGTTCCACACAAAAAGGTGATGTGTCGGTGGATAAAGAATTATAAAATCACTCTAAAACAAAAATATTAACTTACGGTATCTCCGCTGGGATATTTTTGTTTTAGAGTGATTTTATAATTCTTTATCCACCGTCACATCACTATTTTTTGTGGAACATTTCAATGGGGAATTTAATTACATGTATTAGTACCAGAATTATTTATACCTTTATATTTTAGGTTTATATGCAATATTGATTTATTTGAGCATTTTTTGCTATAGCTTTTTTTGCACACTGGTCAAATTTTAGAGCGCATCAATTTTATATTTATAATGAGGAAAGCTGCTGGGTCTGTGTCCCTTTTAGACGCAATTTCCTATTGGGAGAATCTCACCAAAAATTTAATTTGTTGCAGGGGATGCCTCAAATTTGACTTGTTGTCAGAAACCATGAACCAGACCGAGACAGAAGTACAGTAAAATTACACTTGTTTATTAATAAAAATAAAAAGGTAAATAGAGTAAGCGTAGTCAAAGCATAGCCAGAGTCCAATAACCAGATCGGGTAATCAGCCAGGCCAGAGTTCAGTAACCACGTGATTAGAGCCTAAGGCTTCAATAGGCTTAAAAAAAAAAAAAAGGGTGGGCTCAGGGCGCAGAGCATTGCGCGCTGAGCCTACCCAATTGTGTGACAATAGTGAATGAATATTGGCTATTTTCACACTGATTTTACCCCCGGCCAATCAGGAAGCAGATCTTGAGACCTATTTCCTGATTGGCCAAAAGGAGAACCGATCCTTTTGGCCTAGGAGGAGGGAGGGGACTTATGGCCGGAGGGGACGCAGGGGAAGCCTGACCGACCCACCAGCCGCCACTGATGCCTTAACCTCTGCACTGCTGACACGCTCCCCTGTGCCGCGCACTAACTGGTCACTACCAGCTAATAAGGTCACCTCATCAGCGGGGCACAGAGATGACAATAATAATGTGCCTGCTCCGTCTCTCTCTGTTCCTGGGGGATTAACCTGCAGCAGCAGCTCAGTGGATATGGGAAAGGTCGGTGTGATCAGCAGGTAAGTTCTCATTCAGTACTCAGCAAGGACCCGACTCTACTACCTACCTACCTACCTGGAGGACAGCTGGAGCATGTATGTCCCCCCTGTACAGTCATGAACCTGCCTGCTAATACCTAGGTAAGAGAGCCCAGCATTGAGTGCTCTGTTTGCCGCTCCCCCAAAAAATAGAGCACCAACCGCCACTGGTACAGAACACCTCCAGGTAGCCATATTGCATTTTCAGAAAATGACAGAGCTGTAGATTGAAAAGGAAAGGTCATTTTTAAAAACGCTCAATTACAAAATGACTTGTATCACAATCATTTATGTGAAAAGAGTAAAAATACTGCGCTATACCCAAAAAAAACATAGACAAAAAGCTGCTAACACACAAACAAACCAAGTCAAAGTGAAAGTGAAAACAATAAGTGTAGCACTAAAAGTAATAATTGCCTATATGCATCCAATCCGTCCCAAACAAATGGGCAGGATGGGTGCACTAGGAAACAGTGTTAATATAGGGTAATAAACCTCATAAAGTATGTGAAAAAATTAGTACAAAAATGTGAGAAATGTCCACAGAAATGTCCAAATAGTAGGAGGACTGGCTCCTCAATCTTCAACCGAACTGGGAAAGGTACCAAAGAGCAAGGTGAACACAAACAAACATTCAGGTAGAAGAATGGGTACTCTTACCAGATCTGTAAGACACACCTACCGTACGACAGTGCGTCTATAGGGCTTTGGGATATTATATTTCCAGTGGTGACGCCAAACCGGATGGTCTCCTATAGGCCTCGAACTCCAATCTGGACAATGATAGATGTAGGTAAAAACGGGCGTTCCTAAGGATTGGACACCCGCCAAACAGGTCCAACAATGAAGATGGTCCCAAGGTGGTCATCAGCACTCCATTATGTGGAAATGGGCATGCCATTATGGGCATGCCCCTGTGGAAGACTTTTTAGTCAAAACGCGTCGGAACCAGCACCTCTTGCTTCCCACATTGCCGTTTTATGTATTTTTGTGATCACTTTTTATATGCCATTTTATCTTTAATAAACCTACTTTGGTTGATCTACGCCATGTGGAGCCCCTTTTTTTCTTGTTTCCCCATGATGGAGTTCTGATGACCACCTATTTGGACATTTCTGTGGACATTTCTCCCATTTTTGTATTCATTTTTTCACATAATATAGGGTAATAAACCTCATAAAGTAACACTGTTTCCTAGTGCACCCATCCTGCCTACTAGTTTGGGACGGATTAGATGCATTTAGGCAATTATTACTTTTAGCGATACACTTATTGTTTTCACTTTTACAATCATTTATGATATATTCTTTTTTTCTTTATTTTCTATTTTTTTTTCCTCCATGAAAGTGGAGTTACCCTCTAAAAGATAAATTCACCTTTTAAAAAACAAAATACAAAAACAAATGCACATCTTTTTGCAAGTAAAAAAAAAAAAAATGTGCATTTATTTATTTTTTTATTGGGAGCCTGGAGAGCATTGCACCTACGAGCAGCAGATCATGGGTGCTATGCAGGACTCTTGCAGGCTCCGTGTGTAAGTGGTTTGGCTGCACATCGTACAGCCAAGCAGTTATACAGTACATTAATGAACTACCATAGCGCTCAATAGTGCCGTGGTGGTTCATCGAGACCTACAAGCCGAAAGCCGCAAAGGCTGCTGGATCTTGTAGTTTTCAATTCTCAGAACTCTGTGAATGAGTGGCACGAATGGGAGAAAAGAGCGGAGGGAGAACATCCCCCCCCCACCGCCTGTGACATCGGGGAGCCGGGAAAATATGGGGGCCGGTGGATTTGTAACAGGTTACATGTTACACCCTGAATATGGGTGTAACATGTTACAAAAGGCGAACTTATGGTTTAAGGCGGCCCTAGACTGGTTTAATGACACAAGCATAGCTTATTTTAGTAGTAATTAACTTTTCCACTGCACTTCCCTGCCACAGGCTATAACAGGTAAAGCCAGGCATAGGCAGTTCAAATCTCAGCCGGTTCAGCAGGGACTAGCCGAGATTCAAACCATGTATGGGCAGGCTGACTGTACCCAAGTCGATCCATCAAATGACTTGGGTACAACCACCATGTTGGATTTCTCATGCAATTATTGCCAGCGGCTATAGCCACTAGCAATAATTACTGTGTTCTCTCGGCAGGGATGGCTGCACTGCACTTCCCTGCCACAGGCTATAACAGGTAAAGCCAGGCATAGGCAGGTCAAATCTCAGCCGGTTCAGCAGGGACCAGCCGAGATTCAAACCATGTATGGGCAGGCTGACTGTACCCAAGTCGATCCATCAAATGACTTGGGTACAACCACCATGTTGGATTTCTCATGCAATTATTGCCAGCGGCTACAGCCACTAGCAATAATTACTGTGTTCTCTCGGCAGGGATGGCTCCACCCCCCCCCCCGCCCCCCACCGCCGTTGGGAGAATGCCATAGCTCAGCGGGAGGGATCCCTCCATGAACACTGACTGTGAAATGAGGACTTGGCTGTATATGTTGACTCTTTGACAAAAAGTCAAAATCTGCATATCAGGTTTTGTTCGGTTTGTTTGATAAGGTGGTATGATATGAAAAAGGGAGTTGTAAACCATTTGCTGCCAAAAGCATTTTCTCTGTATTTTGCCACATACATAATAAACCTAGTATGACAGACTCACCCGGGATAGAGGCTTTTGGAGGGGACTGAATGTGAGCCTCTTGCCTACAGATTATGGGCCCTGGCATTTGGGGTACCCTTGAGCTGTTGTTACTTTGGCTTCGGGTCCTTGTCCCCCAGGACACACAGACTCTGGGGACCCTGTATTTGCCATAGTAGCAATAGTGACTGAGTCATACTGTTGGGACTCATACTGTGAGAAGATGCTAATGTCATCAACTCCACTCACCTGTCTGATGTCAGCTATAATGTGTTTAATGTAAATTAGTTTAGTCTGGCTTACAACAGGTTCTAAGGGTATTCAACTCATTGTTTGTTCTAATTAACCCTGTGATGATGTTTATGGTAATGTGTGTTGAATAGTCAATGAGCTAGGAGACGTAGTCACTTAGTCTGGGTAAATGATTTAGTAAACTAGCTCATGTTAATTAGGTTACAGTTGTATTGTTAGAGCAGGTTCCAACGGCATATAAAGTCTTGTAATTTTGATTCTAAATAAAGTTAGTCCATGTTAGCAGTGAAGCAAGTCTCGCCTTGTTTTATGCTTGAGAGCGGTTGGAATATCTGATATCTGTATCCAGACTACAAGGAAGTGGTATACTAACGGAAGCACTCAAGCAGAGTGCGGGACGTTCCGTGACACCTAGCATCAAAGCTCTTGCTGTAAACAGTTGTTGCTGCAGCCCTACCCTGTGCTTTAATCTAAATTCCTTTGTGATTAGTGGACTGTATTGCATGTCATTCAGCTCTCAGATGACCATTTACTGCTTCTCTATATACTGTAACAGGAACATTTTTGGTATCCTAATACACTCCAGAAATAAGAATCTTTATTCTTTTAGTACATTCTATTTTTTATTTTATTAAAGCTGTGATCAGTGTAAAATTAATAAAATGTATCAGTGTGTATGGACGGTTTTTATACCATAGCTAGTAGTAGTCACATGCAATCAGACTTGTCTAGTAACGTTGAAGACGTTGCACTACTCAAATCGAATAGCTTCCTCATTTGAAATGTATAAAAATACACCAGCATTTATACCCACACGGGCAGCTGTTTTCAACATTATTGAATAAGTCCAGCTGAATGTGATTACCAGGGATATGCCATTACCGGACCTCCAGCTGTTGCAGAACTACAAGTCCCATGAGGCATAGCAAGACTCTGACAGCCACAAGCATGACACCCAGAGGCAGAGGCATGATGGGACTTGTAGTTCTGCAACAGCTGGAGGTCCGCTAATTGCATATCCCTGAGCTATACCAAGCACCTGGGTTAATAAAATATTACAAAGGCATATTTTTAAAACCTTGTTCCTTCGTGTCTCGTGCCAACACGCAGATGAGTTTTGGCTACAAAACACGCAGATGAGTTTTGGCTCATGCGCGGGAGTGACGTCATCACGGCTCTGGGCAATCACAGCGCTGGAGCCCGCGATACCCAGAAGTGACTCCGGGAGTTAAAAAACCTTTTTCTACTGACCATCATTGCCTCTTGTGTGCTGCCTACAACCTTTAATGCCAATACTAAGACTCTGCCTAAATTTATAGAAGGTCGCTACCTTATTTAGGAAACAGAAACTAACTGACAATACCAATATAATTTTATTTTACTAAGGCTCAGTGCTTTTTTATTCCTTATTATTTAGAAATCAATTCTAAGAAACCAATTCACCTTGCTCTAAGGTTATAGTGATATAGCAATTATGATAGTGCATCTATGATGTCTCTACATAATATTAAAACTGGTTATTTAATCAACTAAATAAGTGATTTATTTATTTTGTCACTATTATAGTTACTAGCAACATCAGCCGCTGAACTTCTAAACAACCTTCAGGTATGATTTAATGTTCGTACACAAAATTATTTTCTATCAAAACAAAATGAATGCTTTTAATTTGAAGCAAATATGATACCCTACTATACAACTTTTTTACTGTTATGTTTTTTGCAGGACTTGCCTCTCGGCCTCAGTGTATCCTGAGAATATTTACCCTACCATTACGCCCCCTACTGGCCTCCTTTTTTGGAAGGCTAAGGGAGGATTCATTCCCTCCCCTATTATCATTAGGTGATAAAATACATATTGTCTGAATGAATTCTTATTTTCCCCTGAATATGGATACAAAATAATTTTCTACTGAAAACCATTGCTTTCTTTAGGAACCAAGAATCTATCTGGTAGATAGACCGTGTCGTTGCTGCTGTTTTTAATTAGAGTTATATGGAACGCTAAGCCAGCAATACACTATAATAACGTAAGTGTAAGAAATATGGAGACCATATTAAAAATCGTTATATCCAGATATATGCTTGAATGCTTATATTTGTTTTTTCTATATATCTTTTTAGAATAGAAATATCTCTAACTCACACCCACCCCTGAGTAAGGAGGTACACACTCTGAAACGCGTCGGGTGCAAGAGTATTTTCTAACTTTGTACATTGATGTTAAAAAATGCCTGTTATGCATTCCAAATAGTAGATGTTACACCACTGTTGTGTTTTTAATGTTGAAATTCAATAAATCATATTTGTATTAATATACTGTTAATCTTTTATGTGCCTTAAAAGTCCACCACTAGGGGGTTATTCTCATTGTCTAGCTCTATTACTGGATGTGGCACAAAAATACAGTAAGCTGCCGTTCTACAATAAAATGTATGGATTATTTCATAGTAGATACCGCTCCCCACTCTGTTCGGCAACTTCCTGTATATTATATTATAATTACACACGTCTGAATAACTAATTCTGGTACTAATTTAAAAAAGTTTTTGAATAAAGCTACTCTATTATAGAGGCAGCATGACAGGTTTTACGGGTAATGACTGGGAATCCCTCATGTAGGGATATTTAAAAGATTTTGGAGATAAGGAACACAGATTCAGAAATTTCCTCTTTTCTCCAGACTTTCTAAAATTCTGGAGGAAAAATCCATGCTATACTGGCACATTCGAACTTCGAGATTACATTAAGGAGGACATTAATCCTGTGGGATTGCGAGTCCAGATCTTCCCTACCCTTGATGGTCTGGATTCGGAATTCAAAGAAAAATGGGAAAAAGTACTAAGTAGCTGTTTACAAAGTTTAATGGAAATTCTAATAGAGGAATATAGTAAAAGATCCAATACTTTGGACATAGATATTGTAAATCTCTGCAGTAAGTTACAGCAATTTAAAACTCACAGACCTATTACAAACAAAGAAGATAGATTGAAGATGCATCTTGAAGCATTCAATAGAGACATACTTATGAAGAAAGGACAGAAACTCACTCGGGATAGGAATGCCTTTAAAGATGGCAAGGCCTATAAATGGACCCAAAATAGACATAACAAGAATAAAGGATTATTAGAATTATTATCAGGGACATCAATCTACCTCTTCACAACACACTTCTAATTTACCCCAAGTTCCCTCCCAAATTCCTCACAAATCCAAAACAGGGCAAAGCACTAAACATCTTTACTATGGCGACCCCACTGAGGGACAACAGGCCAAAAAATTTACCTTGGACATCCCTAAAAAATCAACTCACTCCACACCTGCACATGACTCAACCACTAAAACAGCAAACCCACGGGTTAACACCCACACCTTAACAAACGAAAATCTCCCTGCACAGCAAAACAAAAATGAGAGAATCCAGTTCTCAACCCAACACTTCAACTATTGAGTCATTTGACACAATCTCTAACGATCCATCTTTCTTAGAGAGGATCCTTGTGGGTGCCCAACCTACACAATCCAACCTCAACACGTGTACACAGATAGCACTGTAGTCCCTATAATACCTACCAGTGAACAAGGTGAAATTGAGCTCAACACAATCAACCTTTCATCATACGATTTATCCCAAGATGAATTAGCCATCTTAAAGAAAGGTCTAAATTTCTGCCCAAATCAGAATGCAGATAAATGCGAGATATACAAAGATCTCCAACTCTTTGTCCGGAAATTAATTTAAAAAAAACTTTATCATAAACAAGGAATGCCGATAGACTCCACTCCACAGGAAAGTCAGGCAATAGACCAGTTGGTCTCTCTCCTTGGGGATAGTGATCAAACTGATCTTATCGACAAAATCGATCTCTCCCAAATCCTAAAATCAACTGAAACATCAAGTGACACTCCTAAGACAAATAAGTCCGCACTAAAGAAAAAAAATCAGACTTTTGTCCAGCACCGAGCACTCATCCGAATGCAGCGGCTTTCCTTAAATTGGTTGACAAGGAACTAGATAAGCTAAAAATTCATACAAAACATCCTAACAACCTAACTAAAAAAGAAATGTTGGCATTAAAAACATTATCTAGCAACAATCAAATTACTATAAAGGCCGCAGATAAAGGCGGGAACATTGTTGTGCTTGATAACGAGAAATATGTTAATATGTGCAATAAAATACTCAACAATCTTGAATGGTACCGCCGAATTCCGGCTAACATTGTAAAAAAATATAATGATGATTTCTATCTACTAATAGACACCGCCTATTCAAACTCTATAATAACCAAACAACTTTGGGAATTTATTAGAAACAACTTTCCTCAAACCCCCGTATTTTATGCACTTCCAAAGATACACAAGGATGCTAATAAGCCACCCGGGAGACAGATTATCTCCGGTGTAGGAGCAATAAGTGAAAATGCTAGCAAATTGGTGGATGAATTTTTGAAACCCTTTGTTTTATCTTTACCTTCCTTTGTAAAGGATACGCTTCATTTTTTACAAATTATCGATAAATTAAAAATCCCTGAGAGTGCTTTACTAGTAACAGTTGACATTGAATCCCTGTACAGCTCAAAAGTTATAGCGGCTATTAAACACATTATGCAAAGAGCTGATGGCATAGACCCTATATACGGACAATTCATCATTTCCCTGTTAGAATTTATTCTCAACCACAACATATTTACCTTTAATGGCTTCCACTACCTCCAGGTGCAGGGGGTTGCGATGAGGACATGTTGTGCCCCATCGTATGCCAACCTGTACCTGGGGGAGTGGGAGGCCATGTTCCTTGGCGATGAAGCCTTATCGATGTACACAGACCACATTCTTGGTTTGTACCGGTACATCGATGACCTATTCATCGTCTGGGACGGATCACCAGATTTACTCCAACAATGTCATCTAAGGATGAACAGGAACGACTTCAATTTAAGTTTTACCATGTCCTTTGACAATTCTTGCGTCACATTTTTAGATGTGGAAGCCTATAGAGGAGAGGGGGGAGCCATTTTGAGCAGGCTCTATAAGAAACCTACATCAAGCAATGCAATTTTGCATGCTACTAGCTTCCACCCCAAACCCCTTATGGACTCTATTCCTTATAGCCAGTACCTCAGGGTAAGACGGAACTGTTCAAATGACACCGTCTACAAAAAAATAACACCGTCTACAAAATAGAAGCAAACAAACTACGAAAAAGACTGTTGTTGCGAGGCTACTCTCATGCCTCGCTAAAACGATCTTTCAAACAAGCTTCCCTACAATCTAGGAATGAGCTGTTATACTCTCAAAAACCTAAAAATGACACCAATGCTATCAGGATTATCACTAGATACAACCAGCATAAGCAAATTAGAACTATCATAGATCAATATTGGCATATGCTTCAATGTGACCCAGCATTGGGACAGTTTGTCCCACCGAGGCCATTATTCACCTTCAAACGAGCCACATCCCTTAGGGACAGGATTGTCACCAGTGAATATACAGTGGGGACGGAAAGTATTCAGACCCCCTTAAATTTTTTACTCTTTGTTATATTGCAGCCATTTGCTAAAATCATTTAAGTTCATTTTTTTCCTCATTAATGTACACACTGCACCCCACATTGACAGAAAAACACAGAATTGTTGACATTTTTGCCTATTTATTAAAAAAGAAAAACTGAAATATCATATGGTCCTAAATATTCAGACTGTCACGTACCTGGTAGGTGGAGCCCGGAATGCAGGGAACGGCCTCTCGTATACCTCCGACTCGGGAACCCCTGGTAGTGATGACAGGGGCTCGGGAGTGCGAAGGGGCACAAGTGCCTGACTGGAAGGCTGGAGCAGAGAGCTGAATCGGGTAGTCAGCTGGGAGGTGTCCTGTAGTCTGGCAGCAGGATGTAGACAGCAGGGAGGTGTCTTGTAGTCCACCAGCAGGATGTAGACAGCAGGGAGGTGTCTTGTAGTCCACCAGCAGGATGTAGACAGCAGGGAGGTGTCCTGTAGTCTGGCAGCAGGATGTAGACAGCAGGGAGGTGTCTTGTAGTCCACCAGCAGGATGTAGACAGCAGGGAGGTGTTTTGTAGTCCAGCAGCAGGACGTAGACAGCAGGGTACAGGCAAGCCGGGTCAAACACAGGCGGGCAGATCAGGTACAGAAGGTAAATCCGGGAGAGTAGTCAAAGTCCAAAAGCCGGGATCAGGGCAGGCAGCAAACAGAGTAGTCAGGAACAGTTCAACAGGTATCAGGTAGCAATAAGCAAGTAACAGGGCACAGGGGGTCTTCAGGAACGCTGTAGACCGGACAGCAAGGCAGCAGTGGAACAGTCCTCCTTAAATAGCCTCTTTGGCGCCAAGTGCTGTCACAGGGCGCCGCTATTGGCGCTATTGCGCATGCGCGTACGCACGTTAGCGCTTTTGGCGCTATTGCGCGCGCGCGAGCGCCGGATGGCGCTTCTGTGCACAGGCATTCCTCTAAACTTTAGTTTGCTGGGATATTTGCAAGAGGGCTTTTCCTGACATTGCCCCCCTCCAATGGGCAGCCTCCGGATGCCCAACTGGGCCATTTTACTAGGATGAGCTCTCTTAAAGGCTAGAATTAATCTTTTGGCATGGATGTTAGTCTCTGGTTCCCAAGAGTTATCCTCAGGCCCGTACCCTTTCCATTTGACCAGATATTGAATCTGGTTGCGTCTTTTCCGGCAATTTATGATTGATTCCACTTCAAATTCCTGCTCCCCGTCAATGAGTACAGGTTCAGGAGGACCAGTGTTTCGGTGAAGGAAAGGATCCGGGACTGAAGGTTTAAGAAGGGCCACATGAAAGACTGGATGAATATGAAATGACTCCGGTAATTTTAATTCGTAGGCCACATCGTTGATCTTCCTTATCACTGAGAAAGGACCCACAAACTTAGGGCCCAATTTCCTGGAAGGGCAAGCCAACTTCAGATTCAAGGTAGACAGCCAGACATGATCCCCTATCTTCAGATTAAGCTCACCTCTCCTCTTCTTATCAAAAGTAGCCTTGTTCCGTTCCTGGGTCTTTGACATGGTCTCTTGGAGTAGTTTGTTGTTAGAACTGAAAAAACTCAAGGTTTCCTGGACAGCAGGCACCGAACATTCCGGAACATTGTTGGACAAAAATAAAGGATGAAAACCATAATTTGCAAAAAATGGAGACTGATTAATTGCAGAGTGAACAGAGTTATTGTAGGCGAATTCAGCCAGAGGTAATAGAGAAACCCAATCATCTTGGGAAAAACAGGAATAGCACCGTAAGTATTGCTCCAAAGTCTGGTTAGTTCGTTCAGTCTGACCATTAGTCTGAGGATGGTAAGCAGAAGAGTAGGAGAGGTCAATTTCTAGAGATCCACATAGAGCTTTCCAGAACTTGGAGGTAAATTGTACCCCTCGATCCGACACAATGTTTGCTGGTATGCCATGGAGCCTTACAATTTCTTTAATAAAAACTCTCGCAGTCTCTGAAGCAGAGGGGGTACCTTTCATGGGTAAGAAGTGGCTCATTTTGGAAAGTCTATCGACCACTACGAAAATAGTGGTGCAGCCCTCTGATGGTGGTAATTCGACGATAAAATCCATGGAGATCATCCTCCATGGTCTTTCTGGAACAGGAAGTGGTCTTAGTAACCCCCACATCTTGGTCTTGCTGCCTTTGTTTTGGATGCAGGTAGTGCATGATTCCACGTAGTGTTTACAATCCTCCCCTAGCTGAGGCCACCAAAATGTGCGTTGGAGCAGTTCGGAGGTCTTGTGTATCCCGAAGTGGCCAGCTAATTTGTGATCATGGCAAGATTTAAGAACAGCAACCCGTGTTTGTTGGGGTACAAAGATTTTATCCTTGTACCATAGTAATTCATCTCTGGACTGTAGGGTGACATCTGCTGGAAGGGGAGTTGCTGCAGACGCCTGTCTAATTTGAGACAGCAAGTCTCCTTGGAGCATCAGAAAATTCCCGGGAGCAAGGATGGTGTCTGGAGAAAGAGGAACTTCAGGTTCACTGAGCATCCGGGACAGGGCATCAGGTTTGGTATTTTTTGATCCTGGTCTGTAAGTGATGTGGAAAGTGAACCTGGTGAAGAAAAGTGCCCACCTGGCCTGGCGTGGTTTCAACCTTTTGGCAACCTTCAGGTACTCCAGGTTCTTATGATCGGTGTATACCAGAATAGGATGAGCCGCTCCCTCCAGGAGGTAGCGCCATTCCTCAAGTGCGGCCTTGATTGCTAGTAGCTCCCTGTCCCCAACATCGTAATTTCTTTCGGGTTCTGTTAACCTGCGGGAGAAAAATGCCACTGGGTGCAATAGGGCCTTGGGGCCCTGTCTCTGCGAGAGTACTGCTCCCACCGCTATCTCGGAGGCATCTACTTCCAATATGTAGGGTAAGGCCGGATCGGGGTGCTTCAGGACAGAGGCCGACACGAATTGGTCTTTCAGGGAAGTAAAAGCAGCTTGAGCTTCAGGAGACCATTGGAACCGGGTGCCTTGATGAGTCAGTTTTGTGATGGGAGTGATGATGGAAGAGAATCCCTTGATGAATTTACGGTAAAAATTTGCAAATCCCACAAAGCGCTGTATTCCCTTTTTGTCTGTCGGAGCTGGCCATTCCAAGATGGCAGAGACCTTCTGCGGGTCCATCTTGATGCCATCTATGGAAATAATTAGACCCAGAAACTGGATGCTTTGGCGTTCAAATTCGCACTTTTCGGGTTTGGCGTATAGGCCATGTTGGCGGAGCCGGGCTAGAACTTTCTTGACATGCTCTTGGTGGATAGGCAGAGAAGAGGAAAAGATCAGGATATCGTCCAGATATACTATGACGAACAGGTCAAGATAGTCTCTGAAAATGTCATTCACAAAGTGCTGGAAAGTGGCGGGAGCATTGCATAACCCAAAAGGCATCACCAGGTATTCAAAGTGTCCGAAGCGGGTGCGGAAGGCAGTCTTCCATTCGTCCCCGCTTCGGATTCGGACTAAGTTGTATGCTCCCCGAAGATCAAGTTTGGTGAATACGGCTGCACTTCCCAACCTCTGGAATAGTTCGGGTACCAAGGGTAAAGGGTACCGGTTCTTGATTGTAATCTTATTAAGATCCCGGTAGTCTACGCAAGGGCGTAGGGAGTGGTCCTTTTTCTCCACAAAGAAGATTCCTGCCCCAGCTGGTGAAGTGGAAGGCCGTATGAACCCCTTTTCCAGATTCTCATCGATGTATTTTTTAAGTGTGGCAAGCTCCATCTCGGTTAAGGGAAAGATTCGCCCAAAGGGGACCTCTGCCCCGGGAAGAAGTTCGATTGGGCAGTCATAGGGTCTATGTGGGGGGAGTGTTTCTGCCCCTTTCCGACTGAACACATCCAGGAAGTCATGGTATGCTTCTGGAACGGTTTGGCAGTTTTCAACATCGGTTTCAAGACAAAGTAGGGGAGATGGAGCAGTAGTAAATCCTTGTAGGCAATGTTGAAGGCAGTAAGGAGAGGAAAAGCTGATGTTTCCAGTAGACCAGTCAATTTGTGGGTTGTGAGCTTTGAGCCAGGGCATACCCAGTATGATGGGAAACAGGGGTGACTCAATGATGTCCAGGCGGAGTACTTCTCGGTGGTTGCCGGAAATGATGGTGTCTAGAGGAACTGTCTCTTGTGTTACGGGTCCAGATTTGATAGCCGATCCGTCGGCCAGGTGTACAGACAGTCCCTGTGCTCTGGGTCGTAGAGGGATCTGGAACTTGTGAGCAAATGATAAGTCCATAAATCCGCTACAGGCCCCGGAATCAATTATAGCGGTTGCCCGGATGTTCCCTCCTGGAAGCTGCAGAGAGATGGGAACAGCCAGGTGAGTTGCATTGTTAAACACAGCAGATAAGGAAGTTGAATAGAGGGTAGTATGCTTACAGGTCTTTGCCGGACAAGTCCTCACGTAATGTCCAGATTCCCCGCAATACAGGCAGAGGTTGTTAGCCCGCCGGCGCTGTCTTTCTTCAGGGGTGAGAGAAGGACGGATCAGGCCGAGTTGCATCGGTTCAGAGGTATCGGTAGAGGAGTGTGCAGGAGGGTTAGGTACACGTGGTAACATCCACACTGGGCGAGAGGGACCAGTTGCACGTTCAGCCCTGCGTTCTCTTAAACGTCTATCAATTTGAATTGACAGGTTGATGAGGTCTTCCAGTGTGGCAGGAATGCCTACCCGGGCTAATTCATCTTTTAATGGTTCAGAAAGTCCCATGCGAAACTGGTAGCGTAGGGCGGCGTCGTTCCAGTTTGTGTCGGAACTCCAACGTCGGAATTCAGAGGCATAGTCCTCCGCCGCCCTACGGCCCTGCTGAAGTGAGAACAGTGCTGCTTCTGCGGTGGCTGCCTGTTGTGGGTCTTCATACAAGAGCGCCATGGCTTGGAAGAAGGTTCCTAAGTGGTCGAGGCAATTGTTCTTCTGCTCCAGAAGTCGATGGGCCCATGCCTGAGGTTCACCTAGTAGGAGGGAGATGACAAACCCTACTTTAGTGGTTTCTAAAGAAAAAGTCCTGGGTTGTAATGCAAAGAAGAGTTCACAGGCATTACGAAATGCTCTAAACTTGCTGCGGTCCCCGGAAAACCTTTCTGGTGTAGGTACCTTAGGCTCAGGCGGCAGCATGACCACAGAGGGAGCAGCAGATGGACCCGGAGCTGGATTAGAGAGAACTTGGACACGCTCCTCTAGTTGCTTATAACCGTCTTGTAAGTCTTTGACAGCTTGTGTAAGTCCAGCTAGATGACGGCACAAGTCCTCCATGGGCGACGTCCCCTGCGTGGGCTCGGACATGGCTGTCCGGTACTGTCACGTACCTGGTAGGTGGAGCCCGGAATGCAGGGAACGGCCTCTCGTATACCTCCGACTCGGGAACCCCTGGTAGTGATGACAGGGGCTCGGGAGTGCGAAGGGGCACAAGTGCCTGACTGGAAGGCTGGAGCAGAGAGCTGAATCGGGTAGTCAGCTGGGAGGTGTCCTGTAGTCTGGCAGCAGGATGTAGACAGCAGGGAGGTGTCTTGTAGTCCACCAGCAGGATGTAGACAGCAGGGAGGTGTCTTGTAGTCCACCAGCAGGATGTAGACAGCAGGGAGGTGTCCTGTAGTCTGGCAGCAGGATGTAGACAGCAGGGAGGTGTCTTGTAGTCCACCAGCAGGATGTAGACAGCAGGGAGGTGTTTTGTAGTCCAGCAGCAGGATGTAGACAGCAGGGTACAGGCAAGCCGGGTCAAACACAGGCGGGCAGATCAGGTACAGAAGGTAAATCCGGGAGAGTAGTCAAAGTCCAAAAGCCGGGATCAGGGCAGGCAGCAAACAGAGTAGTCAGGAACAGTTCAACAGGTATCAGGTAGCAATAAGCAAGTAACAGGGCACAAGGGGTCTTCAGGAACGCTGTAGACCGGACAGCAAGGCAGCAGTGGAACAGTCCTCCTTAAATAGCCTCTTTGGCGCCAAGTGCTGTAACAGGGCGCCGCTATTGGCGCTATTGCGCATGCGCGTACGCACGTTAGCGCTTTTGGCGCTATTGCGCGCGCGCGAGCGCCGGATGGCGCTTCTGTGCACAGGCATTCCTCTAAACTTTAGTTTGCTGGGATATTTGCAAGAGGGCTTTTCCTGACACAGACCCTTTGCTGTGACATTCATAAATTTAACACAGGTGCTGTCCATTTCTTCTGATCATCCTTGAGATGGTTCTACACCTTCATTTGAGTCCAGCTGTGTTTGATTATACTGATTGGACTTGATTAGGAAAGCCACACACCTGTCTATATAAGACCTTATCGCTCACAGTGCATGTCAGAGCAAATGAGAATCATGAGGTCAAAGGAACTGCCTGAAGAGCTCAAAGACAGAATTGTGGCAAGGCACAGATCTGGCCAAGGTTATAAAAAAGTTCTGCTGCTCTTAAAGTTCCTAAGAGCACAGTGGCCTCCATAATCCTTAAATGGAAGACGTTTGGGACGATCAGAACCCTTCCTAGAGCTGGCCGTCTGGCCAAACAGCTATCGGGGAAGAAGAGCCTTGGTGGGAGAAGTAAAGAAGAACCAAAAGATCACTGTGGCTGAGCTCCAGAGATGCAGTCGGGAGATGGGAGAAAGTTGTAGAAAGTCAACCATCACTGCAGCCCTCCATCAGTCGGGGCTTTATGGCAGAGTGGCCTGACGGAAGCCTCTCCTCAGTGCAAGACACATGAAAGCCCGCATGGAGTTTGCTAACAAAACACCCGAAGGACTCCAAGATGGTGAGAAATACAATTCTTTGGTCTGATGAGACCAAGATAGAACTTTTTGGCCTTAATTCTAAGCGGTATGTGTGGAGAAAAACAGGCACTGCTCATCACCTGTCCAATACAGTCCCAACAGTGAAGCATGGTGGTGGCAGCATCATGCTGTGGGGGTGTTTTTCAGCTGCAGGGACAGGACGACTGGTTGCAATCGAGGGAAAGATGAATGCGGCCAAGTACAGGGATATCCTGGACGAAAACCTTCTCCACAGTGCTCAGGACCTCAGACTGGGCCGAAGGTTTACCTTCCAACAAGACAATGACCCTAAGCACACAGCTAAAATAATGGAGTGGCTTTACAACAACTCCGTGACTGTTCTTGAATGGCTCAGCCAGAGCCCTGACTTAAACCCAATTGAGCATCTCTGGAGAGACCTAAAAATGGCCGTCCACCAATGTTTAGCATCCAACCTGACAGAACTGGAGAGGGTCTGCAAGGAGGAATGGCAGAGGATCCCCAAATCCAGGTGTGAAAACTTGTTGCATCTTTCCCAAAAAGACTCAAGGCTGTATTAGATCAAAAGGGTGCTACTAAATACTGAGCAAAGGGTCTGAATACTTAGGACCATGTAATATTTGAGTTTTTCTTTTTTAATAAATCTGCAAAAATGTCAACAATTATGTTTTTAAGTTCATTTTGAACTTAAATGATTTTAGCAAATGGCTGCAATATAACAAAGAGTGAACATTTTAAGGGGGTCTGAATACTTTCCATCCCCACTGTAAAGGAGAAACAAACAAATCCCATTGCAAATATAAGGAAACCTTTAAATGTGGGGCATGTAATTATTGAAAATTAATGCTCACACAAAAAAATCCTATTCTTCCTAACGGCCAAACGTTCTAGCCAAAGCATTTTGCTAATTGTAAAACCTTGGGGGTAATTTATATGCTTTTGTGTGACTGTATGTGTTTCTATGTTGGCAAAACGAAATTAGAATTTTGGAGACGGGCATATAGACATATAACTAGCATGCAAACTTGCGACCCTGACCTTTCTCTCGGCCGACACACCACCCTAGTTCATAATGTAAAATTTCCGAAAATAAGGTTCCGGATCTTGGACCATATACACCCAAGTCCTAGAGGAGGGGACTGGAACAAGATCTTGTTGTAAATTTAATCACGATGAATCCATAGATTAAAAGCCACCCAGCCTCCTGGCCTAAATGAAACAATCTGGTTTAAACCCTTCATTGAGGGTTTTTCCTCGGAAGGAAGGGAACAATAATATTTAATCTGTCAGCATAGAAACACGTACAATATGTTTGAATGAGTTATTCTACCTTGATCCTGCCAAAATATATGTCACCTTATGCGATTAAACATTTTATGTAATCTTGTCATGTTATTTAATAATCAGTATCACCCAGCTGTAGTAAGCAGACCTATGTTTCTCTTGTTTAAGCATTACATCATGTCTAGATATGTTCCATCTATGTTGATCCTGCCAAAAATATACATCACTGTAAATGACTAAATATATTGTATAATCTGTCTATATCATCCAATGGATATTATCATCCAATCACGTCGTATATTTATGCCTGTCTTGTTTAATGTATCTCACTTTATGTAAACTGAAATGCTATGTAACCCGGTCATATTAATTAACATCTGTTGCCACTATTTTCTTGTTTCCGAAAGGTTTTCAACTATGGCTAAATGTAACCATGGACTCATTTTTGCCATGAAAAAAGACCCGTGGCGGCGTTATGTGAGGGCACAGTCTATTTCAGCTGTGACTGTCCCTCATATTGCGACCCCAGCGGACATGCGTAGTCCGCTGGGGAAGCCTGCTGTGTCAGTGGGTGGAGTGGGCGTGGCCCCGTTCTGACGTGCGTGCGTGCGTGCCCGCCTTGGATGGGGCGGCGCGCACTCAGCCCAGGGGGCCACACTCGGCGAATCCCTGCGCCCTCTCCCTCCTACACCATCAGCTGTTGCAATTAACAGCGACAGCTGATTGGAGGGGAGGGGTTTTTATACTGGTATTGTATGAGCATGCCGGATGTCCACCGCACTTTGCTGTGTGGCACCGGTCTGTGCTGTCAGAATTTGTTTTTCTTTGGAACATAGGTAAGAAACCTTTTTCTACTGACCATCATTGCCTCTTGTGTGCTGCCTACAATCTTTAATGCCAATACTAAGACTCTGCCTAAATTTATAGAAGGTCGCTACCTTATTTAGGAAACAGAAACTAACTGACAATACCAATATAATTTTATTTTACTAAGGCTTGGTGCTTTTATATTCCTTATTATTTAGAAATAAATTCTAAGAAACCAATTCACCTTGCTCTAAGGTTATAGTGATATAGCAATTATGATAGTGCATCTATGATGTCTCTACATAATATTAAAACTGGTTATTTAAATCAACTAAATAAGTGATTTATTTATTTATTTTGTCACTATTATAGTTACTATCCACACACTAGCAACATCAGCCCCTGAGCTTCTAAACAACCTTCAGGTAGGATTTAATGTTCGCACACAAAATTATTTTCTACCAAAACAAAATTAATGCTTTTAATTTGAAACAAATATGATACCCTACTATACAACTCTACTGTTATGTTTTTTGCAGGACTTTCCTCTCAGCCTCAGTGTATCCTCAGAATATTTACCCTACCATTACGCCCCCTACTGGCCTCCTTTTTTGGAAGGCTAAGGGAGGATTCATTGCCTCCCCTATTATCACTAGGTGATAAAATACATATTTTCTGAATGAATTCTTATTTTCCCCTGAATATGGATGCAAAATAATTTTCTACTGAAAACCATTGCTTTCTTTAGGAACCAAGAATCTATCTGGTAGACAGACCGCGTTGTTGCTGCTGTTTTTAATTATAGTTATATGAAATGCTAAGCCAGCAATACACTATAATAATGTAAGTGTAAGAAAAATGGAGACCATATTAAGAATCGTTATATCCAGATATATGCTTGAATGCTTATATTTGTTTTTTCTATATATCATTTTAGAATAGAAATGTCTCTAACTCACACCCACCCCTGAAGAAGGAGGTACACACACTCCGAAACGCGTCAGGTACAAGAGTATTTTCTAACTTTTTACATTGATGTTAAAAAGCCTGTTATGCATTCCAAATAGTAGATGTTACACTATGCATACTAGCTCATTATGCCTTTGTCTTGCAGGGTTTTTTTTTTAGGGTTTACAACCACTTTAATGATTTCCAATGTTTTTTTACCTTAGCTTTCTGTGACCTCTGCTGTCTAATGTTCCTATGACTGCCTATTCAGCACTGACACATGGTAGACAGACCTCTGGATTACTGGCAAAGTGCATTCCTGAGAACTGAGTGAGAAGGGTGTTGTATTGTATTTGAGCATAGGAGAAGATATTGTCATTGTGTGTGTTAATGGATTCAATAAACAAACGACTTTCCGAACTACGAATAGTTATCACGAATAATATATATATATATATATATATATATACATACATACACACATACACACACATATCCATAAATATCAACTTATCCGTAAATAATTTGATTTGTTATAATGAATATCGCTACTCTACAGAAATAATGAATTATCCAAAAACAAATTAACATAACAAATATAACAGAACGAAATTATGTATTTTATGAACGAAAAAGAAAACTGAACCAAAATTTTCTGCTGTGCAGAATGTCTAGCAGGCATCTCAATACTTTTAGTAATACAGTGTATATGTTCAATTAGTTGAATACAATTGGCTGCTCAATTTAGCTAAGGTAGAATGGCTGTGCGGCTGTGTTAATACATTGTCCCTAAAAGTTTTACATTAAAAAGGTGCATGTAGAACTTAGTGTGGCCCATATCTGAGTTAGATAATGTTCATAGCAACAAAAAGTCCATGAAACATGGATTCCCTGAAGAACGGTCCCATGGGAAGGAAAGCAACGAAGAGGAGAAATCACATTACAGTAGATGGTCTTCACAGATTCAGTGCCCTAGGACTCCCACTCAGGTCAGTCCTCTGCAGATATTTCTATCTCAAGACATAGGATATGGCACATCTGCAGAGGAAAGTCATATGTAGCAATGTGGACTACAATTGCAAAGCATAGCCCAGTATCACTAACTGACCTCATATCTGTGAGTCGACCCAAAGGGATTGTCGGATTAGTAGTTCCTCAGAATGGCAATTACTCTGTATGACTATGCACCCGGACTTCATATCCCAGGGATCTTTGCTATAATCAGGGAGAATGCTGGAAAGAGCATAAGAGACCAGAGATGCGCGCCAGACTTTCGTCCTCCTGGTTCTGGTGTGTGACAGACCTCTCTGTTCCGAGAGGGTGATTTCGCGGCATACCATGCGGTGTACGACATTCCAACCCGGCCAAGAAGGGCCCATCATAGTTTGTAGTTGCTAGCACTTTCACTAAAACCAATCAATATACACTTATTGGGATTTTTTTTTAATCAAAGACATGTAGCTGAAGAAATTTGCCAAAATTTATGAAGACTTTTTTTTTTTTTATTGGGTAGGTTTTATAGCTGAAAAGTAGTCTTTTTAATTTCTAAAATCGCTAAATAAAAAACCCAGCAGTAATCAAATACTACCAAAAGAAAGCTCTATTAGTTTGTAAAAAGGTATACAAATTTAGTTTGGGTACAGCGTTGCATGACCGCGCAATTATCAGTTAAAGTAGTGCAGTGCTAAATAGAAAAAAATTGCCTGGTCTTGAAGGAGGTAAAATCTTCTGGAGGTCAAGTGGTTTAAAGACCCTGCATTCAGCTCCTAATTTCCTGTTGTAGGCTGACCTGACAGTGCATTTTCTGAACTGAAACTGCAAGGACTGGCGTCAACCTTGTCCAGTTGTCATTTTCTAAATGGCAAATCACCTCCCCCTCTCCTCATCTCCACAACATTGGGGGAGGTGTTTTTTTGGTTTAAGGAAGTGAGCTAGTCAGAGCTGATAATAGCGAGATAACAGGAAGTGTGCGCAGAACACAAGATCGCTCTGAATTTCTGCCAGGATCAATGGGTATTTTATTGCACTTATCGAACAGATATGACCACTTCCAATGGTGCATTTACCAGGTCAAAGCAGAGGAAAATAGTTAACTTTATTGTTAGAAGCTATATTAATGTTAATTTTTGTATTTATTTTTTTATATATATGTGGTCTTTAATGTAAAGCAGTATGTTCTGGAGCCAATAATCCATATATGAGGGGTAAACATTGCAATATTGATAGCCATATAAAATGAATAAGGACAGTACAAATGCTGGAACTGCATAATAGGTCCAAACAGGTGCAGCTAAACAATTTGTCTTTTGTACTATAGCTCAGCGGTTTAATATAAATAATGTAAAACCTACAGACTTCACGTCATTTTTCTGCCAATCACACACATACGCATGAAAGACAAAGAGACAAAGAGATGAAAAAAAAAAAAAGGAAGAAGAATCATGCATGGAAGTGCGTGGATTAATTTTGGAGAGTAAGGAAATTGTTTGCCGTCGCTTTAAGCACTGGTCTAGAGCCAGATGTACCAGTTTAAAAATAGTTGTCACTAAAATAAATGAGAATGATTTAGGCACAACTAAATGTTTGTTAGATATATTGCACATTTTATTTGATCCCTAGTTTAAGAAAACACGCACTTCAAAAGCAATAGAGATGCTGATGATGCTCATCTTTGAACATTTCGCCCCAAGTAAAAGCAACATATTTTCTTGGTCCGCCGAATCAAAGGGGTTTATTTTAAGGTTGAATATATTTTTATTTTTTTCATACAGGTAGTTACAAAAACACTGACATAAGTAAAACAGTATTATAAGAATTTTTTTGTCCACAAATATCCAGGGACATCATAAACGTATAAAAGATCTTTAATGATCCTTACCATAGGAGCGTAAACAATATGAGAAACCACCTTCATCCCAACGATGTTAAGGTTAAAAGTGGCTCCTTAAAATGAGGAGCCAAGATGGCATAATCAGAATACATACAGGAGGTCAGACTATTGTAATAAATGTGTACCTAGTGATAGGTGTGGGTTACATAGCGTAAAAATATTAAAAAGTAAAATAAAAATCAAAAAGAGGGGGAGATGAAAGGCAGACTGTGGTTTCCTCCCACACTCCAAAAGACATGCTGGTAGGTTAAATGGCTCCTGTCTTAATTGGCCTTAGTATGTGTATGCATGTGAGTTAGGGACTTTAGACTGTAAGCTCCTTGAGGGCTGGGACTGATGTGAATGTGTAATATATATGTAAAGAACTGCATAAATTAATGGAGCTTTATAAGTACTTATAATAGGGTGAGGGCGAGGACGGATCAAAAATGGTGTTAAAAAAAAAAAATGGTTTAATTCTGGTTTGTGTGCAATCTGCATTTCAATGCTTCCAAAGAAGAATACATGAATCTACTCATCCATTGTGAGATAAATTTGTCTATCGTGTCTTGATTGGACTTTATGGGTTCTTCCATACACATGTCATTTACCACCTGGACCCCGTGTACTAAAGACGGTGAACAGTTCTTCATAAGGTAGGTATTAATGGTCTACCTGCAACAAGAAAATGTCTAAGGAGCTGTTTCTTTTGAGTTTTCACTGAGCCAGGGAGAATTGATAGTAATACCATTGCCGGTTAAGAGGGAAGTGACTCTCTGTAAAGTTCATTATAACATTTCAAAAATCTCAAGACAAAATGGTAAGACTTTCCTACATTCCCACCAGATATGAATGATGTCCCTTTCGTATTGCTGCATCTGCAACAGGTATCTGGTACCGGTGGAAAAATTCATTGTAAAGAGGCAGGGTCTTTATACCAGCTAGTGAGTATTTAGTAGTTTTTCTCTTGAGTGTAACAAAAGATGGAAGCTTTATGGGTGAGAATGAAGGCTTTATTCCATTCCATGGAGGTGATCCTACGGCCCAGGTCCCTACTCCAAACTGTCATATATGCAAGAGAACAATTAGAGTTCAGTTTTTTTTAAATCAGATAGCATATATCTGGGTTGTGCTGAAAGGGAGTACAGCTTTTCAAACTTTGTAAGGGGGCATCAGACTAGACTGTTAGATTGTAATTTCTTACAGAAAGAGGCAAGTTGATGCTGCATAAGCCAGTTAATCAGAAGGTGTATGGAAAAACCTGATGATAGCATTGATTCCGAGTGTAGGAGAAAATGTCTCACCTGGTGCCAATATGAACAAAGACATTTGCCTATATAAGAAGCCTGTACTCCTGTGCCCAAATCTGGATTGTCACATAAAGAGGTAAGTGGGCTAGGGTCGGAAGAAAAAGAGTGGAGAAGTGTATTTTTATACCATGTCTGAAGGGTTGCTGTTAGGGAAGAGCAGGCAGATTACGAAAGGAAGAGAGTGAAAGTAGCCCCAAGGAAGGGCACAAAGGTACAGAGAAGATGAAACTTGTGATTGTATAAACCAAGCTTGGATACATGCTAAGAGAGTAGCCAGATGATATAGCTTGAAGTCAAGCAGTCCTGCACCGCCAGAGTTTTTTAGCAGGCATAATGTTCTGTGTTTAAGCCTGGATGGTTGTTTATGCTATATAAATTTATTAAAAACTGAACACGGAGAACGGAAGAAAGGAAGAAGGGGGAGCAATAGGTAATGTTTAAAATATGTATACAAATTTAGGATGAGTGTCCATTTTCAATCTATTGATCATACCTAACCAAGGTAAGAATCTCGTCTGCCATATGTCTAAGTTACCAAGTATGTTGGAGAGTAAAGGGCTATATTTATTTGTGTGAGTAAATATAAATGAGGCTTGCAGAAATAGGTATGCCTAGATACTGTATGGCTTTGTGAGCCCATTGGAAAGAAAAATTAGTTTTTAACGTATGTAAAAGAAGCGCTGGGGGTTAAAGAAATATTTAAAGCCTCAGTTTTGGATATATCTAATTTAGGTTTATTAAGGTTACTGAACATTGAGATTCTAGTAGGGGTGAGGGAAGACTGGTATGAGGGTTTTGTACATACACTAACACATTGTCTGCACACATCGACAGTTTATAATGCACTGATGGAGTACAAATCCCTTGAACCCAATCATTTTGGCTAATCGTTTGAGCGAGATGCTCAATGACCAACATAAAAAAGTGTGGAAAGTGTCTGGTTCTATTTGATATGTTGAATGGTTTGGAGTAAATACCATTAAACAATATGGAGGCTGAAGGGGGAGAATATAAAGACATTACTTCACTTATGCAGTTTGATCCTAGTCCTATTTGCATAAGCGAGAGGCATAGGAAAGACCAATTGATTCCAACAAACACTTTTTCAGCTTCGAAAAGAGTAAACAGAATGATGCTTCTAAACATAATATATTAATTGTAGAGTCTTTGTTGTGTTATCTTTAGCCTCACGCTCCAGAATGAACCACAGGAGTTTATTTTAAATGGGAAGCTAAATTTGTAAACCTCTTAAAGGAGGTATACCTGCAGCCAATACTTTTTTCTCACTTTCAAAAGATTGGGAAATGGTTAGAATCTCTGCTGGTGTTTGTTTGTTTTTTTTTTGTTTTTTTTTTTTTAATTGCTCTTTGTATCCCTGCTTGGGAGATGCCCTTTTTTACTTGTCTTGGTAACTACAAGGTGATGTGAAACCCAGCTGTAACAGGTAGGATTTCCACTCATCTTGGGGAGGTTCCCAGTGGTCACAGATAGCAAAAATAAAGTGACATGGGCTCTAAACCTTCCTCGCTCTAGCCAATAATAATAATAATAATAAGTTTTGGCTGGACAGAAACTTTAACTGAAACAAATGAATGCATGGATTAAAGATATTAAAAAAAAAAAAAAATGAAAGTCAACACACATTACACTTTAAATAAACTGACTACGTTAAACTCAAAACCTTAGAGTAGCCATTTTCAATTGTTTTTACCCCATAGGAACCTTCAAAAGTTTTTCTAGCTTTTAGGGGAACCCTGCTAAAAATTATTATATCTTATTATATCTACAGTTGATGGTATATTAATGTGATCAGTAAATGGTGCAAATAAAGTGACAGAATAAAAAAAAAAAAAACCAAAAAAAAAAACCCGCAGCTTACTTGTAGTATCCGATTCCTCAAGAGCATACATATACAACACTTTCCTACTCTATATGACAAACTATTTAAATAACCATGGAAGAACACAAAGAATACTACCCTGTTTCCCCCAAAATAAGACCTAGCGTGATTGTCGGTGATGGCTACAATATAAGGCCTACCCCCCAAATAAGCCCTACCCTGTTTCCCCAAAAATAAGCCCTACCCTGAAAATAAGGACCTTCAAGGACTTTAACTAGGGCTTATTAGGGGGGTAGGGCTTATATTGCAGCCATCACCGACAATCACGCTAGGTCTTATTTTCGGGGAAACAGGGTAATAGCCAGAAAAAAAAAGACAGACTGTGAAAAATGTAGTATCTACTTACATTAATGATCAGTGAGTGAAGAAGTTTGCCTTTACAATTGGTGCCAGCAAAAAATATTCCCTTACATTGGTGATTCAATGTAGAAGTGACCTCTTACATTGGATGTCAGTGGAAAGTCCCCTTAAGTTGATGCTTAGTGGGAGATCAATCCACCACTGAAATCCCTAGCAACCTTTGGAGACACCATAGTTGAGAGGCTGCTTTATAGACTGGTAGTACAATCTCCTTTAAAGCTAAACTCCAGGAAACTTGAAAATGATCCCTTGCAGTGGGGCTGTGCCCTCACTGTGAACGTTACCTGCTCATGCATGTCTATTGGGCATAAAAAAAAAAAAAAAAAAAGATTTCCTTACCCGATCATTAACTCCTCACTGCGGTTAGACCAATCCCAATGCGTCTTCTCCCCCATGCTTCAGCTGTCTAAGGTCCCGACGTCATCAAGGGTCCATAGCCCTGCATTGGGCATGATGTAGAGGGACAGTCCACCGATGAAGCATGGGGGGGGGCACCATCTGCCAGGAGTGCAGAGGATCGGGTAAGTAAAATGCTTTTACTCCCCACTAGAATAGCAGTTAACCCTTCCAGATTTGGATTTCCTGTAGTTGGGCTTTAAACCTACCTATGACCTTGAATTAGATACAAACTGAATGGGTTGTTTAGTTAGTCAATCATATTGCAAGGTTTTGGTTAAGCTAAATAAATTGAAGGTTTTGTTGCCTAACAATTAGTATTTCATACAAGTCAGAACAGCTACAGTGTAGCTTTTTCCATCATAGTAAACCAGAGCAAAACCTGCACTTATATTAACATAATTTATTTACATTTATAACTAAATTAAATTAGTTCATTAGAACTGGTCTTTAGCAACTATATTCTATTTCAAGCATAAAATATCAACATTTTACTCTTCATATATCTTCAGAGTTTTTTTTCTCCATATTAAATACACACTCTCTACATGCACTTAGATGTGTAGTATATATACTGTATATTATATAAAAAGGTATGCATGTACTTTTTCTTGTGTACATATAACATTTATAAGCATTCTTAACACTTGGCAGAGCTGCACATTCTACACTCAAACATTAATTTCTAAATGTTGACTCAAGGTGTAATATAGTTGTCAGTAGAATCAGGGAGACTTTGCGCAACTTGTTCATGATCTGCCCAATGGTAGATATGGTGTAAAACAAGGATACGTACTCTGACTTCAAAAGCAAACAAGTAGCAAAAAGCTGAAAACAAAGCTTAAGTGACACCCAAAATCATGCCAAACATAATATTATCGTCTTTTAGCCAACCATGCGTGCCTTGGAAAAATAACTACATATGAGATCCAACCCAACATTCAAAATCTAAAAACAGAATTCTTTCTAAATCATTACAGAAAACATGTTTGGAGAGATTTCTCCTATTTTCCTGTCTTGATGAGAGGGTGTCCCACTGACAGGAAGTGTAAGAAAATCTATAGCATGATGTGACACATATACAAAATCTGAAAAGCTGCACACCCCGAATAATAAAATATTGTAAAAAGAAAGAAAAAAATAAAAAAATATATTTTTTGTGCTCTCTTTCATTTCAGAGCTTCTAACCATTTATATTTATCCACAATTTTGGACCCGATGCTTCCCATTATAGGGACCACAGAGTCCTAATTACTTTTACATGCAGTCAGGTACTAAAACGGTTTTCACTTTCACTTTGGCACTACCTAGCACTTAGCGTTTTTTGAGCACATTCCTCACTTTTATTATTAGGCAAATTTTTATTTCTCACTCCTCACCATTATTATATATATCCTTTTTCCTTGGCACTGGTTTTTGACATGTTTTATATTCCCAATATCTTTGGGATCACCACCATACTGTTTTTTACAGCCTCACATATAATACTCATCACCACACTATAACTTTTTGTCATTTCACTTTTTAATTCAATAATCACCCCATCAATCCTCTTATATTTATATCAACATCTCACCCATTAATTTACTTTTGAATAACTATATTTGATTCTGTATAGAAATTAATTATTGTTTTCACCCCAAAATATATTTTAATTGTTTTAATTCATTGGAATATATATGAACACTTCATAACAAATATTTTACACTAGACACCCAATATAAAACAGCATTTTAAGAATTATGTGCCACCAGCAATTATAATATACTGGGACTTGAGTTTTTTACTCCTTCTCATAATTAGGCCCTTTCAGCGCTATTCCTATTGATTTATTATATAGACAATACGTACACAATATATTAATTACTCCCATTGTGATGATTTTCAGGTGCCCATGCCCCCCACTCTCCTCTCCTTTTGGAGTGCCCAATAACCTGTGACCACTTGTAAGCTCTGCGGCCCAGGCAACCCCTTACAGGGTTAAGGTGGGGGCGGCTCCTCAGCAGTCTTCAAGACCACCAGTGGAAAATCAACAGTCTATCTCGTGTGTGTTTGTTTTAATACAAAGTCTCTAGATAAGCAAGCATTTTTGATGGAGAGGAAACACAAGAACCCCCTGAGGAAGACCATAAATATATAGGTCGAAATGCATTGGGGCTTTGTTCCGAACTTCGGACAGTACAACCACATCTTATTGATTGTAGGTTGATACATTAGATAAATTCATTTCTCTCTCTACCCTGATGGTATTGCCAATATTGTGTTTCCCCTTCTCACAATCTACCAGTCTCGCAATGTACATACCCAGAGCGCATGTTTTAACTTTTGTGTGCATATTGTTTATTTGCTTTCTCTTTTTTTGATAATAAAATCATTTATATTTTTTATATATATTTTTGTTGACTCACAATTGCTGCTAAAAAACCCACAGGGATTTTTTTCTTTCTTTTTACAATATTGTGTAAGAAATTCTTTCCAAAGGAGAGACAGCAACAAAAACTCATCTTTAATACAGAGTCAGGAAACGTTTCATCTCATGTCAGTATTCTATAGTGATTGGCATCTTATCTTTCCAGTAGAACCTGCTTTACTAATTTCTTTTCCTGGTGAGTAAGGGGACAGGAAGTGATGGAATATCTCCCCAGTGGGGACACAGACAGCTATAAAAACATGATAGAAGTACTAACCTAAACCCACTTCTTCAATAACGAAGTAGAAAACTTTGGCTGCTTTATACAAGGAAATAAAGTAATGGGAAACGCCTTAAAAGACCAGTGGGTGGGTCATTTCCATTGAACTGATACTGGGTTGTTTGCAGGAAAATCTGTATGACTCAACTATTTTTTTTTTTTCCTGTGCAGTGTTAATCTGCTCTCTGAAACCCTCAAAAATCAAGCTTATAGACACTGAGGTGGGTAACCCCTGCTACTTGGCATGAGTCCAAAGCCCACCATGGCCAAATGTATTCCATAGAATTCTTAAAGACTGGTGCAAACAGATTTAGCAAAAGGTCTTGTGTGCGGCCTAAAAGTGGCGCAGCATGAGCAAACTTCATGTACCCATCCAGAACTTGTACATAGTCTGTGTCCAATCATACACGAAGCGCGGCTCGGCCCTGCACCAGCTCTCTTCTCATTGGCTCACTGGCTGTGATTCACAGTAGCGAGAGCCAATGGCTACCTCATTGGCTGAGACCACAGTGGAGAGAGAGCTCCAGAAGAGCCAAAGCTCTTGTGCACGTCGCCGGATCGAGATGGGGCTCAGGTAAGTATTGGCGGGGGGCTGGGGGGGCTTCTGCACAGGTTTAGAATGCATCAAGGTAAAAAAAAACCTTGAGCCTTTAAACATGTAATGAATGTCTTCAGTATATTGCGCAGTATATTGCTTTATCTTTAATTTTTTTCCATTTCAATTGCCTTTATTTATATTTTTTTCTTCACATTTCCATACAGACCCAAAAGAGACAAAGACAGGGGTTGGGAGTTGGAACAAACTAACACTGCAAGAGGGGCTTACTGCAGTGACCTTTCATGTTCATGATTTAAATCAGTGTTGGTCAAATTTATTGATATATAAGACCTCAAATGCAGCCCTTGACATCAAAAAAGGACCACGCATATTATATAAGTGAACGTAATGCTAAAGAAAGGGACTTCAGTCATGCAACCGGAGATGCACAAAGCTTGCAAACATGCTATAGGAGTTGTTGGAAACTGGGAATATGCTTCAGTGGATAGTCATAGGCTGAAGACACACTTCAGGAGACTATTATAAACCACAGATACACTACGTACTGCTGTTACAGTCCCTTTACAATTCAATGCTTCCACATTTCCTTGAAAAATACTTGTGCCTTTTTTGGTATATCTTTCAGCATGATTCATTATAAAAGATTAAAGATTAGAGGGAAAAAAAACATAGAAATGGAAAAAGGATTGGACATCAAAAAGAAAAAAAAAAAAAGTAAGGTAGTATGAAAGAAATAAACCAAACCGTTTAACTTCCACATGACAGTCCAAAGCAGGGGTCTCAAACTCAAATTACCTGAGGGCCACAGGACAAGTTTTCATATCCAATGGGGACCGCATGCAAACTTTCCTTTCCCCCAGCATTGGTGTCAGCGGACGCACTATTAACACCCAACATTATCCCCTACACTCCACAAATACCCCCCTTACACTCCACAAACACTCCACAAATACCCCCTCTTCACAAATTTCAACCCCAGTCACGCAACTAAGGACTTTGCTCAGCCTCTGTGTGATGGCTCACTTACTTCTCCTCCTGGCAGTCAGCTGGTGGCCTAATCTTCTGCTTCCCAAGTCCACTCCTCCGGTCAGGTCCTGGCTTCACCAGGCCTAGTAGCAGGGCACTGTGAGAACGCCACAATCTTCCACCCTGAGGTGACAGCAGGACCCTGGATTCGGAGCCAGTGTTCTATTGAGAAGTGCTCGCCATCGAATGGTGCCCGGGACGAGCTGCGCATGCACCGTACGTAATAGCACAACAGCTAATTTTACGATCAGCTGTTGTGTTGGCGAGTCAGATTGTGCCTCTCGCTGCCGAGGAGTGTTCATGTAGGTGAGGGCGGAATTTAACATGAAGGGCGCGGATGTTTTCAATGGTGGCCAGTGCTGCAAAGATGGGGGCGGAATTTTTAACGATGCCCAAACAAATCTGCTAAACAAATCTTTATCTGCTATTCTTCCTGGAGGGCATATTTAAAATTCTGCCCCCATCTTTGCAGCAGTGGCCATCCGTGAAAACATCCACCCCCTTCATGATAGATCAGCACTGGCCATCAATGAAAACATCCGCCCCCTTCATGATAGATCAGCACTGGCCATCAATGAAAACATCCGCCCCCTTCATTTTAGATCAGCACTGGCCATCAATGAAAACATCCGCCCCTTCATGTTCAATTCCGCCCCTCACCTACATGAATGTGCCTTGGCACAATCTGACTGAAAAATGTCTTCAGTCGGCTATTGTGCGCAGGCGCCGTCTCGCTGACACAACAGCTGTTGTGGTATTATGTACGGTGCATGCGCAGTTCGTCCCAGCCACTATTCAATAGCGGGCACTTCTCGATAGAACTAGGTGGGTGGGGCGATGGGCGGATCCTCCCTCCGCTTTGCTCTCCTGTGTTGTGCGTGCTGGGCTGCAGCAGCATGTGGGGGATAGAAGACGGAGAGAGAAAGCTCCCAGCCGCTGCATACTGCCACATGTCACACCCGCATAGGATCGGCCCTGCCTGCTGGCCATTTGTAACCGGTCCGCGGGCCGGTACTTTGAGACCCCTGGTCCAAAGGATCTTTTTTATCACTGGCCTGAGTAAGACTACGGTGTACAAGGACCTCAGGGGGCGTACAATAAGCGCAAAAAGGCCACAGGTTTGGTACCAGGGATTTGCATCTTAACAAAGCGGTTGTGGCAAATGACCAAACAAAGATTGCAAACATACTATAGGAGTTGTTGGAGACTGGGGCCATGCTGCAGTAGACAGTCATAGTCCGAACACACTTCAAGAGACAGTCATTGACCACAGATACATTACTTACTGCTATTACAGCCCCTTTACAAATCAATGATTCCACATTTCCTTAAAATTACTTGTGCCTTGTTTGGTACTGTATATCTCTCAGTATGATCCATAATAAAAGATTGAAATAAAAAAAAATAATTAAAAAAAACAAAAAAAAAACACCCCATAAAAATAGAAAAGACAAGGCATGTTAACAAGACAGTCCAAAGTATATTTGTCACTGGCCCAAGACTACTGTGTACAGGGCCCAGCAACCCCAACCCCCCCCCCCCCCCCCAAGGGCCGTACAATAAGTGCAAAAGGGCCACAGGTTGGGTACCATGGGTTTAAATCTTCTTTACAAAGTGATTGCGGCAAATCACCAAGACTCTCAACGGTAATATAGTTTTCCCAACCCCTGTCACTATTGATAGGCAGTCTTCATGGAAATGTGGAAAACATATTAAAGCTGCTGTATATTATTAAAGTGTAACTAAAAGCAAAAACTTTTTTCGTTTTGGATAGAGTGGAGATGGATAAGAACACCTGTCTTTATTGCTGTCTTTGTCACCATTAAGGAAATTCACCCTCTCTGTCCTTTTTACCATTATCATTTAAAGTGAAAGTAACAGAAAACCACAAATTTTGGGTTCTCCCCAGAAAAATAATAATAGAGGAGAAATCTTCCAATGTGGACACTAGTTCTGGTAACCTGGGGGATTGCCTTTATTTTCAGGGATTTAATTCCACTTCCTGTTTTGGCTATGAGACAGGAAATCTCTCAAATGAGACACAGATGGCAAAAAATAAACTGACAGGGGTTATACCCCCTCCCTTACTCTATCCAAAATGAAAAAAAAAAAAGTTTTGCCTATAATTCTACTTTACCACTTGCCAACCGCCCATAGTCGAAAAATGGCTGCAGGGTGGTCGGATAACGCTGAGAGGGCATACTATAACTTCCTCCCAGAATCGTGCACCCCCGGGAATATCCGTGACCGCTGGCGCATTACGGTATAGGGCCGATGGCAGCGGCCCTTTACCACATGATCGCTCCGTCAAATGACAGAGCTATCACTTGTAAACAAGCCAGTGCATGTCCCATTCATCTCTCCCCTTTCTGTACCAATCGGTACAGTGTGAGAGGAGAGGGGGAGAGATCGGGTGCAGCAGCGATGTGGGCTGGATCTATAATGCCCTTGTACATGCTATGTGTTAGAGCCCTTTCACACTGGGGCGGTTTGCAGGCGCTATTGCGCTAATAATAGTGCCTGCAAACCGACCCGAAAGTGCCGCTGCCTTAATTCCAGTGTGAAAGCCCCGAGGGCTTTCACACTGGAGCGATGCGCTGGCAGGACGGTAAAAAAAGTCCTGCTAGCAGCATCTTCGGAGCGGTGAAGGAGCGGAGTGTATACCGCTCCTTTACTGCTCCTGCCCAATGAAATCAATGGGACGGCGCAGCTATACCGCCGGCAAAGCGTCTCTGCAGAGGCGCTTTGCGGTGCTATTTAACCCTCTCTCGGCCACTAGCGGGGGGTAAAACCGCCCCACTAGCGCCCGAATACCGACGGTAAAGCGCCGCTAATAATAGCGGCGTTTTACCGCCGACGCCCGCCCCGGTGTGAAAGGGCTCTTAGAAATATTGTATAAATGGACAACTTTGTTCGAAAAAGTAAAATGACACGTTCAAAAGACTCATTATGCCTCACAGAATATACGTTTGAGTGTTTGGTCATTTTTGGGCATTTCCATTGTCCTGGTGCTCCAGGGCCTTCAAAAGTGCAAGAGGTAGTTAAGAAACTAGATGAGTAATTTATGTCCCTAGAACGCCTGACGGTACTCCCTGCATGTTGGACCTCTGTATGTGGCCAGGCCGTGTAAATGTCTCACACATGTGGTATCGCCATACTCAGGAGGAATAGTAGAATGTGTTTTGGGGTGTAATTTGTGGTATGTATATGCTGTGTGTGAGAAATAACCTGCTAAATATGACAATTTTGTGAAAAAAAAAAAAGTCTTCATTTTGCAAAGAATTGTGGGGAAAAATTACAACTTCAAAAAACTCACTATGCCTCTTACTAAATACTTTGGAATGTCTACTTTCCAAAAAAGGTCATTTGGGGGGTATTTGTACTTTCCTGGCTTGTTAGAATCTGAAGAAATTAGGCCGTCAATGCATCAGGTGTGATCAATTTTCAATGATTGGCACCATAGATTGTATATTCTATAACTTTCACCAAGACCAAATAATATACACGAATTTGGAATATATTTTTTACCAAAGATATGTAGCAGTATAACTTCTGGCCAAAATTTATGAAGAAAAATTACTAATTTGCAAAGTTTTATAACAGAAATGAAGAAAAATGCATTTTTTTTAAACACAATTTTTGGTCTTTTTTCACTTATGCCCCGTACACACGGTTGGACTTTGTTCGGACATTCCGACAACAAAATCCTAGGATTTTTTCCGACGGATGTTGGCTCAAACTTGTCTTGCATACACACGGTTACACAAAGTTGTCGGAAAATCCGATCATTCTGAACGCGGTGACGTAAAACACCTACGTCGGGACTATAAACGGGGCAGTGGCCAATAGCTTTCATCTCTTTATTTATTCTGAGCATGCGTGGCACTTTGTCCGTCGGATTTGTGTACACACGATCGGAATTTCCGACAACAAAATGGATTTTGTTGTCGGAAAATTTTATATCCTGCTCTCAAACTTTGTGTGTCGGAAAATCCGATGGAAAATGTGTGATGGAGCCTACACACGGTCGGAATTTCCGACAACAAGGTTCTATCACACATTTTCTGTCGGACAATCCGACCGTGTGTACGGGGCATAATAGTGCAAAAAATAAAAAACTCAGTGGTGATTAAATACCACCAAAAGAAAGCTCTATTTGTGTGAAAAAAAGGACAAAAATGTAATTAAAATTGTTGCATGACTGAGTAATTGGCATTCAAAATGTGAGAGCACCGAAAGCTGAAAATTGGTCTGATTAGGAAGGGGGCTTAAATAAAAAAAAAAAAAAAAAAAAAAAAAGAGAGAGAGAGAGAGAGAGAGACGAGAAGGGGGGGGGGGGGGGGGGTAAACTCAACTAACTAACCCCCTCAAAAAATAAACTAAAGTTTTGCCTAGATAAACATACTGAGTAGCATAGTTATATACCAATTGCATACAGTTATCGGGCTACACGATATAGGTCTTTTAATGAAGCAGGCTACCCTTTAAACTCAATATCTCTACAAGAACATGGTAGAAATGGAGTTAGGACCTTTATTGTACATCATGTAAGCAAATATTTTTGTATTTTTCTTTTGAAATGTTGATATTTTGTCTTCAAATGCTCACATTGACATTCTAAATACTGGGAACACAATTTCTTGCTGCTTTGTAGAATAGAATTTTAGGTGACTTTTTGCCAATTCATTAAGCTGTGTAGCCTAAAATATTCAAATATGCGTAAACAATTCTGTGACTAAATGTGAATCATTCAATTTCCCCTTTACCCAAAGTCAAAAATCATCTGTTGAAGAAAGAATGTTCAACAGGTAAATCGTAACTCTTGTCCAGATTATGAGAGATCCTTCATCTCGGTCTGACATTAATGATAAAAGTATGAACCTTAAGGCAGTATAAAAACAGTGGTAATAAGCAACAGTTACCCCGACATTAAAAGACTTACCAGAACCATGCAGTGTGTGTCTCAGTTCAGCCAGCACTAACCTGGTTTCTCCTGTCCCCTGTACCTACACACAGAACTGGAAATTCAACTATAGTGCAGCCTATAAGAATACCACACCCACCATCACACCAAGACCTTCAGTGACAGTCACGCACAGAGGAATGCCATAGTGTCACAACTAACAGGACAGCCCTTCTACGTTATGATGAATAGCAAAATCAAAGGAAAGGAAAGCCCTCTTTGAAAAGAAGAGTTTTGCCACAATGGTCCCACTCCTGACAGCACCACAATGCTGGAATGCCATTGAACTGTTGCCAGGTCCCAGCCTTGGGTCACTGTTGTCACTGATGTGATAACTGATTTCACTTAGGAATAAGGAAGCTGATGATTAACCAGGCTAAGTGGAACGATGAAAAATAAACAAAAATCGGGTATGTTTTCTAAAGACCAGTGACTACAAAGAAAAAAGAGCAGGAGTGGTCAGGCGTTCCAGTCATACACCACTGATATTTATGTAATAAACCTGCATATTAAACTAAAGAAATGAAAAGATGACAAAAAGGAGGTAAAAAAAAAAAAATCAACCCTGCAAAACGAAATCTTTCAAGGATTTACATTTCGCTGCCTAATTGTCTCGATCAAACGTCTACAAACTTTACACTACAAGGGCCTCAGCACATATTTGCCAAATATTGGAGTTCCAAAAAAAAAAAAAAAAAGTGGTTTATAAAATGAACAAACAAACTGAATAAAAAAAAACTTAAATGAATGGATAAACATGTTTCAAAAATAACTTCATATCAGAAGCCCACAACACCTCAGAAGTTCCCCCTTCACATTCGAGGCCGCCCCAACACATCAGGGTCCTCCTTTTACAGCAGAATCTCCCCCATCACTTCAAAGACTCCCTTACATATCAGGGTCACGCTTTCTTTTTTTTTTTTTTAAATCAGAAAAGTTTTATTAGGATATAAAACAGGAAACACAAACGTATTATTACATATAAAGTTTCCAAGACAGCTCCACATATAAATTGCAAACATCTACATTTAGTGTCATACACTTCATTATTAATTAAAAACAGTGATACAAACTTGAAAAACCAAAAAAGGAACATTACCATCCTTATCTTGTTAAATACATTCATGGACATACTCCCTGTCTTAGGCACTAGACTACAATCGTATGGCAACAAACAGTAAATGAATGGACCCAACTTAGCATATAAGTAACATATCCATCACCAAGTCTACCGGGCTCAGGCTTGGAGTGTCCAGCCATGGACCCCATCGGTTATCAATTTTATGGGGTTGCCCCTATGCAGATATATAGATTACTCTAATCTAAGCGTTTCTCCTATACATTGTAATTTGTAAACATTCTTTGTGGGCAGGGGAGACAGCAGACTCCCATTTTCTAAGTATTACCCTTCGGGCTTGAAAGAGTGAGAGCTCTAGCAACCGCCTCACGTGTGGAAGCTTGTAATTAAGTCATCCAAAGTTCACAGAAGGCAGGGTTTAGGGTCTAGTGGTATAGAGGTCCGGAACACTGAATTTATGGCGTTCAAAACTCAGTGGCGGCTGGTGCTAAATATTTTATTTGGGGGGGGCGGCAAACTAACGCCAGGGGGAGACGGACAGGAAGGCAGTGGTCGCCACAAGCATCCCACCCTCCCCCCTCTGCGGGAGACGGACAGTGGGCGGGAATCGCTGCAAACACCCAACTTAGGAGGCAGGGGGAAGGAAGAGCCGGCCCATTGCTTATTCTCCCGGCTGAATAGGAAGTGTGTCCTGATTGAGACACGATTGGCCAGGGAGTCCTAAGATTCCGTGGCCAATCGGGTCTTAGGATTGGCTTCCCGATTGGCCAGGAGGAGAATCAGGAAGACAATAGTGAATATTAATTCACTATCGTCACACAACTGGGTGGGCTCAGTCCACCCTTTTCTGAAGCCATGTAGAGCCTTTGGCTCCAATCATGCGCTTTTAAACAAAAAACACACCCCATTGGAATTTATGCATCCAGCGCCCTGAATGTAGATTACGGGTTGGGCGCATGGATTAGGGGAGGCAGCACACCTGCGTCCCATATGGACGGCTTCCACTGAGTCCCGCCCAATAAAGATGCAGTTTCGGACACATCCAGGTTAGGTGATTCACATCTCCATGATCTCTGAAACACTTGCCACAGGTAGGGGAGTCTAAGATAGGGTGACCAGATGTCCCCGGATTGCAGGGGTGGTGCCAGGTGCAGGCCGATCCTGGGTGGGTGCTGAGGCAGAGGGGGGGCAGTCCATACCGGGTGCCACACACTAGGGGGGTTGTCAGCTTTAATTTAAATCACAGGGTGCCTGCCGTCACACAAGTCCCGCTTCCTGGTTTTCTCCTTTGACAGACAGCACACTTGTCCAATGCCATGTGCTGTCTATCGTAGATAGGAGCCGGAGATTCAAATTAAAGCTGACACAGTGGGCAACGCTGACACCCCCCTTTCGGTTCGCACCAGAACATGCGAACAGGCAAAAAATTTGTTCGAACACGCGAACACTGTAAACATGAATAATCAAAAGTGCTAATTTTAAAGGCTTATATGCAAGTTATTGTCATAAAAAGTGTTTGGGGACCTGGGTCCTGCCCCAGGGGACATGGATCAATGCAAAAAAAAGTTTTAAAAAGGCCGTTTTTTTGGGAGCAGTGATTTTAATGCTTAAAGTGAAACAATAAAAGTGTAATATTCCTTTAAATTTCATACATGGGGGGTGTCTATAGTAGGCCTGTAAAGGGGCGCATGTTTCCCGTGTTTAGAACAGTTTGACAGCAAAATGACATTTCAAAAGGAAAAAAAGTCATTTAAAACTACTCGCAGCTATTAATGAATTGCCGGTCCGACAATACACATAAAAGTTCATTGATAAAAACGGCATGGGAATTCCCCACAGGGGAACCCCGAACCAAAATTTTTAAAAAGATGACGTGGAGGTCCCCCTAAATTCCATACCAGGCCCTTCAGGTCTGGTATGGATATTAAGGGGAAAGCCGGCCAAAATTTAAAAAAAAAAATGGCGTGGAGTCTCCCTAAAAATCCATACCAGACCCTTATCCGAGCACGCAACCTGGCAGGCCGCAGGAAAAGAGGGGGGGACGAGAGAGCGCCCCCCCATCCTGAACCGTACCAGGCCACATGCCATCAACATTGGGAGGGTGCTTTGGGGTAGCCCCCAAAACACCTTGTCCCCATGTTGATGGGGACAAGGGCCTCATCCCCACAACCCTTGCCCGGTGGTTGTGGGGGTCTGGGGGTGGGGGGCTTATCGGAATCTGGAAGCCCCCTTTAACAAGGGGACCCCCAGATCCCGGCCCTCCCCCCTGTGTAAAATGGTAAGGGGGTACATAAATACCCCTACCATTACACAAATAAAGTGTCAAAAATGTTAAAAATGACAAGAGACAGTTTTTGACAATTCCTTTATTTAAATGCTTCTTCTATCTTCTATCTTTTTTCTTCTATCTTCCTTCGGTTTCTTCTTCCATCTTCTTCTGATTCTTCTGGTTCTTCCTCCGGTGTTCTCGTCCGGCATCTTCCTCCGCGGCACCGGCGTCTTCTTCCCTTCGTCTTCTCGGGCCGCTCCCCATCCAGCATGGTGGGAGGCTCCCGCTGTGACGCTTCTCCTCTTCTGACGGTTCTTAAATAACGGAGGGCGGGGCCACCCAGTGACCCCGCCCCCTCTGACACATGATGCCTTCCCTGTCCTCCCCCCTCTGACGCCACGGGGAATGCCACAGGGAAGTCCCCGTCAAGTCCCTGTGCATCAGAGGTGGTGCCCCCCCTCTTTTCCTGCAGCCTGCCAGGTTGCGTGCTCGGATAAGGGTCTGGTATGGATTTTTGGGGAGATCCCACACCATTTTTTTTTACATTTTGGCACGGGGTTCCCCTTAAAATCCATACCAGACCTGAAGGGTCTGGTATGGATTTTTAGGGGGACCCCACGCCATTTTTAAAAAAAAATTTGGCCGGGGTTCCCCTTAATATCCATACCAGACCTGAAGGGCCTGGTATGGAATTTAGGGGGACCCCCACGTCATGTTTTTTAAAATTTTGGTTCGGGGTTCCCCTGTGGGGAATTCCCATGCCGTTTTTATTAATGAACTTTTATGTGTATTGTCGGACCGGCAATTCATTAATAGCTGCGAGTAGTTTTAAATGATTTTTTTTCCTTTGAAATGTCATTTTGCTGTCAGACTGTTCTAAACACGGGAAACATGCACCCCTTTACAGGCATACTATAGACACCCCCCAGGTACCAAAATTAAAAGGAATATTACACTTTTATTGTTTCACTTAAAGCATTATTAAAATCACTGCTCCTGAAAAAACGTCCGTTTTTAAAACTTTTTTTTGCATTGATCCATGTCCCCTGGGGCAGGACCCAGGTCCCCAAACACTTTATTACAATAACTTGCATATAAGCCTTTAAAATTAGCACTTTTGATTTCTCCCATAGACTTTTAAAGATTGTTCCGCGGCTTTCGAATTTGCCACGAACACCCCAAATTGTTCGCTGTTCAGCGAACTGGCGAACGGCCGATGTTCGAGTCGAACATGAGTTTGACTCGAACTCGAAGCTCATCCCTACTGGGCACTGAACAGGCTGCATTGCTGGGCACAGCTGAGCTATATTATATTATATATATATATATATATATATATATATATATATATATATATATATATATATATATATATATATATATATATATACACTATGTCCCCGGATTTCATTTTAAAAATCTGGTCACCTTATTAGTCTTGTAGCCTACAGAAATACCTTGGGAGTATATACAGTTGAATCAATCTCTGTGATACATTAAAGTGATTGTAAAGGCTTGTTTTTTTTTTTAATTTAAAATAACAAACATGTCATACTTACCTCCACTGTGCAGCTAGTTTTGCACAGAGTGGCCCAGATCCTCGACTTCTGTGGTCCCTCGGCGGCCCTCGCGTCTCCTCCTCACATCAGATAACCCCCTAGGAGAAGCGCTCTCCCGGGGGGGCGTTTACCTTGCAGGCGCGCTCCCGAGTCCAGCATTCGGCGTCCAAAGACACGAATGCCATACTCGGCTCTGCGCCCCAGCGCTCGCGTAATTGGATTTGGCCAATGGCTCTGCTGCCATCAATCAAATCAAGAACCGGGACCTCGTGCAGAGAGGGATAGCGCGTCTCCACCGAGGGAAATACGGGGCTCAGGTAAGTAAAACGGGGGGGGGGGGGCTGGTGACTGCCAGAAGTTTCTTCACCTTAATGCATAGGGTGCATTAAGATAAAAAAACACGAGGGTTTACAGTTACAGGTGGTTACAGGTGGTTTTAAGGGAGGACTGGGGTACTACCTGCAGAGCCCCCTCCCATTGATCGTCAAGCAGACCAGCATCCCTCACCCAATCGCTCATGTACCTTTAAGGGAAATGAACTCAGAAAATCAGTTAGCTACATTGCGTAGCATCTGGATATAAATCCCTTGGTGGAAACAGTTTCCGCCATCACTTCAAACACTGGAGATGGGGATAGTTGCCCAGAGTCCCCCTTTACATCAGGGTCCCCATCAAAACTCCTCCTCAGGTGCAGAGGCAAACTCGGTTAAATCCGCAGTTTACTTTTGTCCTCACTTCGCTCCAACTACTCCTTCCAAGGGCATTTCCTACTTAGGCGTCACGATACCCGTCAACAGGGGCGTTGCTAGGTGGCAAAAAGACCAGGGGCTTCAGCCCGAAGTCCAAAAAACGGGGGTGGGGGGGTGGTTGGCGCAGCTTTTTTTTGGGCTGGGGAGGTGGGGTTTAGTGACTTACCAGTGCCCATCAATGCTGACCAGTAAACACACCTGCCTGACACTGACCATTACACTGACCTGCCTGACCTACATACACTGACCACTGACCTACATACACTGACCACTGACCTGCCTGACCTACATACACTGACCTACCTGACCTACATACACTGACCTGCCTGACCTACATACACTGACCTGCCTGACCTACATACACTGACCTACATACACTGACTACTGACCTGCCTGACCTACATACACTGACCACTCACCTGCCTGACCTACATACACTGACCTGCCTGACCTACATACACTGACCTACCTGACCTACATACACTGACCTGCCTGACCTACATACACTGACCTGCCTGACCTACATACACTGACCTGCCTGACCTATATACACTGACCTACATACACTGACCTACCTACACTGACCTATATACACTGACTACTGACCTGCCTGACCTACATACACTGACCTGCCTGACCTACATACACTGACCTACATACACTGACCGCTGACCTGCCTGACCTACATACACTGACCACTGACCTACATACACACACTGTGTGTCTGACCTACCTCAGCTCAGCCGTGGTGTGCTGTCACATCAGGCAGTCAGTCACTTGTCACCATCAGAGAGGAGCCAAGCCGAAGAGGAGAGGAGAGCTGCCCACCTGAGCTGGGATGTAGCGTTCCCGCCTTCTGGAGCCTGCAGGCTAAGATGGACGTCACACGTCCCGCGGTCCTGGCATTGGCACTGCAGGCTCCAGAAGGCGGGAGCTGTGACACTTGGCCACTTTCGGCCGCTATGGCACTCTGGGACTCACTCGGCTACTTTTGGCCGCACTTGGGCGCTATGGCACTCAGGGACTCGGCTACTTTCGGCCGCACTCGCAATCAGAACGGTCCCGGCGGCCGGCGCTCGGGGCCAACAAAGGAATGCAGCATTCCATTGACTTGGGGCTTATCAGGGTCACATTCGGGGCTTCAGCCCCCCCTAGCCGTCCCCTCCCTACGCCCCTGCCCGTCAACCTCTCTAACCTATTCTCGCTAAAATTACATCCCTCTCCTCTCCCATCTCCGGAAAAAACTGGCATCCTGGGAGGGGGGCTCTGCTTTACCCTGGTTCAGCCGAATCAACACCATTAAAATGAATACCCTACCCAAACTACTGTATCTCTTCCAAACCATACCCGTACTAAATTCCCAAATCTTTCTTTTCTGCCCTACGCTCACTTTCCATTTGCTTTATCTACAATCAGGGCCTATCTAGAGTTAAATCTAACTACTCACTGTCCAAAGCTCCAAGGTGGCATGGGACTACCCGACTTTGAAATATACTACAAAGCTACTTTTATGGCAAGAGAAAAATATCCTGGACGGCCGCACACCATAGAAGACATCTTTATTGATATGAAGAAATAAAATCCAAATGCAGTCACCTCATGTACAGGGAGGAACAGGAAAGACAGCTAACATGTTTCACGCCCCATCATGGCGCTTATTCATAGCTGAATGATTAAAGTTTGATCATGGGTATATATAGGGACTTCAGGTTTTGATAGCCAATCCAGAGATGGTCTCAAATAGAGACCTGCCCACATGATCAAACTCTAGACCGACACCCAAGAGATAGGAGACACCTGGGAAGTGAAGTTGAATTTTGAATCAAAATTTGAAGACAAGATAACATGACAATGTAATAATGCCTATAAAGGTCCACCAAACTAAAAAAAGTTTACTAAGTGAACCAATGCGCATATATATATGTATATACATGCACTAGACACATGATTATTTTTACTATTCGCATTATTCAACTTCTCCCATTGTGTACATCCATAACCTTGGGATGAAGACCATGATAAATACTAAAACGATATTAAACAATAGCAAAGTACAAAGTAACAACACTAATTTTCAAATCATAAATGCTAAATAATCTCAAAGGAAAACTTGTGTATAAATGATGATAAACAAAATTTGTAAAAATGTAAAACATGCTGAAACCATACAAAATCGCAAAATCGCAAAATAACATATACAAGAAATTGATGTGAAAATACCAATAATCCTATTCCCAGCACTATCAATTATGTCTTGGTAACTGCATATATATACACATACACATCATCCTGAAATATATAAACCTAATTACATTTGAAAATTGTGTAAATAAAACCTTGATTTTCGTTTAAAAATGATTATGTATAAATCATTATTCCCACATAAATCCATGCACTCAAGAAGGACGCAAGCCCCATTCAATGACGTCTGGAATCCATTCATATTGGAAACAAACAAAAAATAGATCTCAAATTTGCAACAAACGGCCAAGAAAAAAAGAGAAGAAAAAGACAGAAAATCGTCATCCAATGGGGAAGCATTTAAATGGTGCATAGAAAAGGTGGGAAAATAGAGAGGGACCCTAAAGGAGTTACGTTAACATTTTTTTTAATAGACTAGCTATGTGTGCTAAATAACGTAAACTTCAGACGGTGGTCCAAAATTTATAGAGATCTATAAATATTACCTGGATGGCTATGCACGGAACAGTAAACAAAGAGCAATGATCTCGTTGTGCCTGTAACTGGTATGGGAAAGGTGGTCACGCTACTGATTTTCTCAGGTGAATCTCAAAGAACCCTAGAAAATCAACAGATATTGTGTGGATAGATGTGTAGGAGACATAGTCACTCTATACTTGGTGCAATAACATGATTAAGATGATAATTTGGTTACAAAAGCTATAATTTAAACTTCCAGGCTCTAAGTAGATCACAAACAGCAATGGATCAACAAATATATATAAAATCGCAAAAAAATAAAATCACAAAAAACGCACAAATCGCAAAAAGTCGCAGAATCACAAAATATCGCAAAAAATCAAAAAACATCGAAAAAAAAAATCGAAAAAAACATGGAAAAATACACAAAATTTATAGCAAATCGGAAGAACAAAAAACAAAAAAATCGAAGTGAAAGATGGCCACTGACAAATATAAACCAGGGAGCATTACGTCATATACTAAATAGATTTAGGCTAAGGTATCACGATAGCCACACATGTATGTGAGATATTGGGGATACACATGGGCATAACACGGTGCATATCTATTGGTAAAAGAGGGACACGTCCCATTCAAAATTGAGGCCGGTGGGACGTCTAGTATTTCGATTAAAAATCCACCGAACCTCTTGTTTGCACAATATGCCAAATTTGTCCCCACCTCTAGGAGGTTTAACAATTTTTTCAATGCCTTGAATGGTGAGGCTGGAAGTATCCTTGAAATGAATATCAACCCAATGGCGAGCAATGTTAGTGGCATGTTCCTTCTCTATGTCATAGAGGTGATCGTAAAGACGATCCCTCAGTCTGCGAGTGGTCCTGCCAACATATTGAATAGAGCAAATGGTACATGTGATGACATAAACTATGTAACGCGTGTTGCAATTGATGAAGGACTGTATTTTATATGATTTGCCTGTTGAAGTAGATGTGACAGTGTCACCCCCTTTTATGAAGGGACAATATGTGCAAGACCGACCACCGCATCTGTATGTTCCCTTAAACTGCAGCCAATGAGCAGTTTGTTTTTTGCTAATGTAAAGGCTAGGGGACAAAAGTCCACCTAAAGAAGGTGCTTTCCTTGATACCGTACGTATGCCTTTATTTAAAATTTGAGAATAGATATGATCGTTCGATAACACCGGCAGATATTTGGTAACTATTTTCTTTATTTTATGAAATTCAGCACTGTACGGAGTGGAAAATGTTGGAACAAAATGGGATTTTTCTGATCTATTCCGTCTACTGTGGTTACTGGGTTTGTCCATTAGCAAATTGGCCCGAGGTGTTTTATTTGCAATGGAAAAAGCCCTATTGATAGCTGACCTGGGGTAACCCCTAGCTTCAAATCTAGCTGACATATGTATGGCCTCCTGTTCAAAATCTATTTGTCTAGTGCATAGTCTTTTCAGCCTTAGAAATTGGCCCACTGGAATACTTTTGATGGTATGGGTCGGATGGCTAGAGTCTGCACGTAGAAGAGTATTACCCGCAGTGGGCTTTCTATAGAGATTTGAAATGATTTCATTGTTGTCTCCTGTGAGCTTAACATCTAGAAACTCTATAGACTTTGGTTCATGTTGTCCTGTAAATTTTAAATTTAAAGCATTATCATTCATATACTCCAACCATTGATCTAAACAGATGTGCGGCTCAGAGACAATGAACAGGAGATCGTCTATATATCGACAATAGAATGCAGTGTCTTTTCGACGGGGACTTTCAGGTCCAAAAATGAGGGACCTCTCCCACCATCCCATATACAAATTGGCCAGGGATGGTGAGAACTTAGCTCCCATAGAGGCCTCGCACTTTTGGAGGTAAAAGTCCCCGAACATAAAAAAGTTGTGTAAGGAGATATTCCAGGCACATGATAATGAACTCCTGTGAAGCCAGAGAGAAGTTTCCTGATCTCTTTAAGAAGAAGGATACCGCCTGTAGACCCAGAGCATGTGGAATTGAAGAGTACAGGTTGGAAACATCACATGTTATCCAACTGTAATTTTCATTCCATGTTAAAGCATTAAGTTTAGATAAAAGTTGTTTGGTGTCACGGAGGTGACCTGGCAGCTCCACTACCAATGGTTGCAGTTGCTGGTCCACCCAATGACCCAATCTCTCATTTAGTGAGTCTATGCCTGCCACGATCGGTCTCCCTGTGAGGGGAGTTAACCCTTTGTGTAGTTTAGGGAGGTGGTGGAAAATTGGCATAACAGGAAACATAGGTATAAACATCTCCTTCTCTTTTTGTGTGAATAGACCCATTCGGACGGCTCGATCCAACAATGAGGAGAGCTCTGCCCTAAATGACTCAGTAGGGTCACCCCTTAATTTGCAATAGGTAGTGGTGTTCGATAGTTGTCGCATGGCCTCATCTCTGTATGTAGCCGCATTCATGACAACCACCGAACCTACTTTTATGGCATGGCGCCCTTGAATGGTTCCCATGACCTTTTCAAAAAGCCTCTGTTATGGTTGAGCAGAATTTGACCCCAGCTGATTTACGTGCCTTTCTATGGGGATACAAGGGAAACTTCTCTAGCTTGTCCTCCACCTCGCCACTAACAATTGCTGTTCTCACACTATGGTACTGAAGGGGGGCTGTATGCGGTCCTCTCTCGGACCCCTTTCCCCTATCCTCCCTATTTGACAAGCCGGCTTTCCCCCAGGGAATAGGGGTTCCATGTTGGGTTCATTCCATCGCTCCTCTTGGCCCCAGGCCCATACTTTCATCCGACACGGACTTAGGACCCCGATCGTTCCTAAGGATTGGCTCACCTCCCTATACTTATATCTTTCTTTGCAAAACAATTATTTATTTCTCAAATACACCATCCTTTCTCTGAATTTGAACGTTGAAGCTCTCTCCATGATATGCCCAGGCACCTACTTTCCTCCTTCTATGGCCTAATCCAGGCCCTCACACAGAATGACCTACCCCCTTACACTAGGATGTGGTTGGCAGATTTGGGAAAGAGCCTCTCAAGGGCAGACTGGCAGACTGTGTTCCACTTCACCCACAAGTCCTCCATTTCCTGCTATTTGCAGGAAAATAAGATCCTTTCTAGATGGTACAGGGACCTCTCTACATTACACAAAATCTTCCCATCTACTCCGGCCTCCTGTTGGCCCTGTGATACATCTTCAGGTACTGTCTGGTGGGAGTGTGAATGGATACGACCCTTCTAGACTCAGGTATTTCAGGTGTATAACGCTATTTATGAGGAATCTTTACAGCTGACCCCAGAGATTGCCCTTCTCTTGCCGGGCTCGGTAGGCCTCGCAGAAACGATGTCTCCTCTGTTTTTTTTTTGTCTGCAGCTCGGCAACTTATCCCAGTTTATTGGAAGACCACCACTACTCCCCCGTTGTCATTGTGGGTCTCTACAGTGAGCAACGTCATGAGAATGGAGGAGATGTTGGCTCTCGACAATAAAACCTATGCCAAATATAAAGTTTTATGGTCCATTTAGCTTCACTTCTCCTCATCCGATACTCTGGCCAACATGCTCCCTACCCCTTCGAGCTCATCCCCGCCCTTGCCTTAAATCATAACGTGTGATAATGGTCCCCACAATAACATTTACTATCTCTCCTATCCATACTCTCCCAGCAGATTTCCTCTCTCCTCCCTCTCTTCTTTCTTCCTGGTTCTCCATTCCTCACTATCCCTACTTTTCTTTCCCCCTTTTTTTTTATTGTTTGATATAAATTTGCACTCCCGTGTGTTATTACTGTTTTATGGTGCGAGCACAGCTGCAGTCGACAGCCACCTCGCTATTTTTAGCCCTAAATCCTCAGCTTACTTTTTACCATGAATAAACAATTGAAATACATTTCAGAAAAGCCCTGTTAAATGATCATGTCTACAGTTCATGGTTTATGTGCATAATCAGCAAGTTGTAGCTATAATATGAAGTAGAAAAATAGCCAATAACGCATTTGAGACCTAGGATGGATTTATTTAACACCTGCTTGTAGGCAGTTGCCTACTTGGTGCATACTACTTCCTGTTGTAGTGACCTTCTTTAACCACTTGACCTCTGAAAGAGTTTACCCCCTTCATGACCACACCTTTTTTTGCTATTCAGCACTGTGCTGCTTCAACTGACAATTGCTCAGTCATGCAACACTGTACACAAATTAAATTTATATCTTTTCACACAAGTAGAGCTTTCGTTTGGTGGTATTTGATCCTATGGTGGAGCACCTGCAGGATTGCTCCCAAGCTACGTAGACGAGGAGGAGGAGGCTCATTCATTCTTCTCATGAGCCAAATCTGGTCAGGCTGCCTTGGCACACTGACAGCCGGGCGGTGGGGGCCCCCTCCTGGCCCTGTCCGGGAGACGGGTGAGTTGACCCCCGGGGTCCTCGATCCCTAGCCGCCTCTGCAATGCGTCAACGCCAGTGGATCATGGCTGTTAGAGGTTTACTTAGTTGCACATACTAGCTTTAAACACAGTCACGTCTATGATTGTTATGCCCAGTTTTGTGGTAAATTACACCCTACTTATGATGGTTAATGTATTGTTTTTTCTTAATGTTTCTGATTCTGAAGGCCCCCCATTCAGTGCATCTCCCTACCACTCCTAAAAGTACTCTCTCATATTGCTTGACTTGCTCACTTTATTGTTGCGCACTTTGACGCATCGACCACCCCCCTTAGGGCGACCTCCCGATTGCTGCACAATCCCTTTTGTGCCTCGGCCGGGAGATCATAGCGTAGTCTCTTGACTAACTTAGATTACTTCCTCCCTCCCCTCCCCCTTCCCCCCTTACCTACCCGCTCCTCTTCCTGCTCTGACCCTGTTTTCACCTTCTTTATTCCTCTCTAGTCTCTGGTGCTGTTGCCCTCTAGCTGGGAGGGGACGTGAACCTTAACCAGAGGTGATTGTCCTCCTCATTCTGTCAACGATCCTCAGCGCCCGGGTCGCCACAATGGCTCTCCTAAAGGTGACCTCCCTTAATGTACGGGGCCTCAATATCCCGGAAAGGCGTTCCCAGCTACTAGCTGACCTACGCAGAACTAAAACCCAAATTGCCTTTCTACAGGAAACCCACTTTCATGGCGAACATATTCCCAAACTGACTAATAATCTGTTCCCGACGGCATACCACAGCATCTCACCTATCTCCAAATCTAAGGGGGTTAGCATTTTGGTGGCAAAGTCAGTACAGTGGGAGTTCAGGGCACAGCAGGCGGACCCTCAGGGCCGCTTTCTCCTGATCAAGGGCAGGGTATCGGACATTCAGGTCACTCTTGCCAATATCTATTTCCCCAATGCCGACCATGCTCGGTTCCTGCGCGGGCTGATACCCATACTACTTGAGTTCACGGAGGGGATGCTCATTTTTGGAGGCGATATGAACTTCGCAATGGACCCCCTGTTGGACACCTCACGGGGTGCCTCTCATCTCTCATACGCGCGCCTTAAACGTATTAAATCCGATCTTCACTCACTCCGTTTGATGGACCCCTGGCGCCTCTTACACCCCAAGGATAGGGATTACTCGTACTTCTCACAAGTTCACCATTCGTACTCAAGATTAGATTACCTGCTCCTTTCCCATCAGGACTTGCCAAGGGTGGTGGACTCATCCATAGATGTCATTTCCTTTTCTGACCACGCCCCCATACACTTGACGCTCCATATGGGTCCAATGTCTAAATCTCCACCTTCGTGGAGACTGAACGAATCACTGCTTCAATCAGCAGAGACCCGCACGGAGATCCAAGCCAAACTGCAGGAATATTTTGCACTTAATGTAGCCTCGGTCCCCAATCCCTTGGTGGTGTGGGAGGCGCACAAGCCAGTTGTCAGGGGCATTTTGATAGGTATTGGGGCACGTCTCAAGAGGGAAAAAACCCGTAGAACTGAAGAACTTCTATTTCAGATTAAGACCCTCGAATGCACACATAAGGCTAGCCTAGCACGCTCCGTATACCAGGAGTTACTTAAAGCACGTGAAGAGCTTCGCTCGCTTCTGTTGCATAAAACGAAAGAGAGGCTAGCATGGTCACGTCGTACAATGTACGAATTCTCTAACAAACCAGGCTCACTCCTAGCCAGAGCTTTACGCGGTCCCCGCACCAAAACTTTCATCCCCCACATTCTGTCCCCCACGGGTCGGAGGGTCTCTACCTCAACAGAAATAGCAGAGGAATTCCGTTCATTTTATAGCGGTCTTTATAACCTAGATAAAACCTCTTCTGGCGCCCCTAACCCTACTGGAGGATTCACTCCATATGAATATCTAGCTTCCTCAGGCATGCCATCTCTGCCGGCCGACACTGTGGAGGGGTTGGAAGACCCCATCACGGTGGAGGAGTTGGGGGTGGCAATGGCGAGCTCCAAGCCAAAGAAAGCCCCAGGCCCTGATGGCCTCACTTCAACTTACTTCAAAACATTCTTTGAGACGCTCTCCAAACCGTTAGTGACTGCACTTAACTCTATTACGAAAGGTAACTCCTTCCCCATAGACTCCCTTAGGGCATACATCTCTCTCATCCCCAAAGAGGGAAAGGACCCACTTAGGTGTGGAAACTACCGACCGATAGCTCTGCTAAACACCGACCTGAAACTATTTGCCAAGATCTTAGCGAACAGATTGCTCCCACATATACCAAACCTAATTCACAAAGACCAGGCGGGTTTTGTTCCTCAACGGGAACCACGCGACAACACAATTAGGGTGCTGAACCTCATACATGCCGCTAGGACCACGCGACGACCCCTTCTACTGCTGTCAACTGACGCAGAGAAGGCTTTCGACCGTGTAGATTGGACGTTTGTTAGAGCTACTCTCGAACACATTGGCCTTCGGTCGTCGATGCTCAGCTGGATCCTATCACTCTACTCTAGCCCCACAGCGGCGGTCAGGGTCAACGAAACCAGGTCCGGTTATTTCGACATTCGGAATGGTACCAGACAGGGTTGTCCCCTGTCCCCCCTTATCTTCATTCTTACCTTAGAACCCCTGCTCTGTAAGATACGGGCCAACCCCCACATAGAGGGCTTCCGTAAAACATCTGGAACCCACAAGGTTGCCGCATTCGCAGATGACCTTATCTTCTTCTTGGCTGACCCCATTGCCTCACTCCCCGTCTTGCTTCATTCTCTGAGGGAATACGGGGCTCTGTCCCTATTTAAAATAAATATGTCTAAATCCTCCATGCTCAATATCACACTGCGCTCGCAAGACACCCGACAATTGCGCCTGAACTACCAGTTCCACTGGGCAACCGATACCATCCCGTACCTAGGAGTGGTCATCACCGCGGACCCCGCCGACCTGTACCAAGCAAATTTTGCCACTCTCCTACACAGACTTAAAACAGATCTGCAGCATTGGCACGCTCTCACTTTAACGTGGTTTGGACGCTGTAATGCCATTAAGATGACAGCCCTCCCAAGGATACTTTATCTTCTACAGGCCCTCCCCATACATCTCCCGCCCTCCTTCTTCAAGCGAATCGACGCACTCCTCCGAGAATTTGTCTGGTCACACAAGCAGCCACGCATAAAATTACAACTACTTTACTTGGCAAAACGCAGGGGAGGGGTGGGTTTACCAGACATAAAAGCCTACTATAGGGCAACGCATCTTACCAGATTGATAGACTGGTACTGTCACCTAGAGGCCAAACAATGGGTCACCATGGAGATGGAGGACTCAGACGGTACGGCCAGGAGTTGGCCGTGGCTTACCACTCCGATCCCGAAATCAATTGCCGAACACCCAACTCTAGGAAACACATTGAGAGTGATCAGAGAAACCTTTCGCAAAACCCTGATCTCACCTATCCCTTCCCCTATGGTGCCGATCCTAGGTAACCCTGACTTCATGCCGGGCTGCCAGGGGCCGATCTTTAGAGCCTTATCAGCGGGAGATAGATGGCCACACCTCCATGACTTCCTGGATCCCGGTGGCCAGCTCAGGACAACCGCGGGAATTGAAATCCTAGACAGGCCATTGGACTTCCTGAGTGGTCTCCAACTGCGTAATTTTTTACGCCGAAGCGCCCGAACTCTAGGTCCCCCACGCCCACTTACGGAATTGGAACGTATCTGCCACCGCAGAGAGCCCATACGCCACTCTTTATCCCTGATCTACCTCTCTTTGATCGCCCCGGCTGAAGGTTTTGTCCCCCCCTTCCTTACTAAGTGGGAGACGGAACTGGGAGTGCATTTTGATGAAACACAAAGGGAAAAGATCTTACACTTTGCCCAAAAATCTTCTCTGGCCACAAGGGTCCAAGAGACTTGCTACAAGATTGTGACCAGATGGTACAGAGTGCCATCCACTCTTCACAGGTTCCTCCCGCAGGTGCAGGATCTATGTTGGCGTTGTGGAGCAGGAGAGGGAACAATGTTGCACATTTTCTGGGACTGTCCCAAGATTAAACCGTTCTGGAAAGAGGTGACGGATACGGTCGAGCATCTGACGGGTGTCGCACTGGGGGGAGACCCCGGGGCCTGTTTACTGCACCTTTCTAGAAACTCAATTAAGAAATATAAAGCCTCACTCACCATACATCTGCTTAATGCGGCCAAGGCCTGCATCCCTCTATTTTGGAGATCGGTAATCCCACCAACGAAGATTCAGTGGTATGCGAGGGTCAATGATCTGCGGGACATGGAAGATCTTACGGCCACCCTGCACGACAGGGAGGAAGCCTTTCGGGAGACCTGGCGCTCCTGGCAACACTTCATCTACACCGAGGCCTACCTCCGAGAGATGACTTAATGCGGACACTCCTTGATACGAGGACCCTGCCTGGCTGGAGGGTGACACCGCCACCCTCCTCTCTTTACCTCTCTCTTCCTCTCCCCCCTCCACTCCGCCTCTCATTCTCTCTGCCCTCTCCCCCCTTACTGTCTCCCGCTTTTCTCCCCTTCCCTCCCCCCCACCTCCCCCTCTCTCCCTAGGTTCTCACACAACCCCCTATACTTTTTCGGCTTAGGGAAGATTAGATCAGATACGTTGAATATCATGGTATACATTACTCTACGTTCGTTACCCCTTGCCGGACTCCACTGATCGGCAAGGAATATCTCCACCCCCGGTCAGTGGAGAGTTTTTCTCTTTTTCTCTCTTTGTTATCTTGGTCTATCTATATACCTGTTGTCTAAGGATAAATACACGAGCCTTTAGTTTAAATGAGGCATACCGCAGGGAACTGCTTGTAAATGGATAGTATGATAACCATAACATCAGACCTCCCCATACACTCAGGCTCTGCTTTCATTATGCAGACCATGTAATACTAGAGGAATGAATATGTGTTCACGTCTTTAGTCGACGGTAATTTTCTGTTAAAGTCCTCTTCATACCTCTGTTTTATCTTTTTTATCACTCACTAAATGTTATAGATCTTGATAACTTGTATATCACACTGTAACATACATTGTTGAAATAAAATAAAGGAATTTAAAAAAAGGATTGCTCCCAAGCTGGGCTGTGTGCATCCATGGACACACACAGCATGGCTCTGCCCCACCCCGCTCCCTCCTCACAGGATTTGATTGACAGCAGCAGGGACCAAAAGGCTCCCACTGCTGTCTCTGAGTGTCAGGGCTGAGCTCAGCCCTTCCTCCTCTGAGCTGGACGCTCAGCTGTCCGCTAATTGCCAGCTTCCATTTCTCTCCAAAGTTACCCAGCTGTTGTTGATTCTGCTCATCAGTCCTGCCTACTTAAAGTCGTCCAGCTCACTTGATCTCTGCCTTCGCCTTTGTCAACATCACAGAGACGTTCTCCTGCGTTCCTGTTGAAAACTTGCCCGGCTGACGTGCCTTCTGGCTCCTGTTCCTGCTTGCTGTACTACTAGCTTTATCTCTGGTTCTCTGACATTTGCTTGGCTGACTACCCGATCCGGTTACTGAACTCTGTTTGACTACACTTACTCTGTTTACCTTATTATTATTATTAAACAAGTGTGATTTAACTATACTTCTGTCTCAGTCTGATTCATGGTTCCTGATACTGAGCCTGTGAGGAGAGAAGGCAGTGCTGCTGAAGATGGGCATGGTGCTGTATTGAGATAAGATTCGGATAAGCAAGACACATCTCATCAGCGTGCAGCCCCGCCTCGAAATGAATAACCACGCCCACACACGTGACCACTTCCCGAGACATGTACTCTCAACCGTGGGTCATCTTATGGTCTCCCAGTGCTCTTTAGGGCTCTCATCCACATCCATGGGCTCCAATGACAACTGAACCCACTGTAACGTGGGGGGGATAGCTGAGGACATTAAATTGGGGGGGGGGGGGGTTGAGGACTGTAATGTGGGGGCTGAGAAATGTATTGTGGGGAAAATGAGGACAGTAATGGGGGGGGGGGACTGAGGACTGTATTGTGGAGGGAGCTGAGGACATTGAATTGGGTGGCCTGAGGACAGTAATGTGGGGGGATAATGTAAATAGGGACAGGGGACAGTACTGTTCGGGGGATTGATGTCAAGGAAGTGTGAGAACACTACTGTGAAATGGTGGAGGGGGGTGATGTAAAGGGGGAGCCAAGGACACTCATCAAGAGTGGATCTTGATATGAAGGGGAGGGGACTGTAATTTGCAGCGGGGACTGAGGACGCTGATGTAAGTGTAGCAAGGTCTCTGGCCTTGTCCAGTCTAATGAAAACGTTCCAGGCCAAATATAGCTGACATCCTTCTGTATGTGGTGGGGTGTGAGACATAATGGCTGCAAGGTGGACAAAGTTATTGGGCACCAGACACTTCTTGGATGTAAAGAGGCTTTATTTCTGTTAACAGTCATTTTTGCATTTTTTGGGGAAAGAGGGTTAGGGCCAGGACACCCTTCAGTAGTTGTAGATTCAACTGGCAGACTCCGAGACTTCAATAGGGAGGACAGCCGTGCAGGGAAAGGCCCCAGCAAGGCACCACATCTGCACATGCTGTCTCCTATAGAAACAGTCTTGAACTGTTCTGTTTCAGTTAGGAACTGTTAAACAGTTCCTAACTCAAACAGAACAGTTCCTTCTGTTCTTGTAGCTCTTGAATATTGAGCTCCTGGTCTCTCACTAGACCCTCTGATTCACTGACCCTGAATCCCTTGAGCTCCTCCAACCTTTGTGGTGGTATCTTCCTCAAGCGTCACTGCTGGGTCCCAAGCTAGGCACTCCAGATACTTTTCAAGATTCACCCCTGCTGACCGGCTTGGGCCCTGGCTTGACTCATAAGGCTGCTCTGCAAGCGTCACCTCCACTGGTTGGGTCCCTAACTTGATCACCGCCTGAAGTTTCCCAATTCTCCACCGTGCTCATTCGGTAGGAATAGTATTTGTATAAGTTATTCCTGCTCTACCTTGGAAAACTGGTGTATATGGACAGCTGCAAACACTGAATGGGATCAGACCAAGCCCAAAAAAATAAAATTATAGACATAAATAATAAGTGCTGCGCTCGTCCCAAAACGTGTATCTGTGTGAAAGTGTATAATAATACAGGGTATACAGGTAATGTGTTTGTATGCACAGTATCCTGTGATAAAATCAACGGTGTTGAAAGTGAATATTTGTCCTGTATCTGATATAAGAACAAACACGGCACAGTGTGTGTAGGGAACAAATATGGATAATCCTCATACACACCTAGTGCTAGTGTAACATGTGCAAATAAACCTTAAAGTGCTAAAGTGTCATTGTGCAACTCATATGGATAAAATTGCATATAAAAGATGAAGGGTATACGGGTAATGTGTCTGTATGCACAGTATCCTGTGATAAATCCAAAAAGTGGATATTTATCCTTCAACTGATATAACAACTAAAACGGCGCAGTGTGTGTGTAGGGAATGAATATTAATAATCCACATATACACCTAGTGCTTGTGTAGCATGTGCAGATAGACCTTAAAGTGCTATAGTGTCCTTGTACAACCCTTATAGGTAAATTGTGTATATAAGCCAATAAAATTACTTGCAACCAATATCACAAAACATACCATGTGCAAACAGTATGGACAAAAGGGTGCAAACTGCGAAACAAAAATTGTATGTAGAAAAAAATGTAAACTATACAACAATAAATATTGTGCAAAACACATTAGTGCAAAAACAAGTGTATGGCATCTATCTATAAAGAGACAGCCACAGAGGATGTATTATTGTGTGAAGTCCAAACTTGTAAAATGCATCAAACATAAGTGCAAAAAAATGTTCAGCAAGGTCTCTGCTCTACCAGAGCAGAGACCTTGCTGAAAGAAAGAGAGGAGACGTGACTGGAAGTTGTAGCAGAGGAGAGATTAAAGTACAGGGACTACCGGCTCTGGTCCAGGGACCCCCAAAGAGAGATCATCTCCTCCATTTACCTTCTATGCGGTTGTCCCATTGCCGCAAGGTAAGGGGCCATTACCCATCTGTGTGTGTTTGAGCACGAAGAGGATATTTTTACCCTCTCTCTTTCGGCACCCCACTGGTCACCGGTTGCACATTTTGGATTGCTAAAGGATCACTGAACATTTTTGCACTTCTGTTTGATGCATTTTACAAGTTTGGACTTCACGCAATAATACATCCTCTGTGGCTGTCTCTTTATAGATAGATGCCATACACTTGTTTTTGCACTAATGTGTTTTGCACAATATTTATTGTTGTATAGTTTACATTTTTTCTACATACAATTTTTGTTTCGCAGTTTGCACCCTTTTGTCCATACTGTTTGCACATGGTATGTTTTGTGATATTGGTTGCAAGTAATTTTATTGGCTTATATACACAATTTACCTATAAGGGTTGTACAAGGACACTATAGCACTTTAAGGTCTATCTGCACATGCTACACAAGCACTAGGTGTATATGTGGATTATTAATATTCATTCCCTACACACACACTGCGCCGTTTTAGTTCTTATATCAGTTGAAAGATAAATATCCACTTTTTGGATTTATCACAGGATACTGTGCATACAGACACATTACCCGTATACCCTTCATCTTTTATATGCAATTTTATCCATATGAGTTGCACAATGACACTTTAGCACTTTAAGGTTTATTTGCACATGTTACACTAGCACTAGGTGTGTATGAGGATTATCCATATTTGTTCCCTACACACACTGTGTCGTGTTTGTTCTTATATCAGATACAGGACAAATATTCACTTTCAACACCGTTGATTTTATCACAGGATACTGTGCATACAAACACATTACCTGTATACCCTGTATTATTATACACTTTCACACAGATACACGTTTTGGGACGAGCGCAGCACTTATTATTTATGTTTATCATTCGGTAGGAATGCTGTTCCAGTTATTTGCTTCAGTTACTCACTGTGGTCCCTGGTAATAAGGTGGTTAGTCCCTTTGTGGCGACAGCTTCCCTTCTACCTCCGACCACTGACAGGTTCGCTGGCCGGTAGAACAGTCACTTCTGGTTGGACTGCAAGCCGCAATCCCAACCCTGCGCTGCTCTCTTACTTCTGGATTGGTCCTCACACAGCCTAGCAGCCAGATGCCCCGGGATAGGCCCAATCTCTGGACTAGCAGCCCGGGGCACACAACACACGTCCACCCATACTGCCGTCCAGGTGGCACCGAACAAAAATGCATCTGACTCCACCTGAATATATAGACTCTCCCAGCAGACCATGGGATTTAAGAAAACCCCTGCCCATTGGCTGAGATACCCCTATATACCCATAACCTGACCTTGAGTTATCCTTCTCATATCTAGTACCACCAAGTTGACCAGGGTAACTACTCCTGGCAAGTAAATTTGTGAGGAGCATCCCTAAATAAACCCCAGTGTACTACATAAGAATGGGTTCAGATCTGTGCATGTGCATTAGATGCACACGTCGTGGGTAGGTCAGCCCAATCGGCTGCACTACCCACAAGAAACACAGAGAAAGAAGTCCTTGACCTTTTGTTTCCCAAAATAGCGCCGCACCAAGCCGCATGGTGCTGCAGCAACATGCGGTTTGGCGAATGCAAAAATGCACCATGGGTACCAATAGGATATTCTGACCTCTGCTGGAAGAAAAATTTTACTGACTGGACCTCAGTGAATTTTAAGTGAATACCACTGCCATAGAGACTTTTCAGTCTCTTGAGAGCTGCTGCACTACAGTGTTTTGGAAGCATGCCTCCACCTCACCCGGACCCTCTAGGCCATCTCCCTCCAGTGTGTTGTCACATACACCATATCTCTCCACAACTATGATTCAGCTAGAATAATGCCATATAAAGAGCAGGTGAAAGAGCAATAATGATGTGCAAAGAGTCATAACCCATATAAAATCGGAGTTCAGTTTATTAAATGTAACCAGTAAAAGATATGAACTATAAATGGGGGGGGGGGGGGGGGGGGGTTGGCTCAGATTTGCAGATTACCATTTGTCCTTAGGCTCCAACTGCTACCTGTACTATATTAACGTCTTACTTTCTCTGACTCTGCATCATAAATTTCAGGAAGCTTTGTAAATTTAGGAGGGAGGATTTGCACAGTAAGACCAAACCCACACAATATATTTGAACAGCTGAATATGCTATGAAAATAGCTAAGGAGTGGTAATTTGCTTTTTGACCACAGTGAGGATTAATTCATTTTTAAGTGTCAGATATTTTGAGATTAACATGTTGCTAATCAGAAAATTATTATTTAACTTTAACTTTTATTTGCTAGACATAAATCCCGCAATAAACATATCTTATGCTCCCTTTGGTCTGTTAAATATACCATTGAATGAGTTTTGTTATATCCGTTCTAAAAGTGCAGCAAAAAAAGAAAAAAAAAAAAAGAAACCTGCTGAACCTGTCAGAAATCTTATCAGTTGATGATGGAGGAGGAGATGGAGGAGATGGAGGAGGGAGGAGGAGATGGAGGAGATGGAGGAGGGAGGAGGAGATGAAGAAGAAGACTGTGACTTAAAGTAGATCTATAGGGAAAACCTTTTTCCCTTTTCCATTTTTAGATAAAGTAAGGGAGGGTTATAACCCCTGTAAGGTTTATCTTTGCCATCTTTGTCTGGTTGGGGAGATTTACCTTCACATCCTGTTCCATAGCCAAACAGTAAGCGAGAGGAAATCCCTGCAAATTAAAGGAATTTCTTGGGGACCCCCTGCTCACCAGAACTAGTGTCTCCATTAGAAATTGTCCCCTCTATTACTTTTCTGGGGACAACCCAATACGGAACTCAATATTGGGGATTTTCTTTTACTTTCAATGTTAATGGTAAACAGGACAAATCTCCCTAATGGGGGCACAAACAGCAATAAAACCTGACAGGTGTTCTAATCCATCTCCCCTTTATCCAAAACTGAAAAAAAGTTTTGCCTTTAGTTATACTTTAATGAATGTTCAAAAGTACTTCAGCATTTTGTTTTCTTTTAACATTGGATTTTGCAATGAATGCAATTTCCCAAAAGAATACCACATACCATTGTCAGAAAATTTTTCATCCTGCCCCTTCAAATGCTGTAATCATGACTGTTCAAAAACAAAACGTTAATTTAACCGCAGTAACAATTAGAAAAATCAAATGAACATTCTTAAAACTAACTATTTGAAAACAGATACTGCTATTGTATGGGCATCTTAATGTAGTCACCACATCTAAGGACTGGTAAGCTGCAACTCTATTACATTTTTGTTCTTAGGTTAAGTACACTTTAAATTGAGTGAAAAATGGATTTAAACTGTGGCAGACCTAACCATTTTTAAAGCAGCCCATAGATATGGGTGCCATGTTTGGTTGCAGCCTGATGTACACCCACTCTCCACACTCCGGAGGGAACATTCAGCAGAAATTTTAGGAAACCAGTAATGGAGTTTGCATTTGCCACCCTTATAGTAAGATCGTGATGGTCGACATACTCCCCGACATATGTACCCTGGATGCATCAACAAGATCACCATTCTACAATTCCTGGTGGTCTAACCTGGGGTCATGAATGTTCCTTTCCACCTTTCTGTATTTTAGGATGTCTTGTTGAATAAAATGTATAAAAGGTCTTCCATAGAAATCATGTAGGGGAGGGGTAAAGTGCACGTTACAGTAGGCAGATGACACCTGCTCTATATGTTCCCCATTAACTCGTTGGGCGCCAAGTGTGGGTCACATAGGAGGCTAAAGCCTTGTACACACAATCGGATTTTCATCCGAGAATTGTGTGATGACAGACTGCCTAAAATCCAACCGTTAGTACGCTCCATCAGACAATTGTTGTCCAACTTTCCACCGACAAATCTTGGTTAGCAGGCTAGTAAATTTTCGCCGGACAACGGTCTGGTGTCAGATTTTCCCATCGTGTTTACACAAGTCCATCACACAAAAGTCCAAAACACGCATGCTCGGAAGCAAGGACGAGCCGGAAGCGGTCGGTCTTGTAAAATAGTGTTCGTACTGAAGAATTGACATTCGCAACGCGGCAAATTATGAAATCTCGAAATGCAGCGCACATTCTCTTCTTCTTTAATGGGATAATTAATGAAGCTGCTTTGCTGGCGATACTGATGTAGTTCTGCCAAACGTATTTTCAAAGGCTTTATTTTTCTAGTGATATCAAGAATGCTTATTTTTTTGTTTTGTTTTTTTGTTTGTTTTTTCTGGCAAATTTACCACAGCACTATTATCCTGTAGTTTTTAATCTCAAAGATACAACTATGTTGGTGTCCCTTGTTAATTTTACATTGTATTTTTAAAAAATGTACTGGCCTACTCACAAACTGTCATTTGAAGTAAAACACATAGCCAAGTATTATTCTACACATTTTTTTTATTGTGCATTAAAAAAAGAAAACAAAAATAAAATTAGACATGCACTCTATGCATCCAAAAATATAAAAAAAAAATATATAACAAATCAAATCATTTTTCAACCAAAAAATAAAATAAAAACCTCATGCATGTGTCCTGCTTCTTAATATAGGGGATCAACAATGCCAAGAGTTGGTGAAAGCAGGTGCCCATCGTCCAGAGATGATTCCGAAAATCATCCGAATTATTCTCCTGGAGCTCCCGCTGCAAAGGCATATGACATAATTGGCCACGGTTATTAAAGCAACCAATTTTAACACTTTATCTCCTCCGAATCCTGCAAAATGGCTGGTTGACGAACGGCCATTCAGAAACAAACTGAAAAGAGCAAAATGAAAAGTGCGAATCAAACACTTACCAAACTTATACTAAACTCAAAATTAGCAGAAGGAGCACAAAGCATGGCGCCTGACAATTGAACTTCCTCTTTATTGGCTCGTAGTACGTCTAGTATGTCACTACGTTCGTGTTTGTTGGCCGACAATTGTGTACCGTTTGTATGCAAGACAAAATCCAGGCACACGCCCTTCGGACAAAAGTCTAACACTTCGTCTCCAATTGTGCGTACAAGGCTTTACTCTGGGTTCTTTGGGCTGCACCAGGTGATGAACGGGGGTCACTCGTCCCAGCACAGGGGTAACAGCTTGCCTGAAGGGGTGTTCACCAATGCCTGGGACCGGGCGAGGGCACACATTAAGGTTGAGTCAGAGATGAGCCACTTGTGTGTGTAGTGTTATATGCAGAGTTCTTCCAAAGATATTGTTCCTTGTCCTACACACTTGAACAGGTGTATGTGTGTATTAGAAGGGACATGCACAGACCCACTACAACAGTCAGTTACCTCACTCCCAGTAACATAATGGGGTCCCAAACAGCACATAGCACGGACCTCGTGCGTGCTCCACTTAACCCCTCTCATTCCTTACCAAGTGACTAGGTATTAGATCTCCGTAACGCTAATCCACTCCCAGTGAACAAGGGGAGGGAGCCGAAAGCCAATCTCCTTTAATACCGGAGAACCTGCCACCTGTTCAGGTACCACCCCAACAAATGGTTGCTGTTCTTCCTTCTGGTTACTCAAAGCAACTTTTTGGAAGTTAACCTTCTGTTGTAGTGATGTTTCACAAACCCCCAATATGCTAGTCCAGACCCAGGTTCCTTAGAGAAATATGCCAAGACCCCTCATACACCCCTTGAGTAACTTCAGACCAGGCTTTGAGCAGAGTAAACAACTTTACTGAACATTTGACAGAATGTGTACAACATGCAACAATGTCCTTTCCCTAACTTAACTATGGCTGCCCCAGGTTACTTGTGCGGGTGTAGCATTTTTTTGAAAAGTCCAAACTGGTGATAACTCAAAAATGGGAGTATTCTGATGGGTCAGCGTTCCAACACGCTTCTTTGGACATAATTTAAAGTCTCCATATGTGCATCCTGAGCTTGTTCCAAGGTCCCTACTTTCCCCCGTTCCAAGTCTCCCCCACCTCTAGGATCCAAGCCTCAAAGGCGGCACTAGCAATAACCCCTTCCGTACCAACCTAGAAAGCCAGATAGACTAACCAAAAGTATGCAACCTGCCTACAAGCAAATCCCCTTATATTGGCTGCGGCAAGAGAATCTTCCAGAAACGTATGAAACTTTCAAGTTTATGGTCTGCATTGATGGGCTTTGGGCTTGGGGTGACATCATTTTAAGTGCTTCTGACATTGATAGGCATTATTGACCTGTAGAAAAAAAAAATACAAAAACCGCGCTCTATGCTAAAGGTATATAAGAAACATAGACCACATTGTGTTATGGCGACCTAAAAGTAGGGTCGCTGAAAATTCAAAGTTCCAAAAAAGTGCTCGTGCTTAAAACTCATTCTTATTGACCTGTAGTTGACATCTCATTTGCATGTGACCTGCTTCAAGTGGGTTTTGCATTCCCATAAAAATATGTGGAAATGCAAGAACCCTCTTGAAGCAAAAAATGCTAGTCTTCATGGGCCCTAAAACTCCAGAATCTACCACAAAAGGAAAATATCAGTTTTTGGCATACTAACCCTTCGCTGTGATTGGTTAGTCCAGCTAAACAATTGTGACCATGGCGGCAGCAGCAGCTGGCAGAGGTGGGGAAGGGGTGTAGAATTCACCTCTATTGGTGACCAGTGACCACTCTCCTGTATCTGTGGGCACCCTAAAGCTAGCCATACATGGCTTGAATTTTGGACAATTCTTGTTGGCTTGACCAAAACACCACTGAAAAGTTAAAGATGTTAGCTGTTAGGTAGAACATTGAGGCCAAACAAGCACTACATCCGAATGTTCAGGTTGTCAGACAGCCACAGTTCCCACGGGCAGGAGAGATTCTTCCATCCACACTGTTTAGTGTGGATGAGAAAATCAATAGATTTTTCTCATTCAGCACGCAAGGATTAGATCTGTCTGCACAGCCATTTCTGTCTCCATTATTGCAGTATATACAGTATAAAAATGTATGTACCAATACATTTAGTGACAAGAAGCTATTGTTTTTTTCTATGTGTGGTTTGTATATGGCAGACAGAACATCACTTGGAGAGCAGTTTACGTCAGCATCAACTCATGCTTGGAGGCAGCTCCCCATCTTAAATAATTTCCCTCTTTAATTAGAATGGAGCTTATTGTTTATCAGTTTCTGTAAATGTGTACAGCATTTAAAAGGGGAACTATAGTCATGCAATTTTGATTTTAAATTTCCTTGTGAAAAGGGGCCAACTCAATGTAAACCATCTTATCAATGTATGTTGAGGTGTTAAAGAACAAAAAGGTATTTGTATAGATCATAAATCTCTATGAACACAGGACAATATGTTCTCAATACATCCTTTCTGCTTAGTAGTGCTGCACAATGTTGTGCTTGCTGATCTTGTCTCACAGAAATTCTACAGCTATAGTTGAAAAATAACAAACTCCACTGCCTTGAATGCTGGGAAACACAAACAATGCTTTGGGAAGCTAGAAACCATGTCATGATTTTAGGTCACATGGATTTTCAAAGCAGTAGTAGTTCTTCCTTGTAAGAAAAAAGTACTTTTCTTTTTATGTAGAAGTTTCTGGCAATAGTACCTGTTAAAGAAGCCATGTGAGGAGCTTGGAAATGGTTTCCCATTTGTGGGGAAAGCAAAGTATACTCCTATATCGAGCCATGACAGGAGGACTGGGATTTACACTGGTATACCAGAGTGATTATTGTGTATAGATCCATAAAAGTTCCACATGGTGAACTTGGTGCAATTTTTTCCCCCCTGCTGGAGCAAATTGCATCATGCTTTATTTGTGTTTTGTTTTTAGCCTTCCCCTGAATCAACTGTGGGCACAAGATTGGGTATGTGGTGGTTTTCTGTTAATTCATTTTGTCTGTTGGTTGACCCCGATGGACTTGTGGCTTTTTAAACCCAACAAAATATGTACAGTAACTGTAGTGCTTAACCCCCAGAGGCCACTGGTGATGGTGGGACCTCTTCTGCCACGACTCTTAACCTTTCCCACTGCCACACTTGGTCTTAGACTAAAATCTGTTTGCACCTGTGGATTTTAAGTAAGGTTAAACCTTATTTTTTTTTATTAATAAAATAACAAATATGCTATATTTACCTCCTCTGTGCAATTTTTTTGCCAGCGCTCCAGGTAAATGCCCCCATAGAAAGCCACTTCTTATGAGGGCACTCGTGTGGGCGCACTCCCGACCCACCCTCTCTGCGTTCATTGACAGACCGGGCAGCTCGGCCCTGCCTCCCTTTTTACAGCATTTGATTGCTGTCAATCTGCCTAGTGAGGAGGAAGCCAGCGAGAGCCGCTGCTCTCATGCACATTGCTGGATCGGGATCAGGTTTAGTATAAAGTGGGGGGGTTCTCTTGGGGCATCCTGCAGCACAGAAGCTTTTTTACCTTAATGCATACTATTTAAGGGTTAGCAGGCTACCACTCTAAAAGAATGCACAGAAATAAGGCCACATCTTGATGGTAAAGCAATTGAATATATTATGGCAATTCAATGTAACAAGGTATAAATGAACAGACAAATGATTGCACAAACATATGGGAACTATGATAGAAGAATGAGCAATGAACCACTAACTTTAAAAGAACTATATCAAGTTGAATTAAATAATAACCAGGTGACTAGAGTCTCTAAACAGAATCAACTAATGCAGAGGAATAGAAAGGGTGGGCATACTCATTCCTAGGGTGGGGGTACTCCTGGAGGTGGTAGGAATTACCTGGCGCTTAGTAATTAATGTTGGCCGGCTTTTGGTGGGGCCCTGCTTTATGTAGTGCACTTTGTCCCTTTAGGAGTGTGGGTGGATGATAGAAGATAGGTTGTTAGGCAGGAGCAGTCTCCATTGGTGCTAGCAGTGGCTTAGGATGGGTAGTTCAGCTCACCACTTCCTGACGGGTCTGGTCCCAAATTCTTAGCAGTCAGCATGTTCCAGAAGCTGGGATCCAGATCCTCACACAGTTTGAAATCTCTCAACTCCAATCCTGAAGATGCAGCAACTCCCTCTCTCTCTCTCTCTCTCTCTCTCTCTCTCTCTCTCTCTCTCTCAAACTCAGTCTCTGATGGCAGCTATAGCAGATTCAGATGCAGGTCCGTCCTCTCTCTCTGATATGGGTGTAGAGGCACAGCAACAGGTCCTCTTTGCTCCTCTCCAATGGCTCTGGTCCCTTTGATGTGGGGCACAGACCCCAACAGGTCTGTACTTGTTGCTCTCCTCTTTAGACTCCCGAGATCTGGATCAGTTTGCCCAGGAAAACTGTGAAGCTGTTCTCTAGCTGCAGCCACTTGTGGGAACTAAAGTACAGTAGCGCCCCCTTTAAGGACTACGATTCCCATCATCCATTTAGATATTAAACACACTTTGTCCTAGGATGACAATACTCACTGACTGTATGTATCCATACAGAGTTGTCAGCTTATGACAGGAAGTGTGACAGTACTACGAAAGACCTCCCCTTTTCCTCTTCAAAACATGGAAGTAGCTGTCTTGTATAGGGTGACCAGATGTCCCCGGACTGAGGACACTGTCCCCGGAGCCAGTCTGTCCCTGGATTGCAGGGTGGCACTAGGTGCAGGGCCGATCCTGGGTGGGTGCTAAGGCAGAGGGGGGGGGTGGGCGCGTTGAAGCCAGTGGCATACCAACAGGGGGCGTTCCCCCCGGGTGCCACACACTAGGGGGTGCCAGGCAATGTGACAGCTTTAATTTGAATCACCGGATGCTCGCCGTCACACAAAGTCCTGCCTCCTGGTTTGGCTCCTTTGATAGACAGCACACTGGTCCAATGCCGGGATATGTGCTGTCTATCATAGGTAGGAGCCGATCCAGGAGGCGGGACTTGTGTGATGGCGGGTGCTCGGCGATTCAAATTAGAGCGGTCACAGTGGGCGACAACGGCCTGTGTGATGATCCGGCCAGCTCTACTCTCTCTCTCCGATCCCCTGCACTGGTCAGGCTGCATTGGATGGGCACTGATCAGGCTGCATTGGATGGGCACAGCTGAGCCCTGCATGCTTTATGTAGCGCATTGCTGAGCCCTGCATGCTTTATGTAGTGCACTGCTGAGCCCTGCATGCTTTATGTAGCGCACTGCTGAGCCCTGCATGCTTTATGTAGTGCACTGCTGAGACCTGCACTTAGAGAAAAAAAAAAAAAAAAAAAACTTATCTTCATTTAATTTGGTAGTCATATCTCAAGTTTTTTTTAATCTCCTGGACAAAATGTGAGAAATAACGTATATATATCATACAATCATTCCATAAACACATACCACATACACTGCATATATAATTTGAGGAAATTATGCTCATAAAATATTTTTTTTTTCCATTGGCAAATGGTAAAACTATGTCCCCGGATTTCATTTTAAAAATCTGATCACCTTTTTAGTCTTGTAGCCTACAGAAATAACTCGGAACAATGCTTACCGAAAACAGGTGAAATCCACAGGAAGCTATAAGCGCATTCGATTTCTGGCAGAATTGATGGATATTTTTGGCACTTGTTGAGCAGGTATTATGAAATGCTTTTAATGGTATATTAAAAAGGGGTTGTAAAGTCTCATGGTTTTTCACCATTCTATGCATTAAGGTGAAAAACCCCCCTTTCTTACCTGAGCCGATCGTTCCAGTGACAGGGATGAGCAGCTCCAGCCGCTGTCTCGGGTCCTCATTGGACAGACTGATAGCAGCAAGAGCCATTGGCTCCCGCTGCTGTCAATCAGATCCAGTGACACAGGAGCCGGGGGTGGGGCCGAGTCCTGCTGTCTGTGTCAACGGACGCAGCAGCAGGACTCGGGAGTCGGGAGCGCGCCCGCATGAGTGACCACATGCAATGCGGCTCTCTGAGAGGGCACTCGAGAAGAGGAGGAGCCAGGAGCGCCACGGGGGGGGGGGCCCAGAAAAGGAGGATCGGGGCCACTCTGAAAAACCCTTGCACAGAGGAAGCAAGTATAACTTTTTTTAAATTAACAAAACACAAACCTTTACAATCACTTTAAAGAGATCAGCCATAACACTATGACCACCCACCATAACTCGTTGAGGCATGGACTTCACTAGACCTCTGAATTTATGCTGTTGTATCTGGCACGAAGCTGCCAGTAGCAGATCCTTTAAGTCTATTGTAGGTTGCGAGGTGGGGCCTCCATGGATTGGACTTTTTTTTCCCCCACAACTGTGTTTTGACACCTTTCTATCAGAACCAGCAATTACAGTAGCTATTCTATTAGATCAGACTACACAAGCCAGCCTTCACTCACCACGTGCATTAATGAACTTTTGCATTTCCGCTGGTTTTCCTTTCTTGGACTACTTGGTCTTTCCAAAGCACTGCAGACTGGGAACATCACACAAGAGCTGCAGTTTTGGAGTTGTTCTTACCCAGTCTAGCCATTACAATTTGGCCTTTGTCAGAGTCGCTCAGATCTTTACGCTTGCCCATTTTTTCTGCTTTTAGCACATCGTCTTCAGGATACTTCCCAACTTTTGAACTTCAGAATGAGGGAAACTTGAGGAAGGAAGTAATCTTGCATAGCGCCCAACTCTGCCAGTGGGAGGAGCTTAGGGGGCATCATTAAACAAAACTCGGGCTTCCTTGTACCTATAAAATATGCTTTTCTTATCATGGATACATACAAACCCCAGCACATTCATTTAAAAAAAAAATATAAAATCATGCAGGGTTTGGAGTGCATTATGTACAGAGTGCCGGGTTCTAAGACGAGCCGTGTACAGAGTGCCGGGTTCTGGGACGAGCCATGTACAGAGTGCCGGGCTCTGGGACGAGCCGTGTACAGAGTCCTGGGCTCTGGGACGAGCCGTGTACAGAGTGCCGGGTTCTGGGACGAGCCGTGTACAGAGTGCCGGGTTCTGGGACGAGCCGTGTACAGAGTGCCGGGTTCTGGGACGAGCCGTGTACAGAGTGCCGGGTTCTGGGACGAGCCGTGTACAGAGTGCCGGGTTCTGGGACGAGCCGTGTACAGAGTGCAGGGTTCTGGGATCAACTGTGTACAGAGTGCAGGGTTCTGGGATGAGATAAGTACACAGTGCAGGGTTCCCTTTTACATGTTGTGCAGTCCTTGGGCCCTGCCATGGTGGCAGAAGGCCAGGGCCCAGTCACAAGTACGACCTTTTTTACTGGTAATTCCGCCAGTGGCGTCAGTATGGACTGTGAATGGTGTCAGGCAGTACTGCAATGGACGTGGTCAGTAGGGCAGTGGACATGGTCAGTAGTTTTAAATTTTTGTTATTTTTACCATTATATTTTACAATCTAATTTTTTTATAGTTTTTTTTTTACAATTTTTTGATGGGAGGGGGTGGCAGTGGAGGGCAGTATGATGGGGGTCAAGGGCAGGATGATGGGAGGGGGTGGCAGTGGAAGGCAGTACGATGGGAGGGGTGGCACTGGAGGTCAATATGATGGGGTTGAGGGCTGTATGATGTTAGGCGTGGCAGTGCAGGGCAGTATGATGGGGGGGGGGTGGCAGTTGGCAGCATTATTATGGGAGAGGGGGATAGTGGAGGGCAATATGATGGGAGAGGGGGGTAGTGGAGGGCAGTATTATTATGGGAGAGAGGGGTAGTGGAGGGCAGTATTATTATGAGAGAGGGAGGTAGTGGAGGGCAGTATTATTATGGGAGAGGGGGGTAGTGGAGGGCAGTATTATTATGAGAGAGGGGGGTAGTGGAGGGCAGTATTATGAGAGAGGGGGGTAGTGGAGGGCAGTATTATTATGAGAGAGGGGGGTAGTGGAGGGCAGTATTATTTTGGGAGAGGGGGGTAGTGGAGGGCAGTATTATTATGGGAGAGGGGGGGTAGTCGAGGGCAGTATTATCAGAGAGGGGGGTAGTGGAGGTCAGTATTATTATGGGAGAGGGGGGTAGTGGAGGGCAGTATTATTATGGGAGAGGGGGGGTAGTGGAGGGCAGTATTATCAGAGAGGGGGTAGTGGAGGGCAGTATTATTATGGGAGAGGGGGGTAGTGGAGGGCAGTATTATTATGGGAGAGGGGGGTAGTGGAGGGCAGTATGATCATGGGAGGGAGGATATTGGAGGGCAGCATGGGGGGACTGTACATTAGCATGATTGGCGGGGGGGCAATGTATGGGAGGGAGCAGAGTGACTATGAGCATCCTCGAGGCAGGGAGCATTTCTCCTACCTTTCTTCTATCCTAGGGATCATCAGGCAAGACCCGGAGTCAAGTGGAGCTTAGGCACGAGGAGAAGGAAGTTAAATTCTCTTCCGGCTCTCTCTGAATGCTGGGGCCTGCTCTCCTCCTCGCCATGACGTCACTGGTTGCTACACGCCAGGTGGGCCATGTCTAACAACCAGTTGTTTGAGCAGTGAGCCAGGCAGCGCCAGGGGGTTAATAATAAAGCGCCACGAGTCTCACAGTACACCAGGTAGTGAGGGACAGCAGCGGCATTTTTAGGGGGCATTAGATCAGCCCAGGGGGCAATTCCGACACATTGTATTGTCCCAGAATGAAGGTGCCCGGGACGCAGGACAGACCTCGCAAGGCATGACTTTCACGGGGAATCCGCAACGGTTGGGAGGTATGACTTCAGGGACATTGCTGCCTAATATATCCCACCCACTTGTCATTGTAACGAGATTATCAATGTTATTCACTATGCCTGTCAGTGGTCATAATTGTATGGCTGATCAATGAACAATATAGCTAAAAATTGACAAACACCAAAACAAAATGAAAACCCAAATTCACTTTCCATGTAAACAAACTGTATAATCTGGAAGTGATGTCATTCTGGTAATCTTCTTATCTGCTTCATGCTTAGTCTGGTGCTTACTTACTGTCTACAGCTAAAAAGCTCCTTTTGTACACTAGGTAAATCTATTTCCCTTTAAATCCCTCTTCATCCCAATCACACAACTATTTCTTGTGCAATCTGGCTTCTATGATGCCAAAAGGAAAACCGTGTTTATAAAGTCAGGTACAGTGGCATAAATAAAGATGGACTTCTATGTAATAATGGTTTACATTCAGTAAGGAATCCTAAAATGTAGGGACCTTGTGATCATTTTGGTTACTCAGCACCTAATACACAGACCAGATACACTAGATTACCAAAAGTATTGGGGCTCCTGCCTTTACACACACACATGAACTTTAAGGACATCCCAGTCTTTTAAGCCTCTTACACACGATCGGACTGTTGGCAGACAAAGCGTCAGACTTTTGTCCGAAGGGCGTGTGCCGGGAACTTGTCTTGCATACAAACCGTACACAATTGTCGGCCAAACACGAACGTAGTAACATACTACGTGGAATTTCAGCTCTTGAGTGCCACCCTTTGGGCACCTTCTGCTTTATTTTCAAAGCCTAATTGAACACGCTGAAGATAGAAGCCGATTGGCTACCATGCACAGATGCACCAGTTTCTGAGTGCACCAGCTTTAGTGAATATCCCCCCCTTTTGTGGAGTTTGTCCAATGATCCCTGTGGTAGACCACCTGGGCTACCATCTACAGCGACCCTACTTGTGAGAAAGGTCTTTGCATTATTATTATTAATATTATTATACAGGATTTATATAGCGCCGACAGTTTACGCAGCTCTTTAGCACTTTACAACATTAGGGCAGACAGTACAATTGCAATACAATTCAATACAGGAGGAATCAGAGAGCCCTGCTCGCTAGAGCGTACAATATAGGAGGGGGGGGTCAAGTTATACAAAAGGGTAATAGCTGTGGGGGATGAGCTAATATAGAAAATAGTGCAGTTGTTAGATGGAGGCAGGATAGGCTTCACTGAAGAGGAAAGTTTTCAGGGATCGCCAAAAAGTGGATAAATTTGAAGACAGTCTGACAGATTGGGGTAGGGAATTCCAGAGGATGGGCGAGGCTTGGCAGACGTCCTGGAGGCGGACATGGGAGGAGGTGATGAGGGAGCTAGAGAGCAGGAGGTCTTGGGAGGAACGAAGAAGGCGATTAGGTTGGTTTTTTGAGACTAGGCTAGTGATGTAGCTGGGGGCAGAGTTGTGGATGGCTTTGTAACTTGTTAGTATTTTTAATTTAATTTGTTGGGTGAGTGGCAGCCAATGGAGGGATTGGCAGAGAGGGGTAGCAGAAACTGAGCGGTTTGTAAGGTGGATGAGTCTGGCAGCAGCATTCATGATGGACTGAAGGGGGGATAGTCTATTTAAAAGATAAGCCAATGAGGAGGGAGTTGCAGTAGCCAAGGCAAGAGATAACCAGGGAGTGAATCAGGAGCTTTGTGGTTTCATTGGTTAGAAAGGGACATAGTTTAGAGATGTTGCGGAGGTTGAGGCGGCAAGCTTTGGAACACCTTGCACGCTGACATGTGGGGATGGGTAGTTGGTTGTGCCATTGCTCATGACAGATAAGTCAGTGGAAGAGGCACGCGGGGGAGGAAATATTATAAGCTCGGTTTTGGACAAGATGAGTTTGAGGAAGTGGTGTGACATCCATACAGATAGGTCTATTAGTAAGTTAGTGATGCATGAGGAGACTGATGGAGTGAGTTGAGGGGTGGAGAGATAGATTTGTGTGTCGTCAGCTTAGATATTGAAAGCTGTGAGAGGCTATCAGCTGACCCAGGGAAGAGGTGTAGATTGAAAATAAAAGAGGTCCAAGAACAGAACCTTGGGGGACCCCGATGGAGAAGGGAAGAGGAGTGGAGGAAGTAGAATTGTAAGTGACACTGAAGGTGCATTGGGATAGGTAGGATGAGAGCCACTGAAGAGCACAGTCACGGAGCCCGAGGGAGTAAAGTTTTTTTTTGAGGGGGGGGTGGTCAACCGTGTCAAAGGCAGCAGAAAGGTCCAGAAGTAGGAGTACAGAATAGTGTCCGTTGGTTTTTGCAGTTAGTAGGTCATTTGTGAGTTTTAAAAGAGCAGTTTCTGTGGAGTGTTGAGGGCGAAATCCAGATTGAAGGGGATCAAGAAGGTTATTCTTAATGAGGTGGTCACTCAGTTGGTTGTGAACCAGGCGTTCAAAGAGTGTAGAGGAAAAGGGGAGCAAGGAGATAAGGCGTAGGTTAAGTTTGGTAGGGTCCAAGGACGGCTACTTAAGTATGGGGGTGACCAGTGCATGTTTTAGAGCATTGGGGAAGATGCCAGAGGTGATGGAGAGATTGAAGATGTGGGTTAGAGAGTGTAGGATGGAGTCAGAGGGCGACGTAGTATTTGAGAGGGAATAGGCTCCAGGGACAGGTGGTTAGGTGGGTGATAGAAAGGAGTTTAGCAACTTCGTCTGTAGTAGCAGATTTGAATAAGGGGAGTGTCAGTTGTACCTGTTGACATGGGGTCTTAACTGGGGGATACCTTAAGACTGGAGATTTCATCACGGATTATATCAATCTTGTTTTTGAAGTGATTAGCAATCTCCTGGGCAGTGAATAAGTCAGTGGGTGGAGGACAAAGTAGAGAGTTGAAGGTAGAGAAGTGTTTATGGGGACTGGATGAGAAGGTGTTCATAAGAGTTGTAAAATAGGTCTGCTTGGCAGTGGGAGGAAAGAATAGTATTTTTGGAGGGCAGATTTGTCTTGGTTGAAGTCTTTGAGAGACTTAGTCTTGTGCCACAGAAGCTCAAGAGCGTGACTACATTTTTTGAGAATTTTAGTGTCATCTGTTTGCCAGGGTTGTAGGGGTCGAGGCCTGATTCTGCATGTAGTGAGGGGAGTGAGCTTGTCCAGGGTGGAGGACAGAGATTTATTGTAGATGGAAGGGGCTTGGTTGGGGCAGGACAGGGGAGAGATTTTGTCAGAGGTGGTCAGTAGCAGAAGAGAGGAGTTGAAGTTGCGAAAGTTTCTACGAGTGATGGTTAGGCGATTGGAGGGAAAGGTGATGTAAGACAGTGGGAGAGAGAAACTAATAAGGTGGTGGTCAGAGAGAGGAAAAGGATTGTTTGAGAAGAAGTTGTATGGAGTGCATAGGTAGGAAAATACAAGGTCAAGGGTGTTGCCATCAGAGTAAGTAGAAGCCTGTACCAATTGCTTCAGGTCAAAAGAAGAGGTTAGACTAAGACGTTTAGAAGTAGCAGGAGTGTTTGTATTAGCAGGGATGTTGAAATCACCGAGAAGGATTGTGGGAATTTCCGAAGAGAGAAAGTAGGGTAGCCAGGCAGAAAACTCATCAAGGAAAGTCGATAATGGTCCAGGGGGCCCGTAGATCACAGCAATTCTTAGGGAAGTTGGAGAGAATAGATGTATACAGTGGGCTTCAAATGATGAGAGGGAAAAAGAGGGAGGACAGTGAATAACCTGAAAGGTGCTCTGGGGGGATAGGAGGAATCCCACTCCACCTCCCTTGCGTCCATTAGGCCTAGGGGAGTGAGTCCATTGAAGGCCACCCTGGGATAGGGAAGCAGGAGAAGGGGTGTCAGATTTGTGGAGCCAGGTTTCGGTGACAGCAAGTAGATTAAAGGAATTAGTGACAAAGAGGTCATGAACAGCGTTGAGTTTGTTGAAGACAGAGCAGGCGTTCCAGAGAGCACAGGAGAGGGGGAGGCTGGTGTTGGGAAGAAGAGGAATGAAGACTAAAATTGCATAGCTTGCGACTACTGCCAGAGGGTGTAGGGTGATGGTGATTGTGTTGGGTACAGTTAAATAAGGGAGGCCCAAGGTTTGAGGAAATATCTCCAGTGGTTAGGAGAAGCAGAAGAGTAAGGGAGGTAATATGAGAATACGATTTGTATGAGGGGACATGCTTCAGTATCCTGGGGGGTTTGTAAGCAAGTGGGCTTAGAGTTAGAAAGAGGTGATGTGTGCAGTTATAAGGGGAGGGGAGAAGTGAGGGTGATATGTACAGATTGTGGGGTGGAGCAGAGGGGCGAAGAAAAGAGTCTGAGGAGAGAGGCTGCAATTGTGAAGAGGAGGAGAGGTGAAGAGTGCAAGTTTCTGAGAGGAAGGTGAGATAATTTGGAAATGAGGTCACCCGCAGTCTGCTGTAGTTTGCTTTGTGCAAATTGCTGAAGTGCAAGAGTGGAAGTGCCACTTATTTAAAGAACCCCACTTCTTTGGAAGAACCCCCTGTATGTGCAGCCCCCCCTGTATGTGTTCCCCCCGTAAAAAAAGGCCTCGTTTTTATACTGTGTTGGGTGTGGATTGAATCTAGCAATTAATCAATCAGGATGTAATATTAGGCACACAGCTAGCAGAGCAAAACTTTCACACCACAATCAAACTGCAAGAGGACCAAGGGGCCAAAATTGTAAAGATACGGGAACCCATAATTTAGGTAAGACTTAATAACTAAATAAACATTGAAATAATGTGAGCATGGCTACAGATGGAGTTGAAACAGCGGTGATAAGCAGATTTACCAAATATGCATTTGAGCAGTCAGTCAATGTTCAGTTTAAGGTAGATGGAAGTATAAACACAGATTTACCTGTGAAGGGAGAACCCCCTGTATGTGCAGCCTCCTGTATGCATTAGACCAGTGGTCTCCAAACTGCAACCCGTGGGCCTTATGTGGCCCTTTACTTGCCTTTATTCAGCCCTCGGGGCACTATTCCTCCCACTGATACCAACAAGGAGGCACCATTCCTTCCACTGACACCCACAGTGGGGAACCATTCCTCTTACTGACACCAACAAAGGGTGTCAATGCCCCACTGACACCAGTGATGGAGCACTATTCTTCCAACCAATACCAATGATGGTGCATTATTCCTCCCACTAATACCTATGATATGGGGTACTATTCCTCCAACCGATACCAATGATGGGGCATTATTCCATCCACTGATACCAATGATGTGGGACCATTTCTCCCACCGATACCAATGATTGAAGTACTATTCCTCCGACTACAAGCACCATGTAACTTTAACGGACGCTGGAACATTTTCTACTCCCACTGGCCACTCCGCCCCCCTAAAGTTTGAGGGACAGAAAACTGGCCCTTTGTTTAGAAAGTTTGGAGACCCTTGCACTAGACTGAGCAGTACTGTCCTGTTTATCAATAGCGATTTCTTCTTATACCCAGTTCTCTTAGATACTGTTATTCTGTTTTGTGCTGTCACCTAGTTACCTTTGTGGCAACTACCTCTAGACAGCCCCAACCTGCAATAGTTGCACTGCCTGGTATATTTTGTTTTTCATTTTTTACATTCTCCTTTACCATATCATTAGTATTGTCAGTCAACTGATCTTGCATTCATACAGTAAACTTCAAGTTGAACATGGCCGTTTGTCTCATTTGGCTGATACGTCTACACAAGTATAGCACAAATTGTTACAAATACCATACAAATTACTAAAAACCATCACAAAAACAATCTCTTATATACACTGATGGAAACCAGTAAATTGATGACTGAACAACATTAGTCAATACCATTCCATTTGGTTATAAAGGCTCAAGGTTTTTTACCTTCATGCATCCTATGCATGAAGGTAAAAACTATTTTATATGCTGCTGCTACATAGACACATTACAGTGAGTAAGTGTTGTCATTCTATAAAACAAGAAAATGCATTACTGGCAGGATTACCAGGTGGAAATAAAGGGGAAAAAGCCTTACAAAAAAAATCCAATGCATCCGCCATATCTAAGAACTGGCAAGCTACACTATGTTATTGCAAAAAAAAAAATTAGGATAGAGAAAATTATATATATTTTTGGTTATTTGCTATAGCATAGCTAAACCCATCATATTTTGAGCCTGCAAGATAAAATATATAAAAAGCGGCTGGTACATGACTTTGTTTTGTTCCTTTGACGGGTCTTATGTGAAAGTTAGTAAAGCTTTCACTGATCTCAGTACAATTAGGACATTTTAGATACTCATGAGATTAGCTTTAACCACGTAATAGGGCCATTTAAGTATTTGTTCCAGCGGTAATGGAACATAGCAAATACATGGAAGTTGTTGTTGGTTTAATGACACAAGCATAGCTTATTCTAGTAGTAATTAACTTTTCCACTGCACTTCCTTGCCACAGGCTAGATCAGGCAAGGCCAAAATAAAATGGTTTTGTCCCATCCACATTGTGTGATATTAGGATTTTATGTATTTTTTTAACAAGATTTATATACAATTTTGTGTGCCATGCCTGTGTGAGACCTCATGAACCTGTGTTCAGCTCTCTCAAATGCTAGGGCTGCATCCCAATACAGTCCCATACAAGTCTATGGAGTGCACAGGGGTGGCTGGCACCAGATAGTGTTTACTCCTCTGGCAGAAATCCTGAAGGACCCAAGGTTGAGAATTTTCATGTATAGTGGGTATAGAAAAGAATCACCCCCTTTAATATAATCACATTTTGTTGCTTTGCAGCCTGAAATGAAGACAGGCACATTTTTTATTTTATCCAGCTGTATACAGCTGTTTACTCAGTGCAAAGTTATAACATCCAAGTGAAAGATATAACACCAACATGTCAGAAAGAAAAAAAAAAAAAAAGAAAATAAGACCTAGCGTGATTGTCGGTGATGGCTGCAATATAAGCCCTACCCCCCAAATAAGCCCTAGTTAAAGTCCTTGTAGGGCTTATTTTTGGATAAACAGGGTAGGGCTTATTTGAGGGGTAGAGCTTATATTGCAGCCATCACCAACAATCATGCTAGGTCTTATTTTCGGGGAAACATATATATACACATAAATAAAAAAAAAATATCATAAACAGAATCACTGGTTATAAGTAAATACAGCTGGATAAAAACAAAAAAAACAGTCTGTCTTCTACCCACTGTAGATCAGTACAAGGGGGTAGATTGGAGGAGTTTGGCTTAAAAGCACAGCTGCCCTTTAAATGCAGAGTGCCATTAAAGTGAATGTACAGAAAATGTTTTTTTATAATATATATATATATATATATATATATATATATGTCAGGTCTACCCGTTGGTGGCGCTATCGGTCTCTTGGATCGCAGTACCAGTGTCCATCAGCAGGTGTCTTCCAACACCTAGGACCTGCAGTAAGAGGTCTTTCCTGCTGGTGGCACTGTTGCATCCTTGGGCCGTAGTACCGGCGTCAACCAGCGGGTGCACTCTGGCAGTGTGGAGCAAACAGGTCACACTGCGCTCAGCTGTAACGTGAGGTCAATTACCACAGCCTTACAAATACCCGGCAAGCCCTCATAGGCTTGCCTTGGTATCTCTCTCTCTCCCCCTGCGTTCTGACCTTGCTGCCTGTTTGACCTTGAGCCTGCTATCTGCCTTGTCCTGATCTGATCCAATCCCTATCCTGAGGCCTTCCTAGTCCTGTCCCTTCTGTTCCTGGCTCCCTTGGATCCCTGCCCTGAACCCCATCCATCCATCCTCTCCTTGTCCTGTTCAGGTTCCCGTCCTTACCCTTATGCTGACTTCCCTGTGTATGACCTTGGCTTGGCTTGTTTACGATTGTGGTATCTCCCTTTACTTATATATATATACATTGTTGTTGTAGTGGGTTGTTGTGTGGGTTTTTGCACTGTTTGTTCCTGTCACTTATCACTTGTTAATAAACACCATTTCACTTACATGTGTTTCTGGTCTCCTCTGTGCAGTCCACACAGTCTGGTCAATTAGATATCCTAACAGTATACCAAGGCCATCTCTGACCAGAAGTGGCTGCACAAGGGAACCATCTCGGTTCTGTTGCACATTACTGGGATGAATTCAGACATAATTGCTTATTATGTTCTGCTGGCAACAGAGAGTTCTGAATATCTCCGCCAGACATTGGAAGGGTGGTCCAGTGATCAGCTGCTGGAGATTATCCGTTTAGCTCATTCTGTGGTCGATCAGGGCAGTATACGGTTTGAGGATGTTCAGCCTTTGATTCAATTATGTATAAAGTCAGCCCTGTCATGCACTCCCGAAGGTAGAGACGATTACTCCCCTCCTTTCAGTTGTGACCAGGTGGAATCCCTGGTATGGTTGTTAGAGGATGATCCGGCTTACTTTGATGAACATTATTCCGCTTGTTCCCAGCAGGTGTTATCCGATTGCATTTATTCAGTACAATCTCTGGTTAGTCAGGCTGTATGTGAATCAGCGTTTGTTCAACCTTTGCTGCAGGCATGGTCCGACCTCCTGTCTTTAGCTAAGCCACAACATTCCAGCCCTGCCATTAATCATCTGCCTTCCAAAAGATCTATCTCCCCGTCACCTATGGCAACCTCCGCTACAACCCAGTTTAATCAGCTCCCTACCAAATACTACCACCCAGTCTCCAAGTGTCGCACCTATCCTGCTTTCAATTCACCTGTCTCTTCTCCTCCACCTGTAACAGTCCCACAAAACCCCTCTCTAGCTACAGTTCCTTGGTCTTCCTTCGATCCAGCTACTTTCTTTGCTTACAGCCCTGCACCTACATACAAAACTGCACGGGCTAAACCAAAGAAGAAGCAAAAATTCTTCCCGACCCATACCATCCTGCCAGTAACCCAACCTGTTCCAGCTTTGCAGTCTGACGTTCCGGCTCGCCAGTCTGATGTTCCAGCATTCCAGTCTGAAGTCCCAGCTTTGCAGTCTGAAGTCCCAGCTTTGCAGTCTGAAGTCCCAGCTTTGCAGTCTGAAGTCCCAGCTTTGCAGTCTGAAGTCCCAGCTTTGCAGTCTGAAGTCCCAGCTTTGCAGTCTGAAGTCCCAGCTTTGCAGTCTGAAGTCCCAGCTTTGCAGTCTGAAGTCCCAGCTTTGCAGTCTGAAGTCCCAGCTTTGCAGTCTGAAGTCCCGGCTTTGCAGTCTGAAGTCCCGGCTTTGCAGTCTGAAGTCCCGGCTTTGCAGTCTGAAGTCCCGGCTTTGCAGTCTGAAGTCCCGGCTTTGCAGTCTGAAGTCCCGGCTTTGCAGTCTGAAGTCCCGGCTTTGCAGTCTGAAGTCCCGGCTTTGCAGTCTGAAGTCCCGGCTTTGCAGTCTGAAGTCCCAGCTTTGCAGACTGAAGTCCCGGCTTTGCAGTCTGAAGTCCCAGCTTTGCAGTCTGAAGTCCCGGCTTTGCAGTCTGAAGTCCCGGCTTTGCAGTCTGAAGTCCCGGCTTTGCAGTCTGAAGTCCCGGCTTTGCAGTCTGAAGTCCCGGCTTTGCAGTCTGAAGTCCCGGCTTTGCAGTCTGAAGTCCCGGCTTTGCAGTCTGAAGTCCCGGCTTTGCAGTCTGAAGTCCCGGCTTTGCAGTCTGAAGTCCCGGCTTTGCAGTCTGAAGTCCCGGCTTTGCAGTCTGAAGTCCCGGCTTTGCAGTCTGAAGTCCCGGCTTTGCAGTCTGAAGTCCCGGCTTTGCAGTCTGAAGTCCCGGCTTTGCAGTCTGAAGTCCCGGCTTTGCAGTCTGAAGTCCCGGCTTTGCAGTCTGAAGTCCCGGCTTTGCAGTCTGAAGTCCCGGCTTTGCAGTCTAAAGTCCCGGCTTTGCAGTCTGAAGTTCAGGCTTTGCAGTCTGGTGTTCCAGCTTTGCAGTCTGATGTTCCAGCTTTACAGTCTGATGTGCCTGCCTCCCAGTCTGTCGTCCCGATGCCTGCCTTCCAGCTTGATGTCCCTGCCTTCCAGCCGGATGTCTTGCAGCTTGCCTTCCAGCCTGATGTCTTGATGCCTACCCGCCAGTCTGATGTGCCAGCTTCCCAGATTGATGTGCCAGCTTCCCAGATTGATGTGCCAGCTTCCCAGCCTGATGCCTTGCAGCTTGTCTTCCAGCCTGATGTCTTGATGCCTACCTGCCGGTCTGATGTGCCAGCTTCCCAGTCTGATGTGCCAGCTTCCCAGTCTGATGTGCCAGCTTCCCAGTCTGATGTGCCAGCTTCCCAGTCTGATGTGCCAGCTTCCCAGATTGATGTGCCAGCTTCCCAGATTGATGTGCCAGCTTCCCAGATTGATGTGCCAGCTTCCCAGATTGATGTGCCAGCTTCCCAGCCTGATGTCTTGCAGCTTGCCTTTCAGCCTGATGCCTCGAAGATAGCTTCTCAGTCTGATGTGCCAGCTTCCAAGTCGGATGTTCCAGCTTTCCAGTCTGATGTTCCAGCCCTCCAGCCTGATGTTCGGGTGTCTGCCCCCCAGCTCAAGCGTTTCCTGTCGTCTGCTGCCCAGCTCAAGTGTTTCCTGTCGTCTGCTGCCCAGCTCAAGTGTTTCCTGTCATTTGCTGCCCAGCTCAAGTGGTTCCTGTCGTCTGCTGCCCAGCTCAAGTGGTTCCTGTCGTCTGCTGCCCAGCTTAATGACTCTGACATGCCAGCAGTACCCACTGTCCAGGTTGATGTACCCGATGCCCGGCCTGATGTGCCCTCACCTGTCCAGTTGAAGGCCATGAACTTTGAACAGATACACCTTGTTGGAGCGTCCGGAGGCCGCTCCTTTAGGGGGGGGTACTGTCAGGTCTACCCGTTGGTGGCGCTATCGGTCTCTTGGATCGCAGTACCAGTGTCCATCAGCAGGTGTCTTCCAACACCTAGGACCTGCAGTAAGAGGTCTTTCCTGCTGGTGGCACTGTTGCATCCTTGGGCCGTAGTACCGGCGTCAACCAGCGGGTGCACTCTGGCAGTGTGGAGCAAACAGGTCACACTGCGCTCAGCTGTAACGTGAGGTCAATTACCACAGCCTTACAAATACCCGGCAAGCCCTCATAGGCTTGCCTTGGTATCTCTCTCTCTCCCCCTGCGTTCTGACCTTGCTGCCTGTTTGACCTTGAGCCTGCTATCTGCCTTGTCCTGATCTGATCCAATCCCTATCCTGAGGCCTTCCTAGTCCTGTCCCTTCTGTTCCTGGCTCCCTTGAATCCCTGCCCTGAACCCCATCCATCCATCCTCTCCTTGTCCTGTTCAGGTTCCCGTCCTTACCCTTATGCTGACTTCCCTGTGTATGACCTTGGCTTGTTTACGATTGTGGTATCTCCCTTTACTTATATATATATATACATTGTTGTTGTAGTGGGTTGTTGTGTGGGTTTTTGCACTGTTTGTTCCTGTCACTTATCACTTGTTAATAAACACCATTTCACTTACATGTGTTTCTGGTCTCCTCTGTGCAGTCCACACAGTCTGGTCAATTAGATATCCTAACAATATATATATATATATATACATATATATATATATATATATATATATATATATATATATATACACATACATATATATATATATATATATATATATACATACACACACACACACACACACACACACACACAAAAACAGGGGGATCCAGTTCATCTTTTAAATATATGTATTTTTCAAAATGTTTTATCCATTTAATGACCCTGCAGAAAAAAAAAGTTGACCTGCCAGAAGTGCATTCAGCTGCTAATTTCCTGTTGTGAGCTGAAAACGCACAGCATTTTTGTGAACTGAGAGGTGTCAGCCCGCCAGTGAGTTTTGCCAAGTTACTTAACCTCTCCCATTCCAAGAACTGTGTGTCAGAAACCATGAATGAGATCGAGATAGAAGTGCAGTTAAAAATCACTTGTGAATGCTAATAGTAAAAGGTAAACAGAGCAACGTAGTCAAATCATAGCCAGAGTTCGGTAACCGGAACGGATAGTCAGACAAGCCAGGATGTCTGGGAGCCAGAGATCAGCATACTTCAGGACAGGCCAGGAAATCAGGAAACCGGAGAATCAGCGTAGTGGAACAGCAAGCAGAATCAGGAACCAGAAGGGACGTCAGCCAAGCAAGTCTTCAACAGGTACACAGGAAAGAGTCTCTGGATGTGTTGGCCAAGGCGAAGGCAGAGAGGAACTGGACTGGACAGCTTAAGTAACCAGCAGGACTGAAGATCAGGATATCATCATCATCAGGTGAGTCCCTGTGGAAAAGATTGGAGCTGGCAATTAACTGACAGCTGAGCGGCCTGCTCTGAGAAGGAAGAGCTGAGCCCAGCCCTGACACTCTAAAATATAAAAGTTAAGAACTAGGATAAAAGGATATAGTCAGTGTTCAGAAGACAGACAAAGGTCAGCGTGACATTTTTGACAATATCAACAACAGGTATTTTGCACTTATCAAACATTTATAACACAACTCTTCCAATTATATATTTAACAGACCAAAAAGGGGGAAAAAAAAAAAAAGGGAGGTTAATGGTTAGGGTTTACATACACATTAAGTGATCTATGAATAAGCTATTTGCTGTGTGAATGTCTTAAGCACTCACACAGGCAATACAGAGGATTTGATTGAGGTATTTTAAGAAAATACCCCATTATAGCCACTAGATGGAGCTGACGATCATAGGAGACAATCATGTTAGGGGTTAGGTAATGGTAGGGAGACAAGAGTTCTTAAAATTCATGTTCGTTCTTGGCATTGAAAGCCCTGCATTCAAAAAAAGTAAAATAAAAAAGGTTGAAGGACTTTTCAAAAGAGACAATATCTAACACAAATCACTAAACTCAAATGATCAGAAAAATGAAGCTGTGTATACATGCTATGTTTCTCTTTATATCAAAAATACAGTATTCTGTTCTCATAGCTCCTGCCACTTTTGCATACACAACAGCATGACATCTGGATATGTCTGAACCAGGAAAAAAAAAAATAAAAAAAAAAAAAAGTCTTATGCCCCATACACACGGTCGGATTTTCCAACGGAAAATGTGGGATAGGACCTTGCTGTCGGAAATTCCGACAGTGTGTAGGCTCCATCACACATTTTCCATCGGATTTTCCGACACACAAAGTTTGAGAGCAGGCTATAAAATTTTCCGACAACAAAAGCCGTTGTCGTAATTTCCGATCGTGTGTACACAAATCCGACACAAAGTGCCACGCATGCTCAGAATAAATAAAGAGATGAAAGCTATTGGCTACTGCCCCGTTTATAGTCCCAACATACATGTTTTTTCGTCACCGCGTTCAGAATGATCGGATTTTCCAACAACTTTGTGTGACCGTGTGTATGCAAGACAAGTTTGAGCCAACATCCGTCGGAAAAAATCCTAGGATTTTGTTGTCGGAATGTCCGATCAATGTCTGACCGTGTGTACGGGGCATTAGGGTCCTTTCACACGGGGCGGATCCGAGATGATCCGCCCCGTGAACATCCGCTTGCTCAGCGGGGATCGTTCCGTGAATCCTCGCTAAGCAGGCAGATGACAGGACCCGTCACAGTGCCGTTCTCCCCTATGGGGGAATCGGATGATGACGGACCGCAGAGTCCGTCGTCACCCAATCTGACAACGGATGGAAAAGTAGGTTTTTCCTCCGTTACACTTTTTCGAGTTGGAACGGGTCGGATGTCAGCGGACATGTCACCGCTGACATCCGACGCTCCATAGAGGTCTATGGAGGGTCCGTTCAGGTGAAAGAGGCCTTACTTATAAAAGTGGGAACTTTCCCTGATACTGTAGAGGGGACAGAGACATAACTGGATATAGGCTTTTTAGTTGCTTTCTTATCTTTGATAATACTGATTGATTTCAATGGCTGCACGTTTTAAAACAATATTCTGCTTCAAAAATCTAGTTGGAATTCATGTTATTCTTCTGGTAAAATAGAAGCAGTGACACCTTGGGGTTTGTTTATAAAAAATTTCCATAGCATATTTACCCAGTAAAAAAGGTGTGTCTACTCTTGTTTTTGTGCAAAAGGGGCAAAAAAAACCAAGTATAAAAATTAGGCTATGTTCTGCGATTGCTGAATCTTTTCATTGATTTACAATGGAAAATATCACATTTGTCCACTAGATAACACAAAGTACTTCCTATGATGATACTTAAGCCTCGTACACACGATCCGATTGTTGGCAGGGGATTGTCTGTTGACAGACTGTTGTCCTAAAATCAGACCATTAGTACGCTCCTTCAGACAATTGTTGTTCAACTTTCGGCCAACAAATGTTGGATGGCAGGCTAGTAAATTTTTGGCAGACAACGGTCTGTTGTCTGATTTTCGTATCATCTGTACACAAGTCCGTCACATAAAAGTCGTAAGTACAAAACACGCACGATTGGAAGCAAGGAACGAGCCGGAAGCAGTCCGTCTTGTAAACTAGTGTTCGTAATGAAGGCCTCTTGAGCCCCCTCAGGAAAGAGAGCCCTGACTGATGGGGGCATGGCCAGGGAGGAGTTAAAGTAATTTTGGCTATCTCAGGATTGGCACAGGAGGGGACAAAGGGTTGGGCCTGAGCTCAGGAGTTCGTCACCCCAGGGGATTATGGTCCTTTTCGGACGGAAGCATGGAAGAGCTGGAAACGCATCACACACCTTCCCGATTCCAGGCGCCCGATTTCCCTTCATATATTATCCAAAATTTTGGCCATGTTGCCGGAGGTGTGCTCATCCGAGTTCGAGACCTTGCTTTTTCGGGTGCTTTTTCGTGGGCGTTTTTCGGGGCCTTTCGCATCGGGGAATTGGTTTCGAAATCCAGGTCGTCCTCCGGGGGTATCAGGTCGGAGGACGTTTCTTTGGCTGAGCGCAGCGTCACAGTTTTGTTGCGCTCATCCAAGACCGACAGTTTTGGCAGGGGTCGCCGAGTGGTGCTTCACCACTGTGGCGGTCCGTTTTGCCCGGTATCTCTGGCTTTTCCGTTTGTTTCCGCGCGCCCCCCATCCCCCACCTTTTTTGTGCATGCCGACTCATCCTCGTTGAGCCAGTTTCAATTTTTGAGGGTTTTTCGTTTTTTGCCTAAAGGCCTTAGGCTTACCTGCGGGCGACTTCTCTACTCATTCGTTTCGCATAGGCGCTGCTACTGCCGCTTCCGGTTTGGGATTTTCTGATACGGAACTTCAGCGACTGGGGAGATGGGAGTCGTCTCGTTTCTCGCTGTATGTTCGCCCTCACCTTTTGTGTTAAATTTCAGGTTTTTCCCCGGCTCAGATATGGATACTGGGTGATTCCTTTGTCTTCTGGGCTGCCCGTCGGGCTGAGATTCGCAGTTATGGAAAAAATCTGGGACTTTCATCCAACGTGGCAAGAATCCGCTGGCTTGGCCTGCGCGGGTTGCGTTGGCATCAGGTCCTGACGGAATGTTGGCAGCTCCGTGCCCGTGTGTCCGGTCATGTCATCCTCTTTGTCCACGCCGGCGGAAATGACATTGGTTACACCCGGTCCGTGGATCTAATTGCCGCTATGAAGGGCGAAATTGCTCAGTGCCTTGCAATGTTCACCAGCCTGACTTTAGTCTGGTCAGAAATTGTCCCTCGCTCAATTTGGGCAAGGGAAGTTCCAAGCCCCTGTTTGGAAAATTTCCGCAGAAAGGTCAATGCGCAAGTGTCCAAATTTGTACGGAGAATCGGGGGGGGGGGGGTTGTGGTCCGTCACCGAGATCTGGAAGGGAACAACACTGACTTGCTGAGGAGAGATGGTGTTCATCTCAATGAGATTGGCATGGACATTTTCAACCTGGGACTTCAGAGGGGGGTGGAGCAAGCGCTGGCTGCGGTGGGGCGCCCGTCAGTAGTTCACTGACTGGCTGGTGGCGGTTTTGGTGACCTTGCCAGCAAATATGCAACCTTTTTTATGCACTGTTGGTAATTGGGAGATTAACGGCCGGTCCGGCACTCATGGTAAGGACAGGCCCCTCCTTCATCTCCCTTTTATTTTGTATTTTTGAGTGCTCACAGTGCAACTGTGACTGGCACGGTTTAAATATCTGCTGTATGTTTGAGTTAAAATAAAGCTGTGGCCTTGCCCTTTCCAACGTTAATGGTTGTATGTGGTTTTTATTGGATGGGAAGAAGGGGTAAGGTATGTTAAGTGGTCATGTAAGTCGGATGGGACCTGGGCTTATTGCACCTCAGCAGTCATGGAGAATTAACATTCGTGACGTGGCAAATTATGAAATGTTGAAATGCAGCGCACATTTCTCTTCTTCTTTAATGGGATAATAATTAAGCTGCTTTGCTGGTGATACTGATGGAGTTATGGCAAACGTATTTTAACTGCTTGCCGACCGGCTCACGCTGGTACACGTTGGCAGAAGGGCACGTACAGGCATATTAACGTACCTGTACGTTGCCCTTTAAGAAGCGGCTTGCGGGCGCCCGCCGCGAGCTCCATGAGTGTGATCACGGGTCCCGCGGGACTCTTCGTCTCACGGAGAGGAAGAACGGGGAAATGCTGATGTAAACAAGGATTTCCCCGTTCTGCCTAATGACACTGATCACCGCTCCCTGTTATTGGGAGCAGTGATCAGTGTCATGTCACACATAGCCCACCCCACCCCCCCCACAGTTAGAATCACTCCCTAGGACACACTTAACCCATACCGTTCCCCCTAGTGGTTAACTTCCTCACTGCCAGTCATATTTATACAGTAATCAATGCATTTTTAAATCGCACTGATCGCTGTATAAAATGTGAATGGTCCCAAAATAGCACCAAAAGTGTCCGATCTGTCCATCATAATGTCGCAGTCATGGGGGAAAAAAAAAAAAAAAAAAAAAAAAAGCTGATCGCCGCCATTACTAGTAAAAAAAAATAATAAAAAATGCCATAAAAATATCCCCTATTTTGTAGATGCGTATTGGCCTAAACTCAGGAAAAAACAACATTTTTTTTGGCTGGGGATATTATAGAAAAAAAGTAAAAAAATTTTCAAAATTGACGCCATTTTTTTTTGTTTATAGAGCAAAAAATAAAAACCGCAGCAGTGATCAAATACCACCAAAAGAAAGCTATTTGTAGGGAAAAAAGGACATCAAATTTTTTTTTGGGAGCCACGCCACACAATTGTCAGTTAAAGCGACGCAGTGCCGAATCGCAAAAAGTGCTCTGGTCTTTTGCCAGCCAAATGGTCCAGGGCTGAAGTGGTTAAAAGGAATTTAATTTCTAGTGATAGCAAGAATATTATTATGCTTGTTTTATTTTTTGGGCACGTTACCAAAACACCATTATCCCGTAGTTTTTAAGATCAAAGATACAACTATGTTGCTGTCCCTTGTTAATTTTACATTGTATTTTTTAAAATGTAACTGCCTTCTCCCAAACTGTCATTTGAAGTAAAACATATAGCCAAGTATTATTTTACACAATTTTTTTTATTATGCAAAAAAAAATAAAGCAAATTAAATTAGAGATGCTGTCATCCAAATACAAAGAACTTAACCAAAAAGTGCATTCTATGCATGCAAAAGTATAGAAAACAACAAAAAAAATGTTTACTTTTTATTTTATTTTTTGGAATAAGGAAATTAGTAAGCGAGGTTAAAATCCCCAGACCAGCAGACGTGTTGGGGGTCTTGTGGCTGGTATTGCCACTGACCGCCATGCTGCTGTGGTAGGTGGGGTGGCTGTGGAGGTGGTGGATGTGGGGCCACAAAATCACACAGGTGTGTGTTTTCTGAAATTTGGCCCCTCATCCCCTTGTTGAGGAGCTGCAGGATGAGTTCCTCACACCTGCTCCTTTGCTCACTGCCATCTCCCTTTATTTATTGGCCGTCACCATGGCAAATCCCTCAGCCTCATCTGGGTCTGTCCGAAGGGCAGAAGTGGCCTGGCTGAGAAAGGAAGCTGTGGCCTCCTCCAGATTCCTGCTCTTCCTGGCCCTTTTAGCAGGAGGGCATAGGGAAGGGATCTGCGACTCCGTCTGGCTGCTGACCGCTGGCTCCTCCAGACTGACACTTTCCTGTGTATGAAAATGGGACATAATTAGAATCTTTTTAAGGGTTTGGTCGTCAATCACACACAATTTTGATCTCCTCACTGTTGCAAATTGAATGTGGGCAAATAGAAAAGACTATCATTCTAAACCCAGCATTTTTAATTCTTGTTCAAATCATTTTTGGTCACTACTGTCTATTGATATGGAAACCACTTTGTTAAGGCAGAAATATTTTAACAATAACGCCTAGTTATCTCCAAAGCTGCCTTCCTCAATATTTTATTGTAGTTGTCTCTACTCTTGACCTTCCAGAGACAGGGCAGCTCCCGGTAAAGGTCAATTAATTGGGGTAGAAAATAAGGCGCAGTAAATGTATCTGTCATGATAAATTATATGATGCCTGCAAGACAGAACACAAAAGACAAAACCTAAATGTCTGGCTTAACTCATAATCTGGTCCCAATATAGGCCTCCATCTAAGCAGTATAGGCCACTAACCACCTATGCCCCAATTTCCAATTGTACCTTTGTTTTATGGCTCCTTTCTTGCATTGGCGATCATTCATCCTCCACTCCAAGATCGTTCCTACAGCCGTTCCATCGACCGTGCGTTCTGGCTTCATATACACTGCGCATGCGTAAAAACTCCGCTCTCAGTGCGTCATGACGCTGGGGCGTGACCATCTCTCTTCTGCATGCGACACACACAGTGGAACATCCGGGAGGGACATGGTGGATTCTGCGGATTCATGGCAGCCCCGCGGTGGTGGAGCTCATGGGAGGCACAAAGCAACCCCCATGAGCAAAGGTGAGATCCTAGAGAATCCTAGAGAAGCATGATTACGACTGCAAGCTGCGCAATTACGAAAGGATCAACAGCCGAAAGGACATCATTTTGGAGAAGGTCATCGCCGTTTTGCAGAGTGAATTTTCTGTGGAACTGTGGTCTGAATCTCAAACACCGTGAACAAGACCAGGTGGAGTACATACATCATCATCATAAAAATGTAGGCAATAATTTGGATCTAACCAATATGTATATGTGTAAATTAGCTGTCTGTATATGTTCTTTCTCCAAGTAGTTCTAGAGAATTATATATAAGGTTTTCTAAAATCTTTGTATGACTTGGTATTCTAAAGATGAAGGTAAATATAAAGCGGATGTTAACATTCTTATTTGGTCATGTTTTTGGAACTAATAATTTTTTTCTCTTCTTTCAACAGGGAGGCACCAAAAAAGGAGGCTCCAGGCACGTCGCCAGAGGAAGGGGTTGCACCCCCGAAACACGTCCATTGATACCCAGTGATGGTAGATAACCCCCAGTGTGTCAACATGTGCTATGTACTAAAGGCAAATCCACTTTGCACTACAAGTGCACTGAAAGTGCAATTGGAAGTAAAGTCGCTGTAGAGCCAAGGGGGACATGCAAGGAAAAAAAAAAAAAAAAAAAAAACACACACACAGCATTTTAGCTTGCACATGATTGGATGATAAAATCAGCAGAGCTTCACCTCAGATCTACAGCTATCTATAGCGACTGCACTTACGAGTGCACTTTCAGTGCACTTGTAGTGCAAAATGAATTTGCCTTTAGTAAATCTCCACTGTGTGTTTTGTGGGTTTAGGAAAAAAAAAAAAAAATGATGTTTGTAACTACACACATTTTCGGCATGGGATCATAAGGGAAATTTAATTGTTATACCTCTTCGTGTATGTGGCTTCAAATTTTGGCTTTTTAGAGGGGTGAGATCACCTCATATGAGGAAACATCCACACTGTCTTGGGAGACTAATGTCTCATTTGGCCTTCACTTTTCCAGAATCAAACTATGTAAGTTCCTGAGTTTGGGATGTGTAATGTTTTAGAACATGCCTGTTTAGCCCCAAAAAAGGAGAAATAATGCAAAACATACATGTTATACCAAGATGTTGGTTTGTTTTAAAACCTTAAAAACGCACATGTGAATGTGCTTTGAGTAAAATGTTTAATAAACAATGTGTGGCTTATTATTTTAATGCTCAATACCAGTGTATTTGGTTATTGTTACAGCAACAATGTGCTCCTAAATGTGGCCAACTCCTGCAGTTTTTAGTCCTCAAAAAAGTTATAAAAAAAAAAAAAAAGTTGCATAATAGTTAGCTGAAGATATTGTCACCTCATGTAGCAAATAAGGTACATTTGCACTATTGGAGCAAGTGGCAAAAATAAAGCTCATTTGTGAACATATTAGACACATAAGAAACACAGACAACTGTAGTTCAAATTAAATATGAGTTTATGATCTCAAAATAATATTAGGCATGATCAGCTACAATTTGCTGCCAAGCCACTGCCCCTCTACCTACAAAATTATCACGTTATTTCTGCCGTAAATCTCTGGCAATTTGTGATGGCAATCCAGCACGGGCATTTTCTCTTTCAATAATGTTTATTGAGTTTAACAGGTAGAAAATACAATGTACATTCCGAAAACATTAAAAAACAGAAACATATCTTGGCCAACATGGCCTACGAGACTTTACAAAAATAAAATGTCAACTCCATTATTATTAAGCATATCATAACTTGGAGTTATAGCTGTTTAGAGATGGATAGGATTCCCTAGGATTATCTTAGCATTACTTATTTACGTGTCGGAGAGAAGGTGATAGGCAAGAGTCCCACCAGCCACCCCCTTTGGGATCACACTGTGGATGGGGGGACCCCAACCACTTCCCTCCGCACCATATGACCATGAGGCCTCTTACCGCTCACTGGTCTCTCTTATAAGATACTAGGAAAACAACAATGGAAAGGTAGACCTGCGTAGAAGAGGAAGGGAGGAGAGAGAAAAAAAGAGAGAAGAGGAGGAAGTGAAAAAGAGGGGGTGGGGGAGCAGTGCACCCCTGTTAATCTCCATTTAGCTGGGGTGGAAGTTGTGATGTCGTTTGTGCACTGTAAAGCCTTCAAATAATGCACCATTTGAAGATAATGGTAGAATTCTGTATTGGGTAGTTGATATTTTTCTATGAAATAAAACTAATAAATAATTGCGCTATTACAGACAAATAAAAATGATAGCTGCCAGCATCAAACAGTGTGGTGCACTGTGCAGTGAAGATATATAAATGGTAAACCAATGCAGCGCTAAATATAATAGGTGACAGGATGATAAGCTCACATCCTATATAAAATTTATATATTGGTTATTGCAGGTGATGTTTATAAACTGAAAACAAACAAAATAAGCAAACAGTCCCAAATAACTGGAAAAATGTCCATGGCGATTTAAAAATTCATTGACATATACAGTGCAGTGTTCTTAAAGTGAAGTAGGGACAAAAAATGAGTGCAGATGATGGTTTCAATTCAGGAAAAAATCCTCATGCATTTCGGAATCAATATATAAGTGGCAGAAGTGGATACTCTTACTGGAGGAGATGGACACAATCACCGTACGGTGGAGTGTCATGCGAGCTTTGGGGATCAAACGATCCCAGGGGTACTGTGCTGGAAAACACTGGTGGTAGGTTCCATCCGGGACAGCCGTGTTTGTAGGGTGATGTATGGATCCACAGCAGATGGAGGGATAACTTTCAAAGGAAGCAGGCTGCTGGGGAAGACGACTTCCGCCCTATGTAAGTTCAATTCATGAGGAAAGAAAGAAATCTCCACATAGGGCATGAATCTGATAAAAAAGGTTGTTTTATTAAAAAAAAATGCCAGAAACTTCTTAACAAGCACTGGATTAAGTAGATAAAAAGTGATCACAAAATGGTAATAAAATCGCATGGTAGCAGGACATCAAAAGCTTCAGCGACCCGACATGTTGCGGACGATAGTCCTTCAACTGGGGCATATAGCTTGATGTCTGGTACGACGCTGTCATATATACACACAGAAACTTATAAAATAGCAAACAGCTGTGTGTACCGCCACTGGGCGGACACGACAGCCAATCAATAATCAGCCCTGTGCTTGTAAACTACATTCCTGACACAGGAAACGATGTCCTCCAATTGTAACCTTGTAAAACGGAGTCATGTGACAGTGTCATTGCGCGTGACGTCATCGCGCACCGGCCGCTGTGCTCCAAGCCTCTTTTCCATTCAAGGAAGCGGCTACTAGGTGTGCAAGGCTAGGGGGTGAGATAACCACACCCACTGGCCATAGATGGATGTCATTGCACGCCGGTGTGAAGCGCTCCGATGCGCACAACTTCCGGTGTCTACGGAAGAGTGAAGAAGACACTGTAAGGTGGCAAGAAGAGGACAAAAAGGAAAAACAAAACAAAAAAAGGAAAACTTTTATATGTGTGCACTGGGAAGGAGATGTCCCACACATTAGTACATCCAATTGGTGCAAGGAGGGGAGATGTCCCACATACCAGCACACAGAATCAAGGCACGAATATGAACAACATCGTAAGTGCACACATTAACCTGGACCCATATACAGCAAATTTTTTTTAATTCTTCCACTTTTCCTTTCCCAGCATGGTAGCAGACATCAAGCTATATGCCCCAGTTGAAGGACTATCGTCCGAAACATGTCGGGTCGCTGAAGCTTTTGATGTCCTGCTACCACGCGATTTTATTACCATTTTGTGATCACTTTTTATCTACTCAATCCAGTGCTTGTTAAGTAGTTTCTGACATTTAATAAAACAACCTTTTTTATCAGATTCATGCCCTATGTGGAGATTTCTTTCTTTCCTCATGAATTGAACTTACATAGGGCGGAAGTCGTCTTCCCCAGCAGCCTGCTTCCTTTGAAAGTTATCCCTCCATCTGCTGTGGATGCATACATCACCCTACAAACACGGCTGTCCCGGATGGAACCTACCACCAGTGTTTTCCAGCACAGTACCCCTGGGATCGCTTGATCCCCAAAGCTCGCATGATACTCCACTGTACGGCGATTGTGTCCATCTCCTCCAGGAAGAGTATCCACTTCTGCCACTTATATATTGATTCCGAATGCATGAGGATTTTTTCCTGAATTGAAACCATCATCTGCACTTGTTTTTTGTCCCTACTTAACTTTAAGAGCACAGCTCTGTATATGTCAATGAATTTTTAAATCACCATGGACATTTTTCCAGTTATTTGGGACTGTTTGCTTATTTTGTTTATTTTCAGTTTATAAACATCACCTGCAATAACCAATATATAAATTTTATATAGGATGTGAGCTTATCATCCTGTCACCTATTATATTTAGCGCTGCATTGGTTTACCATTTAGATATTTTTCTATGGTTTGTTTCGATAAGATACCTTTGTGGTCACACATGCCGGCAATACAGCACAGGCATTTTCAATTGGAGTCAGCATGCCCACAGACGGCCAAGCTGCAGCCTCTTCAGCTGGGCCTGCCACTGCAGGGTCCAGGTCACTTGGCAGTAAGGCAAGGTAGCATTCCTTCTTAAAAAGTACATAAAATACAACAGCACAGGACCACATGGTTGATCTTGTAGAGTGCCAGGTTGATTGGAGTCAAAAACAGCCTGAAACGACTCGATAGGATGCCAAAAGTAGTTTTAGACCACCCTTCTGGCACGAGAGAGCCTGTAATTGAATATTTTCTGCTCTGGTGAGAGGTTCTTCATAGGAATCGGCTTCATCAGATGTTTCCCCAGAGCAAAGGCCTCATTGGCAACAAAAACAAAATTGAGGCCCTCAACATTCTCCTCAGCAGGTGGCAAGTTTAAGGTGCCATTCTGGAGCCACTTTTAGAACTCTGTCTGCATAAATCACTCCTCCATCAGAGTTGCGGCCGTTCTTCCAAACATCCAGATACAAAAATGCATAGTTGGCAGACACTACAGCTAGCATGACTATGCTGCAAAAGCCCCTATAATTAAAATAATATGAGCCAGTGTTGGGTGGTGGGACAATCTGGACATGCTTGCAATCAATAACACCACCACAGTTGGGAAAATCCCACCGATGGTTTAACTGGGCTGCAACGTCCTGCCAATGCTCTGGGTTGGAAGGAAACTGGATTATAAAGAGAAAAAATTACTACTTCTGCACATAACATTGCAAGCAGATTTGACACAAATATGCTTAGCCAGCATAAGGATAAAACTTAAATGAGTATTTAAAGACAAAAGTGTAAGGTCAACTTATCTGATTCATCAGCCCCTCTGGTGGCCCATTAGCAAAATTTTAGGGTGGGGGGGTAATGGGTAGATGTTTTGGACAGGTAACCCTCTCCACTTCCATGAGAGCTGTTTGCATAAATAATCTGAGATACTCTTCCTGTTCCTGGACTGGACTTGGTTCAAAGCAATAACTCCAAGCCCAATAATAGCATGTTCTCTTCTCAGATTCTGTAACATGGCTGGTTGACGAACGGCTGTTCAGAAACAAACTGAATAGCGGGAAACACTACTTAAACTTCTTCTAACACGAAATTAGCAGAAGGAGCCCAAAGGTTGGCGCTTATGAAAATAACTTCCTCTTTATAGTCTTGTAGTACGTGACTACGTTCATGTTTGTTGGCCGACAATTGTGTACCGTTAGTATGCAAGACAAGTTCCTGACACAGGCCCTTTGGACAAAAATCAGACGCTCGGTTGGCCAACAATCGGATCGTGTGTGTACGAGGCTTTAGTATTATCTAGTGGGCAAATGCTGGTCATACTTTTTTTTTTTCCTTGATTTTAAACGGAAAATACTGCATTTGGCCACTAGGTGGCTCTAAGTATCATAGGAATTTCTTATGATATTTATTGCCAGCTAGTGGCTAAATTTGGTATTTTTTGTTTTAAATAATTTTGTTGTCCCATTTGCGCAGTATAAATGCAAATGGACTTTTACTGGGCAAATTGCTATGCATTTTTTTTTTTTTTTTTTTTTAATAAATACATCCTCCTGTGTCTAATGTGAGGATAAACAACATGGTACCTATAACTAATGCTTCCTAATCTGATTATATCATTATTTTATTAACAAAGGAAACAAAGCTCTTCACAATTGGCATTTTTTTGTCTTTTGCAGGAAAATTGTATTATTGGGATGATACTAAAATAATAAGTTACTTCAAACAAAAATGTTTAAAATGTTTACTGTAAGTATAGCTTACGGAGGAGCAACTTTCCAAGGCTACATATGAACGTTTTTTTTCCCACCAAAGAAGCAAATCTAGGGGTGTCTGAACATTGCTGGAGTACTTCCACAGGATTCTGTATCCAGAGACTGGCAGTAATACACTTGAAAATTGGTGGCCGAGATTCACTGCAGGAACACTTGAGACTTAAAATGGGGGGAAAAAAAAAAAAAAAAAAAAAAAGAAGTTCCACTAGAAGGCAGCATAGATCTATTCCATTCAGTGAGTGTACCAGTATTCTTGAAGTTGGTCTATTCTCAAACCAACAGCATGCAAGCGAGACTGATATCAGTGACACTGTTTTCCACATACTACCAATAAATCAGCAGGATTGCTTAAGAACCCATTCACCTGTGGGGCTGACCTGGGAAATACTGCAGCAAGAATGCAGTCTCAATCTTATTGAGACCAAGACCCAGTAAATTCTTCAAAACCTTCTGAAACAGTAAAAAAAAAAAAAAAAAAAAGTTTTTTTATATTCTTTCAATAAAAGTATGGGAATGCAAAAAATAAACTTAAAATGCATTCAAAATGAGTAACCATTTGAAAATATCAGTTACTGTATTTTAAAAAGACACAATGACAAAAAAGGCTAGTTGCCTCAGTGGGAGAAGAGTCCTCAATCATTGGTGTCAATGGCTGTAATAACCCTCAGCATTTGTGTCAGTGACCACAATAAAAACCCTCAGCACTGGAGTCAGTGGCTGGAATAATAACCTTCAGCATTGTTGTCAGTTAATGCAATATTAATCCCCAGAATTGGTTTCAGTGACTGCAATAATAACCCCCAGCATTGGTGTTAGTGATCACAATAATAATCCTCAGCATTGATGTCAGTCATGACATTTTGTAAAAAAAGAAAATAATAATAATAAATAATAATAATAATTATATATATTTTAACACTGCTGAATCTATACAACAGAAAAAAAAATAGGCAAATATAAAAACGGAAGAACCCCTATTATGGGTAGCTTTTTCTAGCATGCAGCTGCTACTAATATTGCTGAGGTCCTCTGTAAGTGGTTCCCCTATTTGAACTTATTTATAATGATGAACTGCATCACCAGTTTTATGACTGTGCAATTTTATTTTAGATTTTCATTATTGGCGTGACTGTTCTGCTCTCCAGTCCGCATGAAAAGATGTAGTAAAAAGGTCACCAAATCATCCAAAACAGGATCCTCAAAGAGGAAGTGGTGTGGATTAGGTAAGACATCATTGCTGTGTCAGTGACTAATCACTACCACAGGCTGGAGGATATGAAACCTAAAATATGAATTCATCAGTGAAGAAAAAGTGTCACAACTGAAGATATTTTCTATGCACATTGAATCTATGTAAAATATTATTAGTGCATGCAAGCATTGGATATTTCAGGTGTGAATACTATCATACCTCCCAACTTTTTGCGATGGGAATGAGGGACACCTATCAGCAAAAGTATGCAGGCATAGGACACACCCCTTGCCACACCCCTTTTAAAGGAGAATTGTACAAAAAAAAAAAATTGGTTAAACCCACAAGTCCTTTTTTTTTACCACTACCATTTCTTTATATTGGCTTTTGGAATTTACAAATGCAGCAATTTAGAAATCAGATGAAAGGTTTAGTGCTGGAAAAGATAAAAGTGCATTTTATATACACACACACCTATATAGATCAGACCAAAATGAGGGACAAATGAGAAGGAATGAGGGACAGAGGGACATTGTTCCAAATCAGGGACAGTTGGGAGCTATGTACTATATATACACATGTGAATAGGTTATTTCTTCAGATCTGTTTCTTTTGTTATCATACTTAAAGTGTTACTAAACCCAGGACCCTGCATTCACTATATCTGGTCTCCCGCAGTACACAGAACATGGAAATGTGATTATTTTATTAAATATAAAACGGCTAATACTTTTTCTTCTCATCAGCAGTATATAGCAGTCTTGTGACTGCAATCTGTACCTGGTTAAAAAGGGAAAAAAAAAAAAAAAAAAAAAAAAAACCACACACACACACCAAATTGAGGAAGGATCCGTGCATACAGCATCACAAAGCCTTTTTTTTTTTTTTTTTTTTTTTTTTTTTTTTTACACACACAATGCAGAGGATTAACACCTTATGTAGCAAGGTCTCCAGCCTCCTTCAGTCTAATGAGGACCTCCAGGGCCAGAGAGATAGCCGACATCCTTCTGTATGTGGTGAGTTGTAAGGCAGAGTTATGATGAGGCAGGGATTGGTGGTGTGTGAGAGACTCCTGGTCTGACTGATCCAATGAAAAAAGGAAAGAACTTAGTGCTGGTAAATCATGGTAATAGCCCTCTGGATTTTAAACAAAAACGCAGCTAACCGCGTTTCAAATGCCTCTGAACATCCGTCCTGAACGCTTTTTTTGCTTTCCAAAAAATGCTTCTAAACTCAACTGCCTAGAAATGAGCCTGTGTGCATGTACTGATCAGATAACAGAGGAGCGTTCAGGGGCAGCTGAAAAACAAAAAAAAAACGCCCAACTGCTCCTAAACGTCCGTTTATCAGCAGCAGTGTACATGAAGGAGTAACCAGGTATATTACAACACAGAATGGGACAAATGACACAGCACAAGCACTATGCGGTTTAACACGCTTTAAAAGAACGGGATTTTTCATTTTTTTTTAGGGTTACAACCTCTTTAACTGAGTAAGCATTAGGGGGGGCTTCAAGTGCAGCAGTGCGTATAAAGGGTTTCCATTCAATGTGAAGTCAGACCCTTAGGGTGGGTGCTGCTCAGTATTCCCGCCCTTTTCCTTTATAAAACTGGAAGGGAGGAACAGCTCACGGTCCAGGTCTGTGTGGGAAACCTTCAGCTATGAAGATAGCATATAGTGGGAGCACATTCACCCCTGGGGAAAGGGATGCCACAAGGCCTAAGAGGGTCCAGAAAGGATCTATGCCGTACATTTCCCTAAAGCACCACAGCAACCCCGCCTGAATAGTTGCATGGGACTTTTAGGGCTCACTACAGCCATACAGTAGCAGTTTATTACCATGTGGCTCACCATTATGCACAGGTATAGCAGCTCTTGGCGTCTGCAATGAGCACCTGGATGGGAACAGATTCAATTCACATGGGTGTCTTACTTGTAGGGCCCCTGTTGCATAGTTCAACACAGAGTGGCAGCTGGGGGGGCCCTGCAAGTGTCCAGGGGTCTATACATAGCTTAGGGTCCAAGAACAGCGATTTACTGCAGCAACACAAGATTAAAAAAAAAAAAAAAAAGTGTGATTGCTATTACATTACATTGCGACACACCCAGGAAAATAAAATTAACAAAAACACACGCATTGTGACTTTTCAGGTACTATGTATGGTTAAAACTCAATGGTCTGTTAAAATTCATACAGATTTATTTCATCATCAAGAAAGAAAAAACAAAACCATCAGGGACATGGAGCACTACTTTCTATTAACCTAATGCTTCTCTTGTACAGCATTCCTTAAAATCTTCCTCCTCAGATGCTCCCTTACCACCTCCCCTCCAAACCCTTCTACCGTTATTTTTGTAGAATATTATACAGATTACGTCCATTGATTATTATTTGGCCCCTTCTAGATCCAGTATTAGGTCATACATACATACTGTAGGAACCTACCCTCAGAGGTGCTCTTCCATGTATATGTGCATCCTTCATGAATCCTATGACTATTAATCAGGATCATATGAAAAAATGGTTTGTGTCCCTGCGGGATAACAATCGAGTGGCTTTTAGCTGCATCGGTTGTTATCCCTGGAAAGCCGATCGCCCGCTCTAAAAAAAAAAAAAAAAAAAAATGGTACCGGGATGATGCCTGCAGCTGCGGGCATCATCTCGGTATAACCCCCGAAAGCCGAGGCCGCATATCTGCGTACGCTCGGAGGGAAGGGGTTATGCAGTTAAAAGAAAAGTGCGATCAAAGCTTTTTTGGCCATACTTCTCTTGCGGGTCACAGGAGTACACTTACTTTTGTTTTCTTTTGATACAGAGCTGATAGCAAGCAATAGCCCACTATCAGCTGATGTGGCAGAGCTGCTCCAGGTTCTGGAAGGATCCTGACAATATTGTCAGGATCCACCCAACTGACTTCATGTGGCTGAGAGCCACAGCCAGCTGGGTGCACAAACTCCCCTCCCCAGAGTTTGCTCAGTTCTCGGTCTTAGAGCCAACATGGGACAGCTGCAGCATCACACCGATGCTGCAGCATGGATGCAAGTACGGATGTTTCATTTTTTACAAGCCTATAATACTTCTCCTTTAAAAGAAAAGTCACCCAGAGCATCTGATTTAATTATTTTATTTCTTTTTTTAAATTTGTGTTCATTGGTGGTGTCACGATCTGGTCAGTGGAGACCACATTCAACACCCCCCCCCCCCCCCCCTCCTTTCTATTCAGCTCTGCAACTACAGATCACTTCTAATAAGGATTCATTGCTGGCTGTAATCAGTGATCTATTGCTGCAGGGGAGGCACAACAAATCTGCCTGAGCCACAGAACAGAAAGGGAGTGCTGTGACATCACCAATGACATATCACTTACTTCCTCTGTAGGCAAAATGCAGAAGCATGGTTTATAGTTCCTGCAGGAAGTGCTGTAAAAGGAGCAAAAGCTCAGGAGATGATTAATTTCTGGGTTTAGTACTGAACCTCAGCTGTCAATCACGGCAGGTGACAGGTCACACGTTACGCACCACTGCTTTTGATGATCCTACAGTGAAGAAATAGAGCTAATAAGCTACAGGGACAGAACTGCCTAGACAGTCATAAACATCCCTTTTAGGTTTTTCTGATAAAACAGCAAATGTTCACTTTTTTTTTTACTAAAAGTTCACTATAAGTGAACCAAACATGCCATTGAAAGCAGTATTATAATATACAAAACATAACAGCCTTGATCCTTCACCACCCATTACTCAGCAGTGCAGCTCAGGTCTTTGCAGCGCACACCTTCCATAATCAACAAAGCCTAAATAGACTGTTCGCCATTCATCCTGTCTGACTTCTACCTGACTGCTCATGCCCGGAATTACTCCTATGTATTGTTTGGACTGTGTTTATACTCAGCTTGTCTGTGCTTATCCTAATCACCTGTGTTCTCTCTGCATTGAAGACTGCATCTACCTTTCTGGAACCTAGACTCTTTATAGGATCATTTTATTTGTGCCTGGTCTGACTATCAACCTGCTGGACTTTGGTGCTGTGTACAATTGTTTCCAATGTTTTCTATGTGCCCCAGTAGAGATTGGCATTTTATGGGCACTGGATAATTGCCAGTCACTGCATGTGTGAACAAGCCCTAACTTTATGCTTTCAGGAGGTTTAGGACAGATTTGGTCCTGGCAGGCAGTAATCCCACTGGCACTGTACCATGGGGTCAACTTATCTTAGCAGAATCCAGATAGAGGAATGGGAAATCAGTCCAAAAACATCCAACCTGCAGGATTTTGAATGCTTTTCTGTTGTGAGCATCTTTATCCTGCTTATCGTCAGATTTAAATTTTTTTAGTATTTTTATATTTTCTAAAGAGATCTGACTACTCTGAAGCCAAACAGCTAAATGCACTGTATTACTTGGCAAGGTTTTTATTTTTGCGCATCCGGTCCCGAGATTTACACAGCTCCGCCAGACAGCACAGCAAAGAACACAGCTAGGTTATCACCCTCCCCACCCCCAGCCTGTGAAAAAGGAGAGTTGTGGTCTGAAGAAACCACTCTGCCACCTCCATCCCTAAATACAGCAAAAGAAAAGAAAGGATGGCCTTGGGACTTTATGTGAGGTGGGAGAGATTCGGAACATTTTCACAATCAGTTCAGTACAAAAATGTTTATTGTTCACAAAAATGCTCAATACAGTAATGGGATCAGCAATAAGTGTGCGTAACCCGGCATGGTGGCCTAGTATTCAAGCATAGGTAAAAAACAAAAAACAAATACAGTTCATTGCACTTGATTAGTACATCCATAAAAAATATTATACAAAATATATATATATCGTATGAATAAGTAAAATACATATTACACATGCATAGATAGCAGTAGTGTGTGACCATGTGGTGATCAACTTCAAGTACCCAACAAGGGCATGCATGTGGCATCGGTATTGCCCTACGCGTTTCGCGAGTCTCCTCTCGCTCGTCAGGGGCTGATGCATAATTTGTATGTCTATAACAAAAATTGAGAGTAATAGAAGTATGAAAAATAATGACTGAGTCGGGACACGAAAAAATGGTTGGCACGAAGGGTCCATGATAAACGACCCCGTACTTACCACTTGACTGGGTTGGGTCACCAAAAGACCGGGTCTCAGGATGGCGGCAATGGGCAATGCCGGCACGGGGGCTGAGGGGGAGTGGCGACCACCAATACGCTGCAGGACAAACCAGGGAGCACAGCAAGGACCGCAGGAGCTAGTGTGGTGGGTGATATGAAGGTGTCCATGAGCATATCTAGAAAAATTATATATATAAAAATATAAAAGGATACATGAGTCTCAACAAGTGTACCCAAAGTAGACTAAGAATAAGAGGGTCAGTTCTAACCCTCAGGAATAACTCAGAGGGGTTAAGGAATAAGTATATATGTGTAGAGTAACATGAATTAAAAGTATGAATTGGTAAGGATGAATGAATGGACCGTCATGATGGCAAGTAATTAAAGGCAAGGGCTGGAGGGAAGTGCATACATACAAATAAATATGAGATATAAAGTATAACTACTTTTAATTCTAAGTATATATGTATATATGTATAGGGTAACGTTCTCAGTATATATGTATAAGTATATATGTATAGGGTAACATGAGTTCAAAATATGAATTGGTAAAGATAAATGAATGGACCGTCATAATGGCAAGTAATTAAAGGCAAGGGCTGGAGGGAAGTGCATACATACAGAAAAATATGGGATATAAAAGTAAAACTAATTCTAGATTGTGTGGGGGGGGGGGGAATGTGTGTAGCAACAAACGTGTGGAGTATAATTAAAATGGATAATGTCATGTGTGGTGAAAGGATATCACATATGCATTTAGATTATATAAGGTGAAAAGAGAAAGGGGGGGGGGGGAAGAGGAGGAAGGGGGAAAAAAATGGAGGAATAATACCTGAGTGAATGTAAAGAGTCCCAGGCATAGAAGGTGCTCTCACAGACCCAAAACATGTAACCACACCAGCCGAACCACAGATGCAGACTGCAGCCGCGCCGAGCCCCCGGATATACCCACAGCGGTAATGGAAGCCACGCCCCCAGCGTCATGTACGGATGGCGGTATGCTGATGCTAACAGCATCAACCAGAGGAGCCGGATGTACGTGACACCAGCCGCTCACCCATCCGGGATGTTCCACACAGCCCAGGAACGCGGGGTCAGAGGACACCGCGTAGTGGGCGTGGAAAACATGACGCCGACGTGCAGGTGGCCCCGCCCGACCGTGAGGACAGGCGGGGGCAGCAGGAGGTCAGATGGACCTCCCCTTTACACGTCGCAGCCCCCAATGCCGGAAGCGCAGTGTCACCAAACAAACAGACCACAGCAGAGGGGAGCCAACACAACCCGGAAGTAAAACCTGATTATAACTAAGTATGTTGATAAAAAGTATGTAGGTAAAAATGGACCAATGGTTTAGACCGACCACATTTTGGCCTAATGGGTGTCTTCCACCCGAATACATACAAAAAAGGAGAGTTGTGGTCTGAAGAAACCACTCTGCCACCTCCATCCATAAATATCCATTTTAATTATACTCCACACGTTTGTTGCTACACACATTCCCCCCCCCCACACAATCTAGAATTAGTTTTACTTTTATATCCCATATTTTTCTGTATGTATGCACTTCCCTCCAGCCCTTGCCTTTAATTACTTGCCATTATGACGGTCCATTCATTTATCTTTACCAATTCATATTTTGAACTCATGTTACCCTATACATATATACTTATACATATATACTGAGAACGTTACCCTATACATATATACATATATACTTAGAATTAAAAGTAGTTATACTTTATATCTCATATTTATTTGTATGTATGCACTTCCCTCCAGCCCTTGCCTTTAATTACTTGCCATCATGACGGTCCATTCATTCATCCTTACCAATTCATACTTTTAATTCATGTTACTCTACACATATATACTTATTCCTTAACCCCTCTGAGTTATTCCTGAGGGTTAGAACTGACCCTCTTATTCTTAGTCTACTTTGGGTACACTTGTTGAGACTCATGTATCCTTTTATATATATAATTTTTCTAGATATGCTCATGGACACCTTCATATCACCCACCACACTAGCTCCTGCGGTCCTTGCTGTGCTCCCTGGTTTGTCCTGCAGCGTATTGGTGGTCGCCACTCCCCCTCAGCCCCCGTGCCGGCATTGCCCATTGCCGCCATCCTGAGACCCGGTCTTTTGGTGACCCAACCCAGTCAAGTGGTAAGTACGGGGTCGTTTATCATGGACCCTTCGTGCCAACCATTTTTTCGTGTCCCGACTCAGTCATTATTTTTCATACTTCTATTACTCTCAATTTTTGTTATAGACATACAAATTATGCATCAGCCCCTGACGAGCGAGAGGAGACTCGCGAAACGCGTAGGGCAATACCGATGCCACATGCATGCCCTTGTTGGGTACTTGAAGTTGATCACCACATGGTCACACACTACTGCTATCTATGCATGTGTAATATGTATTTTACTTATTCATATGATATATATATATTTTGTATAATATTTTTTATGGATGTACTAATCAAGTGCAATGAACTGTATTTGTTTTTTGTTTTTTACCTATGCTTGAATACTAGGCCACCATGCCGGGTTACGCACACTTATTGCTGATCCCATTACTGTATTGAGCATTTTTGTGAACAATAAACATTTTTGTACTGAACTGATTGTGAAAATGTTCCGAATCTCTCCCACCTCACATAAAGTCCCAAGGCCATCCTTTCTTTTCTTTCCCAGCCTGTGAAAGAGCAAGAACAGGTTGATGACGTGATTTTGCTCTCAGAAAAGGTTCTAGAAGAGGCTGCCTAATTTCGCTTTCATTTTCTTGATGTGATAAAAAAAAAAAAAAAAAAAACACATTTCACTATTAAAAATAAATAAACCAAAAAAAAAAAAAAGTACATTCATTGTTTTTGTTCATGGAAAGGTTTAAAAGGTAAAACATTGTCAGGGTTTGTTGCTATGGTGGGTGATGCTAAGGCAGGAAACATGAGGGACTAGAATGTGCCCAACAATTCCCAATACAGCAATTAGCGAGTGGCTAGAAGAAGCAGGGGAGGGGACGATCGGATTTTTAGGAAACAATTGCATTTGACGTGATTACAGTAACATTTATAAGACAGTGCAGCGCAAACAAAACTATCAGTTTTAAAAACGTTTACATATAATCAAGTATATAGCGAGAAAATAAAAAGATCCATACTTTTCACAAAAAAAAACAGAAAAAGAAAAAAAAAAAAATTGTACAACAAACCACTTTAACAGATAACAGATGTGCAAATTTATATATGAAATAATAAGTATTACATACATATATGGTGAAAAATAAAAGCTCTGTCAAAAATAGAAAGAGTCCACACACAAAAATAAAGAAAGTGTGTACAGCAGTCAACCTCAATGGATGTGCAAACAAATATTGCAAATGCACACGTGAGGAGTCCCCTGCAAAATCCTTGGCCTGGTTCACACCTATGTGTTTTTTGCAGAAAACGCACTACAGTCCTTTTAACATGGTTTCCTTTGGGACACGTTCACATCTATGCTTTTTTTTCAGCCGCTGCGTTTTTGGAAAGGGTTAGCGACTTCTTTAAAAGCAAAATGGTAAATTTATTTTTTTGCTTTTTTAGTTTCATAGACTTCAATGGAGAAGCTGCAGAAAAGCACGTAGTGCATTTTCACCACAATGTGCATGTTTTATGCTTTTTTTTTGGCCAATTTGATAAAAGAAAAAAGAACACACACACACAAATCGCTGGAAAAAATGGCACTACATGCTTTTCTGCAGCTCCTTCATTGAAGTCTATGGAACGAAGAAAGCACCGTTTTGCATTCAGAAAAGTCACTAAGGCTACATTCACACCAGTGCGTTTTTTCATGCTTTTCGCAGAAATAAAAAACAACTAAAAAAAAACAAAACCCACACGAATCAATGTTAAATCAAGGCAAATCATGATAAAACAGCAAATAGCACTGTAGAAACACTCAAAAGCAAACTACATAAGACCCCTTTTACACTGAGGCGTTTTTCTGGCGCTACAGCGCTAAAAATAGTGCCTGTAAAGCACCTGAAAAAAGCCTCAGCTGCAAACCCAATGTGAAAGCCGAGTGCTTTCACACTGGGGCGCTGCACTGGCAGGGCGTCACAAAAAGTCCTGCCAGCAGCTTCTTTGCAGCGGTGTAGGAGCTGCCCATTGAAAACCATGGGGCAGCACTGCTATACCGCCGGCAAAGCGCCTTTTTCGGCCGCTAGCGCTGCTTTTACCACTGACACCCGGGGCGGCTCAGTGTGAAAGGGGTCTTAGCGTAAACGGAGCTTTAGGCCCCTTTCATGCCCTGTACACACGGTCGGACATTGATCAGACATTCCGACAACAAAATCCATGGATTTTTTCCGATGTTTGTTGGCTCAAACTTGACTTGCATACACATGGTCACACAAAGTTGTCGGAAAATCCGATCGTTCTGAACGCGGTGACGTAAAACACATACGTCAAGACTATAAACGGGGCAGTAGCCATTAACTTTCGTCTCTTCATTTATTCTGAGCATGCGTGGCACTTTGTGCTTCGGATTCGTGTACACACGATCGGAATTTAAATGATCGGATTTTGTTGTCGAAAAATTTTATATCCTGCTCTCAAACTGTGTGTCGGAAATTCCGACGGAAAAAGTCAGATGGAGCCCACATACGATCGCAATTTCCGACAACACAATCCGATCGCACTTTTTCCATCAGAAAATCTGACCGTGTGTAGAGGGCATAACAAGTCTTAGATGTGGTGTGTGATCTGGCCAGTAATACACTTTCTGGCTTGGGCTCGATTCACACGAATGCGTTTTTTGATGCATTTTGCAGAAATGCATGGAAATTTTTTAACATGGGTTCCTATGGAACTTCTGACAACAAAATCCGATCGCACTTTTTCCATCCGAAAATCTGACCGTGTGTACAGGGCATCACACTGCTCTGTATCAAAATTGCTGTTTCCCCCAGTGTTTCTGGGCCGCCTGCACCAAAAAAAATAAATAAAATGGACATGTGACGCAAAAATGCACCAAAAATGCAGATCACAGATGCATTTTTACCATAATTTCCATTCATTTCAAAGGGAAGCTGCATTTTGCAAAGATGCAGCACTTTTCAAAGCACACCGCACCCACAGCGCAGTGGTGTCCCATAGGATTCAAAGGGAAACATTTTCCTGCGTTTTTCTTGCACGGTAAAAAACGCAGGAAAAGCATGTCAGTATGAAAGGGCCCTGACCCTTTCTAAAAACGCAGTGGCTGAAAAAAGCATAGATGGGAACATGTCCCATAGGAAACCATGTTAAAAAGGATTGTAGTGCTTTTCTGCGAAAAGCACCAAAAAACGCATAGGTGTGAACCAGGCCAAAAACAGGCAAAAATGGCAGAAAAGCCTTCACCTAGACACCACTTGTGTGTATAAGTTCACCTTACCGGATAGCAAGACCACCTATGACAGATGGTCTATGCACGCTCATATAATGATCACTGGATCTCAAAAAGATCTTCAATGTATTGCTCAGACTTTAGCTCTAGTCCCAAGATAAGGAAATGCTCTCCTTCGTTCTCATAAATGATACTCTCCATTTGTCACAGTAAAATTGACAAGATGGACACCTCCAGCAACTTCCCTCACATCTCCGCTGTATACTCTCTCTCTTTTCTCTGAGCAGTTCTGCATAGAAACCAATCAGCTTCCAGGTTATTTTGTCAAAACCTAATTGAACAAGCTGAACAGCTGCACCAGATTTTGCATTCTTCGGTTTTAGTGCCGGTTCACACTTGTGCGATGCGGGAAGCCTGCGAATCCACTGTGGGTTCCCGCATCGCACCCGACTCGCAAGGCAATTCACACTGCCATATGTGAACTGCGGGGAGTGTCAATACAATGTTAATGACACCCCCATTTCAGCTCGCATATCGCACTGCGAACTGACAGTTCGGACATGAATCGCACCCATGCGATCCGATTCTGGAGCGGTTCAAAAAAAGGGTCCTGTTCAAGTTTGGTCTGAATGCGATGCGACTTCAACCATACTATCTGTATGGCTGAAATCGCATCACACGGACATCGCATGTGATTTGCACTGCAGTGCGCACTGGTGTGAACCGGCACTTAGTAAAAAAAAAAAAAAATTTAGTCAAGAACAGCACAGGCGTATTCAATCAAAACAAAAACATATATATTGCAGATTACCAGTTCTTAGGCTGGCCATACACTATTCAATTTTCCTGTTCAACTTTCCTTTAGATTTACCAAAACCATATAATATGAGGTGAAACCTAAACACTTTCAATTTGGATGCAATCAGGCAGGCCCTTGTACTACATAGTTGAAGGTAAATCTAAAGAAAATTGAACAGGAAAATTGTATGGTGTATGGCCAGCTTTAGATGTGGTGGCTGCATTCGTTTTCTTTTCAGGCTTGTTTATCTTTATTTCCACCAGCTAACCCTGGACATAACACAACTCCTGTCCCTGGGTGGTCATGTTAACTCCCTCCACTGTATTTAGGAACGGGAGCCATTGTTGTCACCCAGACGGTATTAAAACCAAAAACTAAGATGTAATATATTGCAGCTAATGCCCTACACACACGATCGGACATTGATCGGACATTCCGACAACAAAATCCATGGATTTTTTCCGACGGACGTTGGCTCAAACTTGTCCTGCATACACACGGTCGAACAAAGTTGTCGTAAAATCCGATCGTTCTAAACGCGGTGACGAAAAACACGTACGTCAGGACTATAAACAGGGCAGTAGCCAATAGCTTTCGTCCCTTAATTTATTCTGAGCATGCGTGGCCGTTTGTGCGTCAGATTTGTGTACACACGATCGGAATATAAATGATCGGATTTTTTTTCGGAAAATTTTATAGCCTGCTCTCAAACTTGTGTGTCGGAAATTCCGACGGAAAAAGTCCGATGGAGCCCACACACGATCGGAATTTCCGACAACACAATCCGATCGCACTATTTCTGTCAGAAAATCCGACCGTGTGTACAGGGCATAACAAGTCTCAGATGTGGTGTGTGATCTGGCCAGTAATACACTAGGCTCGATTCACACTGATGCGTTTTTTGATGCATTTTGCATTTTGTAGAAATGCATGGAAATTTTTTAACATGGGTTCCTATGGAACATGTTCACATCAATGTATTTTTGTGCCTTTTTTTTACCGCATTTTTAGCACGTTTTTGCCACGATTTGCGTTTTGCGTTTTTTTTATTATTTCTTTTTTTTTTACACTGTATATAGCAGTGTAAAAAAAAAACTGTAAAAAACAAAACAAAAAAAAACAAAAACGCAAAACGCAGCAAAAAAGCACGTTCAAAAATGCATGTTCAAAAACTGCGCCAAGCACCACAAAAAGCACTGCAGAAACGCTCAAAAGCAACATGCATAGATATGAATCGAGCTTTAGGCCCGGTTCTGATGCGACAATCGCTCTGACTTTGGAGCACTTGTCACATCAGAAGTCGGACCCCATTCTGTGCAATGGAACCGTTCTAATCGGTGTGACTTGAGTCGATCTGACTTGGAAAAAGGTTCATGCACTACTTTTGGTACGACTTTCATTGACTTTGGTTAAAGAAATCGCATGCAAGTCGTGCCGAAATCCGACCTCAAAGTTGCGCGACATCTGCCGCTATCCGATTCGATCCGATCCTGTCTACAAAATCCAGATTGATGGTGGTCCTATTTTCCATCCACCTGGCAGATCGAATTAGATATGATCGGATGAAATCAGACAGGCGGTCCGTTTTCACCCGATTTCCCCATAAAGGAGAGCAGGACTGTGTGCGTCTCCGTTCTGCGCAGTGAGACGGACCTGTCATCTGCCTGCTCAGCGGGGATTAGCAGATCGATCCCCCACTGAGCAAGGGGGGTCCGCCAAACGGAGGCGCCCGTGTGAAAGGGGCCTAAGACTATTAGATTTAGATGAACTTAACAAATTAAAGTTGAACTCCAACCAACACTTTTTATTCAGTTACAGCAACTATTTTTTTTTTCCTTTTGGGATAAAGGCTTCACATAAGTGAATAAAAGTTGATCACTGTATGCACCCCTGTCAGTGATAAACGGTTTGTCTTAATCCTCTACCTGTCACTTTTGTTGGACAGCTTTGGTTTGTTAAAAAAAAGTTGAAAAATAACAGACTTATTGACTGGATCACAAGGTGGAAATAAAGGCGAAAAGCCAAAAAAAGGAAACTAATGCAGCCACTTCATCTAAGCATTTGCCAGTGGCAAAATATTACATTTTTGTTTTGTGGGTTTAATAACTCTTTAACCACCTCAACGCTTACACCCCCTTCCTGCCCAGGCCATTTTTCAGCTTTCAGCGCTGTCACATTTTGAATGACAATTGCGCGGTCATGTTCACTGTAACCATGTGAAATTTTTATAATTTTATTCACACAAATAGAGTTTCCTTTTGGTGGTATTTAATCACTCCTGGGTTTTTTATTTTTTCCTAAAAAAAAAAAAAGACCAAAAGTTTTGAAAAAAAAAAGTATTTCTTAGTTTCTGTCAGTAAATTTTGTAAATAATTAATTTTTCTCCTTCACTGATGTGCGCTGATGAGGCAGCACTGATGGGCGCTGATGAGGCAGCACTGATGGGCATTGATGAGGCGGCACTTATGGGCACTGATTAGGTGGCACTGATGAGGAGGCACGAATATGCCGCACTTATTGGCACTGATATGTGGCACTGATGAGCACTGATGGGTGGCACTGGTGGGCACTGGGCACAGATAGGCAACACTGGTGGGCACAGATAAGCAGCACTGATGGGCACTGATGGGCATTGATGGGTGGCATTGATGGGCAGCAGTGATGAGCATTGATGGGCACCAGTGATGGGAATTGATGGGCAGCACTGACAGCCAGCACTGACTGGCATCACTGATGGCCACTGATTGCTGGCACTTGTGGACACAGATTGGTGCCAATTGTGGGCACTGGTTGGCACTGATTGCTAGCAGTGGCATTGCTGGCACTTAATTGTAATCAGGGCACTGATGATCAGTACCCTGATTGCATCCCTAGATGTCCTGTGTGAGGAAATCCCGCTGATCGGCTCTCCTCTCCTCTCCTCACACTCTGTCAGTGTGAGGCGAGGAGCGCGGATTACCGGCATCTCCGTGTTTACATGTGACCGGCTGTGATTAGACACAGCCGATCACATGGTTAAAGAGCCGCGGCTCTTTACATAGATCGGGGTCGCGACGTGTCCTAGCAACACGGCATGGGGGCGCGCGAGAGCGGTTGTTCTGGAGGCCGTCATTTGACGTCCACCCAGAACGGGAGCCATGCCGCCAAGCCGTCATTTGGCCTCCCGGCAGGCTGGAAGAGGTTAAATGTGTCTTCCTCTCTTCCTTCCTATTACAAGAAGGATGAGTGTAGGGCTGTAACTAATGAATATTTTCATAATCGATTAGTTGGCCGATTAGTGTTTCGATTAATCAGATAATAACCTTAAAAAAAGTGTGGTATATAGTTTAGTTAGTATGCAATTTCTTCTTAAATATCTATATGCAGTGGTAAATATATATAACCAACTATATGGTTAGGGAGCAACATCTCTAATCCACTCTGATAACAGACAGAAGAGATATACTGTATATACTATTATGCCTCGTAGTCGTACACACGATCGGAAATTCGGCCAGCAAAAGACCGATGAGAGCTTTTGGTCGGAAAAAGCGACCATGTGTATACTCCATAGGACTTTTGCTGGCCGAATTCCAGCCAGCAAAAGATTGAGAGCACGTTCTCAATTTTTCGGTCAGAAAAAGTTCCTATCCGAAAATGCGATCGTCTGTAGCAATTCCAACGTGCAAAATTCCTACGCATGCTCGGAAACAATTCAACGCATTGAACGTCATTTTCTCGGCTCGTCCTAGTGTTGTACGTCACCGCGTTCTTGACAGTCGAAAGTTCAGCGAACTTTTGTGTGACTGTGTGTATGCAAGGCAAGCTTGAGCGGAATCCCGTCAGAAAAGACATCATATCTTTTTTCCGACCAAAATCCCGATCGTGTGTATGCGGCATTAAAGGTTTAATCTGGTAAATATCAGACTCAAGAGATCAAATTTAAAAAAAAAAAAAAAAAATTCAAGACGGTTTTGCAGATTGTCTTCCTTCAAAAAAAATTTCATTTTAAAAACCTTTTTTCGATTTTCTAATCCTTAGTGGGGTCAAATCAACGTTTGTTTTCAACCTCAGTGATGGGAAAATTCGAAAGAGCAGAACAGAAAACTTCTTGGTCAATGGAATTTTCAGACAGTGTATGTGGTTTTCGTTCAGAAATTACGGTACATTCATTTTAAAACTGAATGTTAAAAGCAAGAGGAATTTTCAAACAGCATTCTTTCATTCAGCGAATGTACAAAGATTTTTCATAATGAATATTCTCGTCCAAAAATCGATACGTGTATAAGGCGCAGTTCACACCTATGCAGTTTGCTTTTGATCTGTTTCTGCAGTGCTTTTTGCTGTGTGTTTTTGCACGTGTGATTTTGCTGCGATTTGTGTTTGGTATTTTTTATGCTTTCTTTTGGCCAATTTGTTGTTGGTCAATATCAATAGGATAGAGATCAATCAAATCCAAAGATAAGGCAGAAAAGACCTACCTCAGGCTAACATTATAAATGACAAATTCCAGATATTATATACTCCCCAATATCCAAGTTCATATTCCCATCTTAGATAAATGAAAAAAACAGGAGAGTAGGGGAAGGTGACAAAGAGAGTTTTTTCTGTAGAGCTCCAATCCCTCAAAAACCGCCTTTTAGCCCTAAGATAGCCCAATCAATATAAATAAATCTCCCAACAACCAAGAAACAAGACCAATGAATATTGCCTCCAAAGTAGCTTAATTACCTGCCGTAGAAAGATCACCAAGATGTCCTCTCCCCCTCCTATTCTGGACCATAACTGTTTTTTACTGGCATCCTTTTATACCCACTTCACCTCCAGTGGAGACAAATGGCGCCAAAGGAGGCGTGGGCGCCGTTTGGAGCCAGTGCGCATGCCCAGACCGCGCCAGAAGTGACGTCGGACGTCAAAGACAGAAAGCGTCAGAGACGCTGGACGTCCCTCACCGGAAGTAACGCCAGATGTTAGTGATGTCAGAGATGCCAGATATCCCACATAATGACGCGGGCGCCAGAAGCCTAATGATGTCAGACGTCCCAAGTACAAACTAGGAGACTGGCGCCATGATAACAACAATGTCCAAAGAGAGGCACAGTTAAATGAATTAACCCTCTGCCTACCAAAAAACCGTGCCAAGGTGGTAAAGGTCACAGATTTGACAATGGAGATCCAGGCAAAAGCAAATGGCAAATGGCGACACCTAGTGGAGTCCAAGGAAACGGACAACAAAAGTGACGTCCTGGGCTTCCGCATGGTCACCCAATCCGGATCCTATCCCCATTAATTCTTTTTGGTAATTATACACCTATATGCTACTCTGGAGGTTTCTATGTGATTTTTAAAAGTTTTTATCTTGTAAGTGCAACTTGTCTGTTTGGGGGCTTTGAATACATTTGTATACGGAGAACACTATGGTCTCTATACTTATTATTTACATGTCCTGAACTCATGGAATCTTGAGCCAAGCTGGGAGATGATCTGCTTCTTTGGATATTAATGAGCTGAGTTACCATTAAAAAAAGAGCCATCTGGATTACCCACCATTGATTGGGAAGAGGAAGTGAGAGCAAAGAGCTCGTGGGGAGATCCGCATATGAGTTTTGACTCATCTGGGAGGTGAGCGCGCATTTTTACTGGTGTTGGTGTGCACTCCTTTTGAGGACGAACAATCGCTGTGGTGGAATTGTGTGGATACACTGATCACAAGAAGAGTTTTTCATGTTTTATTTCTTAATTTTTTCATTTTATGGACTATTCATTTATATGTAGGATTTATTTATTTTAGAGATTTGCACTTTATATTTATAATTTTACACATAGCGCTACATTTATTTATTTACTATCCATGTAGAAATATCTAAAAAAATTAAAATATCGTAGATAACTTTTAACAAAAGCAACTAATTCGCCCAATTATATTATCCTTATTAGTAACCATATCTAACATACAAGATAGTGACCAATATAGGCATGATGCTAAATAAAAACAAAAAACAAAAAAAAAAAACTGTAATCCAGGTTATATATCAATTACAAACAAACTTATAATTTAAAAAAAAATATGTACAAAAATAATTAACGAGAAATTAATCTCATAGATAATGGCTGGATTTAACCTATAGAAAAAGCTTAAAGCTGATGGATTCATTCAAACCCAGATGGATGGCGGCAGCCAGGGAATGAATCCATTTGGTCTCACGTTGAAGGAGAATTTTATCCACGTTTCCCCTCTTTCATGTGTGGGCACATACTCAAGAACAAAGAATTTCATCTTTGATACTTGAAAAGAGTGGTAGAGTCCCATATGCCTACTGATTGGTGTCTCCATTTTCTTCTTTGAAACAAACACATGGTCCCTTACTCGATGAAAGAAAGGCCTTTTGGTTTTTCCTACATAGAATGAAGAAGTGGGCATTGATTAAGTGCCCACAGCATGGGATTGTGGCAGGCAAAAGAGTTATTTAAAAAAAAAAAAAAAAATTTTTGATACTGTCCCTTTAAATGTTTGAAGCAAAGGCATGTGGCTCACGAGCGGGAAAAACGTGATTCCAGGCGGGAAAAACACGTGTATTATAGAGTAATACACGTGTTTTTAGGGCTATATAAGACCCTCGGATCAGGCTCCTGTCACAGTTGACCCCACAGCGGCTTGACGAGCTCCATAGGCTATAATACTGAGCTATAATACAGGAGCTCGTCTGCCGCTTAAGGTCATGAAGACGTTGGTCCGAAGGGTCCTGGAGAAGGCGGTGTCTACAGGAGGGGAAGAGTGGCTGAAGAAGTGCCTGGCGGAGTTTGAGGAAGAGCCGGCATTGGAAGAGGGCTTGGAAGATCCCGCGGTACACGTGACGGCACCTGCTGGGAACGATCCGCGGATCTCACCGCCGCCAGTGACTTACCCAGCGACTCACCTCAGTCAAGCCCGCAGGCACCAGCGAAACCACCCGCCGGAGCGCCCTGCTACGCCAGCCCCTATGGAGGAAGATGAGTCCCGCCCTCGAGAGAATGTCGTCACAGATGACGTCACTGCGCATCGGCGCAGTGGACGTCGGATCCGTCAAAGGAAGAGGGCGTTCTCTCCTTCCCCCCTCCGTGTCAGAGGGGGGTGGGGAAGCGCTCCATCATCCCCGCCTACTGTTTCTTTCTCTTCACAGGCACCAGCGTCACCTGTTGCCATGCCGACGGCATCACGCGCGTCCAGGCTTGTACAGCTGGATGCTGAAATGGATCATCTGATTCCAGGACCTCCTGAGAACCGAAATCGTTCTGATTTACAGTCCGCTACAGGAACCATCCCTGCTGGTGAGTCAGCACAACAGAATTTGATAACACTTTTTGGTTGATTCCTTATCTAAATTTACAGATGCTTTAGGTCAAAAGCAATTATCTACACCTGTCCCTTCACCTGCTAATGTTTGGTCACAAAATCCTGCATTGTCATTTCATACAAATGCTTCGTTTAATAAAAATTCCATTGAGCATGCACAGGATTCTGCTGTTTTGGAACATAGATCTTCTCCTGTGCCTGAAATTTGTTTTAAAGAAGTATTGCCTTGTGAGATATCACCGTTAGGTTTTAATTTAGCTTCCAATATAAAAGAAAAAATGTGGAAAGGTGATTTTATTGATCTGTTAACGTTGTTACCTAGCTCTAAAGATTTTTCTATTAAAAGTGATAAAAGAATTGATGAAGAGGATAGGCGTCGTACAGCTCCGAGATCTTTTCACAATTGGTTACATGCTTTTTGCATTTTTTCAGCGATTATGGGTGAGAAATTCCCTAAAAAATGTAGTGGTTTATTTCAACATCTTGAACATATTCTCGAAGCTTATAAAAATTTTGGTGGTTTTGGTTGGTATAATTACGATGAATCTTTCCGTCAAAAAATGGCTGTTTACCCTTCTCTCAAATGGGGAATGAAGGACGTTGGTTTATGGTTGAACCTCATTCTTCCCCAAAAGCAAGTGGTGGCTAAACAGCCTTTTGGGAATCAAAACACATTATCTGTGTGCAAAAAAGGCATTTGCTACGCTTTTAATGAGTCCCAGTGCAAATGGTCAACTTCGTGCCGTTATAAGCATGAGTGTTCATTTTGCTTTGGGACTCACCCATTAGTAAAATGTTTTAAAAGGAGCCGTTCACAATTGCAATTTCGGGATAATTCCAAAAGGGAATTAAAGCAGTCATTTTAATTGACGGTTTTTCTTTCGGTTTTAAGGGAGAAAGCAGTCATTTTAATTGACGGTTTTTCTTTCGGTTTTAAACTTCCTATTTTCTCTGGATCCGGGTGCCATATGGTGGATAATCTTAAATCAGTTTTTCTTCATAGTCAGGTGGTTAGGCAAAAATTGATTAAAGAAATCGCAGTGGGTCGGGTGGCTGGTCCTTTTGTATCTCCTCCGTTTAAAATTTTTCGCATATCTCCATTGGGTTTAGTACCAAAAAAGGAACCAAACTCTTATCGTCTTATTCATCATCTTTCTTACCCAAAAGGTAGTTCATTGAATGATGAAATTGACAATTCTTTGTCTTCAGTTAAATATGCCAGTTTCGACGATGCTGTCTCTCTAATACGGAAATTCGGTGTCGGCGCTCTAATGGCCAAATCAGATATTCAGGCTGCCTTTCGATTGTTGCCTATTGCACCCGCATCTTTTAATTCTTTAGATTTTTGTTTCGAAGGTAATTTTTTCTATGATATGTGTTTACCAATGGGTTGCTCCTTATCGTGTCAGTATTTTGAAACTTTTGCTACCTTTTTGCAATGGGTTCTATTGCATGAATCGGGATGTGAAGGAATAATCCATTATTTGGATGATTTCCTGTTCATTGGACCTCCTGATTCTCCAATATGCGCTTTATTATTAAAATTATTTTTGGCCATTTCTCACAAATTTGGCATTCCTATTGCTTATGAAAAAACGGTTTTTCCTTCTCCAGTCATAGAATTCCTAGGTATCAGAATTGATACTAATTTATTCCAGTTTCAACTTCCTTTAAATAAAATTTACCGGATTCAAGAACTCATATGCATATTTTTGAGAAAAAAGAAAGTTTTATTAAAAGAACTTCAGTCCTTTTTGGGCTTGTTAGCATTTGCCGCTCGAGTTATGCCGGTAGGTAGAATTTTTTCTAGGAGATTGTCTATGGCAATGTCGGGGTTTAAATCTCCTTTTTCCCATATTCGTCTTACTGAAGATTTAAAAGATGATTTGATAGTATGGTCGCAATTCCTTTTGGATTATAACGGTCGTACCTTTTTTCAGGAGGAATTGTTTTTTTCGGCAGACATGGAATTGTTTACAGATTCTGCAGGTTCATTAGGTTTTGCAGCAATATGGCGCACTCATTGGTGCTGTGGTGCTTGGCCTTCTTTTTGGGTTTCTAGTAAAGCTACGAAAAACATTGTTCTATTGGAATTGTTTCCTATCATAGTGGCTTTTGAATTATGGGGAAACAATTTTGCTAATAAATGGATTTTAATTCATTCAGACAACAAAGGGGTGATTTTTGCGATAAATTGTCTTTCTTCTAAATCCATATCTGTAATAAAATTGCTGCGTTATTTTGTATTTTTATGCTTAAAATTTAATATTTGGGTTAAAGCTAGATATATTCCTGGTGAAGACAACGAGATAGCTGATGCATTATCTCGTTTCCAGATGGCTCGTTTCAGGCAGCTTTTTCCCGAAGCGGACCTAGTCGGTTACACATGTCCCAGTCATCTATGGGATTTGATTTAACCCCTGTATTTTCGGGTATTCAGAATTCTTTAGCTCCCAGAACATGGACCGCATATTTGGTTGCATGAAAAAAATGGATATTGTTTAACCACTTGCTTACTGGGCACTTAAACCCCCCTCCTGCCCAGACCAATTTTGAGCTTCCAGCGCTGTCGCACTTTGAATGACAATTGCGCGGTCATACAACACGGTACCCAAATGAAATTTTTATCATTTTTTTCCCACAAATAGAGCTTTCTTTTGGTGGTATTTAATCACAGCTGGGGTTTTTATTTTTTGCTAAACAAACAAAAAAAGATGGAAAATTTTGAAAAAAAAAAAAATCATGTTTAATAGTTTGTTATAAAATTTTGCAAACAGGTAATTTTTCTCCTTCATTGATATGCGCTGATGAGGCGGCACTGGTGGGCACTGATAGGCTGCACTGATGGGCACAGATAGGCACAGATAAGGCGGCACAGATAGGCACAGTTAAGGCGGCACTGATAGGCACAGTTAAGGCGGCACTGATGGGGACAGATAAGGCGGTACTGATGGGCACAGATAAGGCGGCACTGATGGCCACGGATGGGCGGCACGGATGGGCGGCACGGATAGGTGGCACGGATAGGTGGCACAGATGGGGGGCACTGATGGGGGGCACTGATGGGGGGCACTGATGGGGGGCACTGATGGGTGGCACTGATGGGCAGTGATGGGCGGCACTGATGGGCATTTATGGGCACTGGTAGGTGACACTGATGGGCACTGATAGGTTGCACTGATGTGGGTGCTGATGGGTGGCACTGATGTGGGTGCTGATGGGTGGCACTGATGGGTGGCACTGTGGGCACTGATGGATGGCACTGTGGGCACTGATGGGTGGCACTGTGGGCACTGATGGGTGGCGCTGATTGATGGCACTGTGGGCACTGATGGGTTAATCTGGTGGGCACTGGTAGGCAGCACTGCTGCCTATTGCTTTGTGACAGATGATTGCCGTGATCGGGACTGATGTCCCGATCACGGCCGCCGGTGATCGGGTTTTTTTTTCCTCCTCACGCTGTCAGCGCGAGGAGGAAAAATAGCCGATTACCGGCTCTGTTTACATCACATGATCAGCTGTCATTGGCTGACAGCTGATCATGTGGTAAGGGGTTGGGACCAACCCCTTACTCTGATCTGTGATCAGGCGAGTCTCATAGACTCGCTGATCACCGAGCGCGCCGCGCGCGCCCTGCAGGGGGCGCGCAGGCCGCTCGTGCACGGGACGACGTCAATGGACGTAGTCCCGGCAATTTAGATCCGCGCTGTTGCCGTCATTTGGCAATGGCCCGGATCTGAAGCAGTTAATGATGAATTGGGTTTGTCGGGTTTTTCACCTTCAGAACAAACGGTATTAGCATATTTTTGTTTTCTTATGCAACAAAATTTTTCTTATAGTCATATTAACAAAAGTTTGGCTGGAATCTCTTTCTTCTTTAAATTCCTTAACTTACCAGTTTGTACTAGTTTCTTTTCCGTGCGTCAAGCACTGAAAGGTTATAAGAAAAGAACAGTTACACCTGATATGCGTAGGCCCTTTTCTTTGGATCTTTTGCAAAAAATTTGTTTGTCTACTCAAAAAGTGTGCCATTCAGAATACAAAGCATTGTTACCTAAAACAGCCTTTGTTTTGATGTTCTTTGCTGCTCTTCGTACTTCTGAGATGGTACCGGCCAACAAAAAAGGTAATTCAGGTCTACTTTTTAATGAGGTATTGCTTTCCCAAGGTAAGGTAGAAGTTTTTATTAGTCATTCAAAGACGGACATTAATGGTAAAGGTAATTGGATCAGTCTACATGTGGCGACTCCATTGTTTGTCCTTATGCGGTTATTTCTACTTATCTTTCTGTTCGGCCTTCATGTTTCGGTAATTTTTTAGTGCATCTGGATCATTCACCACTCACAAAATTTCAATTTTCAGCATTATTACGGCGTTGTTTTTCCCATTTAGGCCTTTCTCACTTTAAATTTTCATCGCATTCTTTTCGCATTGGAGCCGCCACAGAAGCAGCTAGGTTGGGCCTTGATGATGCAGTTATTATGAGGCTGAGGAGGTGGGAGTCCAAGAGGTTTAATCTTTATGTTCGCCCTAATTTATTTATTTAATTTCATAGGTCACAAGTCCTACATTTGGATTATTGGACACTCGTTTATTTATTGGGCTCAAAAGAGAGCTTGCCAACGCTGCTATACTGCCAATCTATCTTTGTCTCCTGCTTCTTTTAAGGTTCTTTGGAGGGGCATTCGTGGGCTTCAATGGAATAACCTTTTCTTTCATCTTTCTGCTTTATCTCAGAGCTGGCCCTCTCCAGACATCTTGATAATTCATTTAGGGGGTAACGATATAGGTAAATCATCAACTTTGGATTTGCTTTTTATGATGAAACGAGATTTGCATCGCATGCGACTCTCATTCCCAAATACTCGGGTCATTTTTTCGGAAATGGTGCCACGTCTTAATTGGTTATCTTCTCCAGAGGCAAGACCTTTGGAGAAAATTCGAAGACGGGTGAACCATTCTATCGAAAAATTCATGGCTTTATTGGACAGTTTTTCTTCCCGACATGTTGATTTGGAAGGAGGTTTTTCCGGCCTTTATCAACAAGAAGGTGTTCACTTGTCTGATGTAAGCTTGGATATTTTTAATTTAGGTTTACAGAACATGATAGAGATGGCCGCGGTGGTGGGGTAGGCCGTTTTTTGTTTTGGTTAAGAAAAAACCGGCTGGTGGGGACATTGATGAATGTTTTTATTTATGGTACTCGCTCGAGTTCTATAACTGAGTGAGATATTGATATATGTTTTATATATATTTAAAAAATAATAAAATAAATAAAATAAAAGAAAAAAAGAAAATTTAAATATTTTAATTTATTGAGGAATTATTTATAAAGTTTATGTTATACTAATAAAGGTGCCGCGGCCATTTTATTACCATTTAAACTGAGTTTGAGTGTGAATTATTTCTTTATTTGGTATTCTTTTGTACGGCCTACATTCCCATGAAGAAGTGGGCATTGATTAAGTGCCCACAGCATGGGATTGTGGCAGGCAAAAGAGTTATTTAAAAAAAAATAAAAAATTTTTGATACTGTCCCTTTAAATGTTTGAAGCAAAGGCATGTGGCTCACGAGCGGGAAAAACGTGATTCCAGGCGGGAAAAACACGTGTATTATAGAGTAATACACGTGTTTTTAGGGCTATATAAGACCCTCGGATCAGGCTCCTGTCACAGTTGACCCCACAGCGGCTTGACGAGCTCCCCATCCCTCCCACCCTGTCGCAGCAACTGTTATGTGGTTTGTCACCCTTGGATCAAGGGGGGACATTGATGAATGTTTTTATTTATGGTACTCGCTCGAGTTCTATAACTGAGCGAGATATTGATATATGTTTTATATATATTTAAAAAATAATAAAATAAATAAAAGAAAAGAAAAAAAGAAAATTTAAATATTTTAATTTATTGATGAATTATTTATAAAGTTTATGTTATACCAATAAAGGTGCCGCGGCCATTTTATTACCATTTAAACTGAGTTTGAGTGTGAATTATTTCTTTATTTGGTATTCTTTTGTACGGCCTACATTCCCATGCCCCACATTCACACTCCATGTAGTAGACCACTCCTATTGACTGACAGTTTACATAAAAATTTGGTTTGTATACATTACCATTTGGGAGAGTTATCGCCACAGAGTTCATTAGAAATCTGCACATCCCACATGGAGCTGTGCCGCTACAAGATTGTCCTGCTCCCTTAGAGGTCAAATGACTGTGGACCAATTGGTCCTTCAGAGATTTGGACTTCCTATAGGTAATTTGAAGGTATGGGTTCACATACTTGGATATCACCTCATCTGTGGCCAGAAGGTGCCAATACTTTTAAATAATTTGACAAACTTTGTTATGTTCCCCCGCATATCCTGTTATTAGCCAAACCTTAGGGTCCTCTTTTTTAGATTTCTTTGAATGAATTAAGTTCTCTCTGTTTTTTAGTTTTGCTCTATAGTAAGCGTTTTTCAAACAGGATCGACTATAGCCTCTGTCAAGAAGACTGTAGAGCCCTTGCTTCATACTCAAAGTCCTCACTGCGACTACGATTTCTTTTTAATCTAAAATATTGACTGTATGGTATACTCTGGACTAGGGGTTGTGGATGAGAGCTTGTGGCATGTAAGATCCTGTTTCCAGCTGATGGTTTTCAGTACAGAGAAGAGCCAATGGTTCCATCAGGGTTAACATAGACTGTAATATCCAAAAAAGTAATAATCTTTTGGTCAAAAGTCATGGTAAACATTAGATTATAATGGTCTGTCTTCAACTTAGCCAAAAAGGAAAGGAGTACATCTTTTTTTCCAGTCCAAACGATAAAAATATCGTCTATAAATCTGCGCCATATAAGCACCTTCTCAACAAACTCCTAAAACTCATCAGAGGAAAAAAAATCTCACGCTCCCACCCCACAGGTACAGATTAGCGTATGATGGGACACATTTAGTCGCCATCGCCACACCCTGCATCTGGAGGTCGTGGGAGCGATCGAAAACAAAAATATTAGTCAAGATGAAACGCAACAAATCCAGTACAAATTTATTGTGTGAACTAGCCCTAGGACCTCGTTCAGAAATGAATTCCTCCACAACTCGAACCCCCAAATCATGGGGAATCGAGTTGTAGAGGGCCTCAACATCGATGGCCACCAGCCATGCTCTCTCCGGAACACAAACCCCATCCAGAGATCTCAGAAGGTCCACTGTATTCTGAATATATGAACTCAGGGCCTTAACATGAGGACTTAAATACTCATCTATTAACCTACTGGATGACTCTGTTAGGCAGCCATTTCCAGATACAATTGGATGTCCCGGCGGGAATACAGCATTTTTATAGTATATATATCTTTGGTAAGGCATACAAAAGTAGGCAATCTGGGGGTTTTCACTGTCAAAAATTCACAAGTTTTTTTTATCAATCAGACCCTCGACAAATGTTCGAGAGATAAGGATTTGATATTTTGTTTGGGCATAATTTACCTGGGCTAAAGGTTTAGGTCTATACCATTGGTGGTTCATCAGAAGATCCATAATCATTGCTTTATATTTTTCTATATTCATAACCACAATATGTAAACAAATAATGCATTCTGTATGCAGGCCAACTAATCGGCAGTGTTCAGTACCGCGTAGAAAAACTGCGCTTATAATGGGCCTATATGGTAAGTGAACAGGTTGCTGCCTCCCCTACGCAGAGCACTCACAAAGGGTACTCTGCTAACCTTGCATAAACTAAAAGAAAAAATGGGTTGGTTGGCGCTACCTGGAAAACCTAAATGCTACTGCATATTCAGGAAAAACCATAAAAGGTAGTTTTATATTAGTACAGTGTTACACACCAATGTTCATATCATCCCAGTCAGTAGGTAAGGAGGAATACCCCAGTGACTGGTAGGAATGGGTAGGAGGGGTCCTAGGATCCCTAAACAATAAGTTATGGTCAGGGGCAGACTGATAACTCATGGGGCCCCCGGGCAATAGGAGATTATGGGGCCCCCAGGCAATCAGAGATTATGGGGACACACAGTATACACACACACAGTATACAATCACACAGTATACACATACATGTACACACAGTATACAAAGACAGATGTAAAAAAAAAACACAGATTTATACATACTGTCCCTGGTTTTACTGAGGCTGGCAACCCTGATGGGGCCCCCTAGTGGCCCAGGGCCCTCGGGCAGTGCCCTAATCGCTCAATGGTCAGTCCGCCCCTGGTTATGGTAGAGTATTTTATTGTATATATAGGAATAAATTGTATAGAAAAGTAGGCAAAGTGATATATAGGTAGATTGCCTAAGTTGGTGCAGTGTATTGACAGAGATGTTCCACTCTGTATGTATTGATATGCACTGTGACAACTATATAGAGCAAAGGCAAGCAATCAACCAGTTAGGTACACTCTAAATTATACCAACCACACAGATGCAACAGATGCAACCGTGCGTAGCAGTTTGTCCATCGGATTTGTGCACACACGTTCGGAATTTCCGACAACGGATTTTGTTGTCGGAAAATTTCATAGCCTGCTCTCAAACTTTGTGTGTCGGAAAATCCGATGGAAAATGTGTGATGGAGCCCACACACGGTCGGAATTTCCGACAACAAGGTCCTATCACACATTTTCTGTCGGAAAATCCGACCGTGTGTGCGGGGCATTAGACAAGCTTTATAATTCAGAACTCAGAACAAATGTAGAGACGAGACAGCTGCAGATAAACAGGCACAACTTATGTAGGAGGATTTGTTTAACCTCTGTGGATCACCTGAGGCCAGTTACTTCTATGGTATGGCTCCATGCACACTGAGCTCAAAAAAGCTTTTTCTGGACACCAGATTGCTGGTAGAAAACTCTGGTTGAAAAAAAGTGCTTTTAATAGCGTTTTGTACTAGCGTTCATGAGCGTTTTTTAGCGTTAGCGTTTATGGGCGTTTTTCATAAAAATACACAGAGGACACTCCAAAAATCCCACAATGCATTCCAAACTCGCACAATGCATTGAAAAATAGAACGCCGAATGCTAATTAACGCGCGTTTATGAGCGTTTATCAGCGTTTTTTTGGCAGTGAAAAACGGCACTTTGAGCGCAAATTTCTGGCGTTCAGAAAAAAGCCCATAAACTCCATGGACACATAGGATAACATAGAGTTGGGTTTATGGGCTTTTAAAAAAAAACGCCCAAACTCCAATAAACTGCAGTTTATCAGCTCCAGTGTGCATGGAGCCTATATGTATGGGTTTACAACCACTTTAAGATACACAGGTGTGAGCGGCCTTCAAACTTTAACCAGGTGTGTCAGTGGGGATCCAGTCGTTTAAGGAGTTGTGGCAGAAACAGGGACCCATCAAACCAAGGGATAATATTGTGCTTACAGTTCCGCTCATACAACGTGACAAGGACACGTTTTTCTGTGTTTTCTGTGCCTGCTGAAAATGTTCTTGGTCTGAAAAAGAATACTGCCCACATATCTGAAATATATTATATTTTTGTTCCTGGTACAGTATTAGATATCCTTGAAGTTAGTCACCTGAATAAAAAAAAAACAAAACATATCAATCCCCCATCCACGTCATCAACACTAGAGTCCGTGTATCATCACCATCCCTCTTATCACCAAATGGGCTGTCATCCTTATCCTCTCTTCATGTATTCAGGAAACATCAAACAATATGATATGCCTACTCTTCTGTACATACTAAAACTGGAAGACGACTTGCATTTGCAGAGGAGAGGCACAGAATACATTTCTTTGCACACAAAACCTGGGTTAGTACAAAATGGCAAGAATTTTGTTCTAAACTCTTATGCCTCTTTTATAATTGAATTGCTCTCTGAAGAGTGACCTGCATTTGGAACGCTCTTCAGAGAGCATTTGACAGGCAGTGAGGAGCTGTTGTATCGTTTCCTCAACCCATTTTTTAACCCCTTAAATGTGAGGCAGTTGCAGTGCTGCCCCATTCATTTAATGTTTTGACTATAGGACAGGAAGTAGTGAAACCCCCATTGGACACAGGTGGCTAAAAAAAATCCTGACAGGGTTTTATAATCCTCTCTTACCAAAAAAAAAGAAGTTTTTGCCTTTAGTTCTACTTGAAAGTGGTTCTATGGTTTTTTTTTTTTTTCTTACCTCAGTGCACTCCCTGAATTATGGTAAAAATGCTGGCTCCTGTCACTGTCCCAACTGCAGCACCGCTCCCCTCGTTCCCTGCAGGAGACATTGGCTCCTGCTGCTATCATTCACACACCTTTGAGGAGGGAGCGGGGGCGTGGCTTATGGGCGCTGCTCGTTTCTAAAGACGCACACAGCCTGGCTCAGGAGCGCGCATGCATGCATACCTCCCAACATTTTGAGACGGGAATGAGGGACACCTACCAGCAAATGTATGTAGGCATAGGACAAGCCCCTGCCACGCCTGCTTAATGGGGAAATAACCCCCAAAAAAAGGTAATTAAATTAAAATTGATGCAGCAATTAAGAATTTGGATGAAAGGTTTTGCACTGGGAATCATTTTTTTGAAAGATAAAAAGTGCATTTTATATACAACTCTATAGATCAGACCAAAATGAGGGACAAATGAAGAGGAAAGAGGGACAGAGGGACATTGCTCCAAATCAGGGACAGTCCCTCAAAATCAGGGACAGTTGGGAGCCATGATGCATGGGTGCGGTGCCTCCTTAGCTTGCTAATGGAGGTACCCAAAAAAGGAGGAGCTGACTGCAATTGTTTGACCATTCTTCCAGAAGTGCATTTGTGAGGTCAGGCACTGATGTTGGATGAGAAGGCCTGTCTTGCAGTCTCCGCTCTAATTCATCCCAAAGGTGTTCTATCGGGTTGAGGTTAGGACTCTGTGCAGGCCAGTCATGTTCCTCCACCCCAAACGCGCTCATCCATGTCTTTATGGACCTTGCTTTGTGCACTGGTCCAAATCATTTGGTGGAGGGGGGATTATGGTGTGGGGTTGTTTTTCAGGGGTTGGGCTTGGCCCCTTAGTTCCAGTGAAGGGAACTTTTAAGGCGTCAGCATACCAAGACATTTTGGACAATTTCATGCTCCCAACTTTCTGGGGAAAAAAAGGGGATGGCTCCTTCCTGTTCCAACATGACTGCACACCAGTGCACAAAGCAAGGTCCATAAAGACATGGATGAGTGAGTTTGGGGTGGAGGAACATGACTGGCCTGCACAGAGTCCTGACCTCAACCTGATAGAACACCTTTGGGATAAATAAAGCAAAGATTGTGAGCCAGGTCTTTCCGTCCACATCAGTGCCTGACCTCACAAATGTACTTCTGGAAGAATGGTGAAACATTGCCATAGACACACTCCTAAATCTTGTGGACAGCCTTCCCAGAAGAGTTGAAGCTGTTATAGCTGCAAAGGGTGGGCCAACTCAATATTGAACCCTACAGACTAAGACTGAGATGCCATTAAAATTTTGGCAATATAGTGTATTTTTTATTTAGAAAAAGAAACCTAATATAGTCTTTAGTATCACTTTAAGTTCTGCTATGTGCCTGGGAAAATGGAACAAATATACAGCAGGTGTTATCCTTGGCTGTAAAAGTCCTTACATGTGACTCATTGACATGTTACAGGTTATCATGCTAAGAGATGTCTTACAATACATGGATTTATCATACATGTATTACACATAAACAAGGAACTCAGTTTGTGCACAGTGCAGTGCTCAGCAGACTGAGGATTAGGTCTCCCCCGGTCACATGACTGTGGGGTCAGCTGACTAGTCTCGAGGGTTGGAGGAGAGTGCTGGGTCACTGCTGACAGTACACAGATATATATATATATATACACACAGGACAGAGCTGACTGCACCCTGATCACCATGGAGAGCCTAGTGCTGGCTGTACTGCTCCTCTGTACTGTGCTCCTACCAGGATCCGCTATAATCAGGTATGTGTGGATGGATGATCTATGACTGTACATTGTGTAACTGTACATTACAATGGGCTCTAGGTAACATATGGTATTTATTAAAGCTCATTCTCTAGATCCATGCTAAATAATACAATTCTAGCTATATAGATTTTATACATCTAGGTCCCTCCCATGTTATTTAATCGAATATGATATTTATGCTTCAGTACTGGACATTGTGCTAACCTGACATATAGTGCAGATTATAGGAGTACAGAGTTATGTATTCTCCAATAAGTAGCATGCTGTAGATCCATGAAAAACATTATTCCATCTATGTAGACTTCATGTATTTAAACAACAACGTACACAGTGATTTACATACTGTACATTCACATCACTCCCTGACATCAAGGAGCTTACAATCTAAGGTTCCTTATGCCTGGTACATACAATGAGATTATCAGACGAATGATCGTCTGGTTTTTTTTTTTTTTTTTGCATGCTAATCTTATATCAAAAATCAAGAAGTTACGAAAATTCTTGTACGACAGAATAAAAATTCTGAAGTGACGTACTGTATTTTCAGACAAAAACTGTACTATTTAAAGCGGAGTTCCACCCAAAAATGGAAGTGATGGTGACCCCCCTGCCATATTTGGCATGTCAGTTTTTTTTGGGGGGGGTGGGGACGGGTACCCTGTTCTTAGAGGCATCCAGCTCCCCCTTCCTCCCGGGGCTCCGTGGCACTGGAAGAAAGATCACCTCTCCCTCCTCCCTCCCTGCAATCTTCTTCTGGGACAGGTCACAGGTCCCAGACGGGCGCCCACAGTTAGAATGCCGGCGCCGTGGAGAGGAGCGATGGGTGGAACTCGGCTTTAAACGAAAATCGTGTAATCTGGTATCATGAGAAAAAGGTTCCTGCTTGTCCGATTGGATAATATCTGTCATGATTGGCTCTTGCAAGCTGTGTACTAACAATCAGAATATCACACGATCGCTCTGACAGTGGTATTTTTTTGTAAAGTTTTCTGATCGTGTGTACAGGTCATAAATCACATACACCTACCATGACCATTTAACCTGCCAGTATGTCTTTGGAGAGTGGGAAGAAACCCATGCCAGCACAAGGAGAACATGCAAACTCCATGCGATTTGTGTCCTGGTGGGAGCTCCCAGCATGTTAAAAGAGAAGTATGGTTTTTTTTTTTTTTTTTTTTCCAGAATCATACTTGCCTAGATGGATGCAGCATCGGTCCTCCACCGCCTCTGCACTGAGAACTGAGTGATCGATCACCACTGATGGCTCAGTTCTCACAGCTCTCCACTCTGCCCCCTCCTCGCTCATTGGAGCGCTGAGCTGTGGAGGGGCGGGGAGCGGCCGTCTCAGGCTCTCAGCAGCTCGCTAAGAGGCTGAGACGCGTATCAGTCCAGGCACCTGGCGGATCCAGACTTTATTGTCGGGATGACACAGTGCCTGGACTGATTCCAGTGACATCCGCAGAGAGCAGACTTGAGACCGCTCTCTGCAGAAAACGGGTCACAAGAGTGTAAAACGAATTGCACTCCTGTGATCTATAGGAGAAGTGCAGCCAAATGAGCTCAGACTGGACTTCTCCTTTACGGATCAACTTCATGCATACAGCTAAATACTAAGATAAAATGCATACAGTATATGACAGCTACAGTGGCTTGCGAAAGTATTCGGCCCCCTTGAACTTTTCAACCTTTTGCCACATTTCAGGCTTCAAACATAAAGATATAAAATTTTAATTTTTTGTGAAGAATCACCAACAAGTGGGGCACAATTGTGAAGTGGAACGAAATCTATTGGATATTTTAAACTTTTTTAGCAAATAAAAAACTGAAAAGTGGTGCGTGCAAAATTATTCGGCCCCTTTACTTTCCATGCAGAAAACTCACTCCAGAAGTTCAGCGAGGATCTCTGAATGATCCAATGTTGTCCTAAATGACTGATGGTGATAAATAGAATCCACCTGTGTGTAATCAAGTCTCTGTATAAATGCACCTGCTCTGTGATAGTCTCAGGGTTCTGTTTAAAAGCGCAGAGAGCATCATGAAGACCAAGGAACACACCAGGCAGGTCCCTAATACTGTTGTGGAGAAGTTTAAAGCCAGATTTGGATACAAAAAGATTTCCCAAGCTTTAAACATCCCAAGGAGCACTGTGCAAGCGATCATTTTGAAATGGAAGGAGTATCAGACCACTGCAAATCTACCAAGACCTGGCTGTCCCTCTAAACTTTCAGCTCAGACAAGGAGAAGACTGATCAGAGATGCAGCCAAGAGGCCCATGATCACTCTGGATGAACTGCAGAGAACTACAGCTGAGGTGGGAGAGTCTGTCCATAGGACAACAATCAGTCGTACACTGCACAAATCTGCCCTTTATGGAAGAGTGGCAAGAAGAAAGCCATTTCTCAAAGATATCCATAAAAAATCTCGTCTAAAGTTTGCCACAAGCCACCTGGGAGACACACCAAACATGTGGAAGAAGGTGCTCTGGTCCGATGAAACCAAAATCCAACTTTTTGGCCACAATGCAAAACGATATGTTTGGGGTAAAAGCAACACAGCTCATCACCCTCAACACACCATCCCCACTGTCAAACATGGTGGTGGCAGCATCATGGTTTGGGCCTGCTTTTCTTCAGCAGGGACAGGGAAGATGGTTAAAATTGAGGGGAAGATGGATGCAGCCAAATCCAGGACCATTCTGGATGAAAACCTGTTGGAGTCTGCAAAAGACCTGAAACTGGGACGGAGATTTATCTTCCAACAAGACAATGATCCCAAACATACAGCAAAATCTACAAAGGAATGGTTCACAAATAAACATATCCAGGTGTTAGAATGGCCAAGTCAAAGTCCAGACCTGAATCCAATCGAGAATCTGTGGAAAGAGCAGAAAACTGCTGTTCACAAACGCTCTCCATCCAACCTCACTGAGCTCGAGCTGTTTTGCAAGGAAGAATGGGCAAGAATTTCAGTCTCTCGATGTGCAAAACTGATAGACATACCCCAAGCGACTCGCAGCTGTAATCGCAGCAAAAGGTGGCTCTACAAAGTATTAACGCAAGGGGGCCGAATAATTTTGCACGCCCCACTTTTCATTTTTTTATTAGTTAAAAAAGTTTCAAAAATCCAAAAGATTTCGTTCCACTTCACAATTGTGTCCCACTTGTTGGTGATTCTTCACAAAAAATAAAAATTTTATATCTTTATGTTTGAAGCCTGAAATGTGGCAAAAGGTTGAAAAATTCAAGGGGGCCGAATACTTTCGCAAGGCACTGTATAGTGCTGTCCATACAGTTTTAAGATTTACACAGCTCTGCCACACAGCACATCTCGGTCTAGTTGGGGAGAAGACTTGATTTTCCTCTGCTGGAGATCAGTACCATTTACAGGTCTTGTCCCTCCCCCAGCCTTTGACTGGACAATGCAAGTAGGAACGGCAGACTGAAGAGTTCATCTGCTTTATTCTCCTATATGACTGTTCCTTGCACTGCAGCACATCTGATTGGCTGCTTCTTCTTTCCCCACTCTGAGCTCTACTGTACGGCTGAAAAGGCTGATGGCAAATCAATTTAACATGCTTACACTCTCCTTCACTTAAAAATATAAATTTAATGATGTATTATTGGATATGGGGGTGCAGTAATCCTGCGTCTTTTGTACCTGCCTGGAGTCCAGCTTTAACACTTAAAGGCAATTTACTTATTTAAACTTCCCAATAGAGAGTTGACTTACAATAACTAGTATGGTTGCCATGGCATGACACATATTCAGGCAACACATGCAAAGATACGGTCATGCCAATTCCAGCTGCGGTGAGCCGTGTTTACGTGTGATACGTGTTTTAGCAGCATGGCAGCTCACTGTAGCACACTTCTGGGGTGAGTTGCAGTGTGAATAGGACACGACAGTTGTTTTCTGTGTGTCCTAGTGATGCCCTACAATCATCCAGTGCAGGAAAACGCAGGTCATCACATTATGGTGGAATAGGGTCCAAAGCTAATTTGCCGCACCTCTGGAAAGCTGTCTGTGTTTGGATCGCTTTTCAGAGGAGTTTGACAGGAGGCAAGGAGGCTTTTAATTGCCATACCAACTTGCAATGAATACAGTTAAGGGGCAGTTGTGGCACATCTCTATTCACTTGAATGGGTCGCATTTGGCAGCAGAACATTTTTCTGCGTGCGCAACAAAAAATCCATTTAGAAGAGTATTTTTCATTAAAGACTCTTTTGAGTGCTTTTTAAGTTGACTTAATAAATTCCTTCATAAGCTATCAGCATTCCAATGATGTGTGTTTTTCTGTCCTTATCTTTCCATGCACTCAGAGCTCCCACTCCTCATGGCTTTTCTGATCTGCATGCTTAATAGTGACAGTTGGACTTTAAATAGGAGATCGGACTACCCACAACACCCTAAAGGGGAGCTCCACCCAAAAAGCGAAGCTGCTTGTTTCCATTCTCCACTGACACATTTGGCACTTTTTTGGGGGGAGCGGTTACCTGATTTTGACTGGTACCCGCTCCCACTTCCTGGTAAGATCACCTCCAAAAAGTGCAGCTTTTCCTCTCCCCCCCCCCCCCCCCCCCCTGCTGCCTTCTGGGACCTGTGTGTCTCCCAGAAGACGATGGGACCATTCAGAAAGCACAGCGTGACTCGTACATGCGCAGTAGGAAACTGACTTCACCGGTTTCCCTTACTTGCAATGGCAGCACCTGAAGCTGATGGACGAATCGGCTCGAGTTTCTGACATCGCGGGATCCCTGAACAGGTAAGTGTCCTTATATTAAAAGTTAGCAGCTACATTTATTTGTAGCTGCTGACTTTAAAAAAAAAAATCCCCAGACTGGAACTCCACTTTAAATAATGATAGCTAATGGTAATTTTTTTCTCCTTTTGTATCATTATGCCTTTAGGTTGTATAGGGGTTTGATATACTATGAGGGACATGTCCCCCATTCCTATGGTAAGGAATGATGTTCCGTCAATAGGTTTGAGCATGGCATTTTCATTATTCGGTTTTACAACCAATTTTTAGCTCTACCATCAGTTATGTAATGCAAGGGCCTACATGATTGAATGCAAATCAAATCTATTGTGCAAATTTTACCTATAATATGTAACTATTAACTATAATATGGGGAAAAAGTTACTTGGAATTTTTGTGGAGGGAATAAAACGCATGTTATGCTGCGTACACACGAGCAGACTTTACGTCAGACTTGGTCCGGCGGACTTTTCGACAGACTTTCCGAATGAACGGACTTGCCTACACACGATCAACCAAAGTCTGACAGATTTGTACGTGATGACGTACGACCGGACTAAAACAAGGAAGTTCATAGCCAGTAGACAATAGCTGCCCTATTGTCAGTTTTTGTCCGGACTAGCATACAGACGAGCGGACTTTTCGACCGGACTCGAGTCCGTCGGAAAGATTTGAAACCTGTTTCATTTCTAGGTCTATCCAACTTTTGGGGAAAAAAAGTCCGCTGGAGCCCACACACGATCGAATTGTCCGACGGACTCCGGTCCGCCGGACCAAGTCTGCCGTACAGTCCGCTCGTGTGTACACGGCATAAGAGGAACAGCAAGCAGGCATTTTGTTGATGCCCTTATTTACCTGGACAGAGTTTGCCGTACCTCCTGAAAAGTAATCTGCTTGACAAGTGGCTGGGAGGTAATATGTTGCCCCCCCATCCCAATTTTGTTTTAGTCAATAAAAGCCTAATTCACTTGAATGGATCATGTTTGGACACGGTTTCACCCTCCTAATGTGACATGCTGTATACATTTTACAGCACCGCAGCAATGTGTAATAACATGGCGCTGACCATGGTAACTTGTGGATGTGGGGACAGTCAAATCTCGGATCATCCGCCTGATTTTTATTTTTGCCCCCTGGCAGCACATGTCAGCAAGGCCTAAAGGAAACAAAAGTTGTGCCTAAAAAGGCAGGCACCTAAGGGTATGTCGCCAGTATGGCCTGTAGTCTCTCTGTAGCTGATCTTTTTCCCAGTATTGATTTGCCATGTCTTGTTGTGCACTGTGTCTTTGTGGAGGCAGCCATCTTGGTAGAGGCAGGGCTTTACTTCCACATGTCAGACCCTCCAGTACAGAGAATCGTAAGCAGCACTGTATTGAGATGTAGTAGCTGAAGCTGAAAAGGAAACCTCTACAGAGGAAGCACAAAAACTGCCATGCCGATGTGATGAAAATGCATATTGGTGGGGTGTCATTATATAGTGTATTCAATAGTTTCTGGATCACTGGCCCTCAACAAAAAGGTTTTAACCTCACTCTGACTTTTAAATACTGGTTCAATATCAGTAACTCAAGTATGAAAACCAGGGACTTCCAGATAAGTTACACATCTATCTATTACACCACATTTCAGGGAAATAAACATGTATAAAAGGTTCACTGTTCACATCGTCCTGTGGGGGTGTTACTGACGTTTGCTGTTATACCACCAATAAAGATTACCTTTCAAAGTAGATGGTATTTCCTCATGATGGCTTATTGGAATTGTATCATGGAGAGTCCCTTTCTTTGGCCAACACATAAAAGGTATCTCCTGTTATTCAAGACATATAATATACAGTATCTCACAAAAGTGAGTACACCCCTCACATTTCTGTAAATATTTTATTATCTTTTCATGTGACAACAATGAAGAAATGACACTTTGCTACAATGTAAAGTAGTGAGTGTACAGCTTGTATAACATAAATTTGCTGTCCCCTCAAAATAACTCAACACACGGCTATTCATGTATAAACCGCTGGCAACAAAAGTGAGTACACCCCTAAGTGAAAATGTTCAAATTGGGCCCCCAATTTTCTGTGGCCACCATTATTTTCCAGCACTGCCTTAACCCTCTTGGGCATGGAGTTCACCAGAGCTTCACAGGTTGCCACTGGAGTCCTCTTCCACTCCTCCATGACGATATCACGGAGCTGGTGGATGTTAGAGACCTTGCGCTCCTCCACCTTCCGTTTGAGGATGTCCCACAGATGCTCAATAGGGTTTAGGTCTGGAGACATGCTTGGCCAGTCAATGACCTTTACCCTCAGCTTCTTTAGCAAGGCAGTGGTTGTCTTTGAGGTGTGTTTGGGGTCGTTGTGTTGGATCACTGCCCTACAGCCCAGTCTCCAAAGAGAGGGGATCATGCTCTGCCTCAGTATGTCACAATACATGTTGGCATTCATGGTTCCCTCAATGAACTGTAGCTCCCCAGTGCCGGAGCACTCATGCAGCCCCAGACCATGACACTCCCACCACCATACTTGACTGTAGTTAAGTCACACTTGGTCTAAGAGACACTGACAGGCTGCCCCCTACCTCTTCAACCTTTGCAGAAATGCTGGCAGCACTCATACGTCTATTTCCCAAAGACAACCTCTGGATATGAAGCTGAGCACATGCACTCAACTTCTTTGGTCGACCATGGCGAGGCTTGTTCTGAGTGGAACCTGTCCTGTTAAATCGCTGTATGGTCTTGGCCACCGTGCTGCAGATCAGTTTATGGGTCTTGGCAAAGTTCTTTGCCAAAAGATACCATGTTGAACTTCCAGTGACCAGTATGAGAGAGTGAGAGCGATAACACCAAATTTAACACACCTGCGCCCCATTCACACCTGAGACCTTGTAACACTAATGAGTCACATGACACTGGGGAGGGAAAATTGCTAATTGGGCCCAATTAGGACATTTTCACTTTGGGGTGTACTTACTTTTGTTGCCAGCGGTTTAGACATTAATGGCTGTGTGTTGAGTTATTTTGAGGGGACAGCAAATTTACACTGTTATACAAGCTGTACACTAACTATTTTACATTGTAGCAAAGTGTCATTTCTTCAGTGTTGTCACATAAAAAATATATAATAAAATATTTACAAAAATGTGAGGGGTGTACTCACTTTTGTGAGATAATGTATAAGACATCTAATATAACATGATAGAGTGTATTTGTTCCCCATGTTTAAATAATTGGAACGGTCCTTAAAAAAAATATTTTTCAGTCAGGTCTTTTTTACACAGGTAGCCAGGAAGTGGTAAAAACAGACAGCTGAGCCACAGTTTTACTGCTCCCCATCTAAAGAGTAGAATACAGCCAGAGGTTGCTGTGACATGATGCTTCTGGAAATGTACTTCTGGAATAACTTAGCTAAAGAAGAAGCCTCAAATGCGCTTCTCTTTGCTCACCACAGTCACAGTATAATGAATACTCGTTCCAGGGCTGTACCCAGGGCATCCGGAGAGGTGACTAGGATATTTAAAGCTTTTTCACGTTTTTTATTTTTCCTGAAAAGGGGAGCTTACCCTTTAAGGATCTGGTAAGAAGGGACTAACAAAATCAAAAACCCTCCAACCGAATCAGTAGGTAGCATTGTAAAGCCATCTTTGGCCTCTTGCACACGGTACTGATCAGGGTGGATTTGATTTAACCACTTGCTTACTGGGCACTTAAACCCCCCTCCTATCCAGACCAATTTTCAGCTTTCAGCGCTGATGCACTTTGAATTACAATTGCGCGGTCATACAACACTGTACCCAAATGAAATTTTTATCATTTTTTTCACCACAAATAGAGCTTTCTTTTGGTGGTATTTGATCACCTCTGCAGTTTTTACTTTTTGTTAAAAAAAATGTAAAAAACTGAATTTTTTTGAAAATTTTTTTTATTTTTTTTATATTTTGTTATAAAAATTTTTAAAACGGGTAATTTTTCTCCTTCATTGATGTATGCTGATGAGGCGGCAGTGATGGGCACTGATGGGTGGCAGAGATGGGCTCTGATGGGTGGCAGTGATGGGCAGCACTGCCAGGTGGCACTGATTGGCACTACAGGTGGGCATTGACAGGTGGCACTTGTGGGCATTGATAGGTTGCACTTGTTGGCATTGATAGGTGGCACTGTGGGCACTGTTTGGTGGCACTGTGGGCACTGCTAGGAGGCACTGTGGGCTCTTTTAAATTGGCACTAGTAATCGGCACTGATGAGGCAGATGTGCCCCTTCCATCCCAGCCGGTGATCGGCTTTTTTTTTCTACTCACGCTGTCAGCGTGAGTAAAAAAAAAAAACGATTACCGATCTTTTTGTTTACATCATGTGATCAGCTGTCATTGGCTGACAGCTGATCACATGGTAAGGGGCCGGGACCAGCCCCTTACTCGGATCGGTGATCAGCTGAGTTTCAGTGACTCGGTGATCACATCGTGCCCGGCGCGCGCCCTGCAGGGCGCGCGCAGGGAGCGTGCACAGGGGAGGCCGTCCCGGGAATGCAGGTCCGCGCTGTGGCCGTCATTCGGCTATAGCGCGGACGTCAGGAGGTTAAATCACTACGGTAGTAAAAAGGCTTGATTTAAATTAACTCGATTTTAAAGAGCAACTGTCATCTCTGTCCCGTGACGGCTCCTCCTCTGACCCGCTGTTGACTCACCAACAGTCCCATTCACTTTAATGGGACGGCTGGTGATGTGCCAGTGACGCAAGAAGGTGAGGGACGTGGCGGCAGCAGGCGCTACCATAATGGATCTGAAATGACAGGTGCTCTTTAAATGTAAGGACTCATTCTTGCTGGTAGTTAGAATCTTTATTATTTGCAAACAAAATGAAGGTGTCCTATTTAGAATAATAGGCTGTCAGGTTAGTAAAATAGCGATATCAGAATTCAGAACCAATTCAATCATACAGTTTGTAGTGTACATAGATTTGCAAAACAATGTGATAAGGGAATATTCCTGAACTTTGTTTTTTTTATCTCGTGGTTACTGTGAAATTGTGTTAATTTGTATCAATGCAGTGCTTTTTATGTCAGCTTGCTGAGCTTGGATTCATTGAATGAGTTTACCACATATGTAAATCCTGCAGAATATCCAGCCTCATGCTACATAACTAAGCTCCATTCCATGTTGAATAAACTAAATTATTAATGTATCTTAAATAGAAAACTATCTTTTAGATAGATTTTTACTTAAAAGCATTTTATTGAAAAAAATTTGATAAAAAAATCAGATTTTAAATTTAAATTTTTTTTATTTTTTTTTTAAATTTAATTAATTTTTTTACACAAGAATGCGCAGTGTTTGTTTACGCACCTGTGTGTACAGGCACTGTGTAAACAATGGGCTGCATTTTAGATCAGTAAGAGAAAAAAAACACTGTACTGAGCTTTTTGAAGCTGCAATGTGCAAGAGGCCTAAGTGGGCACAGCCATGGAAATCATTGCTTACGCCCCAATGGCCCCAAATGCATATTCAGTGCAAATAAAGCCCAATATTATGCAATTATGAACAGTCCTCATTTGTAGAGAAGCTTGTGTGTTTGTGAGTGAAGGTATAATCTTAGTATAATGCAACACACACTGCCAGTCTGGAAAACTATTTATATTCCAAGGTCAGGAGTCTGGATCCTTGTCCTCGCTGTTCGCTGTAATGTACTATATGTGGTCACTGCCAGGAATCCTATTCGGGGTTTACTTCTGGGACCCTTCACATATCGATTAATACAAATGTCCAGTCCAATGGATACAGGGCAGTGTGGCTTGGCGGTAGGTATACATTAATGGGTGCCCGCGGCCTGCACTCAGAAGTGCACCCCTGTGATTGATCATTTCCTGGGCCAGTACTAATAACATCTGTTGGGCAGGTTGCCCTGCGTGGAAATACTTTGCCATGCAAACTTCTTTTAACTATTTGAGTTCCCGGTCCCTTTTTCTCCATAAATTTTCTTGGGAGTGTTTTTTTTTTTTCTGGCGGGGGGTGGGGGGGGGGGTGTTGGCAATGATTTAGTTTCACGCTTTGTAAAAAATTTTTTTTATTTATCATTTGTAGCCATCCCTAATGTATTATACATTGATTTTTTTTTTATGGGGCTTTAATTTGGTAGCACATTTGAATACATCTGTCATCTCCTTGCTTTTTTTGGGAATAAATGGTATAAAATGCCAAACGGATTTTCCTGTAATTTTTCCCAATAAAATGTTTACTTTGTTCTCTCCTGTATTTTGCTGTAAAATATAATCAGCAAAGTCTGATCATTAAAATACAATCAAATTAGTGTCCCTTTTATTTAACATAGTGGGCTTTAGAAGACATGGTTTTATGCTTTTATTTTTCATTTATTGAAATGTCGGTGAAATTGAATTCACTGTACCACAGTTCAGCTGTCTTTCTCAGGCAATGCCATGTCAACCATCAACCAATATGTTGTTTCAGTACAAGACCTACGAGTGCCTCTTCCACTGGACTTGCCTTGAGTGCACCTGAGCAGTCCTTGTACTTATCGGACTACAGTGTGAGTGTATATACAGTTGTGCTCATAAGTTCACATACCCTGGCAGAATTTATGATTTCTTGGCCATTTTTCAGAGAATATGAATGATAACACAAAAACTTTTCTTTCACTCATGGTTAGTGTTTGTCTGAAGCCATTTATTATCAATCAGCTGTGTTTACTCTTTTTAAATCATAATGACAACAACAGAAACTACCCAAATGACCCTGATCAAAAGTTTAAATACCCCAGTTCTTAATACCATGTATTGCCCCCTTTAACATCAATGACAGCTTGAAGTCTTTTGTGGTATTTATGGATGAGGCTCTTTATCTTCTCAGATGGTAAAGCTGCCCATTCCTCTTGGCAAAATGCCTCCAATTCCTATAAATTCTTGGGCTGTCTTGCATGAACTGCACGTTTTGAGATCTCCCCAGAGTGGCTCAGTGATATTGAGGTCAGGAGACTGAGATAGCCACTCCAGAACCTTCATTTTATTCTGCTGTAGCCAATGACAGGTCGACTTGTCCTTGTGTTTTGGATCATTGTCATGTTGGAATGTCTAAGTACGTCCCATGCGCAAATGTTCCTCCAGTATTTTTTGATAACATGCTGCATTCATCTTGCAATCAATTTTGACCAAATTTCCTGTGCCTTTGTAGCTCACACAGCCCCAAAACATCAGCGATCCACCTCCGTGTTTCACAGTAGGAATGGTGTACCTTTCATCATAGGCCCTATTGACTCCTCTCCAAATGTAGCGTTTATGGTTGTGGCCAAAAACTCACTTTTGGTCTCATCACTCCAAATGACTTTGTGCCAGAGGGTTTGAGGCTTGTCTCTGTGACTTTTTATCATATTGTAAGCGGGATACTTTGTGGCATTTACGTAGTAATGGCTTTCTTCTGGCGACTCGACCATGCAGCCCATCTTTCTTCAAGTGCCTCCTTATAGTGCATCTTTAAACAGCCACACCACATGTTTTCAGAGAGACCTGTATTTCACCTGAAGTTATTTGTGGGTTTTTCTTTGCATTCCGAAAAAAATTTTCCTGGCAGTTGTGGTTGAAATTTTAGTTGGTCTACCTGACCATGGTTTGGTTTTAACAGAACCCCTCATTTTCCACTTCTTGATTAAAGTTGGAACACTGCTGATTGGCATTCTCAATTCTTTGTATACCTTTTTATACCTTTCCTGCTTTATACAGTTCAACTATCTTTTCTCGCAGATCCTTTGACAATTCCTTGCTTTCCCCATGACTCAGAATCCAGAAACATCAGTGCAGCACTGGATGAAAGATGCAAGGGTCTGTCAGGGGTCCAGAAACTCATTGACCTTTTATACACACACACACACACACACACACACACACACACACACACACACTAATTGCAAGCAAACAGATCACAGGTGAGGATGGTTACCTTTTAACCATTTGCCGACCAGCCGCCGCAGTTGTACTGAGGCAGAATGGTATGGCTGGACGAACCGACGTTATGTTACGCCGCTTTGCCTTGTGGCCACTGGAGGCGCTCGCCCCCAGAGTCCATGTGAGTGCCCGGCGGTCACAATCACTGCCGGCCCCCCGCGCTCGATGCTGACACACGGAGAACCGGGATCTGTGTGTGTAAACACACAGTTTCCGGTTCTCTGAGGGGAGAAGAGACAGATCGTCTGTTCATACAGAGCATGAGCAGCGATCTGTCATCTCCCCTACACAGTCCCCTCCCCCCTTCAGTTAGAACACACACTAGGGAACACAACCCCTTGATCACCCCCTAGTGTTAACCCCTTCCCTGCCAGTGACATTTTTACAGTAACCAATGCATTTTTATAGCACTGATCGCTGTATATTTGCCAATGGTCCCAAAAATGTGTCAGAATTGTCCGATGTGTCCACCATAATGTCGCAGTCCCAATAAAAATCGCAGATCGCCGCCATTAGTAAAAAAATAAAAATGCCATAAAACTATCCCCTATTTTGTAGACGCTATAAGTTTTACGCAAACCAATCAATATACGCTTATTGAGATATATATTTTTTTTTTTTTTACCAAAAATATGTAGAAGAATACATATCGGCCTAAACTGAGGCAAAAAAATATATATTTTTTGGGGGGATATTTATTATAGCAAAAAGTAAAAAATATTGGGTTGTTTTTTTTTTTTTTAAATTGTTGCTCTTTTTTTTGTTTATAGCACAAAATATAAAAACCGCTGAGGTGATCAAATGCCAAAAAAAGAAACCTCTATTTGTGGGGAAAAAAGGACGTCAATTTTGTTTGGGTGCAACATCGCACGACGAGGCAGTTGTCAGTTAAAGCGACGCAGTGCCGAATCGCAAAAAGTGCTCAGGTCAGGAAGGGGGTAAAATCTTCTGGGGCTGAAGCGGTTAATAGCCATTCCAACCCCATTGTGTCAACTTGTGTGCATGTTATCAGGCCAAAATCACCAGGTTTGTAAACTTTTGATCAGGATTTTTTGGGTAGTTTTCTGTTGCCATTATGATTTAAAAAGAGTAAACACAGGTGATTGATAATAAATGACTTCAGCCAAACACTAACCATGAGTGAAAGTTTTTGTGTTATCATTCATATTCTCTTCCCCCTGAAGCTGCCGCATGAGCACTGGGAAAAACGTGGACGGCGGGAACCCCTCTCTGCTGCCTGCATGGGTACAGGAGAAGTACGTAGATGGACGGATGAGCAGGAGGAAGAGTGGGTGGCCCTACAGATGATTTCGGCGAGGAGGATGCCGGCATGAGTCCAGGAAAGTAGATGGATAGCTGCCCCCCCTCCAACGATGCTCGGCGTGAGCACGGGAGAGGAACCGCCACAAGACTGCTTTAGCCAGCCGCCGCTCTGCCAAACCGGAAGTAACCCATAAATGAGTCGCTGAAGGATCTGATGGTAGAGGAGGGATATAAAGCTCTCAGACTCCTCCTACAAATTCAGGCTAGCCTGCGGCCAGCCTTCCAACATTATATATATATATATATATATATATATATATATATATATATATATATATATATATATATATATATATATATATATATATATATATATATATATATATATATATATATATAATATAATCTCATAGTTAATTAGCTTTTAGAAAGCACTGACTGTAGGGACAGCCTGATAGGGGTAGCACGGTGGCTAAGTGGTTAGCATTTCCGCCTGGTAGCACTGGGGTCGTTGTAGTTTGAATCCTAACTATGGCACTACCTGCCTGGAGTGTGCATGTTCTCCCTGTGCCTGTGTGGGTTTCCTCCCACACTTCAAAGACATGCTGGTAGGTTAATTGGCTTCTGTCTAAATTGGCCCTAGTATTGTATGTATGAATATGAGATGGGGACCTTAGATTGTAAGCTACTTGAGGTTAGGGAGTGATGTGAATGTACAATACAGTATATGTGTAAAGTTCTGCATACATTTTTTTATTTTCTGTACTCTGTACGCATATTTTGTGCACAAAAAAAAAAAAGTGCTGTGTAAATTGAAGGCGCTATATATGTACCTGTAATAAAAAAAGAAAAAGAAAATACAACATTTTTGATCCACATTACCCTAATGTGTTGTGTGAAAAGCCAATGCATGCACTTCAGCTGATCCCTCATTTAAAATGTGACTTTGAGAGGCTCCAGGCCCCTTCAGAAAAAAATAAAAGTCAGCAGCTACAAATACTGTAGCTGCTGATTTTTAATATTAGGACACTTGCCTGTCCAGGAATCCAGCGATGTCCGCACCCGAGCCAATTACTCAATCAGCTATTGGGTACTGCCACCACCAGCTCCACTTAGGGTCGGTTCACACTGGGGCAACACGACTTCAGCGCGACTTTGCACGGCGACTTCGACGCGGCTTCGGCGCGACTTCGACGCGACTTCAGCGCGACTTTAGCAAATTACAAGGCGACTTGAAGTCGCCTCCATGACAGGCGACTTCGCCTGTGGCCAGTCAGCTCTCTGGGAGGGAGGGGGGGAGGGAGGGGTTTTCCCTGCAAAGTCGCTTGACTTTACAGAGAGATCCGACTTGGAGGCGACTTCCATAGATTTCTATGGTACAGGTCGCCTACCAAGTCGGATCAAAGTAGTACAGGGAGTACGCTCTGAAGTCGGAGCGACTTCAGTAGCATCTATTAAGACGCTAGCGTTCACTCCCATTCAAACTATTTCTGGGGCGACTTGGGGCGACTTGAGGGCGTACAAGTCGGATCCCAAGTCGCCCCAGTGTGAACCGACCCTAAGGGTTCCCTACTGCGCAATACGTGAAGCACACTGCACTCTGTGAATGGACTGGCTGCAAGAAGAGGAGGAGGAGGAGAGGGAGGAAGTTCTGGCTGAGTTTGCCGCAGTGAACTCAGCTGGAAGTTGGAGCAGGTACCTGTCAAAATCAGGTACCCCCCCCCCCCCAAAAGGATTTTTAATGTGGCAGCAGAGTGAGTAAGTGGGGGGGGGGGCAGACAAGCAGAGCTTCCCCTTTTGGGTGGGGCTCCGTTTTAAGCAGGCCATACACTGGTCAGTTTAGTCTGAGAGCTGTGGGGCCCACTGTCAGAATACATTGTTCCAGCAGGGGAAGGAAACCTTTACCCACTTCGTTTATATGGATGGAGACATTTTAGTTTTTTTTTTCTTCCGTCTTTTTTTTTTTTTTTTTTTTTTTAGCCATACAGTGTATGGTGAGGTTAGTTGCCACAATGAGTCACCAGTGTTTCTGTTGTCTAGTTGCATCCCTGCTGTTTTCTAAGCCCTGTGCAGTAAGTGGGTATAAGTGTAGCCATTAAAATACCAAAGAACGGAAATAGACAATATATTGCTGTGTTTACATGTGAAACTGTCAAAGCTGATTGGGATTTAAGCAGGCCATACACGGTCGAATTTCGAACGAATTTTCTTTTCAAAATAAGAAATTTCGTTTTTTTTGTGATCCGATGATGCCACCATTGATTTTCGAAATTCGGCCGACCAAGCCTTCAATTTCACCTCATGTTGCTAAAGAAAAGAAGAATTTTCTTGGCCGGGAATCTTCTTTTCTCTCCGTAAATTTTCTTTTCTTATTACATTTCTCGCACGATTCTCCCATCATTGATTAGAAAATCGTTCGTTTTTCGGAAAATTTCCAACATGTCCGATTCCTCAAATTCGATTGCCGCACGAAAATCGGCCGTTGTTGCAGCCCACTAATGATGCGAAATTCATACGAAAATTCTTTCATACGATTTTCGAAAGAAAATTCTTACGAAATTCGAACCGTGTATGGCCGGCATTACTGAAAATGAGCAATGAATTTCTCCTTCCAGGATACCTCTGACAAAATTCCCTTCTATACGGAGAACATTTTCTGAGTCTGCTGGGGATTTGAAGAATCTGATTGCAGAAGAGGGCTACAACAAATACTACTCTGGATTTCCACCAAATGGAGGTCCCACACCCGAGACTCTGACGAATTATCTGGATGTAAGTATAATGCTACTGCTTATGCCAAACACATTCTCATTAGTCCTAATTGTATAGTAAATGCCTTTCTGTCGGAGAGTGTGTGTGTGTGTGTGTGTGTGTGTGTGTGTGTGTGTGTGTGTGTGTGTGTGTCTATATACTGTATGTATGGGACTTAGGCTGGCCATACAATATACAATTTTCCTTTAGATTTACCAAAACCATATGATGAGGTCAAACCTAAACAATTTCATTGTATACAATCAGGCAGGCCCTTGCAGTACACGGTTGAATCTAGAGGATATTGAACAAGTAAATTGTAAAATGTGTGGCCTGCTTTAGCGATTTGATACTTCTACATTGCAGTATTCATCTGTATAGAGTTTGTGAGATCTTTGTAAATGGTTTAGACACATTAAGATGTAAGTTTTTCCAGTGACTGGACTGCTGTTCTAGATCAGTGATGGTGGTGATGGACGGTGATAAGTGCTGCTGATTGTGCCAGCAAGCCCATTGCTGTGTGTCGCTCTTCGAGCAATTGAAATTGATTTATAACGTAGGTAGCTGATGCTCGTAGTACAAGCAGCCAGTGTCTAAACAACTACTGGCACCCTGAAGATTAACAAAAAAGGTGCAATATTTGAAGCTCCCTGAACATTCTAAAATAGGATAAAGCTTAACTTTTTTTTTTGTCTGTGGTTTTTGCCACTACTAGTTTGACGTAATTGAAAACATTGTAGTCACTGGTCCAGCACAAGCAGGCTGATTCGGAAAGCTATTGAAGCGTCAGAAAACCTGATGAGCATAGCTGTGCCAGGTCAGTGACTAAAGTATTGAGGCAAGAGGGTCAACGATACAGCCAAAAACTCTGCATTTCCAGGAGAGCTCAGCAATGTCAGAATCCATGTTTCTCTCCTGACAGGTTTCATTTAAGCCAGGAACTTTTCAGCATGAACTAGAATTTTTCAAGAGATAAACTAGAATTTTGTTGCATGTACAGTTTTACCAATATTGCATTTTAACACCTCATCTGCCCTTTTTGTCTAGGCTCAGTACTATGGTGAGATTGGCATTGGAACTCCTCCACAGACATTCACAGTGGTGTTTGACACAGGATCATCTAACCTGTGGGTACCCTCTATCCACTGCTCCTTGCTGGACATTGCCTGCTGTGAGTAGTACTTACTTCTCTTACACAAATATAATTAAAGTCTTAACATGGTTTCTCCACTTCTCTCTCTCGATATAGATATAGATATAGATATAGATATAGATATAGATATAGATCTATATATATATTGATTATAAATGTGCCCAATGTTTAGTTTTAATAGAAAGTGTTGTTTTCTTTTATTCTAGTATTACACCACAAGTATGATTCTTCCAAATCTTCCACCTATGTAAAAAACGGTACAGAATTCTCCATCCAGTATGGCAGTGGGAGCTTGTCTGGGTACCTGAGTCAGGACACTGTGACGGTAAGATCTAGAAGTAGACTCCCATCTGGTCTAGAGAAGGAAATCTGTTGCCATTGTGTTTCTCATTTATTGCCCACACCAGGAAATCAAATTCCAGAGGTCATTGCACCAGAACAGGTTGGATAATAAGAAAAGAATCTGGTTGTTGTTATGGCTAACACATCGGGGTTGATTCACTGAAACTAGAGAATGGAAAATCTGGTGCAGCTGTGCATAGTAGTCAATCGGCTTCTAAATTCAGCTTGTTCAATTTAAGCTTTGACAAACAAATCTGGAAGCCGATTGGTTTCTATGCAGAGCTCCACCAGATTTTGCACTCTCCGGTTTTAGTAAATCAACCCTGCTTTCCCTAAAAACTCAGGACAATTCTATTTAGAAGTGTTCAGTGTTAATGCACAATCTTTCATTACCTCCTAATCTTTCTCAGATTGGCAACCTTGTTGTGAAAGGACAGCTTTTTGGGGAGGCCATCAAGCAGCCTGGTGTTACCTTTATTGCAGCCAAATTTGATGGGATATTGGGCATGGCGTACCCACGGATCTCTGTTGATAGTGTTCCACCTGTGTTTGATAATCTCATGCAACAGAAGCTGATAGAAAACAACATATTCTCCTTCTACCTAAATAGGTGAGATATTTAAATGTTTTGTATGACATTTCAACCCATGTGTGGCAGTGACATGGTTGTGTAAATTTTTCTATTTAATATATCCTTTCTGATCTGATCACTCTGATTACCCCCAGCGTGTGTGTGGGGTGATCCAAGAAGGATCAGGTGGTGCTATTTTTCTTGTCAGCCACAGACTGGCAAGTACCATTTACTATTTTATTTTGGAGGTAAGGATATTGTACTATACCAGGGGTGTCTGAGATTTTGACCTTCCTGGGCCACATTGGAAAAAGAGGAATTGTCTTGGGCTGCACAAAAAGTACATAAAAATAAGGATAGCTGATGAGCAGTTCTTCCTGTGGCTTTCAGTGGGTAGGTGTGGCCGCTGGCCCCGTGCACTCTTATGACAGGTCGCCAGCGGCCGCACCTATTGGCAGCTCTCTGCACAGCCAGCAATTATCTGCGAAAAGAGGCGGCTGTTGGCAACCTGTCATTATAGTAAACGGGGCCAGCAGCTGCACCTACCCGCTGAGAGCCGCTGTAACTGCCACTACAATTCGCACCGCCCTCAATTGCTGGTGTGAATGTAGCCTATGTATGTGCTGTGTATGGAGGTAGAGGAAGGGTTGTTGGTATGGGGCTTTCGGGGGTGGGGGCGCAATTGAAATCTGGGGGTTGCAGCCCACCCCAGTACCTCCCCTAGATCTGGCCATGCAGTATTTATGCCCCTGGCACCACTGCATTCCCTGCTTCTGGTGCTATTGTGAACATCGGACCCCCAGTATCCCTCAAGATGTGCATTTGCCTGTGTTGTGAATGTAGGCTGCTTGGGCAGCTATGCTTGCATGGCATCCCTGACTTCCCTACAGATGCGAATTTACTGGGCTTGACTGTGTCAGCTGCCCCGACTGCTGTTCAGGCACGGCATCCCCAGTGCCTCTCCAGATGTTCCCAGGCCGCCTGCCAAACCCTCTGGGGCCAAGGGTTGGACACCCCTGTACTATACAAATCGGGGATGCTTGTAGCTATTACAGTAGAGTAGGGCATATTTTTGGGATACATAATGGAATTCCCCTGAGAGGATAATTTTGCCTGAAGGTCTCATTTCAGTGTCTGTATGTGTGGACATAGATTGGATCAAAAATTTTGTATATTGAAACATTAATAGCCACATTAGTTCAGGTATTTGGGGATTCATTCAGGCCTCCCCAAAGCCTGTGGAAATGGAAGATGTGGCACATTTCTGTCAATTGTGGGGCCTATATTTACCAAAACGTTGGACTGATGCAAAGAAATGGCAAGATTTAAATCCCCAGTGCACTGTGTCCTGCACAGCCTGCTTATAAATACAGTGAGTTTTTTGCTGTAATTCAATGTGCACAACAGTGTCAGACAGTCCTAAATGTGTGCATAGTGAAAAGTGTAAGCTTTCCCTCCTTATGTCTAAAACAGGAACACCTTTAGTAGTTTGGAAAAACCAATGCATGTTCTAGTTCTCCTTCATTGGGCAGAGCAAGGTATATCTCCTTTTACTCTGCAGCAATAATTGTCCCCTTTTCTCCTCCACAAGGCAAAGCTGTGGGTGTCACTCTTTAGGTGCACCTGACAAAGTGATTGCTCTTATTCCATTATGTTCTCTGAAGATGGATGGCTCCCTTCATCCTTGCTGTGCAGAAGAATGGCTTTAATTCACTCTTTTGTTAAGCCTAGGCTACAGCACACAAGATATAAGTGACAATCTCACGATTTCTACAGGAAGGATACAAGATATCATACAGGGTAGATTAGTTTAGTTGAAAAGCTTTGTGTTTTTCCACCTGCTATGTAATGGGCACATTCAGGACTCTTGCACATGATTGTACATTGCGAAGTACGGCCGTACAAAGTAAAATCCTTTTGTTGTGGCGCCCAGGAACCACAGCTGCAATGTAATTTAGCCCCGTGACTTTTTTTTTTTTGCAGAATTCTCTGTGCGCAGCTGTAAAATTTTTAAAATATGTTGCTGCTGTGGCCCTTAATCACATGCTAACATTTTTCTACTTTTTGCCTTAGGAGGATATGTTTGTAAATGGTGGCGGATGCTTTACATAAATGATTATCTTTAGTTTTAGCATGAGATCTGCTGGGAGCCCAAATATAATGGGCCTGGGACCTAAAAGTAAATTCTTTTGATCTTCTTTTAGGGACCCAGAATCTCAGCCTGGTGGTGAGCTTTTACTAGGAGGCACAGATCCTAAATATTACACGGGAAATTTTAACTACCTCAATGTTACCCGCAAAGCATACTGGGAAATTCATATGGACCAGTAAGTAGCAACATTACTTTCCTTTTTTGTTGTCTCTTTTCCTGCAAATGTGATATACTGTGTTTTTTTTTTTTGTTTTTTATCATATCTGATGTTCATTATCTTGATTAAAGAGCCTTTTCAGCCTCTGAACATACAATTATAGTGATATTTTTAGGGTGCTGCACAAAAGTAAAAAAAAGAAGTGTTTTTATTCAAAACAATCATAACATTACGTAAAAGCAGGTATCCTCACAAAGGTTGATTTTTGCAGCATTATATATAATGATAGAAAACAAAATATCTCCCCATGTAGATACTACCCAGCCTCCCTAGATAGTATATTCTGAGAAAGGAAAAAGCATCTTTCCAAAATTATTACCTTGGATAGAAATTGGGTGACAATATAGTATCCAGCACCTCATCCCCATTGAATATGAAATGAAGCAACAATGTATTTTTATGGTATTATAGTGGTGCCCAAAGTCAGAAAAACACACTTTATATTAAGCTACTCAGGGAAAGCCTCCGAGTGAGTCCACAAATCTATGGAGGGGAGGCTCTGCACGATCACAGGGGTCACAAGCGGACCAGGTGAAACTCTGATATTAACAAGGAATACTGCTGGGGCGCCAAGTCTAACTGCAGTAACCAAGGGTTGGTACTAACATGAAACCACCACTTCCACATTGAAAAACATTGCAATGGTTGCAATGGTGATCTGTAAATCCCCTGAAGAAGCCAATTTTGGGGAAACATGTTGGGAATCCGAAACCATGCTCTGACAACATCTATAGCTCTCTATATCCATCTCTCTCTCTACATCTATCTACACATATATAGCTATCACCACTGATTAATGATGTGATTATGTATAAATACTCCTGTTTTTTTTATTGAACCTTTTTTTTTTTTTTTTTTAACCCTACGTGAATAAACTTCATTGGTTTTATATAAAGTGTGTTTTTCTCTGATTTTGGGCACCACTATAATCCCATAAAAATGCCCTGTTGCTTCTCTCCAAAATTATATTGATGGTCACAAACTACTTAAAGAATAGTAGTTTCTTTGATGTGTTTCCCAGATTTAATCTGCTTCAGAAAGTAGGGGAGATTTCTTTAAAGTGATACGAAACACAAACTGTTTAATTCTTTACTTCTATTTCTGTATATGGCACTGTAATTCTTTTTATGAAAAAAATCAAAGTACCTTTTTTTTCTAATCGATATACAGCTGTCATATTCCCCAGCTTTTTCCCAGTCTGTCTGCAGGGAAACATAAGCAGGAGTAGCTGCTGGTTACGTGTTCAAAATAAAAACACAGCCTTTGGAATACATTAAAAAATAAATAATTAATATTAATAAACTGTTGTTGTCATACAAATATATATATTTGAAATCTTTATTTTTT